>JARFIW010001680.1:4680833-5291666 GCA_036346225.1 Platerodrilus igneus
CACGTACCTGCACTTATTTATATTCCGAGCTAACCTACACAGTTCCCTGAAATTCTCACACAGCTTGCATACAGCTCGGTTCCCCTTCTATTGTTTTCTAATTGTATGCTCTATTTCACCGAGATTCGATGAAGGGGGTTAAGCAGCCTGTGGCTGCCAAGATCTCCCAACACTTAGACATTTGCAAAAATAACATTTTTCCAGTAAATCCTTTCACACAATTTACATTATTCGAGAATATTGCCCAACCAATACTTATAGTTGCTTATGATAATCCTCATGTTTAAGTACAGTTATTTTCTTCGTCATTAATTTATCCATCTTGGTACTGGTTGGATGCATACCTCCATTGATTCCTATTTTGAGCTAGCCTACACATTTACTTGAAACTCCTACAGCCTACATCTTTCACTATCTGTGTGCAGTGGTCTAACCTAGGTCTACCTCTACCTATCTTTTTTCCTATCTCTGCTTCTAATATATTCCTCACTATTCCCTCATGCCTTAGTATGTCGCCTATCATCATACCTTTCCTATTTTTTTCGTTTTCTACATATTTCTTTCTTCCGCTACTATTTTTAGTACTTCTTCATTCTTAACTGTGTCTGTCCATGATATCTCCATCATACGTGTGTAGCACCACATTTCAAAGGCTTCTACCTTTTTCTTGTCCGCTTTTCCTACTGTCCAGGCTTCACAGCCGTACAGTGCTGTGCTCCACACATATGTTGTAAGCAATCTTTTCCTAGTTTCTATGCTTGTTGTCTTTCAACACAGTAGTTTTTTTTTTTGTTAAATGTAGCACGACCTTGTGCTAACCTTTTTTTTTATATCTTTTGCGTTTATCCCATTTTGCGTTATTTGGCTTCCTTAACCTCTTGTAAGTTCGTGTTATATATTTGTATTCTGGTTTTTGATTTATATTTCCCTCCTTTGCATACTAGAACTTTAATTTTAGTTTTGTTAATTTTCATACCGTATCTCTCTGTTAGAACCATTAAGAGCAGCTTCTAGCTCTTCTTTACTAGATTTTAATACCGCTATTTCATTTGCAAATCTAATCATATCAATTTTTTGTCCCTGCATAGTAATTCAAAATGTCTTCCTGCATTTTACAGTATTCATTGCCTCTTCAATGTACAAGTTAAAAATTAATGGGGATATGGCACATCTCTGTCTCGCCCCTTTCCTAATATTTTCTTCTTTATGTTCCTGCTCTAATTCTATTACTGCTGTTTGCTCTTTGTATAAGCTATGTACTATTTGTCTATCCCTACAACACATTCCAATCTTTTTGAGTATTTCAAATCTTTAGGTATCTCGCCCGTCTCATACATATAGCTTACAAGTTGGAAGAGACGTTCTGCTTGTTCAGCGGCTTTTAGAGTTTTTGCTTACACCTTATCTGTACCGTGCTTGACCATTTTTCAGACCCTATAATGCTAAATCAAACTTATTTCTAAATATAGAATATTGCAACTCATCATTTACAATGTCTGATTCCCGTTCTGATGCTGTTAATTCCTCTCCTGCATATAAATTCCCTATATATTCTTACCATCTACCCATTTTCTATAATAACGTTTCCTCCCACGTTCTTTATATTTTTGCTATACGGTTTTGTATCTCTAAAATTTATTCTAATTAGTTTGTATGCTTCATCTGTCTTTCCTACTTCCATCTTAGTTTGTACCTCTTTGCACTTTCCATCAATCCATTGTTCTTTAGGTTTCCTGCATTTGCGAATAATATCCCATTTTATGGCTTTGTATCTTTGTTTTCCTGTTTCATCTGATTTATTTTTGTATTTTCGTCTTTCTTCTGTTAAATTCAGGATATCCTTTGATATCCATGGTTTTTTATTTTCTCTTTGTGTATATCTCAGAATATCTCTTGCCGCCATGCCTAGGCTGGATTTAATGTTGTTCCATTCTGTTTCTACTTCCTTAGGATCAGATATTTTCCCGCTATCTTTCAGCAATTCATCTGACTTTTTTCGAATCTATCTTGAATATCTTTATCTTTTAGCTTTTCAAAGTCAAAGTGCCATTTTCCGTTTCTCTTTTTCAAATTTTTAAATTTAAGTGCGACCTTTATAATTTGTTACTACTGCATAAATTTTCAATATCGTCTGCTCTAGTCAAAATAATATTTTCACTTCAGCCTAAATTCATTCTTAACGTTCCCTATCGTTTCCTAACTGACTTATTCTAATTTCAATCTTCTTTTCTCTAGATAATACGATAAAAAGCGGACAAAACGTTAAACAAAAGAAATCAAGCGACAGAATGGAAAGATATATAAATGTACAATGCAGGTAATCAATGTAAAAATGTAAAAAAAGCATTAAGCATATAACAATGCATAGAGTAGCAAAGAAGTATCCTTCGAATTATCAGCATAAACATTATGTCGGTTAACGCTCGTGCTCGTTCACAATTAACTGCAAAATTTACTTATTAATACAAATAAATTCTTATGCAAGTACAGCTGCCACAATATTTATGAGTACCTCGAATATAAATTTCTTCAGGTTTCACACGCATACGAATTACGCTACAGAGCGGCCGAATCGCATAAGACCGCATTTCCCAGACGAAAGGATCGTGATTGTCAGTAGAGTATAATCAAGGATCCCACCCCCCCATTTCCTCCAGAATCCCACATTTCCTCACACATCTGGACCAAAAAGTTTTCTTCGACTAACCATTTTTCATCTTTCGAGATAAATATATCTTAAATTTTTTATGTTTCGAGATAAATGAGCATCCTCATTTCCTCCCACATCTGAACCAAAAAGTTTTCTTCGACTAGCCATTTTTTTATCTTTCATCTGAACCAAATAGTTTTCTTCGTCTAGCCAATGCATCTTTCGAGATAAACCTATCTTGTTTGGTATCAATTAATATTAGAATTTTCTCAGCTACCCGAATCTTTAGGAATTTTTAGATTGCGCTATCCCCAGAGAGCTACCCCATTTTAAGATTTCTTACCTGCTGCGATTTCTGACAATCCTTAAACATTTTTTTAGTCATGCGATACATTAAATTAGCTTAGAATTTTACACAACCCGAATCTGCAAACAGATTTAAAATCGGCCACGCCTTGCAAGTTACCCTTTAAAGCTCCCAAACCTCTACATTTTACTCTTTGCTTTATAAGCAAAACTAACAAATACTTTTCTTTGTCTAGCCAATGCATCTTTCGAGATAAACCCATCTTGTTTGGTATCAATTAATATTAGAATTTTCTCAGCTACCCGAATCTCTAAGAATTTTTCAGATATCATCACTCCCAAGGGAGCTACCCCAATTTTAAGATTTCTTACCTGTAGCGACTTTTGATCGTTCTTATAAATTTTTTATACATGCAATACATCTTGTTAGTCTAGAATTTTATGTAGAATCCGAATCTGTAAACAGATTTAAAACAGGACCAAGCCCTGCAAAGTTACACTTTAAGCTCTCAAACCTCTAAATTTTGCTCTTTGCTTTATAAGCAAAACTAACAAATACTTTTCTTTGTCTAGCCAACGCATCTTTCGAGATAAACCTATCTTGTTTGGTATCAATCAATATTAGAATTTTCTCAGCTACCCGAATCTCTAAGAATTTTTCAGATATCATCACCCCAAGGAGCTACCCCATTTTAAGATTTCTTACCTGTAGCGACTTTTGAGTGTTCTTATGAATTTTTTAGTCATGCGATACATCTTGTTAGTCTAAAATTTTACACAGAATTTGAATCTGCAAACAGATTTGAAATCGGACCATCCTTACAAAGTTATACTTTAAAGCTCCCAAACCACTTTAAATTGTTTTGCTCGTCTATGACATATGCTTTAACCAACTATTTCCTAGAAATCTAAAACCGCAAGGATTTTAGAAACGAGTCCTTTATAAGCCATAAGTGCTTAGTATTTAAAATCATTTTTCAAACAGTAATGTGCTTCTCTCAGAATGTCGCAAAACCCATGACTTAAAATTTTTCTGGTTTTAACATAATTACATGTACAATGCTAAATTGTTGGAAAATACATAGACAAGAACAAACTAATCGCTTTACAATTATGTGACGTATAGTGAAAGTAGTATAGAGGACAAACTAATTGCTTTACAATTATGTTACGTAAAGTGAAAGTAGCCTTTCTTTTTATTAATTAGCGGGTATATGATTTGAGAAATACAATAGATATGCTCGATGCTAATAGGAAAGTACGTTAAATGCAAGTCAATTAACAACAATTTAATAGTGTTTACTGACCTACCTTAATTGTTTGTACAAGGAAACACAATAAAATATATTCAAATATAGTAACTACCTTATTTATTTATGCCCCATGTGTAGCTTGCTGTACTATTAGGACTAGGGTATGCAGACTTTAACACCTCCATCTCGCACGCTTTACACAGATGTTGGTTGTTTCGTACAAGACCCTTTAACAACTGTTGGAGTTGAACGTTTACTGCTTAATGACATACCGTGCTGTTTTTCCTTGTGTTGCTGTAAGCTATTCTTGTAAAAGCGATACTGCAAGACCCAGAGTTTAAGTACTTTGCTGCCGACGGATGTATAAGCAACCGTGGACGATGTTACACCACGACATTAAATGGCAGGCTTGAATATTTTTTTTGGAAACAATCGAAGATTGCCGAAGACACTCGAAGAGTGCACAAACGCGGTCACTAAACCACAATTAATAATCGCCTTTATAGGTTTAACATTTCTACCATTACCAATGATTTTAATTTCTTATTGGAGAATCCTTATTCTCCCACGCACTGTTGCGTAGCTGGATGCCCACCTTTTGGGGATATATGCTCGTTATAGGTTGTAGCACCGCGGTTTTACTTAACTACACTTCGTGAGATCCCTTTAATCTTTTTAATCGTGTCCTTCTCGCGCACAATACAGTAGGACTTAGCCTTACTACCTACAAATTCTAACACCAAGTCACCGTTGAACTCGTCTTTAAATTTCCCCACAACTTTTTGTTAACATGCGGTAAATTGTGTTTATTATTTGCGTACACCACTTTAAACTTAAAAATAAAAACAGGATAGTTTAATACGTCTATTAATAATTTATGGTAATGTTGACGATACAAATATGTAAAACAAACTTTATCAAGAAATATGTTTTAATAGAATACATACATGTATTGATAACATCTATAAACCGCTGTGGTAACCAGAGTCTGGCGAATCTGAGATATCCAAATCTCTAAACATTTGCGCAACCGATTGCCTTGCAGTTGCATCTTTTAAGTACTGAATGGGAAACATTTAATAAGTTCCAACACTGTCAAGTAATTTAAATTGCTGCAATCATTTGACAGAGAAATACTGGCACTGCTCTCTCCTCTAATAACGTTTGAACCCTTCTTCCTCCGTCGTATTTCCACATACTTTTTATATCACCAACAAATTTTCGTAAAATTCTGGAAAGTTTCTACACCTTAACTCGCTCATTTTATAACAGATCAATTCTCGCAAATTTAATAGCTTGATGCACTCGTACGCAGGTAGCACAATAACATTCCCATCTTTCGTAATCTCCATATTATATAAATTCTCTTTTCAAAATTGTTCAACAACCATATACTTCTATTAAAGGCTGTGCTCAGCCGCAATTTGAAATCTTGATCCAATTGTATGTCAACAACATCGTTTCCAGTAGTCAGACCATTTAATCGAGTGTTTAGCACGTCACGAGAGAATTGGCGAATTTGAAATTCCACTTGAAAAGTACACAATTTCTTCCAATCGAAGTAAGAGAATGTTATCGTAGAATCAGCACACATACCACTACAGCAAATAACTTGGATGGCAGGTTGAAGACCACCATATAAATCAAAACCAACTTCTAATATATGGTGGTGATAATTTGAAGGAAATTCGCCTAACCTATAGGTTGACTTACCAACTAGTTGGTTGATATTTAATTGCGGTACTCGCACATCACTTGTAACGTTAACACAAGAAAAATCCATCTTTAATTTATAATTTTAATCAAACTCGACGATACTTTGACGACTAATGCACTGGAACATGGCTCTCGCCTTTTATACCGATGGTCGAGCGTGGCAGCTCCTTATTATATTAGTTGGCGTTATATGCAAGTCTTGACTGGAAAAGTGAGGTCTATAATTGTTTTATAGTGGGTTTTACCTGTATGTATTTAACCACCAACGCCATTTTTAGAATTATTAAACAAAATTACTCTTAGCAGTATTTTTAATATACCATCGTGTAAGATTTCAATTATTATTGTGTTTTCCTCAGGTTCTCAAATCCTCGGAATTTTTTCAAATCGAATGACCCTTACTGATTTGCAGAATAACCTTTGCAATCTGCCCAGGTTAGAACGTAATTCAGTGTATTAAGCTTATAAATTATTTTCACACAAATATTTATAGCAGGTTCATGTTTAAAGTATAGTTGGTTGTTTTAAAAAGTCAAAACTTTAACTTTGATGTAGTTGTTAATGACAAATTTTTACTTGTTAAAAGTTCCGATATTTTAAAGAGTTTTTTAGTAAACAATTAGTTCAAATTTGAGGCTTTTATTTTGGTCAAACGCGATTAAAACTAATTACACAAAGGTAAAATTTGTTGAGTAATAATTTGGTGCCAATATCATATTGGATATACATTTTTTTATTTTTTTTATACTTTTATAGGACACAAATGGTGTTCTACTTTTTTATTTATTTAATCTTTGCAATTTCTTACAGGAGCTGCGTCTTATTTTGATAAGACAGGTTTTTGTTAACGAAGGCGATCATTTTATCTTTGGGTTTCCACGTCCGCCCTTAGAACTGCGCTTTGCAATTATCGTAATTATCTCAGGACATGGTGGCGCCTATTTGATTTAGCTTGGCTTTGGTTTGCAAACAGAATTCAACTTACCCCCCCACTTCTTATTGCTCTACCCAGGAATAGACCCCTAGCTATGTCGAAAGATTTTTGTTCACTAGCGCCTTAATGTAGAAGAAATAACGTTTCAGTGGTGCTTTCAGTACAATAGAACAAAAAGACGTTGCAACGTCTAGATTTATGCAGTAATTGGCAACGCGGGAAAAGCGTACATGTAGTTTAATTTGTATTGCTTTAGTAACAAGTTCCATTTTTTTACAATTACAGTGTGCTGCTCCAGAGTAGATATACGCCGAAACGATTGCGCTTGCATCTTCACCCGCGCTTTATCTCCACCGAATCTTTCTAGTAGGCATGCATGTTTCATATCATTTTCTAATTATCGTATACTGCTTGGTGGTTCTTTCCTGGCATGGGCCTTGAAATCGACGATACTACATTTTAATGTAATAAATTCAGTTTTTGCTTAATCAACAAAATTCGTTTTAAACTTTCTAATTTAGAATATTTTGTAAGGTAATGACACATTTTTAGTTAAAATTGTTTGAATTGAACATTTGCTGGAAAAAAATAGCATGTTAGAACTAGCACAATTCATGCGGAAGTGGAAGTCGGATCGCTTGCACGTGACGGCATATGAGTATTGTAATGCTATTTAGCGGTTTAGGTCTTTTAAATTCAACTCTATTAAATTAATTACTGGACCTTCAATAACAAGAGTACGACTAAGAATATCCGAAGCTTTGTTAAATTTTTCTTTGCAGTGCATAAGATTTGGCGTGTACATGCGAAGAACGATCTCAAACTTCTGCAAAATCACTTTCAAATATAAAAGTTTGTCGTAATGAAGGTACTACTAAAACATGGTGGATCCGACATAGCTAACCTGTGGTGATAGGTAAATCAACTGAAGCAACTACTTTGTATAATAAACCATCGGCGGTCGAAACATTTTGTCCCTCAGAGTCTACAATTAATATCTTCAATTCGTCTAGCAAACCTAGCCACTGAAGCAATACAACCAGAGTCTAATAGACTGGGTCACCTTGTTACGTTCACTTTCGACGGTAAGTTAAAAAACGCACCCTTCTTTGTCTTACATTATTATTATTCATGCACGTAGATTTTGCTTCAATATTCAAACAACACCCGGTATATTAGACCTTCTTACAATAAATACGCTTCTTAATAATTTTCCATTTAAACCTATTTACTTTGAAACGAAAAGCTCTTCTATAATCTCAATCGTCCGTACCTTGTTTGAGGTATCCGTTGACTTGCTACACAATACTATAGCGCATAATTACTTATTCTTATACCCAATCATAAAGACTCGTTGAAATAATGGATCGTACTTATTTGTTAAGTTTTGTTTCAAGTTTCTAATCACGTTTGATAACGCGAGGATTGACGTTCGAATTCTTGTCATTTTTAAACAATTTCAATTTGATTCTTCAGTTTGTCCGTCCTTATATGTATTTTCTACATTACTCGTCCTATTACTTCAAAAGCGAAGCACTTTTTTTTATAAGAAATGTAGGTCTTGGATGCATCGCTCTTAGCTGGAGGTAAAATTGTTTCATGTAAGACCGATTATTCTTTTTATGTAAAACCAACTGCGCTGGTATGTGTTCCGCTGTTGCAGTGATTGTCGTAGCGCTCAACATCTGTCGACCGTGGTAACACTGCATCTGGACGCAAGCACCCTGACGCTGAGCTGATTCACCTCCGTGGATGCAATGGGCACACTATAGTATCTTGGTACATGGAGGTATATTGTGATAGTCTTTCCATTATATCGGAAGCACCTCTTTTTTTTTACTTTTGTTGTTAGTGCGTCGATGGTTCTCCATAGTACTTTATTAAATGATTATTAGAATTTGTTCTACCGTTAATATTTTTTACTTTAACACCCTGGTGTTATGAGCAAGTATAAACAGTAATTTTTCTTTTCTTTCTTTTATTAATGAATTCTACATGTTAAACGAAACGTGTACTTCGTACGTCAATTCTTAAAATCTGTTCCTTGTAATATAACTATTTACTTATTTTTATTGTTGATATAAACCAAATTCTTTTTTAATTAATTTTTATTATAAATGGAAAATCGATGACGTCCTAAAGTACTCCATTGATATGGTTGCGGTCATAAGGGTGTTACTCGCCACAACTGTCCCAACTGTCATCCTACTACTAATAGGTCTTCAAATAATACTTCAACTTCTGTTCTCAGCTCTAGGAGCCAAACTTCTTCTGCTTCTAATTCTACATTCGCTTCTGTACCTGATTCAGGTCATCCTGCTACTACTATCCAAACCTACTCTTCTTGGGCAAATAAAGCTTCGAACAAAATTTCTTCCGTCTCTAGTTCTACTTTCTATTCTACGTCTCCTTCTGCTCGCCCTACTTATTCACTCTCACCACAAACTGTGCCTCCAACATCAGTGCAACGCATACTTCGAATTAGTGACTTGCAGGTAGCTTCTCAAGAGTTTGTTCCCGCTTTCTCAATTGATTCTACTCAAGAAATTCCTATCGTGTCTGCAAGCACAAATGTCGCTGAAGTGACGATAATTTCTAATTCAGTCAGAGGGGGTCCTGTTGAAATCCATGAACCTGTATCTTTAATGTCTGTTGCTGTTTTTGTCAAAATTTTACATGCTCCTTCTTTCTTAAATAATTTTAGTCTAGAAATTTCTGTCGTACCTAAAATAACAGCCGTAGCTGAGGTGACGATAATTTCTAATACGGATAGAGAAGGTCCTGTTAAAGTTAGTGAACCCGTAACTGTGATGCCTGTAGCTGTTGTCGTCAAAGTTTTACCTGACCCTATTTCTTTAGCTACGATTGTCAAGGAATCAGTCCCTATTGTGACTGAAGTTTTGTTTGTTCCTACTACGTTGTCTAACAGTGATAAAGTCTTACTTGATTCTACTACTTTATGGGGCGTTGATGAAACGTTACCTACTCTTACTCATTTTTTCATGCTGACAAAATGCTACTTGTTTCTGTTCTTTTAACTAAGGTTGGTGAAATTTTAGCTGATGTCCTGTTATCTAATGTTGACGAGGGTCAACCTGATTCTGCTTCCTTATCTATTGTGGATGAAGTTCTTCCTGATGCTGTTTGTTCTTATAAGGTTGATGAAATTCTGTCTGGTGCTGCTCCTTTCTTTCATATTGATTAACTTCATTCTACTCCTTTATCTAAAATTGGCGAAGTTCTATTTGATACTGTTGGTTCTTGTAACGTTGATGAACTTCTAGCTGATTCTGTTCCTTTATGTAATATGGTTGAAGTGTTATCGGATTCTGATCCTTTTTCTAAAGTGGTTACTCCTACAGCCATTGCTGTTTTCTTTCCTAACTCTGATACTTCTATTCCTTTATCTAACGTCGTTAAAATTTTATCTACTTCTGTCCCTCTATCTAACGTAACTGAAGTGTGCTCTAATTGTGTTTCTTTTCGTAAGGTTGATTTTTTTACATCTAATACTTTTTCTTTTTCTACCGTTAATAATCTGACAACCCATGTTTCCTTTTCTACCGTTAACTTTCTTACCGCCAATTCTAGAAACGAACAACTTCCTTATACGACGCGTTTTGAGTTTTCTAAACTATTCTTGCCACCTCCTAAACCTCGTGCTACAACTACTGCACCCCCTGCTGTTCCTGTTCGGCAGAAAACTGCCCAAACAAGGGGGACATTAGTCTATGCTAATTCCGAACCGGAATATGTAGTCCTAATGTCCTTGATCTTGTTTCATTTTCTTGCTGGCGGCGCAAACGTCTTAAGCTCAGTACCTAGTTCTCGCCCCCCAAATTCTTATGCCGATTTTGCTCTCTTTAGGACTTGATCTCTGAACGCTACGATTTCTTTTTACTTCCCTGTTTTGCTGTGTTTTTTTTCTTTTTCTTTCATCCGTGTGAGCCCGGGAACAGAATAGTCCCATGGCACGACCTGCCTGTCGAAAGAGGCACCTACAGTAATCCGACACATACACGCACTTCATATACACACAAATTACTGTTTGGTTCTCCTTTCTTTTGTTCTTTTCTTGTACTCCAACACCTGTGTGAATTCGGGAATAAAATAGTCCCACGGTACGACCTACCTGTCGTAAGAGGCGACTAAAGCGGTCCAACACATACACACACACCTCATACACACACACTTCATACACACACACACACACACACACACACACACACACATACTCATACATCAACACACACACATACACACACAAACACACGCACACACATACTCATACAGAACTACACTGGCATTCAGTTATATTTTCTTTTGTGCGATTCTTAGGTTTTTTGTGGTTTTTGTACTGCCGGTCTTCGTGCCGACTTGGAATACTTTTCGATCCACTTCCTGTAGTAGGTGCTTTCTAGTTCGTTTTTCTTTTTTTCGGAAACCACAACTTAGTCGACTATAGGCCTAGTTAGCAATTCTTTTCTTCGATTTTTCGTTTGCTGCGATCTTGGGTACCACAGCTGGAAGTATTTTGATTTTTTTTCTCTATCCAGCATTCTTGCTGTTCCCTGGCTTACTTTGAGACTTGGCAGTTATTGTTTCGTTTTAGCTTGTACTGTTGGTTTTCTTTTTCGCCCGTTTTCTTACTTTGGGGTTTTTCGCGAGAAACAAATTTCTTTTCTTGAGGTTGAAGACTTTACTGTTTCTTTACTAGAGATATCCGTCTTCCAACGACTTTCTTCAGTGTTAGGCCATTCCATCTTTGTCCTTGGTGATTGCTAACTTTTACTTTTTTTTTCTTATTTCCTCTAAACTTCTTGATTTAATCCGGTGTACTGGTACTTCGAGCCGGATGGGAATTCATTTTTTGCTTTTGGAGTGTTTTGTTTTGTTTTGTTTCTTTCGTCGTTCTCGTTAAGCGAATTTTTTTTAGTTGGTTCTATCGATTATTGTATGTTGGTCTATCAATTTATTTTTTTTGGGGTTTTTTAAATTTATTAAACGACTTTTTTTTCTCTGAGTACTGTTCTGTCCGCTGCAATACTTTTGTTTTCCTACCCTGACATGCTATTTTTGCTGGGGGGATTTGTTACATTCACTTTCGACAGTAAGTTAAAAAACACACCCTTTTTTGTCTTACATTATTCATGCACGTAGATTCCGCTTCAATATTCAAACAACAGCATAATAATTTTCCATTTAAACATATTTACTTCGAAACGAAAATCTCTTCTACAATCTCAATCGTCCATTCCTTGTTTGAGGTATCCGTTGACTTGATACACAATACTATTGCGCATATTTATTTCTTATTATACCCAATCATAAAGACTCGTTGAAACAATGGATCGTACTTATTTGTTAAGTTTTGTTTCAAGTCTTCCCATATATCGGGAGCACCTCTTTTTTTACTTTTGTTGTTAGTGCGTCGCTGGTGCTCCAGAGTACTATATTAAATGATTATTAGAATTTGTCCTCCCGTTAATATTTTTTACTTTAACATCCTGGTGTTATGAGCAAGTATAAACAGTAATTTTTCTTTATGTTCTTTTATCAATGAATTCTACATGTCAAACGAAATGCGCACTTCGTACGTCAATTCTTAAAATCTGATCTTTGTAATATAACTATTTATTTATTTTTTTTGTTGATTTAAACCGAATTCCTTTTTTAATTAATTTTTATTGTAAATAAAAAATCGATGACGATGTATTTTTTTGTGTTGCTGGGAATCCCCCCTCTCCGCATTGGTAGTTAGCCTGGTAATTCTACGTTTCTTGTGTGCTGTTTTGTAATCGTGATTCGTGCGGGTCATCACTATAAGTATCCTTTCTATTTTTGTCTGATCCGTACGCTTCATAACGTAGCAACCTGTCTATCAAAAATTTTAACAATTAAATATGGACAATTATCAAAAGATGTTTTTGAAACAACGCAAGATTTTTAAGCCTATCATTACCAAAAAAAATTTTTTACAACACCTATCCAGTCAACTAGTCCTTAACGTTAAATAAATTTAGGCGTACGTACGCTGTAGCAATCTAAAAAGAAAACCGGATGCCGAACACTGTATGTACATCGGCTTCCTAATTAGTTTTTTTGTACAGGTAAAACAAATTATGTTTAATTATTCTCGATCTACCACATCCAAAACAAAATGCTTTTTTGGGAGCGGTCCATCTTTTATGATAATGTCCATAACACGAACAGTTCCAATAATTGGCACTTTTAGCCTTATCTGAATAAGATGAGTTTTAAACAACGCAAGTAGTACACGACCAACCTCACACCAGCTGCCAGACGTCCACCCACAGCAGAAGAGCTACCAAGATGCCGATTCTGCCTTCAAAGACACTGGCACCGAGACTGTCCAACTAGAAACTCGGAAAATGATACACCGACCGAGCAACGCCCGACTACAGCCCAGTTGGGCGAAACGAACTGGCGCGATTAAACATCATCCACCATGACCCACTACCGAGGATCTCCGTCACCATACAGAAAATAAACTTCGACGCATTACTAGATACAGGAGCATCGACGAGCATGATTAGGGAAGATTGCATACCCACAGGTTCACGGGTAGAACGCTATCATGCATCCGCCTGTCTAACCGAAGCAGGGACAGAAATGGTAATCAAAGGCAGGTTCCGCATGCCATTCACCCTTGGACAAGTGACGGACCACGAAACATTCTTGGTAGTAGCAAACCTCGCTGAGGATATCATTCTGGGTGAGTCTTGGCTTTAACACCAGAAGCTGGTGATGGATTACGAACAAGGCTCAATACATTTCGGAGCACAGAACCGTAAGACACTCCACTGGAACTTAACATGCAGACCATGGGCTAACCACGCAGCCCTCGTCGATCTGTCCAATTGTGTGCAAGGCGCACAATCAGAAAGGCATACCTGTCGACGGATGTCCTAAGAAAAGGTACCCTTTCAATCACAACCACCCTACCAAGCAGCAGACGACAATGGAAAGGTACAAAGCCGCAACACAATGGGGATGCCCGTCGCCGCCAACAAACCACCTACGCCAACTGCAGCTAACCAGTTCGCAGACGAATTCTTTTCCAGCAGTTTTCCGGAAAAATTTCTACTAGTGATCGATATGTCAGCATAACCAACTGCCATAGTCAGCACCAGCCAATTATTACTGGATTCCGAAAAATGCAGACCACGAGCTAATCACACAGCCCGTGTTACTCTTCCCAATTATGTGCAAGGCGCACAACCAGAAAGGCATAC
The DNA here is from genome assembly GCA_036346225.1 of Platerodrilus igneus. Classification (NCBI taxonomy): domain Eukaryota; kingdom Metazoa; phylum Arthropoda; class Insecta; order Coleoptera; family Lycidae; genus Platerodrilus; species Platerodrilus igneus. The sequence continues at coordinate 4,694,949 of JARFIW010001680.1, forward strand.
CTGTGGATGGATGTCGCGGTAATAGGTACTCTTTCAACCACAATCATCCTACCTAAAAGCAGGCGATCATGGTGAACCCCGACGCCGCCGCATATACCAAAAACGCAAGCGCCGCCACAGGCTTAGATATTTTGACAAGGACTCTGCCGCGCCCTCATAACAACCTAGCTACGCTACACTCTTTAGCGGGGGGGTGTGTTGTTGACTATATCACCGCACGCGAGCTGAACACAGAACAGACTGAGGAATTGCAGTTGACTATATCAAAGTACACGAGCTGGAAATAGAACCAACTAAGAATTTATCCTGGTTGATCCTGCCCTCTCACGGCGCGTCTTAGTAGTCAACGTTAACCTAGTGGATTTTGCGGTCTTGTCTGTATCGTTCTGCCGTGCGAGTGTTCTAGATGTTTGTTTTCCCACCTAGCGGTCTGGATTTTGTGTTGTGCCCTAGTTGGTTTTTTTATTTAGTCAACTAGTTACGGTCTGGTGTGCTTTTGTTTGATGTTATGTTACACATCTAGTAGTCGGCGTGGGCGTTTTTTGATTGTTTGTCGCGTGCCTTGTAGCGGTGCGACATATCGTATGGATGGGTGTGGTGAGTCGTCTATTGCTTGATATGTTTTTGTGGCGTTTGTCTACAGTATTAGTGTACTGTGGGAATGTTTAAGTCGTTTCGTATTGTATCGTTTTTAACGAACCACCGTGCGCCGGTAATCAGTCGAAGAATGATGTTCTGGAATGCTTCTAGGCGTCGTAAGTTTGTCTTTGATAGGTATGTCAGCCATGCTTGTGATCCGTAGGTGATGATCAGTCATGTGAGTTTTGTAAATTCTGGTCCGTGTTTCTGTCGGTAGCTTGTTGTTAAATGTCAGCATCGGATGTAGGTAGCCATTGATTTGTCTTGCTTTTTTGAGCGTCTCGTCTAGGTGTTTGTGAAAGCAGAAGTTGCTGTCTGTTCTGTTTTGTCGACGTTGATTTGTATTTTCCATCTTCCCAACCAGTCGGGTAGGGTGTCCAGTTGGCGTTGTAATCTTTGTGTCGCTAATCTGGTATGACGTGCTGTTGTGATGAATAAAGTGTCGTCAGTGTATAGTCTGCATTTGACATTATCGTTGCATGGTATGCCTTGTATGCAGGCGTTGAACAGTGCAGCTGAGAGACATCCGCCTTGCGGAACTCCAGCCGTGATAGGTACTTCGTGCGATAGTTGTCCGTCTACTCGTACTTGTAGTTTTTGGTCTGTGAGGTAGCTGTCGAGTAGTTGTATGTATTGTAGTGGTACTTGGTGTATGGTCGCTAGTTTGCACAGGAGTCCTCTGTGCCAAACCTTGTCGAATACGTTTTGTATGTCCAGAGATATTGCTGTCGTGACGTGAGCTTTGTTGTAATTCTCTGCGATGTGGTCTATGACGTGTATTACTTGCAATGTGGGCGAGTGATCTTCTCTAAAGCCAAATTGTTCTTGTCGGTCTCGTAAGTGATGTTTCAGTTTTGTAGTAGTAGTCGTTTGAATATTTTTGATAACGCACTGAGAAGCGATATCGGTCGGTAGTGTGACGGTGCTGTGAATAGTCTCGAGATGTATGCCAGTGTGCATTTCGTGATGTTTTTGAGTGCGTGGTTTGTGACGTTGTTTTTTCCGGATGCTTTTCTGTTTCCGTTGCTGAGGATTGTTTGTTTGGTGTTCTTTGGTATTATAAGAGGTATGTGGTCTTTTGGGTGCATTTGTAGTAGTTCGTCCATAGTTTCGTTTACTTGTGTTTCATGTTGCTGGTGTGTTGTTGGGTTTGGTGAGTATGTATCTTGTAGGGTTGTGGCGAATATGTTTGCCTTTTTACGGGCGTTGTAGATTTTTTCGTCTAGTCCGTCTAGTGGTGAGTTGGATAGTTGATGTCTTCTTATGAGTCCTCTGTTGAGTCGATGTAAGTTCCCCTCAGTCTCGAGAACATTGTTGATATGTTCCGTCCACTGTTGCGTATTGTGTTCGTCTAGTAGAGTTTTAAGTGCAGCTTGTGTTGCGTTTAGTTGGGTTTTGACGGCTGGGTCCCTCGTTATCCGCCATCTCCGGACTAACTTCCTTTTCTGTTTGATGATGTCACGAAGGTAGTCAGAAAGTCGTAATCTGTTAGTGTTGCGGATTCTTGTCGTAGTGCTGAGAGTATTAGTGAGTATTAGTGATGTATTCTGTGACTGCGTCGATTTGTTCGTATGTGTCGACGGTCGGATTTCCAGATGTTATTTTGTGTTGTAGGTACTCGTTGAACTTCCTTCAGTTTGTTGATGTCATGGTATTATTCGTCTCTTGTGTATGTGGTGTTGTGTAAATCGTAGTTAATATCGGTAGATGGTCGGCGCTTAAGTCTTGTATCACTTCTGTCGTGAAGTTGTACGGCATATTTTTCACTAGTGTTATGTCTAGTACGTCAGGTTGATGATCTGGATTTGAAGGTATTCTTGTTGGTATGTCTGGTCCAGTGATGTCGAAATGTTTACCCAGTGAGTGAGTGAAGAGCGTCAGTCCGTCGCGATTGTTTATTCTGGAACCCCATGTGGTGTGTTTAGCATTTAAGTCACCCATGATTATCGTAGCAGTGTCTCCTAGTGTTAGGTTGTCGATGTCTTGCGTAGATAGTGTTTTTGTTGGGCTACTGTATACGGAGATCAGTCTCAGTAGTCGTCCGTCTGCGTATATTTCCACGCCTGCAGCATATAGCTGTGTTTGTGGAAAGTCTAGTACGCGATGCGTAATTCGTCTGTGAATAAGTACGGCTACTCCTCCACTTGTAATTTGTCCTGGTTCGATAATCCTGTCTTTTCTGTGAGTTGTGTAATTTGCGATCTTAAGTGCGTGGTTGTGGTTTAATTTCGTTTCTCCAAGTAGTGTGATGTCGATTCAAATTGGGTCAGGAAGTGTCGTAGTTCAGTTAGTATGTGTTTGATTCCGTTGGCGTTCCAAGAGAGTAATCGCAGTTGTCGTCGTGTTCGTTGATTATCCATTAAGCGTCGTGAAGATGTCGCAGAGTGCCTTCAGCAGAAGCGGAATAACGGGTTCCCCAGCCATGTAGGTCGATATGAGTCGTTGTGTCCACTGTAGTGCTTTGTTCAGTTGTCCGTTGATGCTACTGTCCTGGTTGGTGATCGTTTGGGGCGTGACTGCTTCAGGTGATGGGGTAACTGGAGCAGTCCTTTCGGTGGTGTGAGGTTCTGTTCTCAGCTCTAGGAGCCAAACTTCTTCTGCTTCTAATTCTACGTTCTCTTCTGTACCAGATTCAGGTCATCCTGCTACTACTATCAAAACCTACTCTTCTTGGGCAAATATAGCTTCGAACAAATTTTTTTTCCGTCTCTAGTTCTACTTCCTATTCTACGCCTCCTTCTGCTCGCCCTATTTATTCACTCTCACCACTGACTGTCTCCAACATCAGTGCAACGCATACTTCGAATTAGTGACTTGCAGGTAGCTTCTCAAGAGATTGTTCCCGTTTTCTCAATTGATTCTACCCAAGAAATTCCTGTCGTGTCTGCAAGCACAAAAGTCGCTGAAGTGACGATAATTTCTAATTCAGTCAGAGGAGGTCCTGTTGAAGTCCATGAACCTGTATCTTTAATGCTTGTTGCTGTTTTTGTCAAAATTTTACCTGCTCCTTCTTTCTTAAATGATTCTAGTCTAGAAATTTCTGTCCTACCTAAAATAACAGCCGTAGCTGAGGTGACGATAATATCTAATACGGATACAGAAGGTCCTGTTAAAGTTAGTGAACTCGTAACTGTGATGCCTGTAGCTGTTGTCGTCAAAGTTTTACCTCACCCTGTTTTTTTAGCTACTATTGTCAAGGAATCAGTCTCTATTGTGACTGAAGTTTTGTTTGTTCCTACTCCGTTATCTAACAGTGATGAGGTGTTACTTGATTCTACTACTATATCGGGCGTTGATGAAACGTTACCTACTCTTACTCATTTTTCTTTCATTTTACGCTATCATGCATCCGCCTGTCTAACCGAAGCAGGGACAGAAATGGCAATCAAAGGCAAGTTCCGCATGCCATTCACCCTTGGACAAGTGTCGGACCACGAAACATTCTTGGTAGAAGCAAACCTCGCTGAGGATATCATTCTGGGTGAATCTTGGCTTCAACACCAGAAGGTGGTGATGGATTACGAAGAAGGCTCCATACATTTCGGAGCCCATAACCGTAAGACACTCCACTGGAACTTAATATGCAGACCACAAGCTAATCACGCAGCCCTCGTCGATCCGTCCAATTGTGTGCAATGCGCACAATCAGAAAGGTATACCTGTGAACGGATGTCCCAAGCAAAGGTACTCTTTCAATCACAACTACCCCACCAAGCAGCAGAAAACTATGGAAAGGTCCAACGCCGCCACACAACGGTGAAGCCCGTCGCCGCCAACAAACCTCCAGCGCCAACTGCAACTAACCAGTTCGCAGACGAATTCTTACCTAGCAGCCTTCGGTAAAAATTTCAACCAGCGATCGACAAGTCAGCACAACCAACTATCACAGCCAGCACCAGCTTATTATCACTAGACAAAAAATGCAGACCTTGAGCTAACTACAGAGCCCGTGTTACTCTTCCCAATTATGTTCAAGGCGCACAACCAGAAAGGCATACTTGTGAATGGATGTCTCGAGAACAGGTACCCTTTCGACCACAATCATCCCACCCAGCAGCAGGCGATCATGGTAAAGCCCGACGCCGACGCACAAAGCGAAACCGCAAACGCCACCACAGACTCAGATATTTTGACAACAAGGACCCCCGCCGCACCCTCACAACAATTCAGCTACGCTACATTCCTCAGTGGGGAGGAATGTTGACTATATCACCGCACGCGAGCTGAACACGAATAGACCGAGGAATTGTGTTAACTCTATCATCACACGCATAGCACTGAACGAACTGAGAATTTGCAGTTGGCTAAATCAGAGTACACGTACTGGAAATAGAACAAACCAAAGAATCTCGAGAAATTTCAACTAAGTTTTGTGCTAATAAAATTTGGATAATCTTTTACAAAATCAAAAATCGAAAACGCATTTCATTGGTTAAAGACATCATTAACGTTTTTCAACACAGGAAGAATAGCAACCAGAACTGTATACATATACTTTCAAACTCTGCAGAAGACATTCGTAGTGCTCACCATAGCCTAGGAATCCTCTCCTCTGCAGTGCTCCCCATAGCCTGTAGAACCCACCCAAGCAGTGCTCTGCATAGCCTGCTTTACTTTAAAACGCAGCGCTATCCATAGCCTTGCGTATTCTCCGACGGCGACGCTGTCCGACGCCGTAACCAGGGCACGTCATTCATAATTCATCAATCCATAATTAACGAACCACGTGTGAACGTTAAACTCCGTTCCATACTTCACCGATTAGTCGGTATGTGATTGCATCAGTCAAGCTCTACCACAGGGACGACATCCCAGTAGAGGCATTATACCACGAAGCCTGTCGAAGAGTTCAGAAGACAACCGAAGACCTTCTGAACTCTCTTTTCTTGTATATATTGTAAATTAGTAGTCTTTAAGTGCTTATAATTTCATTTCCTAATTTCTTTTAACGTAACATTGACCCACCACTAAAACACGAAGCCTTCCGTAGCGATCTGAATAACACCGAAGATGTCTGGACCTCTTCAACCTGTACATATCTCCTAATCATCATTGTTCAAGTTCACGCAGAGCCTCATAAGCAACTTCCGAAGCTTTTCGAAGAAAGTCGAAGACTTCCGAAGACCGCGTTAAATTGTGCATATAAACATTTAATCAGTGTTTAAGTTTAATTCTGGTTTCACAGCAACCATGAAACCATCCGAAGACAACCGAAGACTTCCGAACTGCTAAATCATTCAATTTCACTTTTTATTTTATGTAATTTTGGAACTTCTAATTATTTTGTTTATGTTTATTAAATAATTAAGTAAGCCAAGCCTACTTGCTTTAAGACACCGCCCCCGCGAACGATAACAATTGCAGTTGATTATATCAAAGTACACGAGCTGAAAATAGAACAAACTAGGAATCGCGAGAAATTTCCAACTTATTTTTTGTGGTACCCAAAAATCAGCACGCTTATTGGTCAAATTAAATTTGGTTATTCTTTTACATTTCAAAATCGAAATGCACAATTTCATTGGTTAAAGACATCATTAACATTTTTCAACACACGAAGCATAGGAAATGGAAGTGTATAAATATAATTTCAAATTACCCGAAAGACATTCGTCAGTGTTCACCATAGCCTAAGGAATCACCTTGCAGTGTTCCCAATAGCCTGCAAAACCTTCAACGAGCAGCGCTCTTCATAGTCTGCTATACTTTGACAGGCAGTGCTCTCCATAGACTGCGTATTCTCTGACGGTGACGCTGTCCGCCGCCGTACTTCGGGCACGTCATTATAACTCATCAGTCAATAGTTAACAAACTACGTATGGACGTTAAGCTCGGTTCCATACTTCACCGACAAATCGTTATTCTGATTGCGTCTGTTAATTCTACCGCTGGAACGACAACCCCGTAGAGTTCAACGACGGCGCACTCGACGAAGCCTAAGCCACCACTACCACGACGCCTTTCGAAGTGTAACGAATATCACCGGGGACGTCTGGGCTTCTTAATACCGTAAATAATTTCTAACGCTCACTGTTCAAATTTTTACTGGGCCGCACAAATAAATTCCGAAGCCTTGCGAAGAGTAGCGAAGACGATCGAAGACTTCTGAACCCTCGATACTTGTATATATTGTACATTAGTAGTTTGTAATTTCATATCATAATTTTTGTAACTTAAAGTTGTTCTACAAGTACAACACAAAGCCTTCCGAAAATTCCGAAGACCGCCGAAGACGTCTGGGCCTCTTTAAACTGAAAACATCCTCTGACTATAGTTGTTTAAGTTCTCTTGGGTGTCATAAGCAAATTCAGAAGTTTTCCGAAGAGCTCCGAAAACTACCGAAGACTTCACACCACCTTTAACTGTATATACATACGTTCAATAAGTGTTTAAGTTTGTTTTGGTTCCACAAGCAACCATGAAGACCTTGGAAGAGTTCCGAAGATTACCGAAGACTTCCGAACTGCTTAAAACTATTAAACTCATTCAAATTTAACGATTTTACTTTTATTTTTATGTTTTTATGAAACTTATAATTATATTTTACTTATACTATTAAACAAATAATCAAGCCAAGCCTACATAAGTAGTCATTGGGGCGCGCTGGCGCCAAATGGTGGGGGTAGCTTTTTTAAGGTCGCTGACGTATGGACCTTATAGCATTTTTTCTGTAGAATTCGAATCCGTTAAAATTTTAAGATAGGTTAAGCCGTTTTTAAATTATTTTTGAAAAAAGTTTTAAAAATTCGAGCAAACCTCGCTTAACTGTATTATCAGACGGTTATTTTACTATTGCGGTTTTGTGAATCGTATAGCACTTTTCTATAGAATTTCAATCTGTCAAAATTCTTAAAATACATTAAGACGATTCCAAAATATTTTTGAAAAAGGTTTTAAAAATGGGAGCAGATTAACTGCATTATCAGACTTTGTTATTTTTATTGTTAAGTATCGTGGAGGGTTCATGATATATAGATTGTGTGGCATTTTTTGTTGAGATTAAAACCGACATCAACTTGGAGAAAAAGCGTAACATTTATAAATATTTTCAAAAAATATATTCAAATTAATATAAATGTCTACTTTTTGTTAAGCTAATAATAAAAACCCAACACAATATTATACTTGTATATTAAAAGATTTAAACAGAGACATTAAATTTACTAGAATTTAGTTATTCTTTGGTTTACACACAAATTAATTAGAACATCGCCCGATCGGTTTCGTATACAATTACATTCTGATTGCATTTCTAAATTTCACAAAATTCCTGTTTGTAATAGATAGTCTATATTTGAAATTTATAGTTATTCTTCATATTTAAAGTACATTAATTAATTAATGAGTATGTAGTATGTAGGTACTACCATTTGATATAATTATAACAAGGTTTTGGCATACATTTTAATTGCTTTCAATGTCTAAATTTCTTCTGTAATTGTTGGACTATAATTTGAAAAATATTATGGTCATATTCAAGGTACAATAATTAAAGTGTATGTACTATTGACTAATATCTGATATAATTATAATAAGACATTTTGGAGAAAACAGTATTATTAGAGAAATACAATATTACACTAATTGACAATATTCAAATTAGAAACGATTACTAGTACTATAAAAGAAATGTTCCTAAATTGTGATTTTCAGAGACGTGCATATATCGAAGAGTTTTGTGATTATTTTAAGGTAGGTATAATTTTTTTATTATACATTACAAGCTTTATGACAACATGATTAATTTAGGTAAAAACTTATCTCCATTCATCATGGTAAATGGAGACTCTGGGTATGAAACTGACGAAACAGAAATGTCCATCAGCGAGGAGGAGGAACTCGAAGAAATGGATGATGACGGAGACGACTACGTTTTTGTAATTAATCCAAATGTATTAAATTATGAGTTGGTAGAAGGAATAATGAGATAATTAAAAATATTGAATTAGATAGGGTAGACGAAGACGAAAATGAAGAAGTAGATTAGCAAGAAGTAGGTATACAGGAAATAGATATACAAGAATCTGATGCAGCAGAGTTCGGAGAGGAAGAACTATCTCTTCAAATACTAGAGGCTGTAGAAGATCTTATTATAACTCATGAAGAATTTTATATAGATTTTTAATAAAATATTATTACATTATTTAGTTTATTTACAGAATTTTTCATCTTGATAACTTCTTGGTTCCGCCACTGGAGAATGCATTACTTTTGCTAAATACACATAATCATACAGGGTTTTTTCATTTGCTTTTCACCATTTCTCAATTACCTTTCACATTATATCATTTGCGATTCTCATTTGTTAATTGATTGTCACAGATGACGGATAGTGAAAGTTATTGCTATAAGGTGATGAAAAACCCTGTAATGTTATTTCCCTTCTCCGAGTTTTCTAATAATTATAAATTTGTAATACTTATATATTCATGTTATTAGTACTTTGTCTGTCTAACGGTTGTAGTCTCGTGGTTACAAATACATTTTCGTTACTGTAGAGGTTTCAACGTGTTTCAAGTGAAAGTTTAATAATAATAATGAAAAAGTTCATAATTGTAGCTAACAGATCAAAAACTGTACAAAAATTTAATCTGCAAGGGCGTACTATCGATTTCAAAATTAAAAAAGTGCCTGAAAACGAAGATCCCATAAATTAGGTTAAATGTGCAGTAGAAGATATGGTGGAATACTCCACAAGAGGGTTAAAGTCTGATGATGAGGTTGGCATAACCTTTTGTAGTAAAGATTTTAAGGAGAGAAACCCCGGATGGATTGCATTCAGAAAATTTTCAGAAATTAGCATGAACGACATTTGAGATATTTTAAATAAAATTTTACAATCCAGTTGTGCTGTATGTGATACTGACACTTTTTGTCTTAGTGTCACATCAGTGAGTATGCCTCTAGGGACAGGAAAAAGAATTCCAGGAATACGTTTTAATGATTTCGATGAAGAATGTGCTAGACGGAAAGGAATTCTTACGATAAACAACGTGGATAATCTCTGTTTACCAAGAGTTATAGTAACGGCTATAGCTAAACTGCAGCAAAACACCTCTACATTTTTATTTAGATTTAACTCGATAATACAGCAATTTAAAAAAAATATATTTATAGTTATTACTATTTCTATGCACCCGTCTGCACGGACGAGTCCATTTAATTAGAGAGAAGCCCGCATTTACTTTAAGTAAAAAAAAATGTAGAGGTGTTTTGCTGCAGTTTAGCTATAGCCGTTACTATAGCTCTTGGTAAACAGAGATTATCTACGTTGTTTATCGTAAAGAATTCCTTTCCGTCTAGCACATTCTTCATCGAAATCATTAAAACGTATTCCTGGAATTTTTTTTCCTGTCTCTAGAGGCATACTCACTGATGTGACACTTAGACAAAAAGTGTCAGTATCACATACAGCATAACTGGATTGTAAAATTTTATTTAAAATATCCCAAATGTCGTTCATGCTAATTTCTGAAAATTTTCTGAATGCAATCCATCCGAGGTTTCTCTCCTTAAAATCTTTACCACAAAAGGTTATGCCAACCTCATCATCAGACTTTAACCCTCTTCTGCAGTATTCCACCATATTTTCTACTGCACATTTAACCCAATTTATGGGATCTTCGTTTTCAGGCACTTTTTTAATTTTGAAATCGATAGTACGCCCTTGCAGATTAAATTTTTGTACAGTTTTTGATCTGTTAGCTACAATTATGAACTTTTCCATTATTATTATTAAACTTTCACTTGAAACACGTTGAAACCTCTACAGTAACGAAAATGTATTTGTAACCACGAGACTACAACCGTTAGACAGACAAAGTACTAATAACATGAATATACAAGTATTACAAATTTATAATTATTAGAAAACTCGGAGAAGGGAAATAACATTACAGGGTTTTCATCACCTTATAGCAATAACTTTCACTATTTGTCAATTAACTTTCCCATCCGTCATCTGTGACAATCAATTAACAAATGGGAATCGCAAATGATATAATGTGAAAGGTAATTGAGAAATGGTGAAAAGCAAATGAAAAACCCTGTATGATTATGTGTATTTAGCAAAAGCAATGCATTCTCCAGTGGCGGAACCAAGAAGTTATCAAGATAAAAAATTCTGTAAATAAACTAAATAATGTAATAATATTTTATTAAAAATCTATATAAAATTCTTCATGATTTATAATAAGATCTTCTACAGCCTCTAGTATTTGAAGAGATAGTTCTTCCTCTCCGAACTCGTTTGCTGCATCAGGTTCTTGTATATCTATTTCCTGTATACCTACTTCTTGCTAATCTACTTCTTCATTTTCGTCTCGTCTACCCTATCAAATTCAATATTTTCAGTTATCTCATTATTCTCTTCTACCAACTCATAATTTAATACATTTGGATTAATTACAAAAACGCAGTCGTCTCCGTCATCATGCATTTCTTCGAGTTCCTCCTCCTCGCTGATGGACATTTCTGTTTCGTCAGTTTCATACCCAGAGTCTCCATTTACCATGATGAATGGAGATAAGTTTTTACCTAAATTAATCATGTTGTCATAAAGCTTGTAATATATAATAAAAAAATTATACCTACCATAAATAAACACAAAACTCTTCGATATATGCACGCCTCTGAAAATCACAATTTTGTTACGTGCCAAAGTGGCCCTGTAACATATGTACTAGGTTAAATTGGTGTACGGAAGTTTCGCGCCATATTTTCAAAAGACGCGGTGCGCGGGAATTTTAAATAGACTAGGCGTGTACTTCCGTTACGTCATAGTGAGTTTGCGCAGAGTGCGTGACCCTAGAGGGTTGGGCGAATAAGTTCGCGCCAATGGGAAAAAGACAAGGAGTGGGGACAAAGTGGTGAGAGGTTTTGGTGACGCTCTGAAACGTGGCCTTTTGCCTTAGTTCTTCGAGTGAAGTGGTCGCTTTGAGGTATCGTATCGTTAGCTGTACCTATGTAGATTGCTAATTATCTTTTGTTTGTCGACCGATACCTTGTTCCTAATCCGATCCCTGCATAGGTAGGTAATTTGCAACCTTCGGCTGACCGGACTCCACGACCCGAGATGATGAGTCACTATCTTTGATTACTCCGAGATGGAGCCCTGAGGAACCTTGATAGAAGCCAACTTTGGTTCAACCCCGCAGAACGTTCGGATTTCCGGGGTAAGTAATACCGTGTTTAATTTGTTCACGAATATGAACTTTTGCTTAAATTTTTATATTTCCGATTATGACGCAATATAATTTGGGGTAATGATGACGTCATGGTAGTTGGCAACGCGAAATCTGTTATAAGGTTCGCGCTTCCGGCCGCCAGGGGCATTGCATTGCTTTCGTATTCATTGCGCTTGCGCGATGTATTTATGAACTCTTAAACTGTATTACCGACTTCGTAAACTGTTTTATCGACCATATAAATGTATCACTCATCAATTAAATTGTAATAAGAATGGCGCCTTTAATGTGTGAGGTTAGGGTACATTGTATTAGCAGATGTTATTTAAACAGCTTTCTCACTTAAAGAACCCTACTTTTATTTATGTAAGTATACAAATAAGTATTTACCTTAATTAGAAACCTTTAAACACAGTTTATTACAAAATTATCTATTAAAATATAACTTTTGTTTGTTTTCTTAACTTTAGAAGACCGTTTTTTGAAATTTGAATGCACTGTCTTTTATGTTACATTCTAAAAACTGCATTATTGATTCACCTATTGAATTAATAATATCTTAATTACCTTTACAAGAAAACCTTGTGGTTAAACTTCCTGATTTACGTTAGTATTGTATATCTCATATATATCGTGTCTCAAATAGAAATCCAATATGAATGTTTCACATTTAAAATCGCTTGAGTTAATTTACGAGATTGAGTGTAAGAATATTATTTCTGCATCAAATCAAAATGATAGGAGATCTCAGCTCAGGGCCATTTTAGCCCAGAAAATGAAGGGCGTTGCTATCTCAAAGAAAATCGTTAGCGATTGGCCTCACAATGTATCGGAAATTAGACTGTCTTTGGACGATATATCTGGTATAATAAATAGAACAGATCCTCGTCCCAGTGATACTGAGTTAGGGCGTTTAGGTTCCAGAATAATGCATGTCAAACAGCGTATCGAATTATTATCTTTATATGACGATGAGCAAGCGACCCAAGCTAAACAAAGTTTATTGTCAGATGTATTATTACTTGAAGGAATTGTTCTGGAAAGACTTAACCCAAATGCAGACGCAGATATATCGTTACCGTTTTCAAATCTCGTACTTGCCCAACCTAAACTATTAGGAAAATCCATACCTGTATACAAATGGGGTCTTACTTTTCAAGGGTTTGATGCGCAAGTCTCTCTATCATCTTTTCTTGACCGGATTAACGACTTCAAAATTTCCCGGCAGTGTACAGGCCAGGACTTATTTGTCTCAGCAGGTGACTTGTTTTCAGACTCAGCGTTGATATGGTACAGGAACATCCGGGACCAAATTTCTACCTGGGAGGAGTTAGTTGCGTGTTTGAAACGAGACTTCCTACCTCATGGTTATATTACCGACCTTTGGAACGAGATACGTAATCGAACCCAAGGACCTGACAAAAATGTTGTCTCTTTCATTACCTCATTAGAAGCTTTATATAGCAGACTCGACAAAAAACCCTCAGAATCCGAAATTATCGATCAGTTACTTAGAAATTTAAACCCGTATTTCTCTGAACGTTTGGCATTACAGCAAATCTCTTCGTTAGCCTACTTTTCTATGTCGTTCTCTCCAAGAAGTGAAGTTAAGGATTGATAAATATCGTCCGCCCCCAGAGAAACAGTCTGGCCTTTTAGAACCCGATTTAGCTTGCCAAGCTCAAGCTTCCCATAAAGTATCTACCCTTAACTCACTTACCTGTTGGAACTGTAAGAGAAGTGGACATAACTATAATGTCTGCACATACCCCAGAAATATTTTTTGTTATGGTTGCGGTCGCTCAAATATCTACAAATCTAACTGCACCAACTGTAATCCTAATGTATCGGGAAACTCCCGTCGGGATATTTCAAATCAGGGCGTGAATATCTCAAGAAACCAAAATCGTCCTCATCACCAATCATTCAACGGACCCAGACGTCAATAAATTTAAATCATAAAACTACTTGTAACGCTGTACCGTTAGTAAATTTATCTAACAATAATACCGCTACTGTTAATGTTCAAGATGCCTTACCTTCATTAGAAGAATTATGTTATACTACGCCATCCGAGTGGTCTAAGTGGTTACAAACCGTCAATTCCTTTTATCACAAAAAGACTGTTGCCTCACAACTTGTTAAAAAACCCTTCGATAATCGTCCACACTTATCTATCTCGATTGGTTCCTTAAATGTAATTGCTTTATTGGATACAGGTTCCTCATGTTTCCTTATAAATAACGAAGGTTTACATCAATTATCTAAACAAAATATTAATATTCAAATTATTCTCGAAAAAACTTCCATAAATTTAGCTGACGATAATCAAATACATGTAGCGGGTTCCCTTAAATTAAAAATTCGAGTAGAATCACTTGAACGTGACGTTTCATTTTTGATTGTCCCTGCATTAGCTTATCCTTTTCTACTAGGTGTGGATTTCTGTAAACTTTTTAATCTGTCACTTTATTTCCAGGATTTTTCATGGCAAACCTCTATTAAAACAAATTCTTCTGCATCTACAGGAATATCTAACAAAATCTCTCTTAATGATTCCCAAAATGTAACTCTTAACGCTACAATTGACAAATTTCGCAAACTTAATACCTCCGAACTTGGTTGCGTTACAACTGCAACACACGTTATCTCTACAGGTGATGCCCTTCCTTTTAAGCAACGTCAATATCCGTTATCGCCTGCATTACAAAAGCATTTACATGCTGAAATAGACAAAATGTTAGAATCTGGTGTTATCTTTCCCTCAAATTCACCCTGGACGTCTCCCGTATTATTAGTTCGGAAGAAGAATGATAAATGGCGTGTCTGTTTCGATGGCAGAAAGTTGAATTCCGTGACTGTTTCAGATGCTTATCCTTTACCTAGAACAGACTCTATTTTAAGCCGGCTTCGAAACGCAAAATTTATCTCATCTATCGATCTTAGACAAGCTTTTTATCAGATACCTCTCGACCTATCTTCTCGTCAAAAAACTGCTTTTTGTGTTCCAGGCCGAGGTCTTTTCGAATATAATTTTTTGCCATTTGGTCTCTGTAACGCTCCACAAACCCTACAACGTACTATGAATCAAACGTTAGGTCCTATCTTACATCAAGAACGTGCCTTTGTGTTTTTGGATGATATTTTATCTCAAGTTCCTTTGATGAACATATCGCTACATTAAATGAGGTTGCAGAACGCTTGAATGCAGCAGGTTTTAAGATAAACTGGGAAAAGTGTCAATTTTGTTGTTCATCCCTTACATTCCTTGGTTTTATTATCGATGGAACTGGCCTACGAGCCGATCCTGCTAAAGTCGGCGCTATTACTAAATTTAAAACACCTAAAACCGTTACCGAAATCAAACGTTTAATCGGAATGATTAGCTATTATCGCATCTTTCTACCCAATCTTTTAACTATATCTGCACCCATTACCGCTTTAATTAAAAATAAAAATAAATCTCAAACTATCGAGTGGAATTTAGAATCCCAACAGGCTTTCGAACAAATTAAAACATTAATCACTTCAGCACCTATCTTAATCTCACCCAATTTCAATGAAAAGTTTTATATACAAACCGATGCCTCACTTACTGGTTTAGGTGCAATGTTGTTCCAGGTAAACAATGGTTTAGAACACCCAATCGCTTATGCGAGTCGTGCCTTAACTTCTGCCGAACAAAAATACTCAGCTACCGAACGAGAATTATTGGGCGTTATCTTTGGCATCGAGAAATTTAGAGGATATGTCGAAGGTACACACTTTACCGTAATCACTGATTGTGCAGCTCTCACTTGGCTTAATAACTTGAAACAGCCCGCAGGTCGTTTGGCAAGATGGAACTTGCGTATATCTCAATTTACATTTGACGTTAGGCATAGGCCTGGTAAATTGAATATCGTACCTGATGCCTTATCTCGTGATGTTGTTTCTCTTAACCTTCCAAATTTAATTCCTGATACCTGGTACCTCAATATGATTAAAAAAGTTTCCGATAATCCCGATAAATTCTATACCTTTCGTGTAACTAATAATATACTATATAAATTTGTATCTTCTTCCCCACATAAAATATCGAATATTCCTGAATGGAAACTGGTCGTGCCTACTGCGAACCGCAGTGAGGTGCTCAAATTATGTCACGATGATCCCATTGCTGCACACCTTGGTGTTACAAAAACTCTCGCTAAAACATCTGAATTATATTACTGGCCCACACTTAAGCAATCTGTTTGTCGCTATATTAAGAGCTGTAAAATTTGTGGCTCTCATAAGAGTTCACAAGATGCTCGTCCTGGTTTAATGGGTAACTTTAAACGTGTATCTTATCCCTTTCAATTAATTTCGCTTGACTTATTAGGACCTCTCCCCCGATCGAAAAGAGGTAATCAAGATCTTTTAGTTGTTACCGATTGGTTTTCTAAATTTGTTATGGTGCAACCCTTACGTAAAGCTACATCTGCAGCAATAATTAAATTCCTAGAACAAAATGTCTTTCTTATCTTTGGTGTCCCCCAGATTATCCTTTGCGACAATGGAGCACAATTTATCTCTAAAGATTTTCAGAATTTCGTTAAAAGTTACAAGGTACAAAAAATTTGGTTTAACGCAAAATACCATCCCCAAGTAAACCCTACCGAGAGAGTAAATAGAGTCTTGATTACCGCTATCTCTTCCTATATTGATTCGGACCATACTACATGGGATGAACATATCTTTAAAATTGCTCAAGCTTTGCGCACATCTAAACACGAAGCAAGACAATTTACTCCGTCATTTCTTGTTTTTGGAAGATATACCCCAATCGATGGGAGTTACTATGGTTTAGTGCCTGACGATACTAACGTAATTGAATTTGACGATAGAGTACGTTGGGACAAGGACCAACAGTCATTGCCTTCTATCTTTAACGACGTTAGGAAAAATTTGTTAAAAGCTTACGAAAAGAGTAAGGACCACTATAACTTACGTAAACGAAATATTTCCTTCGCCTTGGGCGAACAAGTTTGGAAAAAGAATTATGTCTTATCGGATGCATCTAAGAAATTTTCTTCAAAATTAGCCCCTAAATTCATCCTTTGTAAGGTCACTCGTGTCATTAGTCCCCTTATCTACGAACTTCAGGATGCTGAAGGAAAACGCCAAGGCAGGTGGCATCTTAAAGACCGTAAGCCATTCTCTGCTGACCCAAATGCTACTTAAGTTTTTCATGTTCCATGCTCCTCACTATTTACCTAATATTTTTCTGTTCTCACCATCAATTAGTATCTTTAATTATTTATTCTTTCTCTTATACACCTACGTTTTATACGTTTAACTCATTTACCTTAAGCCTTTTGCTTTTGGTTGACTTTTCCTTGACCATACCGTTACTTATATATCACTTCATTCTCTACACCCCCAAAATAACTCTGTCGTTTCATTTAATTAATCCTCGAACTTTTCCTCCAGCATATTATTCGGTTTTTAGTATTTTTTCTTATGTCATTTAATTTTGTGTGGTAATTGTCGTAACTTTGGTTGAAATAACTCATTGAATTTTTATGATTGGTTTTAGCTGATGTTGAGTGAATGCTTTCTTCTTTGGGCTCACATAGGACACGCGCGATCTATGCCATTGAAAGAAATAGTTCATATTCGCAGTTGCAAAAACTAGGATTGTCTATTCCATGTGTTTTTCTTCTGAATTATTGCAGTCGCCCACATTATACTACATCTTTATTTGTTTTTTCTATTAAATCTACATAACTTATAAACCTTTTTTTTTCATTGCTTTTTATTGAACTTTGTGGTGAGGTGCTATTGCTTTTTATTGTTACCTTATTAAACTCTCGGTTGTTTTAGCATATTGGGACAGTGTACCTGTATTTAACTGCTTATAATTGGGCATTTTTGTGTGTTTAGGGTGCTACCGTTTTGAAATACTATCTTAAAACAGTTTGCTTTTGTGTGAATGTATCTGTAACTTTTATTTGTAACTTTTAAGTTGTCGTGTCTACTTTTGTCTGATTTTCTTATCGTAGTCAATGCACTCGTTAGAAAAATGATCGTACTAGTTCTCTTAGGAGCCTAGTGAATTTCAACATATGTGATACCTTATCTTGTCGGATTAATATCGCAGGTGGTCCTTCAGACTGCGCTGTGCTTAAATAGGGACAACTCTCTACCTTCTCTCGGACGCTTGTCCAAAAACTATACTTTTTCATATCCCGCTATCTCCGCTATGCCTTATTCTTCTTTCGGTGAACCTGTTCTTGTCCCGGAACACCCGTCTGCCACATAAGAGTGATGTTCCCTCACTTCGAGCTACTGGCCACATTGGCTGGTTGAGTAGCGCTTTGCTATCCACCTTTTTTTCTGTCTCTTTTGCTCAATGCGAGCCCTTCCTCTACTTTCTTCTACCTGGAAGTGCCTCTAATGCATTCCAAAAAACCAACCTCCTTCTTTTTTACCGTTCCTATTTCTACTGCCCTTTTCATTTCTGTTAGTCACCGTGTGGTTGCGCGGGAGGTTTTCACACCTGGACCTCGTCTCTGCGAATCTTTCGTGGGGTCATGCGGTGCCGCTGTCAGTGCATGGGCTCTGGCAGTGAAGGTATGTATGAGTGTGTGAATGTGTGAGTGAATGTGTATATATTTGTATATCGTATATACCGTGTGGGTATCGGGTGATTGTTTCACCGATATCAATTACCGCCGGGTGCAGGGATGCACCCAAATGTTTTTGCCGGTCCCTCGTGCTGTTTCTTGTGAACGGACCTGCTTCACAGGTTTCTCTTTTTAGAGGGCACGAGTCAATCCCATTTAAACGGCTCTACTGGAGCCACTCTAACTGTTATTTATCTATTGTCTTGGGTAATAACTAGGCCAAAACCTTTGTCTTCTTTATAATCTTCGATAATACCCTTAGTTTTAATATCGTTATCTTACCGATTACCTATAAAAATAACTTTAGTTTAGTCTCGTTATCTTACCGACTACCGTTAGTAATAACTTTAGTTTAGTCTCGTTATCTTACCGACTACCGTTAGTAATAACTTTGAGTTAATTTCGCGTTATCTTACCTGTTATCTTTAGTAATAACTTTTGTTTAAATTCATGTTACCTTACCTACTATTTCTAACAATAACTTTAGCTTAATATCGCGTTATCTTATCTAGTATCTCAAATCATAACTAAAGATTAATTCCGTTATCTTGTTTATTACCTTTGAGGATAACAACTTAAGCTTAATATCATTATCTTATCTACTATCTTTAACAACAATTTGAGATCTTGTCTTATCTTTTTATCGTCCTAACGTGTGGTATCTATGACCAGACGTGGGAATTATTTTTTTTGGAAATTTAAGTGAAAACGCTAACCCGATATAGAAATGTAATTTGTCAGGTTAGCATATAAGGATTTAGTAAAGGGTACTTTTGGTAAATTTGTTGATTCACAACTATGTCATGGACAAGTTTTAAATGTGCATCGTTAGAAAACCAAAGTACCAGTAACAAAATTTGCTAGAGTGCAGAGTGACTCACTCTATGAACATTTTTAAATTTGGGCACTTCTTGCCAAAAGAAGAACTTTAATGTTAGTTTTAGTTTAGATAGGTTTAGATAGTTTAGACGACTTGTCGCACCCGTGTTAGTTTAAGTAGTGTTTCATGCTCCCCGACCAATTTGTGCTGTCGATAATTAGTGTAGTCAAAGACTATCGGGCTACCTATTCCGTTTCCTGGTACTTCGGTAGACGTGTTATCGGTCGAAAAAACCAGGTGGCACCTTATATAAACATTTTGTAGGTTTTAAGTTAGGTTTTATATAGGGTAGTTAGGACATAGATTTTAAGCTGTTACTGTGCTAACAGACTTTTTCTTTTTTTTAGTTTTTTCTTTTGTGGCCTTGTCGCGATTGTTACGTGCCAAAGTGGCCCTGTAACATATGTACTAGGTTAAGTTGATGTACGGAAGTTTCGCGCCATATTTTCAAAAAACGCGGTGCGCGGGAATTTTAAATAGACTAGGCGTGTACTTCCGTTACGTCATAGTGAGTTTGCGCAGAGTGCGTGACCCTAGAGGGTTGGGCGAATAAGTTCGCGCCAATGGAAAAAAGACAAGGAGTGGGGACAAAGTGGTGAGAGGTTATGGTGACGCTCTGAAACGTGAACTTTTGCCTTTGTTCTTCGAGTGAAGTGGTCGCTTTGCGGTATCGTATCGTTAGCTGTACCTATGTAGATTTCCTTTGCTAATTATCTTTTGTTTGTCGACCTATACCTTGTTCCTAATCCGATCCCTGCATAGTTAGGTAATTTGCAACCTTCGGCTGACCGGACTCCACGACCCGAGATGATGAGTCACCATCTTTGATTACTCCGAGATGGAGCCCTGAGGAACCCTGATAGAGGCCAACTTTGGTTCAACCCCGCAGAACGTTCGGATTTCCGGGGTAAGTAATACCGTGTTTAATTTGTTCACGAATATGAACTTTTGCTTAAATTTTTATATTTCCGATTATGACGCAATATAATTTGGGGTAATGATGAAGTCATGGTAGTTGGCAACGCGGAATCTGTAATAAGGTTCGCGCTTCCGGCCGCCAGGGACGTTGCATTGCTTTCGTATTCATGGCGCTTGCGCGATGTATTTTATGAACTTTTGAACTGTATTTATCGGCTGCTAACTGTATTACCGACTTCGTAAACGGTTTTATCGACTTTTAACTGTATTACGGACTTTTAAGAACTATCACCAATTAAATTGTAATAATTTACGAACATTTCTTTTATAGTACTAGTAATTGTTTCTAATTTGAATATTGTCAATTAGTGTAATATTGTATTTCTCTAATAATACTGTTTTCTCCAAAATGTCTTATTCTAATTATATCAGATATTAGTCAATAGTACATACACTTTAATTATTGTACCTTGAATATGACCATAATATTTTTCAAATTATAGTCCAACAATTACAGAAGAAATTTAGACATTGAAAGCAATTAAAATGTATGCCAAAACCTTGTTATAAATATATCAAATGGTAGTACCTACATACTACATACTCATTAATTAATTAATGTACTTTAAATATGAAGAATAACTATAAATTTCAAATATAGACTATCTATTACAAAAAGGAATTTTGTGAAATTTAGAAATACAATCAGAATGTAATTGTATACGAAATCGATCAGGCGATGTTCTAATTAATTTGTGTGTAAACCAAAGAATAACTAAATTCTAGTAAATTTAATGTCTCTGTTTAAATCTTTTAATATACAAGTATAATATTGATGTTGGGTTTTTATTATTAGCTTAACAAAAAGTAGACATTTATATTAATTTGAATATATTTTTTGAAAATATTTATAAATGTTACGCTTTTTCTCCAAGTTGATGTCGGTTTTAATCTCAACAAAAAATGCCACACAATCTATATATCATGAACCCTCCACAATACTTAACAATAAAAAAAACAAAGTCTGATAATGCAGTTAATCTGCTCCCATTTTTAAAACCTTTTTCAAAAATATTTTGGAATCGTCTTAATTTATTTTAAGAATTTTGACAGATTGAAATTCTATAGAAAAGTGCTATACGATTAACTAAACCGCAATAGTAAAATAACCGTCTGATAATACAGTTAAGCAAGGTTTGCTCGAATTTTTAAAACTTTTTTCAAAAATAATTCAAAAACGGCTTAACCTATCTTAAAAATTTTAACGGATTCGAATTCTACAGAAAAAATGCTATAAGGTCCATACGTCAGCGACCTTAAAAAAGCTACCCCCACCATTTGGCGCCAGCGCGCCCCAATGACTACTTACATGCTTTCAGACACCGCCCAGCCGAACTATAACAAGTACTTAAAATTGTATGAAGAATGATTTATTTCTACGTGTATAAACGTATTTTCAAATAGTAAATTAGTACTAGTATGTACTTGGTAATTACTAGTCGAAGGACTCTAGATCATTTTTTGTTTTAAACGCGACGCTTCTTCCAACTTTTTGCATAAGGTATTCATACTTTGTCAAGTTTAATTTAAAATAAATAAAAAGCATTTTAATTTTCATTACTTAATTTTTTTTTATCATACTACTTTATTTTTAAATTAATAACAGTTGACTGCTTAAACATTAGATCACCTTTTCTGATAAACGCAGACTTGTAAATTAACCTTGAATTTTCCCTGTATACCACTTCTACATTTAACATAGACATTGTATTATAATTAAGCTTTCCAACTAAATCTTAAAAATTAACATATTGTATAACACTATCTTAAATTTTTTTTACCTTTGAAAAGGTTGCATGTCAACTACAAATTATGTAACTATTTAACTTAACAATTATATTTTAAAGTAGTTTTTCTTTATTGTAGTAGTAAATAGAAACAATTATTTGCTATATATAGAAACAAGTACCGGAACGATTGTATAATCAACCTATTATACAAAAGCAAAGATTTTATATTCCAGTATATCGTAATAGTTCCTGTTGTGATTAGCAAATTTTTGCAAACAGTAAGGTAAGAATAAAAAAATGTATGTTTGGTAATTAAAAAAACTTAAGTATATAAATTTGAGTTGTTTAGAAAATAGAATATTGTTTGTTTAAGCACCTTAAGGATTCAAATTCCAAAAATTCTTTGTAGTCTTCAAAAGCTTTACAAAAATCAGTTTTCGTTGAAAAACGATCAAACGTTGTTATTTTATAAAACTTATAAAAATCGGGAGTGCTTGTCGAACAGTAAATGTGAAGAAGATCCAAAGTGAATTTGCCCAGAACAATTCTCTCCTTTAAATCCATGCTAAATCCACCGGCGTAAGCGTCGATATCCTTTCTTTTTTAAAATTTTGCTACATTCTTCTGTAAGAGCTGCACATAGTAATTCAATTCATACGCTCACTATTTCGGTTGTGAAAATTTTCAAACTACAACTGGTTGAACTAAAATTGGATACGTGTAAATTGTTTCTATTTTACTGTTCACTTTCATTGCAGAAGATTCATTATTAGTGGACATCTAAAGTTAACAATGTAAATCCGCCTTAAGTACCTACAATTTTGTAACACTGATGCGTTACTTAAGTAAACAATAAGTAGTAGAAATGAGTATATTAGTTTCAGTTTTAACAAAAAAACGCCCTGTAAAACATACAAACTTTGATAGTCTACATTTAATAACGTTATTAATTCAATGTAATATTACATTAAGATAAAGAAATAAATGGGAAATCTTTCACTACATTAAATACAAACGTTGGCAAATATGTGACTTTACATCCCTTTGTTTTAAATTCAAAATGATTACAAAGAAAACACGAAAAATAGCTGTCCATATTAAAATTATTTGTACAAATTTTCACAAGCTCAAGAAACCCATCATGTGATCGATACACCCAAAAACCGTATTCTCGTAAAAGCAGCCATAAAAAATATGTCGAGAACTAAACCAATAACGCAGACTATCGATTTTGCATGAAATTGGTGCGACGGAATTAGGGTTCACCCGGGCAGAATGTACAATGATGTCGAAAATGGGACAGAGGCACCACACGTGAGTACGAGTAAGTATAACATTTAATAAACCCCGGGGAAGTACACTTATAAAAACTCCCGTATAGTACTGAGGAAACTAGATATTAGGTATCAGCCTCACGCCTCTACAATTTGATCGATACACGGACGTCCGTTGTGGTATGGAAGACTTTAAAGTCGGGTACGGTGGAGAATGTGACGATATTTTGTTCCGGATCTTTTAGTGAAAACAGGTGTCCAAATGCAGGGTAACACGGATGTGAAAATAATGACGATCTTGTAGAAGTTGCCAAGGGGAAGCTTTCTTTAACTGCAGTTGAATATTACTTGCACTGGCTATCGATAAAGCTTTGAGAACAAAATGATTGTGATCTAAATAGAATTGTAAGTCGAATAATTTTTTTTGTTTATCCAGCGTATTAAAATCACATTTCGTTTGTTTTATTTAAAAACCATTGTACATCTGTGATTGATGATAAAGTTTATTAAAGCTTGTTACAATATTCCGTGCAAACAAGAAAGAAGAGTTAAGTACGTAAAGAAAATTGCCCGTACCGAATACCGCAAAAAAAGGAACTACAAAGGATTAATACCCTACTAGCTAAAACCGTCGTAGAGTGAGGTGAGTCACACAGAAAGAATGTAGAAACCCTCAGGAAGTAGATTTATTAAAAACCTTTAGTTAACAAATATCGTATGAAAAGGAATATTTACAAAAACCTTAACGAACATTTACGTAACGTATTGTTAAAGCATAATATAAACGAAACCTTCAACTTGCATATAACACAACATAACTTCAAATGTACATAAAATTTAAACAAATATTAATTAAGGATTATTTACCAGTCACAGCAAGTGTTAAGATATAAATAACAAGTACATGTATACTTACACAATGTTTCCCGCTTTAAATAAATATAAGAAGAAAATTAGACATAATATATACAGTAAAACAAAGTTGTTTACGTATTACTTACCGAAATGTATTTCCTAAAGGCAATAACGCAATCCTAAACTGAAGGTAAGTTTTGTGGATAACCAAGTGTTAAACTTATTCCTTTTTATTATTAGTAAACAATTTGTTGACGTTAGCATTTCCTAAATCTTAAGTTAAAGTAAGTAAAATTGCTCCAACGCGAGCTTATGTTTATCTTTCCGTGCACTGAAAACAATCACGTAATTGCTTTGTGAACTAACATGTGAAAAAAATTTTTAGGACCGGAGTCTATAGTTCATCGTTCCATAACTACGTACCATTAATAGAAAGTATTAGAAATTATTAAGAATTATAGAGAATTACTAAGTTAGATGCAACATTGTATCTCAAGGATAATTAAATAAAGGTTAATGAAAGTTCACAAGCAAGTCGTGAGAACGGATGCAATACATTGTATTCCAGACAATAGTGATACTGCAGGTGGCAGGTCACGGACGGTCACGAACCGTGATTACCTAGAAAGTAAGATTTTTACATTGTATAATGAATAGTGTTAAGAAATAGGCAGACATGAGCTCTGCAAGTTCCCACAGACATGTGAGGGGCAGGAATAACATAAATACCCCGTCAGTCAGTCTTAGTATTTCAGCTTTAACATTGTTGTTTACCTAGGCTACTCGCCCTAATATTAGTTCAATTAATTATTTTATTTCGACTTAAAGTATTTACAACAGTTTGTCAAAAATCCATAATTAATGTCTGATTAAACTAATAAAATTTGTTACAAGTTTTGGAGGTAGTTTTAAAAACACTGCTCCCAAGGCCCGAAACGTAACTCGCCTAAAAAAAACCTAGAGCACTGGCGTAATTATCAACCACAAAAAAGGAATTAACCAGGTTTCACGTAAAGCATCAACAAAAAACAGACTATTTGTACCTTAAGTACGTTTGTGTGCCAAAGAGGAGTGGATGCCTTTCGAGGAGACTATTCATTCAGTATGTACCCTATCGTACATCGCGAGCCTGCCTTTGGTACCATCGTAACAGATCTGAAAGTACGCATTTATAATTGGCAACGGACCAAATACTTCTATGAAACTATTTTGCTTAGAAACTCGTTTAAAATTTTACATCTACATTGAAATACTCCGCTGTAAAACAAAAATTATCCTATACCAAATCCGCAGCACACTTCCCAGATCTATTCAACTAAATCTGACCGCCAGAAAACTAATTTTTAAACAAATTGTCATTTCTATTATCTGCTACGCCTCAGACTCTTGGTTCGCTTTCAAAATTTCAATAGCCCGAAGATTTCTCAACACAATCGTTCTTTTTATACATCTCGCAAGCCTATTGTACTAGCTGTACATCTGCCCTTTGCACGGTCCTACAACTCCCAGTGGTAGAATTCCAATTAGAAGCTGCCCCGCAAAAAAAACTTTAAAGTCAAACGCTCTATCCGCTTACATGACAGAACGATACAGTGCGATCGCAAAAGCTAAATTCCTCATAAAACAATTCCCACTCCACTCTTGATAATAACAACGGCCCCTTTCCAAACAGGTTGATTTACCTATAGTATCTTCTCAAACTGAACTGAAATCTGAAACCCTTTCGTATATTTCCATCAGAGGACGCATAACAAACACAGAAACACCGCTCTAAACTCCATTTCGGTAACCTCATTGTATCCTCAAATGTCCTTGCTCTCTTTAAGGTACCCTCAAAACTTTTGAACACCTGATCTATTCATGCCCTAACACATCCCAACTACAAAATAACCTAAAAACCACACTGAACATCGATCCCTACTGCCCTCTCATAAGCATACACTACTATTTTTGATACAGAACTTGTAAACTAAATCTTAATTGTAATTCAGTTTAATAAATTTGTTAGAAGAGTTTTTGGAAACAGATTTTTTAAAAAGGCTGTTTAAATGCCAAATTAGGCGCCTTCGATATAGTGGACTGTAATAACTAATCGCTGTGCTTAATCACGTTTATTAAACAAAAGATCACACTTGAATGCAAAGCTGATATACAAGTTATTGTAATAGTAATCAAGCAGGTAAATTTACATATTAACACAACTAGATGTTTACGCGTTGACCGCTGTTACCCGACTCTGTGTGGGTTGAATCGGCGCATGAGCAATACCCTTAGGCTTCTTTAAGGTAAGCAAGCTCCTACATCCTTATGTGGCACGAGTTTGCAGGTGACAAACTAAATCCAATTCAAGGGCACTGGATTCTTATTTAATTTATCAATAATAATTGTCCAAAGGCAACTCCCAAAAGCGAAACCTAACTGGCGCAGCCGGTAGGATCCAGAAAGGCACTAGGAAATCCAAATTTGAGGAACTGGTGATCTGGAATATCAATTCTTAATCTGGAAGAATAAACAACGAAATTTGGACAAAGTACAAAATTGACCAAGCCCAAAGAAACAAAACTTGAACAAGGTACAAAATCGACCAAGCTCATAGAAGGAAAACAGATGAAATTGACAATGAAAATTGTGTAGGTTTATTTATCCTAACCAATTTCTTTTCAAATTATTGATATTAGCCACAAAGAATTTTTTATACGATTTTTTTATTATTATTATCGCAAATTATTATTTTTACTGTTTCTGAAAGAATTTACGCAGAGAACTTATTTTAACAAGAAAATTATAAAGACGTATTTATGTGCACAACTTATTACAAATTATTAAGACAAATGAAACGACTTATTCAGCAAGTTTGAAACTTTAATATATAATAGAACGCAATTCTTTTATTACAGCAATTATTACTCAAACGATTCGATACTCATAAAGTTCTATAAAGCTCTATAATTAAATACTTGTAGCACGGAAAATTAACGAAACTATATAATTATAAAAACGTTTATGCACTTTATTGTAACAAAACGATTTACTCATCACATCACTGAAATAAACATCATTCAGAAAACTTGAAACTTTATAATTAGACATTTTTCAAGGCAACGGAATTGTGTAATTATAAGGAAGCATTCACGCACTATTAATCCAATACCTAAAGAGACAATAATAGCAACTTATCACTGCAGAACTTAATTAATCATCACAAATCTGAATAAAAGCGTATAATTATAGCGCAGTTATTACGAGAAACCATTCAAAAAACTAAAACTCAATTCACAACAATTGTAACATCTGCAAAATATAAAAATACACTCAATGCGACAGTAATTGACGAAACATTACCAAACAAAAATGCTTTAATGTAATTATAACACCGTATAAGTATATACAAAGTATACGTAAAACTATTCTTTAAATAACCATATGCAAACTAACCTAAAAAGTAAATCTCAATTTATACAAAAACCTGATAGAAATTAGAACTGAAAGCGACCATTAATTATTATAACAACCATGAATTCTCATATGAAGCTTTATCTTGAAAGTATTCCTCAATATAACGGAGATCAAGCACTGATAGGTGTTTTTATAAAACCGCGTGCGAGATATTTTTAAAAACCTTTTAGAAATCAAGAGACAGCAAACCCAATGTTTTACTTTTACGCCTGATTATTAGTAAGATGACGGGAAAATCATTAACACTGGTTGCCAGTCGAAAAAATTTGATCAAATGGGAGGAATTCAAACGATTCCTAATTGCATATTTCGGCGATCAACGCAACATCAAATGCCTGGTCCGCGGTTTAATAAACCTACGGATGGAAAATAACCAATCACCCAACAATTAGATATGAAATGTTAAGACGTACGAAGTTTAATTCTGACAAAACTAAAATTCGAAGAACCCGACCAAATATCCGATTATTCAAGACAAAAGTGTACAACGAAATGGCTTTAGACATCTACATAAACGCATTACCTGAACGGTTATCAGACAAAATAAGATTCCAACATCCCCAAAATTTAGAGGAGGCAATGAACATCATTATAGAAGAAGAATACGTTATGTATTACCAAAACACTATATAAACCTAACGCAAATAAAAATTACTCACCAACGAAAACCATACAGGCCGCGAGACAAATAACCTCCAAACCGAAATTTACACCATTTAACGCACAAGTGAATCAACCACGTATTAACAACTCAAACTCTAATAACACAGTTTCAACAACCAATTTAGAAATTTCCGAGACCAACGTTTAACTCGAATTTTAAAAACCCATATTTACGCCAAGGTTTAACCAAAACGTAATCCAACTAAAGCAAACATTCGGCGCAAACCCCAACAGAAATACACCAATGACAAATAACAATAACAACCCTAACAGTTATTACAAAGAACTCCTATAGACACTTCATCTAGTAACACCAGACAAAACACAAAAATATCGCAAATCAAACCAAATTATAATCAAAAACGAAACTACACTTCCGAATAACTATTTCACCAAGAAGTGGAAAAATTTAATAATAATCATGACAGGAATAATTATACAAACTTCAGTAGAGACGATGAACCAAATCATTTAGAAAACTACGAACGTGATAACCTATGTGAAAATTACGAAGAGGACGATGAGGAAAACTCGAACTCAAATTTTCAATTACACCGATTTAAATTCAACCAAACGTAATTAATTTAAATAACACAATCAACAAATCTTACCGTACATAGAAATACCCCACGCAGAACTTAAATTATTAATAGCCACAGGATCTTCAAAAACATTAATTAGTTCCAGAACCGTAAAGAAACGTTATTTAGATTTTGTAGAAAGAGAACCCCTTAAAATCAAAACAGCCCACAAAACAGCATTACATCAATTTATAGCGAACGTACCTTTATCAAAAATTTTTAACGTAAAAATGAAACATAAATATTCATTTTTGATTTTAACGACAAATACGATGGATTAATAGGCATGAATCTTCGAAAAAAATTAGGATCAATCATTGATATAAAAAACCGCTTATTAACAACAACAGATGGACAAATCCTCATTAAATTCCAAAACAATAATATACAATCCTAACAAAAATACACCATCAAACCCAGGACAGAGAAACAAATATAAATTTTAGTAAATTTGAAAAACGACGTACGAATTATAAACCACATGTCCTTTCAACCCGCAGTAGAAATACCCACAGCATTAGTACGAATAAACAACAGTTACGCCACAACAACAATTTTAAACTCAAATGACTGCCCCATAGAACTATCATTGACAAATCCAATAGACATAGAAGAAGTAAATTTTAACGAGATAGAAATTGACGAAGAATATATGAAAGCGATTCAAGCCCTACGAGACACGATAGAATATTAAAAGAAAACTTAATTAACATCCATTTTAATGAAAATATTGATAGCAAAGAAGAGAGAGCAATTAAGGAATTATGTTTCGAATACCGAGATATATCCACTGTGAAGGAATACCTTTAACTTTTACGAACACCGTCAAACATAACATAACAGATATCCAAACCACTAACAAACTGTTTTAAAAAGGAAATAAGATTGAACACACCCTAGAATTTATTAAAGCCGTAGAGAAAATTAAATGCATACTTACGAATCACTCTGTATTGGAATATCGAGATTTTTCGAAACCATTTATAGTAACAACCGACGCATCGAATGTAGCACTAGGCGCAGCATTGAGCTAAGGAAAAGTAGGTAGCAATAAACCAATCAGCTTTGCATCTAGAACAATAAACGAGATAGAACAAAAATATAGTACAATTGAGAAAGATTTATTAGCAATAATTTGGGCAACGAAATATTTCAAACCATACCTGTATGAAAGAAAATTCTATATATACACCGACCATAGACCATTAGTATGGTTATGCAAACTCAAAGAACCGAATTCAAAATTACAAGGATGGAGGATTAGATTAAAAGAATATGATTATGAGATCATATATAAAAAAAGAATTTATAACAACAACGCAGATTCACTAAGTAGAATACAACTGAACGCAATGGAAACAGAGTCAATTATAAGTAACGTAGACAAAACAGAAATAAGGGAAGAGCCAGAAGAAATAGAGACTATTCACTCAACACAAAACAAAGAACCAAAAACCGCGATTAAGATATTAAACAAAGCTATAGACATAAAACCAAATCAATTCTAATTACCGACGATTTAACTGACCCCAATCCAGTAAAATATACAAAAATAGATAATAAGGAAATATATCAAATTCAAATAAATAAAGACGATAACGATGAGCAGATAATTAAAATTTTAAAAGAATATACCCCGGAGAAAAAAAAGGTTTTATTTTTATTTCACCACAGAACATTTACACAAGAGATTTTCAGAATTATATATCAGATTATTTAATAACTCGGGCCCTGAAATTATTAGATGTACAAGAAAGTTAATAACCTTAGATGACCCTGACGATATAAATGACGTAATTAGAAATCAACACGAAGGCAAAACTAACCATTGTAGAATTGAGACCCTAAAACAACTCATAAAGAAATACTACTTTAAAGAATAGAAAGAATTAACCACAGATTTTATTAACCCAATGCGAATTATGCGACAAAGCAAAATACGATAGAACACCCCCAAAAGTACCCTTAGTTTTAACTAAAACACCAGTCAAATTTTTCCAAAAATTACACGCAGACACTCTAGTAGTAGAAGCGCAAAACTTTTTAACAATTGTAGACACATTCACCAAAATAGGCCAAGCGATACCCATCATTTCAAAAAACGGTATCCATGTAACCCAAGGATTCTCACAATACTTTACATTGTATGGCACACCCGAAACAATAATTTTAGATAATGGCAGCAAATTTAGAAATGAAACGATACAAAATACCATAGAATTCCATAAAATAAAAATTCATTTTATAACCGAAAATCATCC
Organism: Platerodrilus igneus; assembly: GCA_036346225.1. NCBI lineage: Eukaryota > Metazoa > Arthropoda > Insecta > Coleoptera > Lycidae > Platerodrilus > Platerodrilus igneus. Next base: position 4,726,102 of record JARFIW010001680.1, read on the forward strand.
CGAATCAAATGGATTAATTGAAAGATTACACCTAACCTTATTAGAACAGATTAGATTATTAAGATTAACTTATTAGAAAGAACACATCACTAATTTAATGTCATACGCACTAGTTGCCTACAACAATACAATCCACTCATCAACAAATTTTACACCTCTAAAATTAACATTTGGACATTCAGTTTCCCGTAACCCTTACGATATACATTACAACAAAGAAGTATACCAACAGTATGCTAAAGACCATAAAGAAAAATTAAAAATAACTTATGATAATGTAAAAAATAAATTAGATAACGACAAGGAACGCATTACAACAACCCGCAATAAGAATACCGATATAAATAAATTTTCAGTAGGACAAACCGTATATGAGAAAAATTTTCAAAGTAAAAAACACAAAACGGCCCCCAGAAATTTAGCTCCGTTTAAAATCAAAAAGATATCACACAAAAACCTAGCCGTAGTAGACAACAGAAAAATAGTAAAATATATTTATTTAAAAATCCTAAGACACCATGTAACTTCAGATGGATAGCCATCACCCTTGCCTTGAACCCCCACTCAGGCAGAACGAACAACGACATATTAGTTGAAGACATTAAAAATAACCCCGGTATGCTACCAGTAAAATTGGAAAGTATGCAAAACACAATAAATTATTGGACATTCGCACAGAAATTTAATTTAACAGAATTAAAACAAGAATTTTATATAATTAGAGACAACTATTATGGACTGAAACAATCAATGGACGCAGCCAAATTTGTAAAAGGATACGCAATAAAAATGCTTAATTATAACAGTATAATAGAAAACATTTTAAGGAACATAACAGATAAATTTAATAGAATAATACCAACTGATCCAATCACAAGACTAAAAAGAGGACTTACTAACGGACTAGGTAATATTGTAAAAGCTACCATAAGCAATTTAGACAACCAAGATGCAGAACGATATGACAACGCCATACAACACTTAATTGAAAACCAAAATGACATAAAAACCATTGTTAGAAATCAAATATCTTTAACCCAGTCAACTATAGTAAAATTTAATTATACGTTAAGAAAGCTAGTAAAAAACCAAGACAGTATAGCCAATAGAATACAAACCCTTGAAAGTAACTTGCAAACCACAATGTTAGGTATGCAAAATTTAATCAGATTTAACACGATATTTACTCAAATAATATTAACCCTTACTGTAATCCAACAAATTTTTGCTACATTAGAAAACGCTGTAATATTTGCAAAACTAAACACATTACACTCTAGTATTATAGAACCAATTGATTTATTAAATAAATTATTAAGAATTAGATCATTTATAACTAACAGTAAACTACCCTTTAAAGTAGTAGAACCAAACATACTCATATCTGAAAAATAATCACAGTAAAAGGTTATGTAAAGAATAACGAAATCACATTTTTAATAGAAATACCCATAGTAGAAAGTAACACTTATAATTATTATCATTTATTTGCTTTCCCCATGAAAGTTACTAGCATGTATCAAGATATTATTCTTAAAACCAAGTTCCTTTCCTTAAATGAACTTAGCTATGGCCACACGAACGAAAAATGCAAAGAAATAGCACTAAGCCAATACTTATGACAATCATTAACGACAGCAGCTATTCAAGCAGATAGCCCTTGTGAAGTACAATTATTAAGATTCTCAAATCAATACAACAATTGTGAAGCAAAACCAGTATAAATCACCAACATGAAAATTTAAAAAGTTACGGAAAACAAATGGATTGCTATATTTCCACAAGAAGACGAAAACAATCTAGCATTAACTGGCAGTAAAATGATCACCATTAAAGAAGATTGTTATGTTATCTAAAATTGAAAAACAAAATTATTCGAGTACACTAAGACCCAACCGTAACAAAGAAATTCGCAAATTTACCAAAACTACAGTTCAAGATTACACAACCCGAAGACGACGAAATCAGCAAGAAACCAATGCAACTAGACCTAGATGATCTCAACCAAGCCATGAAGTTAATGGACAATTACAAGGAACACTTAATAGATATTTATGGTTCCAGGTTGAGACCGTGTCATTTTATAAACTAAGGTCGACATTTCGACCACTTTTATAACGGGCTTCATCAGCACAAGAAAAGAAAATAAGTAATAAAATAAAAAATAATAATAAAGATAAGAATGATAATATTAAGTAGACAAGTTAAAGTGTAAATAGTAGAGTTACTCATAAACTAGCAGACTCACTAGCCCATTCAAAGCCAAAAGGTGTCTTGTGGCGAAGTAACTGGTGAAAGTAGCGAAAGTGGTAGTTTATATAGGACGAGAACTTGATGTATGAGTGATCGTGAATAGAGAGGAGTTTCGTAGCGGATCAGTGAACGTCACGGTTTCGCTGTTGTGAACATAGGTTAGTTTTCAAAATGACGGAAAGGTAGTAGCCATCGTCTTTGTTTATATTATTAAAATTTTTATTGATTTATATGATATTCTCTAATTTTTTTATTGTAGAAAAATGGAATTCTGGCAATTAGTTTCGTCTTGTCAAAGTTAATGGTATGGCCTGTTTCATGTTGGTGTTCGATCACCGTTGAGCGATTGTACTGGTTTGTTCTTAAGCATCGCTTATGCTCGTTTAGTCTAGTTTGTACTGACCGTCCTGTTTCTCCACTGTATACTAAACCGATACTGCAAAGTATACTATATACGCCTGGGGCTTTAAGACTATTTTCGAAATCTTTTGGGGTTGGTAATATTTGTGAAATTTTATTTGTGGGTTTATAGATTGTTTTGATGTTGTGTTTACGTAGAATTTTGCCAATTCGGTCTGTTACTTTGTGTATATATGGAAGGATTGCTAAAGATCGTGTATCGAGATTACAGTGTGGTTTGCGGGTTCGTGTTGGATGCAGATGCCGGTTTATTACTCTGCTGATATTTGAGTTGCGATAGTCGTTTTTTATAAGACTAATTTTAAGGCGATTCAGTTCATTAGATAAGTGTTCTGGTTGTGAAATCTTAATTGCACGGTGGACTAGAGAGTTGATTGCCGATGATTTTTGTGACGGATGATGATGTGACGACGCATGTAGGTATCTGTCTGTGTGTGTGTGGGTGCTCGATATACGAAATGACCTAGTCGTCCGTTGGGTTGGCGCTCCATGAAACAGGCCATACCATTAACTTTGACAAGACGGAACTAATTGCCAGAATTCCATTTTTCTACAATAGAAAAATTAGAGAATATTATAGAAATCAATAAAAATTCTAATAATCTAAACAAAGACGATGGCTACTACCTTTCCGCCATTTAGAAAACTAGCCTATGTTCACAACAGCGGAACCGTGACGTTCACTGATCCGCCACGACACTCCTTTCTATTCACGATCACTCATGCATCAAGTTCTCGCCATATATAAACTACCACTTTTGCTACTTTCACCAGTTACTTTGCTACAAAATACCTGTTGGCTTTGAATGGGCTAGTGAGTCTGCTGGTTTAGGAGTAACTCTACTCTTTACACTTTAACTTGTCTACTTAACGTTATCATTCTTATATTTATTATTATTTTTTATTCGATTACTTATTTGCTTTTCTTGTCCTGATGAAGCCCCTTACAAAAGTGGGTGAAACGTGGACCTTAGTTTATAAAATGACACGGTTCCAACCCGGATCCATAAATATCTATAATGACTCCAGCTGTGAAAGTCTCCGACAATATTACAGGAACACATAAGTGAGCTAAAAGTGTCCAAATTACATTATGATAACATAAGTGTTTGGACAATTTTATTAATTATTGTAATCATTTTATTAACTATGTGTTTATTGTACAAAATGTATTTTAGATATAAGAATAAAGAAACGAAGTTTAGTCATAAGAACAAAAAACAAAGATAAACAAAGAAACAATAAATGTACCCTTAGGGACAATGAATTTTAAAAATTAAGCAAAACCCTTAATTGTCATCTACGTCGGGAGGAGTTACATATTCCCCAAATCAAATATATTTATAATTAAATAGAATTATTGAATCCTAAGTTAACTTACAACATTGTATAATTCAAGGAGCGATAATAAAAGGTTAATAGAAGTCAGACAGAAGACATGAGAACGGATGTGAATACATTGGATTCCAGACGCAACGTGACACCGCAGGTGCAGGTTACAGTAGGTTATAAAACCGCAATTACTAGAATTAAAATTGTTACTTTGTATTGTATAAATGAATAAAGAAATAAGCAGACATGAGCTCTGCAATTCCCACAAGCAATGTGACGGGCAGGGACAACATAAATACCCTGGAAAGCCCAAAATAGTTGGTCAATCTAGAGCCTCCCAACTTTTGCATTGTTGGTTGTTCGGGCTACTCGCCCTAATTTAGTTTCATCTTAGAATATTTTTGATACAGTACTTGTAAACTAATTTTTAATTGTAATTTAGTTTAAATAAATTTGTTAGAAGAGTTTTTGGAAAAAGACCTTTTAAAAAGATAGCTCCCAAGGCCCAAAACGTAACTCGCGTAAGAAAAAAGCTAGAGCACCGGCGTAATTATCAACCATAAAACAGGAATTAACCAGGTTTCACGTAAAGCATCAACAAAAGAACAGACTATTCGTACCTTAAGTACGTTTGTGTGCCAAAGAGAAGTGGCTGTTTTCAGAGGAGACTATTCGTTCAGTATGTACCCTATCGTACATCGCCAGCCTACTTTTGGTACCATCGTAACCGATCTGAAAGTACGCATTTATAATTGGCAACGGAGCGGATACTTCTATGAAACTATTTTGCTTAGAAACTCGTTTAAAATTTCACACCCACATTGAAAGACTCCGCTTTAAAACAAAAATTATCCTATACCAAACTCGCAGCTTACTTCCCAGATCTATTCAACTAAATCTGACCTCCAGAAAACTAATCTTCAAACAAATCGTCATGTCCATTATCTGCTACACCTCGGACTTTTGGCTCGCTCCCACAACTTCAACAGCCCGAAAATTTCTCAACACAATCGTTCTTTTTATACATCTTGCAAGCCTACTGTATTAGCTGTACATCTGCCCTTTGAATGGTCCTACAAATCCCAGTGGTACAATTCCAATTAGAAGCCGCTCTGTAAAAAGTTCTATCCGCTTACATGTGTTACGTTCATTTTTGTAAATAATTGATTAGTTTATATGCAATAATTTTTAACTTAAATTCCTTTGGCGTTAAACACGAAAATTATTCCGTAAATTAAAATAACCCTTTCGTGTATTAAAATTTGTGTTGTAATTAATAATAAACTTCTTATACATTTTACTTGATAAATCTTTCTGCTCATTAAAAATAAATATCCTTTCTAAGAATTTCTTAACATGGAATTTACGCCATAATTAGATAGGCGTCTTTCCAAGTATTCAATAATTAAGGCTGGTGTGTTTTCTCTTTTTAAAGAATTCGGCGAAATTGTTTCAATAAATTAGGGTTTTCCTGTTTTATGTTCCCTGACGACAAGTTTACGTTGAGCTGTGGTGCTTTAACTAAACAAATGTAATATTCACTTTCTGTTCCACTAGCAACCAGAAAACATCCGTCCTGTTTTGCTTTGTTTTGTTTTCTTTATGCGAATTGCTGGCACGCATTATAGCGTGGTGAGTATATAGGGTATATAAAACGTTTTTTTTTTGGTTTTAATAAATTAATTTATTGTTCGTAATTATTCTAGTTTCCTGCGGGGAACACATTAATCCCTTGAGCTGTCGCTCCTTCTGGTAATGGGAGGTCAAGCGCGTTCTCCCTAGGCGTAGGCCTACCTACTCGCTGACATGGACCAGCGACCGAGTCAATCTCGACGTCAGTAACTCAAAGGTGAGTTTTTTTCTTTGTATTCGCTTCTTACTTTGGAACGAGAACGCCTGGGAATTTACCGTTCAAATATGGCATTGCTAAATTTAATTCTTACATACGAAAATTATTGAACTATTTTGGGTATTTCCTGCTCTTTTCGTACTGCTTTACGATTTGTTTATAAATCACTAAAAATATACTAATTATTAATGTAGAAACGGCTTAAAGACTTGCGGGCACATTTGAAAATGTTGCCATTAAGTATGTAAATATAGGTTAAGTTTATATTTACGATAATCTAGAGCTGTGGTTTTTAGGGTTGCGTTTGGTTCTTTCTTATTTTTACTAACTACTGTCAGGGGGTAATTACCTAAAAACTACAGCTCGCCATTTTCTCGAGTAATTTTTTTTACTGTGTTGTGTACATAGTTTGTTTAATTATAAGTTCCTTTTTTTCGTTGTACGTTTTGTTCTGAGTGTGAATGAGTGTGAATGAGTGAGTGTATATATTTTCTTCTCTATTTTATTTCAGGCTTTCCTTTTCGTGCTTATACGTATATAACCCCGCCCACTCGACGATTGAGCCCGGTTATACTTACTTCCTTTCTTTCTATTTCTTGTTTTTTTTTAGGTTACGTCAATGTACGTAGCACATGACAGAACGATACAGTACGATCGCAAAAACTAAATCCCTCATAAAGCAATTCTCACTCCACTCTTGGTAATAACAACGGCCCTTTCCAAACAGGTTGATTTACCTATAGTATATTCTCAAGTTGAACTGAAATCTGAAACCCTTTCGTATATTTCCATCACAGGACGTGCAACAAACACAAGAACACCGCTATAAACTCCACTGCGTTAACCTTATTGTATCTTTGCACCTTACTCTTTTCTCGATGTTATAAAAAGAGTAATTGCACGACGAAGTATAAGAAATACTTCGGCACAGCTTGCATCGACCTTTATGGTTTCGGAGGCTGCATGAAACTTGAAATCACAGGGTAAGGGGAATGTTTAGAGAATATCTGAATGTTAAAGATTTAAATATCAAGACACTTGTTTACACAACTGTAAAATAACTTAGAGAAACAAAAGTTAAAACATGATAAGAGAAATTCGACTAAATATGTATATTAATACTCAAGTTATTACAATTCCAAAGGCATGTATAAGATATATGCTTGTGTCATTAACATAGTAGACATCGCTATATATTTTAACATGATATAATCCACATATTTAATAAATGTACACGAGAAATTTCTATTGAGAAATCAAAATAAATAATCTCTGTTTAGAAACTCAAAATTATACTTAATGTGGGAGTAAATCAAAAAGTGATCATAATTGTAATAATGGCATGTAACAAATGCACATGAAACGAAAGTTTATGTAATAAACCTTTTCACCATATAGAAGCTTCATAAAGTTTCGAATGTTTACATATTTTTAGGTTATGTATTAGAGAATTATATTTGAAATCATTTAAGATAAGTAAAATGTAATTAATAATCAAAACAAAATATTTGTAGTTACAAAGACAAATTTAAATAAAGGTAAGGCCTCTTTATTTTAACAGAAAAACGATAAGGTAAAAGTTTAAATCTCATACTACCTGTAGTATCAGTAACTGAACTAATACTAAGTTACTTAATTTATAGGAATCCTTCAATATCCAGAAAACTGAGACATCCTGCGTTGGAGGATTTCCTAGAGTAGGTACAAAACAACATGTGGTCGACTTCAAATGTTGTCTTTAACAGACTTCTGTTCCATAAAATTAAACTTGAAGGTATTTTTCAATAAGATAATAACTGAGCATCATTATGTAAAGTAGAAGGAAACGAAATATAAAATTCTTGTGATGAGTGTTATTTTACATCATCTGGTTGTGCGACAAGCAACTTTTCCATGTGGAAAATCCGAATGAGAGAAAACACGTCGCCGTGACGCATATTTGACCGGAGCATACTTGATCGGAGAATAAACCGGAGGACCCATCAGAATAAATATTTGATGGGCTTAACGAATCAACAACTTCTTTATCCATTATACAACACCTCTAGAACAGGTAAACACATGAGGCAAGGTAGAAGTTTAAATCACAAATGGCCAACAGTGCTAGATAAGCAATCAGATCTCAGAGAAATGAAAATTTGACACTTCAAATAAATTATTTTCGGCCATCTTCGGGATGGACGATCTCTAGTGATTATTCTCAATAATACAGAATTTAGAACCACACCAGTTGTGACTTTGGAATAAACACTTCAGAAATAACCAATAGGAAAATTTCATTTAGATATAATAATTTGTACTATGTAACAAATTAGTAACTTGTGGATTAAAACTAATAATCCAGGATTGTACGAGATAAATTCTTATAGAAAATATATTATATAATATAGAGAGTAATTTTATATTTAAATGTAGGTATAAACATTTATATGCTAATAGTGCGAAGCACAAATATAACATGCTAAAATATACGCAAAAAGGCATGTTACATCCTTAAGTGTCCTTGCTTCCGTTAAGGTATCCTCGAAACTTTTGAACACCTGATCTATTCATGCCCTAACACATCCCAACTACAAAATAACCTAAACACCACACTGAACATCGATCCCTACTGCCCGCTCCCAAGCATACACTTTAGTAACATACCCCAAAGGATTCAATTGTGTCTTTAACAAAATCTTTGACAATAAAATCTCCTATTTCACCAAATGAGAAGCTCAAACATGGACACTAGCGCACGGACGCACACCTTTTACTTATTCAAACTTTTCTTACAACCAACTGACACCACGAATAACTGATCACCTAGTACAAACATCCACGAAGCTGCCGAAACCACGCAAAGAAGACCTGAAAGTTTTACTGAACATGATTTCTTTAGTAAATTTCAATTTCAATCCAATTTACTTTAGTTTATATTCATATATTCATATATTTAATATATTTAATATATTTAATATATTGAAGTGTAATTTAGTAAAGCTTTTCTTTAATGGAGTGAGTCAATTAGTGAACAGAACCTCGGTGGACCCACGAGCTTTACTATATTCGCGGCCTAGTCTGGGAATTACCCCAAGGGTGAGCAATGAGTTTGGGCGTGGATATAGGGTGGGCTCGACTACAAACGAAAACAAAAAAAACGTAAATGGACGCCACTGCATCTATATAGACAATAAACAAACTAAAGTATCCTACAGGAAGACGCAGAAACCTATAGGATATAATGATTACCAAAAAGCATACAAATTACAATAAGCAATACCTCTGGAAACCTCTTGGACCTCTGCTCCAGCTTCTGCGATGTCGGACCTGCAAGAAAATGTCACACAAAAAAAAAATATAAGACACTGTTTGTGCCTTACAACAACAAAATATTTCGATCTTTATAGATCGATTAGCCTGAATTCAAAATCTCAACAACACCTTACCTATGAAAAAATTCTCTACTGGAAATTACTTATTCCGTTTCTATTACCTGGTACTGTATCAACTTTTTTTCTACATTCCACTTTCAAAATTTTGCTTATCTAATTTGGACAATGATAATTTCAATTAGTGAAATAAAAAGACGAAAGTATTAATTCAAAATATAATTTAAATGGTATTCTCTTTTGTTGCAAAAATTATTTATAAAAAAATTTAATAATCAATATATAATAAGTTTCAAAAATTTCTTAGTGTGTTTCTCTATAATCAAAATAATCAACATAAAGTAAGTTTCAAAAATCTCTGAATTTGCATCTCTACATGGAGAGGTCTTAGCATTTATAAATTATTTAATACAGTCGGGTCCTTAAACATCCATAAAACAGATCTGTTCTGGCTTACAAAATTTCTCTAAAGAACTTGTTACATAAAAAGTTCATATGGCTTAAGCATGATATGAAATTAAAGAAAGTCTTTTCAACATATGTTAGAAGCAGCATAGGTATTCTACTAATCACATAACATATTACAAGTAAACATCTTTCAATCAAAAGTGGACTTTACACTTATTTTCTCAATCAACATGTGCATTATTTAAGTGCCTTGAATAACACCTTAATTTAATTAATCTAAAAGTTCAAAAATTCCTCTTATAAAAAAATTTAGTTCTGAACAAAAAAGTATTTGACCTATTAAATTTCTAGGGTATAATTCTCAAACTGATTTTTACGTGAGATTTAAGCATAAACACATCTTGCATAGAAAAACTTGAAATTTACATTCTTTAACAAAAGTTTCTTATGATTTAGTAAATATTAAACTAAAGCTTTAACCGTAATTAGTACGTAAAATTAATTTTCAGTAAATAGTTTTACAAGTACCTGATTGGCTCTGCCCCAATTATACAACGGTGATGCAGACAAACGTTGTAGACCAACTAAAACGCATAACATTCCATCTCCTTGAAATTTAGAAAGATGCGAAATATGCCTTTACTAAAAGCATTCTTCGGACAGCTTCAAAAAGAGTAATTACACAATACACAACCAAATTCCAACCCCATTGTCAAGCGTGTTTCCTAAATGTGCACTAATGGACTTCCTCACCACGTGTTGTAACTGTGGCTCTAGGTTGTCTGGGCAGCCTCACGAGAGCTCTATCGTGACGCCTCCACGCGGCAACCACTAGCCCCTCTCCGACGGTAGAGCTATCCTCAGCCTCCACCTGCAAACAGGGCCCTTCATCTTTTAACGAAGCGTACTCCTTCGTAGTTGTTTGCAAGATGGCCGCATTCCTTGCCAACCTCTAGTTATCGCGTCACTTTACGCGCAGACGTTGTGTCTATCAATTGCACAAGTGGACTTCAGAACGCATGTAGCTTATGTAACTCAAGTTACGTATTTGCGGATATCAGAAGTGTAGGAGTCGCCCTTGAATACTCCGTATAGGTGAAAAATAATGTAAAAAGAAAGAAGTGTTCTTCCTTATAGTAAAATAAACTACTCAACGACTTCACGCTAAATGACAAATTCGTAAAATAACAACAGTTAAGACTGTTTTTCTTTAGAGATATTTAATGTAACAAAAATTTTTGTTACAATATTTAATATATTTAATATATTTAATATATTTAATATATTTAATATATTTAATATATTTAATATATTTAATATATTTAATATATTTAATATATTTAATATATTTAATATATTTAATATATTTAATATATTTAATATATTTAATATATTTAATATATTTAATATATTTAATATATTTAATATATTTAATATATTTAATATATTTAATATATTTAATATATTTAATATATTTAATATATTTAATATATTTAATATATTTTTTAATATTTAATTTAATTTAATATTTAATATATTTAATATACATAATATACATTTAATATCCGTTAGAAGTAGATAAATATGTTCAAACAATTTAATTTGGGAGTTGTGGTTCGATTCGTATAAGGCCGATTTATTAGTGATGGAAATCATAGTTGCCTGATTCTTTTGTTAAATTTTTAAAAGCTTGAGGTAGGTTAACAGAAATTACGTTCATTAATTCGTTAAGTATTAACAGGTGGTCATTCACGTGATTTTTGTTCAAGTTTGGATGCTCATTATTCGAAGGTAATTTATGTGTGGGAATCATGACTAATGTTGTTTACTTATTATAGGGTTTCAGTATTGTTGTAGTAACAATTTTATTATCGTCTTAGTGTTATTGTAACAGTTGTTGCAATAGAGTCTACTGATAATCGAATTAAATTGTGATTGGTTGCACCTCGTACCCTATGGGAATTTCTACTACGACTTTGGCAGCTGAAGTCTTTACGGGGTTTAGCACGGAATCGTAAGCAACTGAACACAGGACACTCTTGTGGTACCTCGTTCGGTAAGAAGTTCCATTTTATCTGTGTTTCTCATAGATTGTCTGATCGTGATTTAATCTGTATGTTAATCGCTATAAACAAAAAATGATGAATATTACTTATTTTCATAACATTGCTGATGTTGTATAGTACAACCAACGTTTATTATACTTGAAATCGATTTAAGGGATTGTTTCCTGTGAAATATATACAAACGTTACGCCCGTCCCGTGCTACCACCGAGTCACCGGTCAGTATACTAAGTTAAAAATAATAAATAAGAGTAAATTAAACCACCTGCGAATGTTGGTTTTACTAATCTTGCCGCCCCAACTAAAATATTTACATTATTTACAATATATCGTTGCTTACATTTCAACCGTAGATTATATTAAAGTGCAATCACATATCGCTTCGATTTTTTACTAAAAATACAGTAAGATCTTTAATTCCTAGGTAGTTATTACCGTGTGGTGTTGTCAGTTAATGGTCGGTTTGTTATCTATTTAGAATTTGAGATTTTCCCAGATTGGGTTAGCGGGAGCCGTTTAGTATCGATTTGGGTGACGCTCTTTTAGACCATTATTAACAGCATTATATGGTAATGGCCATATAAGACCAACCCCACCCCATTCACCACAAGGGTCTAAACGTGGTCTATTTTATACGTTACTCTTGCTGCTCGACATAGGTGTTGTCTGCTATTCCCTTGTATATTTGTTGTATTTATGCAATTTTATTTAATTATTCTAATAATTAATTGGCGCTCCAAAAAATTTTAAAGTCTAGGATGTGATCGTAAAATAAAGAAAAAGAGTCTAAAGAAACATCTTGCAAGTTGGAGCGTGGAATGTCAGAAGTATGAAACAAGTAAGTAAGCTAGAGAATTTAAAAATTGAAATGAATAGGTCACCACTAGACATAGTAAGGATCAGAGAAGTCCGTTGGAAAAGTTTTGGAGTGGGGACTTTAGGGTAATTCATACAGGATTATAGGAAAGAAATTCGGATGTGGGGAAAAAGATAGGGCTCTGTATTAGAAACTACTTTACAAAAGAACGAAAGAGTACTTATGGTTAGATTAGAATCTAAACCGCTAAATACAGTAATAATACAAGTATACATGCCCACCCCTAGCTACAAAGAGGAAGAAGTAGAAGCGATCTACAAAGATATCGAAGACATACTAAGTTACGTAAAAGGTCATGCAAATATATTGATTAAGGGGGATTTTAAAGCAGAGGTAGGTGAGGGTAGGGAAGAAGGGGTTGTAAGTTTATTTGGTTTAGACACGAAAAACGACAGAAGAAATAGGTTGGTAGAATTTTGCGACAAAAACAATTTAACCATCACAAACATATTATTTCAGCATCATGCTAGTAGACGATACACGTGGGAGATGCCAGGAGATATAGGACGTTATCAAATAGATTACATTCTTGTTAGACAACGGTTTAGGAATCAAGTAGAAGACTGTAGGAGCTACCCAGAAGCAGATATAGACACTGGCCACAACATCGTAATTATGAAGGCCGCTAAATAGATTTTGAGTCGTTGGGAACTTCCTTTTAACAAGTTTATTTCCAAAAATACTACAATCAAATTTATTTTAATTCTATAATTACAAAAATGCTATATTTTCTTTTACAACTTGAACACTTATGTTCATTAAACATAAAGTAATTGAAAAAATACTAAGTCAATACGTAAATAAATCAATAATTAGTAATTACGAATGAGTAGTTTGAATACCTAACAATGTTAAGGTTATGAAGTCCGACGGCTGACTGGCGATGGCTTCTTACATTTAACATAAAGCTCTGGTCTTACATCATTTTGTGGGAAAGTGTAAATTTTGCTGTCTGTTGTTTCTTGATAAATCCACATTGTCTTATTGCAGTCTGTTGTTTCTTAACCTGCGCTGCCAAGTTGCGCCTGGGTTACAATGTAGTCGTTTACAATTCCTATTTCTGACCTGAACTCTGTTGACACTTAATATATAACTTTCATTTAATACAAGGTATCATGATATTAGTAAGACATAATGATTACGTTTAATTTTACATACATATTAACATAGGGGATTTGTAACTCGCTCTGAAATTTAAAAATTTGAGAAAAAGAACCGAAAAAGGCATTTTGACTTTGAGAAACTAAAATACTAAGATATTCACGATAAACTTGAAAAAAAATCAAATGGGTTGCTGGAAGATATAGAAAAAATTTCTGATACTAAAAAAGTAGAAACAGAATGGAGGACATTAAATCCAGCTTAGACATGTCGGCGTGAGATATTCTGGGTATACACAAAAAAAAACCATGGATAAGAGAAAATCTCCTGAATAGAGGAAAAACGAAAATACAAAAATAGATCAGAAGAAACAGAAAAACAGAAATACAAAGCCATAAAATGGGAAATTATTCGCAAATGCAGGAAAGCTGAAGAACAATGGATTGATGAAGAGTGCAAAGAAGAACAAAGTAAGATGGAAATAGGAAAGACAAACGAAGTATACAAACAAATTAGAATGAACTTTAAGGCTATAAAACCGTATAGCAAAGTATAAGTGACGGGAGAGGACACGTCATTATAGAAAATGTTGAGAAAGTGCTTAGATGGCTAGAATATATAGGAAATTATATGCAGGAGAGGCACTAACAACATTAGAACAGGAATCAGATAAAAAGTGACTAGGAATATCCTATACTTGGAGATGAGTTTGAATTAGCATTAAAGGGTCCGAAAAAGGTGAGGCGCCGGGTACATATAAGGTGCAAGCAGAAATTCTAAAAGCCGCTGGACAAGCAGTAATAGAAGGTTTTTTCTAACTTGTAAGCTATATGTAGGGAACAGGCAAGATTCCCAAAGATTTCAAACGTAACATCATAGTCACTATATAAAAAAGATAGTCTCGAATAGATGTGAAAATTTTCGAACAGCAAGTTTGACAGCACAAGTGTCAACTAGAATTGTACAAAGACGAATGGAAAAACGAGCTGAAGAATACTAGGAGAAGATCAATTTGGGTTTAGGCGAAACAGGGGATCACGAAAGAATATTTTAGCTCCCAGGGTGATAATGGAGAAAACAATAGAAAAAGGAAAAGCGTGTATATAGGGTTAGTAGATCAGGAAAAAACATTTGACAATGTAAAATGGAAAAAAATGTTCGAATTACTCAAAAAGATTAAAATGAGTTTTAGGGATCGACGGATAGTACACAATTTACACAAAGAGCAAACAGTGGTAATAGAATTGGCGCAGGAATGTAAATATTAGGAAAAGGTAAAAGACAGGGATGTGCCCTATCTCCATTAATTCTTAATTTGTACATCAAAGAGGCAACGAATACTGTCAAATGTGGGAAGACATTTGGAATTATTATGCAAGGACAAAAGATAAATATGCTTAGATTTGCAAATGATATTGCGGTATTAGCATCTAGCAAGGAAGAGTTAGAAGCTACTCTTAATGAAATGGAAACAGTTCAAACAGAGAGATAGCCAAATAACGCAAAATATATAAAACAAAGATTAGCACAAGGTCATGCTACATTTAACAAGAAAAAGCAACTACCGTGTTTAAAGACAACAAACATGCAAACAGAGAATATATTGCTTAAAACATTCGCACAGCACTGTACGGCTGTGAAATCTGGACAGTACCAGAAGCGGACAGGAAAAAGATAGAACTTTTTAAAATGTGGTGCTATAGACGTATGGTGAAGATATCATGGACAGACAAAGTTAAGAACAAAGAGGTACTAGAAATGGTAGGGAAAGAAATAAATATGTAGAAAACAGTACAAAAGTTTGTATCATCAGCTATCATGCATGTAGAAGACCGGTTGAGGGGAGGATGGTTCAATGCGACGCCTGCGACAGATGGTTTCACTTCAACTGCGTTGGTGTATCAACCGGTATTGAAAAACATGAATAGGTGTGCTCTGAGTGTTTTAGGAAAACAACTCACAACATAAAAACTTATCAGGGGAAACCCGGGTATACGCCTATAGTCCCCTTTTATGTCACCAGGTAGTACACAAGTTTTCTTTGCTAACACTCCTGGTGGTGAATTGTCTATTCAGCATCAATTAATGCTCCTTGAAGAAGAAAGACAAACAGATTTGTAATACCTACAAAAAAAGTACTAATTGTTACAAATGCATGCTAACAGGTACAATAAGGAAGTGCGCGTCTCGAGCGCTACGGCAATTATAGAAGAAAATGCTCGTACCAAACCGCTGACAGTGTCAAGCACCAGCGGCTCTTCATGCGAGATCATTTCAAACACACCCGACAAAATAGAAACAACCGAGACCACTGCGCTGTCAAACAACGCCTTTCAAAGTATACGGCTCAAAGAAATAAATCCTACTAACGGTAGCAACTATTTAAGTGCGTTTAGCCCGAAAATAAAAAGTATAGTCAACTGTACTGCCACAACCTCCAATTCGTTTCAAACGAATCCTAAAATTGTGCTACCCTCTGGTTTATATTTATTCTCGAGTTAGATACAGGCTAGACACGCTGTGTCTAGGGAGCTTCTAGAATTTAGTAGGAGAGCAGAAGAGTACCCGCTTTTCATAAGCAGTTATGAAAACTTCAGCAGAATTTGTGGGTTAAGTAACGACGAAAACCTACTCCGTTTGCAACGCACTGGACTGCCAGGAATCAGTTACTTGTTCCAATCCTGAGGAATCTGAAGTCATCTTAACACTAAAGACGGTCTTTTGGCATACTCGAATACATAATATATAGTTTACTGGAGAAAATTTGTGCGTCTCCAGGGGTGAATGTTAACAAACTGGAGTCCTACATTGATTTTTGTGTAGAAGTTAAAAAATTAACAGCAACCATGCATGCGGCTGGTCTTATACACCATCTACTCAATCCGATACTTATTCAAGAATTAATAAATAAATTACTCGCACAAACTCGTACGAACTGGCCTTTACACCCTCAACGCTTCGTAGACATAAACGTCTTTATGTACAGTCAGTGGCTCTTTAACTTAGCAATCGCGGCAAGCTCTATAAATGCAGTATCTCCATGTACTAACCAAGAAAAAAGGCTTAAAGCACATCGCATTGGCTTTCATGAGGAAACGCGTTCCGCTAGCACTAAAGCGCATAAAGTGCGCCGCCAGGGAAACTTGCCCCGATGTGGTGAGTGTCTAGAAGAACATTGCATTACGAACTGTGAATTGTTCAAAAATAAGTCGTACAATGACAAGTGGTTCGTAGTGGGTCAGAAAAAACTGTGTCGTACATGTCTTAAATCTCACAATCCCCGTTTTTGTAAACAATGTCGGTTATGCAATGTAAATAGCTGCACAGCAAAACATCACTCCTTGCTACACAAGCTAGGAGACACTGACGGAAATAGCATTCGGCAAAACATCGTACCAATGCATGTTCACAAAACTTCGAGCGTGTTGTATCGAATTTTACTAATCCGGATCTATCGTAACAACGGATCGGAAGAAATTTACGCTCTATTCGATGATGAATCCGGACGCACGATAATAGAAAACAACATTCTTAGACAACTGTAAAGGGATGATAGGCCACATACTAAGGCATGAGGGAATAGTACGGAATATATTGGAAGCAGAGATAGGAAAAAGGAGAGGTAGAGGTAGACTATTGCACACAGATAGTGAAAGATGTAAGCTGTGGAAATTTCAGGGAAATGTGTAGGCTAGCTCAGAATAGAAATCAATGGAGGTACGCGTCGAACCAGAACCAAGAGGGAAAACCTAATAACGAAAAAAATAATCGTACTTAAATCTGATAATTATTATAAACAACTACAGGTATTGATTTTGCAATATTTTCAACTAATGTTAATTGCGCGAAAGCATTTACTGGAAAACTATTAATTTGGCAAATATCTAAATGTTGGGAGATCTTGGCAGTCATAGGCTGTTTAACCCTCTTCACATACTACTGAATATGCGTAAAATAAGATATATAATTAGAAAACAACAGAGGGAGAACCAAGCTGTATCTAGGCTGTGGAAATTTCAGGGACCTGTGTAGGCTAACTCAGAATAGAAATAAGTGGAAGTACACGTCCAACCAGTTTCAAGAGGAAAAACATAATGACGAAAAAAATAATTGCACTTAAATATGAAGATCATTATAAACAACTACAGGTGTTGGTTTTGAAATATTTTCAACTAATGTTGATTGTGCGAAAGGATATATTAGAAAACCATTAATTCGGCAAATGTTCAAGTTTGGGGGATTTTGATAGCCGCAGCCTGCTTAACCCCCTTCACAAACCACTGAGTATCGAGGAAATAGGGTAAATATTTGTAAAACAATAGAAGAAGAACCGAACTGCATTTAACAAGAAATGGCAGCGGCTAAGTTCGAAGACACAAACATAGAAACAAAGGAGAAAATTGTTGAAAGCATACGTGGAACAAAAAAAAAATGGAAAAATAGGAGGGCAGATAACGTTCTAAGGTATTTTTGGTGAGATTTGAAAACAAGAGGTAGAGGTAGACCTAGATAAGACTATTGCACACAGATAGTGATAAATGCAGATTGTGAAAATTTGAGGGAAATGTGTAGGTTAGTTAGGAATAGGAAACAATGAGGGTACGCGTCTAACCAGTTTCAGGACTGAAGACCTAATGATGATGATATTGTTATTTAATAACTTTGTCGGTTATTGTACCTATTGTTGTACTGTGGTGGTTGAAAATTATTTTTTTCAAACCTCCTTATATTTTCTGGAAAATCTCTTGTGTACAATCCTCTTTGTCGGTCTATATAACTGGTCTTATATTGCGTTCTACTCATATCGTTATTCACTTGCCTGGTTTGAATGGTTTTGTCTTCTTCAATTGATCTTGCCGTGTTATAATTTCGAATAATTTCTAAGAATGCTTTGAGAGTTTTAACATTTTGAATTGCGATTGCCCTATTCATTTTATTACCTAAATGTCTTCCTAATAATTGAATGATGTCCTGTTCTAACATTTTTGGTGTTAAGTGTCTTGCCTGATTTAATTTTTCTATTACATACTCTTCTCTGGTTCCAATATGTTTTCCATAAGTTCCTGAAATTAAATTTATTCTTACTCCCATTTGTTGAACGTTGCTCCAGTATTGGTCTATAAATAAATTTCTAAATTGCTCATAACTTCTGTACGTACCTTTTACAATTCCATGCCATTTTTCTGCATTTCCTGTCAGCGTAGCGTTGATTATTTGTATTTTACATTTTTTTTTCATGTAACTATCTCGTCAAGCTTTTCAAGAAAGAACATTGGTTGTTCCCATTTTCGTCCTTCAAATTTTGGTAACATTTTTCGTGTAAACTTATAATCATTGATATGAGTGCATCGAGTTGTTTGTCCCTGTTCTAAATCTTTAACTTTGTTTTGTATTTCCGTGATCGTTTTTTCTACCATTACTAAATTTGTGTTCATTTCATTTTTCTTTATTTCTACATTTTGTACGATTTCTTTTCTAAATCTCGATTCTTCCTCGTTATTTTGATTAAGGATGGTTAAAGTCTGAGTGTACCCTTCCTCATTTTGTACGTCCACCATCTGTACCTCTTTTCTGATACCTTCTACTTCCATTATAATTCTTTCATTGTTCGTTTTTATTTTGTTTTAAATCTCTTGTTTAATTTTTATTGCGTTTTCTTCAGCGTCCCCTCTTAGAGTTGTTTTAAATTCTTGTATTTGTTGTTCTATCTCCGATTTAAAATTTTTCATGTATTCTGCCAAATCCTTTTGACAAATTTTTATCTGTTCTTTTAACTGTTGTGTTATTTTTAGTTGGTTATCTTCAAGCTGTTCTTCTAACTTACTTTGATTCTCTTTTAATTCTAATTGACTTTCTTTCATTTCTCGTTGACTCTCACTTATATCTAGTTGACTTTCTTTCATTTCTCGTTGACTCTCTCTTATCTCTAGTTGACTTTCTTTCATTTCTTGTTGGCTCTCGTTTACCACGCTAAGTTTTTCTTCGATTTTCCCATCTAAATTCTTTTAGAAAACTTAAGATCATGTGTATATCACTATTGTTAGCTGTACCTGTAGTTTCTTTGATTTTTTGAATTTTTTCTCCTTCCATAATCATTATTTGTGGTTCAGTATACATTTCTTGTTCATCTAATGCACATGTGTTCACTTCATTATTACTTTGTTCAATCTATATTATTTCTTGTGTTAGGTTATCTTGCCGTCCATATCTTTTTCCAGATCTCGTTTGAAAATCGTCTTGTTTTTCCATTTTTATGCGGTACTGGCCCCACCAGTATTTTATTTTAGGTTTAATGTAAAACTACGGATTATAAGTAAGGTTGTTTTAAATTTTTCTTATATGTAATAGTAAATTGTTTATTTGTGGTATGAAGTCAAAAGTTTGATGATACTTTTTTGTTAGTTATATTTATATGTTGTCAAAACAGTGAATTTCACAAATTTGTTACTTTTTTTTTTAGTTTTGAAGCCTACACATAGGGTGCCATTTATGTTATGTATTTTAATATATTTATAAAATATTTTAGCAAATTAGACTCTCTGAATGGGTACTTTATAAATATTCTTCTCCGACTAAATATTGTTCATATTCACTAAATTGACGATCTCAGGTGGGTTCAAAATTTTATCATCAATTGACCATGAATTAAGTTCCCTTTGTAAAATTGTATAAAATAGATCGCTTCAAATTTTTTTTATTTTCAAATTATACTCAAATAAAGAAATAATTCAAAAACTTACGGTTTGAATCTTCGATGTTTCAGTGTTATGATGGTTCCTATTCACCGTTATATTAATTCTCAAAATAGCAGTTTATGTCTTCTTAAAATGTTAATACAAATTAGTAATAATTAAATACTTTTTATAAAACTTCCACTTCAAAATATCTGTCAATTTTTGAGAATATTTGACAAATTAAATATTTTTATAATTGAGTCAATGGAAGTTCTATATTTTTGTGATAGAATATATTTCGACTTTTTTCAATTTTTAAATATGTAGAATGATAAAATTATATAGAATAATTACTGTACTCATTTTTTTTATATTCTATTACAATAAATAATAAACTTAAATTTCCCTGCATAATTTTGCAGGTTTTTAATTCTTCTTACTTCAGAAATATTTTTAGATCCTTTTACTCCTTTGAAATTTTTGATACTGTAAACGTAGAGTTTAGGTCCAATTTTGTTTTCTTGACATATATCGACAGTCTTTTAAAATGTTCCCAAAATTGATCCCTGTTTTTTTACCAAATATAGTTTTGACACTTATTTTCTGTAATGTCTTTTAAAATGGTTTTAATGACACAAGAATTGACGTTTTTAATTAATTTTTTATTTTCTTTTTTTCTGATAATGACATTAACTTCAAAAAACAGACTTCTAAATACAAATGAACTTTCTTCTTTTAATATAAATCAATTTTATCTAATTCGATAATTAACTATTTTTCATAACTGTTTATGTTAATTTAAATCAGCATTATAATATACTTCTCTAATAATAATAATACAGTATTGCCCGAAATAAACAGTACTGAAATTGTAATTGTTTTGTATATTTAAAAAATACATATTATTGACACTTTATTATATGTTCTAAATGTGCACCTCCTCGTTCGAGACAGACTTCATAACGATGTTCTAAGTTTCTGGTCATGTTATTGAATAAGGGTTGTCTCAGGGCTGCGAAGAAGACTCTAACGGCATCCTTTAATTCATCGATGGTTTGTGGTGCCCGTTTGAAAACGGCATTTTAGCCATGCCCCAAATGTATGCGTCTGGAGGTGTGAGGTCTGGAGAATGTGAAGGATAAGGGAAGTCAGTAAATCGTGATATGAATTTGCTTGGAAAATGTTCTTGAAGAAATTGACGAATTGCGGCAGCAGTATGGCAAGTTGCCCCGTCCTGCTGAAAAATTGGTTTCGAAATGCCAAGTTACGTGCACGACAGAATTGACGTAGATCAGGGATAAATCGTGTTAAAATTTGTCTGTACCTCTGTTGATTAAGTGTGACTTGCCTACCATTCTCTTCGATAAAGTACGGACCAATGATTCCGTGTCCGGAAACAGCACACCAGACACTCACTTTTCACTATGTAAAGGAACCTCTTGAACCTCATCGGGTCTGGCAAAGCCCAGAAATCGATTTGTGCGACGATTCACATAGCCTGACAAGTGAAAATGTGCTTCGTCTGAAAACCAAACATTTTTCAAAAATTCAGGATTTTCATACTGTAACGCGAGAATTCTGGCGCAATATTCCACTCTACTGCGATAATCCCGAGGATGTAGTTGTTGATGTACCTGAATCACATACGAAAATGTACCCAGCTCCTTCAGGATTCTTTGAAAGGAAGTTCTTTTAAATCAAGTTGTAACGCTGTCCTTGCATGGCTGACTTTCGGATTTTCTAAGATTTGCTCAAAAACACGTTCATGGTTATTGTTGTTGTTAACTGTCCTGGGACGCCCCGAGTTTCCTTTTCGTTGGCACAATACACTACCTGTATTTCTAAACTTTTCAATAACCTTCAAAATTACAGCATTACTTGGAGAACGTTTATTAAACCTTTGTGTGAATTGATCAGACACGTATAGCAAACTTGCACCATTACGTCGGCCGATTCCGTATGAACGAAAATAATGCTCTACCAGAAACACTTTCTCCTCTGTACTTAACACCATTTTTAACAATTAGGCCCTACTAATTACTTGTTTGAGGTTTACTTGACAGGTCTATACTAGCTAACTTGAGTGTGACAGCGCACGCATAAAAACACCGCCAACTTAGTTTCAGTACTGTTTATTTCGGGCAATACTGCACTTAGGAGAACTATTAATTGCGACTATTCGCATCAAAAACTTATTTATTTCCTAAGTAACCTTTCCTAGATATCTCAATATTTTATTTTTATATTTTCCCTACCTACTATTTTCTATATTATAATCTATCCTAAATTCTAATCTTATTGGAACGAGCCCAATCTTCTTCCAGAATACAGTTCCTTAACTCCAAAATTTCACCACAGTACATAAGTCATAAATAACTATGATAACAAAGGGGGCGCGATTTTGTGTCCCAACAAATTTGTCGCTAACATCAAAACACTCAAAATCCTCTCGTGCGTCATCATTACAAAATTTCTTTTTGGTTAAAGCTTAATATAATTAAAATTAAATGATATTCTTCGTTTTTGGATTATTTTTACAAATTATGGAAGGTGTTTAGATTAAATACTTAAAATTTTCGTACTTTCATATTCATCACATCTCAATTTTTAAAATTCGTTAAATTTGAAAGTATATTCACAATTCTTAAAATAAAAATATGTTCTTACATTATCCTCGATTTCTACTGAAGTTTCTAAGTGTTATCCAAAGATCTTTGATTTACCGGTTCATAACAATTAACTGAAAATCAAAACACTAGTCTAATCACAACTTTTGCACTACTAGAAGATAATCTTTGTTTTACATGAATTACATTGATGTATTACTTCTTACAACAAAATAAAGTAAATTGAATTTTTGTCTTTAAAAATTGCAACTGACATAATTTCTAGTTTTAAACATTATTAGTAATGGAATAATCTTTTTGTTTCGATGCTACAAAATGTGGTAACGCTTTAACCTCAATCATAAAACATTAAAATTTTAGTATATATAGATTTTCATTATGCAAAAGACCTCATCATCTCACTTGACGGCACTGTCCTGAATTCTTTACTAGAAGGGATACTGCATGCTAAATAGCAAAAGTTACTCGCAGAATACTTGTGAGTCAACACAACCACTAATAGCTACCTATTCCGATAAAGGCTTTCCAAAATGTCGTTCACAATTTCTAAAATGAAACACTTCACGTGTCTGTACTGCTACAAGAAAATAACTCATCTGTAAACGGCATATTCTCGCATTTTCGTATTCTGCTGATGAAATATTAACTTATTGAATATGAAAAAACTTGAACATATCCATAAACGAAAGACTGCTTCATAATACTTCGTCAAAATATTTACTAACTTCAAGTAGCACCTGACAACGTGATTTTTTCTAAAATTGTAAGCTTTAGCTTTAGAATATGCTAAAAAACCTAAGGTAATTACTAAAATATAATATTGTAAAAATAATAACCGTTTTACTCTATAACAGGGGCGTTAATTTAATATAATTAACAAGTAGGATGCACTTAATAATTTCAAATATGGCAATTCTCAATTTTCATGACCCTAACGCCATGGTTGATAAAATTTTCCACCAAACCTTACGTTCAACGTGCCAAACCATTTATCTGCACATTGTCTTATCTAAGCAAATCGCACATGAACATACAGTTACCTAGAACGGCATCTGAAAATATATAATGAAAACGTCACCATGCTTAGAATGCAGACAGCATAAACGATCAATTCATGTGATACGGGTTGTGTATACTGAGATACCAAACCGATAATATTTTATTTATTTCTATACAATGTTGTACTATGCAGAATCTTAAACACACTTCAAAACATAATTAAATTAGGTACGGGATGATTTATACTTGCAACTACTAGCTTAAAAAATGAAGACGCTTAGATGAACTTGTAAATAAGCCTGCAAATTACAATATTTTACTATAATCTGATAAAATGGGACTTTATGCTAGCTTTTTCTTCTGTTTTATATACTGTTTCAATTTTTACTTTACGTAATTAATTAATTAAAGTTATTCCTGGGTTTTTAATATTGTTTGATGAAACTAGTAAACTTAAGGAAGGATTTCCTTAAAATGATGGAACTCAACTATCTTCAGACTCTGCTAGGGGTTTATTCCTCGGGTAGAGCTTATGAGGATTGGTCGTGGTTCTCTTTACAAAACATTATTTACTTACTGACTCAACTTATACCAAATTAGGGGTATGAAGGGGGCGCCATCAAGTCATTAAGTTTTAAACACAGAGTTTTCCTAAGGGGGACTTGGGAGTCCTTAGAGAAGAATATTGTATTTACTGCTTAAGCAGGAGCTGTAAAGAAAATAGAATTAAATTAGTAAAGGAGGACACAAGAGGTGTACTCTTGTTACCTCATACAAAAGAAAAAATCTAAAAATATCAATTATATTCACACTTTTATAGACACAAATCTTAGGCATCAAACTTTGAAAGTGCTATAAGTGCTCCTTAGTCAAATGGGAGCTACAAATATTAATATATTAAAGGTATTTATGCTCCTTTCTCGTTGATTTAACTACTTTATTTTTGAACTCACTTATTCAAAATAAAACAATTACTTAAATGAATTAAATAATGGTTCTTTAATCAAATATTGCTTTCTCTATGATAAAAGGTTGTATGTACAAAATATATACATCAAAATTGTACCTCAATTTCTTCTACGCAGTTGTAGAATAATAAAATCAAACAAAATATCAAAACATGTTAAACATTTCCTTTTATGTTACAAAGCTATTTCAAATCAGTACCCAAAATATCAGATCTGTTATTTGGTTTACAGGTGTTTATGGAAATTTCAAAAATCTAATAATTTAACTTTCATATTTGCTTTAAGTATAATTACACATAAATAAAAACTTTAATCAGGACTTAATTGGGTTGTTTAAGTTCATTCGTAATAATAACAGGTTCAACCATAGATTTAAATGGTGATAAATACAAAACATCAAAAGTCTTTTATAGTTGCTAAGCAAAATAAGAGTTGTAGGTCATCACAATGTTGTATTTTAAATGTTGCTTTGTATTAATGTTAGTTTAATGCGGACGTTATGTTAAAATAATACAAAAGGCTTACCTTGAACAGCGACGTTCTTGTTTATGTAAGAGTGTTACTTTGTCTAAACCAGATGTGCTTACATACGGTGCCTCGACAAACAAATGACGTCGGCTGTCCATATGTTGTGATGTAGCCAACTGTACGTTTCTTGGACAAAATTATACTGAAGCGGGCTACTACTACCGCGTTTCTCTAATTTAAAACAAGTAATAACAAGAGTCTTTATTACTCACTGTTCACAAGTCTAATTAACAGTATATGCCTTACTTGTAGATGTTTTCAGTCCAATTAAAAATCAAGCACTATCACACTAATGAATTTACAAGCACTAATATCTTCTTAAACTAACTTCTTTACCATAGGTCCATTAATAACACTAACACAATTCAATACACTTCTATCTATTTATGTATACTACAAGCTGCATGTGCATTATACACGTTCAGCTCATATAGCATTTATGTTTACTCTCGGACTTTCAAAAGCTCAACTGAAACGACTTTTGTTTTACAAAAGGCGACACGTTGTGAGCGCCACTGTAACGTCTTTTTGTTCTATTGTACTGAAAGCACCACTGAAACGTTATTTCTTCTACATTAAGGCGCTAGTGAACAAAAATCTTTCGACATAGCTAGAGGTCTATTCCTGGGTAGAGCAATTAGAAGTGGAGGGGCAAGTCGAATTCTGTTTGCAAACCAAAGTCAAGCTAAATCAAATAGGCGCCCCCATGTCCTGAGATAATTACGATAATAGCAAAGCACAGTTCTAAGGGCGGACGTGGATACCCAAAGATAAAATGATCCCCTTCGTTAACAAAAACCTGTCTTATTGCAAAGATTAAATAAATAAAAAGTAGAACACTATTTGTGTCTTATAAAAGTATAAAAAAAATAAAAATGTATATCTAATTTGATATTGGCACCAAATTATTACTCAAAAATCTTACCTTTGCGTAATTAGATTTGATCGCATTTGACCAAAATAAAAGCCTCAAATTTGAACTAATTGTTTACTAAAAAGCTCTTTTAAAATATCGGAACTATTTAACAAGAAAAAAATTTGTCATTAACAACTACATCAAAGTTAAAGTTTTGAATTTTCTTAAAACAACAAACTATACTTTAAACATGAACCTGCTATAAATATTTGAGTGAAAATAATTTGTAAGCATAATACACTGAATTACGTTTTAACCTGGGCAGATCTCTTCAGGTAGATTACAATTTTTAGAATCTTACATAACGTGGATTTGAACTTTCATATTTAGATTTAATAATTTATATGTAGATAAAAGCTTATCACAAAAATAGGAATGTTTGGTTTAAATTCCATTACAGCTGCACAAAGCATCTGCTTTCATGGCAACATCTGTCAATTGTCAACACAAAAAATATGGCGTCGAAAACATACGTTGAAATTATCGAAGGTTCAAATGGAACAAAGCTTGTAATTATAGAAACCTAATCTGACAAAATTTTGTTCTACGGCTTATAAAACCAGTTCAACAATAATTGAAAATACACAATTTACATGTTGTAAACATAATAGCAACTTTACGTGCTTTAACCTTCAAAACACATGCATGAAATATCTTACAACTAATAACGAACCCAACTGCTTTTGTTGCTCCACGATAAATCGAGATGGAAATTTACGTTCTTCAAACAAAGTTACCAGCTATTTCTAACTAGTTACGACTGCATCCAAACTAACATCCATAATTTCTTAGTAGACAAATTTCTTATCGACAGTTCCTAAATAACGGTAATTCTAAATTTTTGGATCCTACATGACGCGCTAAATAAATTAATTCAAATTAGATTAGTTCGTAAAATATATACTTTACCAACCGTTAGTAGAAGATATCTTAATAGTTAGTAATTGATGCGAAGGTTGCCAGCCTCTAGCCAAGAATACATGTTTATAAAGCTATTGCCAGCGGCCGACTAACTTTACGAAACAAGAACCGAGTGGTCGCGACGTTAGAGGCGTGGAATACGAAAGAAACAACTAGAGATGCGCTTGGAAATAACTTTATGTGACACAGATATATTAATATAAGTAGATCAATAAGGAACAATGCACGCTTAACGCATTATCCTTGTAATTCAATGCGGATAATTACTACTGAAATTAAACATGTTACACAACTACATTCACTATACACAATATAATTTATATACGACATTCTTATATAGACTAACTTCTTACATTTATAAGCGGCCTTATATATACCCTGAATTAAAGATATGACTCATTCTCTAGTATTTTCTAGAAGAATTTCGAATCCTGGAGAATATGTTGTGCCTCCGGCGTTAGTATGTTTGACGGGTTGCCTAATAGTGGATCGCAACAATACGAACTTGAAGTGTATTTTTTCCTTGCAAAATGAAACAAACAAATGCAGTCCAACAGACATCCAAAATGCTTTGTTTTTTTTTACGGCATTCCATTCGTTACAAAACAATTATGTTGACCCTAATTATTCACTTTATTAATTGCAAATACCAGAAATTCGCCAACCATTGAGGTTAATTTTATGAACTAATTGAAACAATATACACAAGTTACGAGATCATTATTAGAATTTCTTGGAGTACGTTTTATCATTTTTGGGAAAACAAAATTAACAAACTCGGATATCTTGTTATCGAAAAACTATTGAGCGTATAAACGCTATTTTATTAAAAGTTCTACTTTAAACACATAAAAAGTTATCACTAGATTTCTCTCGTTATCTTTTCGACTGCATTCTCTTTTGAATAAAACATCATGGCAATTAAAAGATTATCCTAAACTTGAGTAAATTATAGTAAACTGAAGAAAAGTATGTTATACTGGAGATAATTATTACTAATTGAAGAACGTTCAGATTAATTCAAGAAATTATGATTAACTGAAAAGCGCTATAACAAATTTATTTAGTTTGTCTTAGAAATTAAATTTATGTGCTTACCATTATTAAGAAACACTTATTCAAGTGCATGTTGCACTTGATTTAAACGGCTAGACCTAAGGCCACAAGCAAATTGCTGGCTAGAACACTGCACTTCTGCATCGTGTGCTTTTATCAAATGCCCGTGCCAGACTGACTGGTTTGTCCACTGCGCACAAGTACTTCAAAGTCGCTTGACATTGAGGTATTTATTCAGACAGCCAACGCCTGTTGATAGCAACCAAACTAGCACTCGAGAATAATCTCTGCATTATGATTGGGCTACACGAACCCAATACGAATATTTATTTGCATAACGATACTTACGTGTTTATTTGAATAGACAAAATGACGTATTTTACGAAAAAGTTTAGGTGATTTGCAGTCTTTAAAAAAATTGTTACAATACATTTTGCTTTCCAACTTATACACTGATAAAAAGCTTTACACCAAGCTAATATCCATCTAAATGTGTAAAAAAATATTTCAAACTTATGGGATTCTTATTTTTAGGATTTCTGCACACATCACAAATTGAAAACATGGCGGTAACAATAACAAACGATTCTGATAAATGCCAGGTTTACAGACGACGATGGTTAATGCTGTTCTTGTATATTATTTGTTCAATGGTCAGTTACATGCAGTTTGTCGAATATTCAATAATTGCTGACGCTATTGTAAAATTTTATGGAGTATCGTACGAAGCGGTGAACTGGACAGCTATGATTCTTCTCTTGTTTTTTATACCCTTTATTTTTCCAGGAGTTTATTTGATAAACAAGCTAGTAAGTGACATTTACAATATTTTCTTTTCAAAATAGATATAATAGAAAAAAGGATTTGATTTTTCATTGCATATGTAAATTATTTGGAGACTGACTGCTTTATTACAATCTAATGTCGTTTGAATAAAAATAAGAAAACATTTATAGTAGGGTCACGTACGGAAGACCTATACAGTTTATCGGTGAGGACGGTGAAGGGGCGGGGGGATAAACTCAAATAAAGTGTTGAGAGATCTACGGCGATCTTGTATTTATTTTGCAATTAATTAGCAGTTTACAGAAAATAAAACTCGTTCAAAGAACATGAACAATGGACGTATAACACTAATTTAAATGTTTTACCCCTTCGGTTAAACTACTATGAATTTGAACCAGTCCCAGAAACTGGCGGCGTACATTTTACATAAAAGATCAAATTTAATAAACATTAACGCTTACGTTCATTAAAGTGATAAACTATAAAACAACATAATACACCTAATTAACAAGTAATACCCCTTTATTTTAATAATTAACTAAAATTGTTTACTTATGAATTACATGAATAAAGGTAAGCCAAGTAGACACCTTTTATTGCCGCCTGCATTTTTGTTGTTCACCCTCTCAGTCAAATTTCTCTATAGATAATGCAACGTGATATGCATCAATCGTATTCCCATTTCTGATAGGAATTGTTACACTCCCGCGTCCGTGTTCAGCTCCACTACTACAGTTGGCAACACGGATACGATCCACGTTCACAATATTGCACAATAATGATAATATGACATAATTGCCTGTCAAATGAAAAATTAAGGGTTTTCCTTTCTTAATTTTTAATTTAAAAGTACTGTAGAAATCCTTGTATTACGTCATTGCTATTTTTAGAAGTGATGAGTATTGTTTTGCCTATTTTGGTAAATGCGTCTACAATTATTAGATAGTTTTGCGCTTCTACTACACGGGTATCGGCATGTAATTTTTGGGGGTTTCCTGTCGTATTTTGCCTTGTCGCATAGTTCACATTGGTTAATTAAGTCTGTAGTAAATTTCTTCATGTCTTTGAAATGATATCGTCTTATGAATTGCTTCATCGTTTCATTAATTCCATGATGGTTGGTTTTTCATTTGTGTTGGGTTCTGATTACGTCATTTATTTCGTCAGGGTCGTCTAATGTTATTAATTTTTTTGTGCATCTTATAAGTTCAGGGCCAGAGTTATTGAATAATTTAACGTATAATTCTGAAAATCTTTTGTATAAATGTTTAGTGTTAAAGTAAAAGTAAAATCGTTTTTTCTCGGGGGTGTATTTTTTTAGAATTTTAATTATTTGTTCCTCATTATCGTCTTTTGTTATTTGAATTTGGTACGTTTTTTTGTTGTCTACTTTTGTGTATTTTACGGGATTGGGGTTTCTACTCTTTGTTGAAATGTTATATGATTCATTATTCCTACTTTGTTGTTAGAATTTACTGGGATTTTTATTTTTCTTTCCGTTCGGGGTTCAATCGTGTATTTTTGTTCGATTTGAGTATTTTGAAATTTAATGGGGATTTTTCCGTGTTTAGTTCTAAATAAACGGTTTTCTATATCGATGGTGACTTCTAATCTTCTTAGAAGGTTCATTCCGATTAGTCCGTCATATTTGTCGTTGAATTCGAAAATACAAAATTTATTCTTCATTTTTACATTAAATGTTCTCGGTAAGGGTATATTAGCTACAAATTGGTGTAGGGTCGTTTGATGGGCTGTTTTAATTTTAAATGGTTTTCTCTCTACATAATATCAATAATGTTTTTTCACGGTTCGGGGACCAATTAATGTATTTGAGGATCCGGTATCGATTAATAGTTTAAGTTCGGCATGGGATATTTCTATGTATGGTAGTACTAGATGATTTATGTTATTAATGTTATTAAGTTTGGTCGTTGATGAATCGGTCTATCTGAAAATTTGAGCATGCGTTTTCTTCGTCGTCTTCGTCGTAGTTTTAGCATGGTTTGTCACGTTCATAATTGTTCGAATGGTTTGATTCAGTGTTTGTGCTGGGATGAATGTAGTTATTCTAGTCATTATCAAATTTTTCTACTTCTTGGTGAAATAGTTCTTCTGATGTAAAGTTGCGTTTTTGATGAGGGTTTGGTCGGATATGTGTTATTTTTGTATTTTGTCTGATGTTACCAGATGAGGTATCAATGGGCGTTGGTTTATAATAACTATTAGGGTTATTATTGTTATTTGTTATTGGTGTATTTCTAATAGGATTTGCGCTGAATGCAGGTCTTTGTTGGTTTACGTTGTGGTTGAATCTTGGTTGAAGTGTGGGTTTCGTAAAATTTAAATTAAAGATTGGTTTTGGAAATTGTTCAAATTAATTATTAAAATTCGTATTAATTGAAGTTTGGGTTATTGATTCGGGGTTGATTTGCTTGTGCGTTGAATGGTATGAATTTTTGTTGAGGAATTGTTTGTCTCGCGGCCTGATGGTTTTCATTGGTGAATAGTTTTTATTCGCGTTAGGGTTAAATAGTCTGTTTCGGTAGTACATTAGTTTTCTTCTTCTATTATTATATTTATAGCTTCTTCTAAATTCTGGGGACGTTGGAATTTAATTTTATCTGATAGTCGTTCTGGTAATACGTTTATATTGGTGTCCAGTGACATTTTGTCATACATTTTTGTTTTTAACAGTCGGATATTTTGTTCGGGTTCTTCAATTTTTAATTTTGTTAGATAAAACTCTTACATATTGGCATTTCATTCCGAATTGGTATGGAGATTGGTTATTTTCCATTCTAAGGTTTATTAAGTCGCGTACTAGACATTTTAAGTTACATTGATCGCCAAAATATGCAATCAATATGCGTTTAAAGTTTTCCCATTGTTCTACGTCATATCGGCTGGCTATTAGTGTTAGTGCTCGCCCGGATTTTTTATATCCGAACTCATTTTCGTTGAGGTTTGCTCTAATAATTAATAGTTACTTTTGATTTCAATTAATTTCAAATTTTGTAAAAATTGCGGTTTATTTCGCGGTCTGTATTGTTATTCTTTAGTTGGGTTTATTAATTTTCAGTTTAGATTACGTCGAGTTATTTGTTATTTTTAGCTTGAGTTGTTCATGTTATTTAAAGAATTGAGTTGATTGTATTTGTAGTTGGTT
This sequence comes from Platerodrilus igneus, assembly GCA_036346225.1. Classification (NCBI taxonomy): domain Eukaryota; kingdom Metazoa; phylum Arthropoda; class Insecta; order Coleoptera; family Lycidae; genus Platerodrilus; species Platerodrilus igneus. Next base: position 4,758,419 of record JARFIW010001680.1, read on the forward strand.
ATACGGTGCTGTAATTTGGATTGAGGGATTTGTGCTCGGTAATGTCTCTGTTAATTTTTGGATCCTTGAATTCGTTTATTTTTACTTTACTGTAAGTTTTGCTTTTTGAAAGGTTTCGATGTGAATGAATAATTTCTCGCTGTAGTTATTTTACTTTGTTTGCGACAGTTAACACTTATTCTGCTGATTTAATTATGTCTGTTATACGTATCTCTTCTCCGTGGGTGTTTGTAATTTATAAGCTGATTTCTTTGTAATTATATTGTTTGGTTACCTTGGGTGTTAAATATAAGATTTACAAGGTTGCCATTTACCGTTTTGTTACAGTAATTGCTTCAATATCTCATTTATAATCTATACAATTTGTTTAAATTGTAAGTTTTAGTCCACTGAAGGTGTAATTTCAGTCTCTTGATAAATTTATTGCGCAAATGCTTTTGTTATAATTAAATATGCAATTATGCTTTATGCAGTTGCGAAATGATTTTTTGAAGGTTTTATTCAGTCTGTGATAATTTAAATACGTCTTTTCCATAACTATTTATCTCGTCTTAAAATGTTTAATCAAAAAATGTCACGTTTAATAATTGTTTGGTTATAAAGTCGCGATAGCTATTCAGTAACGTAGATATTTATAAAGTTGCGTAAGGTTATATTTAGATATCGCGATGTGTGTTTGAATGGGTTAATTATAGCTTTTGTAAATTTTTATGATAAACGTTTTTGAACTATAATTAGACGATAATCTATAGGAATACTGTGGCACGATTTAAATAAAGTTGAATAAAAACCCTTAACCACAAAAAATTATTTAAATTACTAGATACGTATTTCGACCACTATGTGGTCATCATCAGTAGGAATTGTAACTAATAATTAGTTGTTGTTCCGGAACACTTCCAAGGATATTCTCCTCACCACTTAGGCTGAAGTGAACCTTCCCAACATACAATTTACTATATTGTTGCTTTAAACACTATCGAGGATATTCTCCTCACCCGCAGGCTGGTGTTCTCCACAACAAACAAGTGAATTGTGATGTTATAACTAAAATCTACTTAATTTATACTAATTCTAAATCTGCTGAAGCGGAACCAAATTATTCTTGCTTTCTCATTGGTTGTTGACCAATAGGGAAAGCAAAGCAGATGGCTCTATTGGCCCTTTATCGGTGTTTAAGAGGGGTCCTTTATGTTTAACAATTTTAATTGATTCATAGGCATTTAAGGAGGAAAACGTTGGTACCGCTTTTAAGGCGTCGCCGTGGATCAATGTAGTAAGCGTAAGACTACGGATCCCAAGGTCCCGGGTTCAAATCCCGACACGGTCGACTGCTTGAAAAATGGCAGGTGAGCATTTTTCACAAATATTACGCCCTCGTTCGGATGAGAGGTTAAATGGAGGTCCCGTGTGTGAGTGTTGTCACGCACGTTAAAGATCCCTCCTTGCCTGTAACGGCAAGGGTTCGGCAAAATTCTAAATTTCCAGGCAACAAAAAACTCGCCTCCTGGCCAATGTAGTACCTTCGGGTGGAGCATTGGAAATGTAAATGAACGGTACCGCTTTTAACAATTTAACATTTTCTAGTTTAACGGGGTGGCTGGTTTCAAATATATGTTTGGCGACCTGAGACCTTTCATATTTACCATATTTGAAGTGAGCAATGTGTTCTTTAAATCTTGTTGTTATATTCCTCTTGATCTGACCAATATATTTTTGAAAACACCCTGGCCCTGCACAACTAATTTCATAAATCCCCGACTTTTACAATTTTTCCCCCTTGTCTTTTGGATTACCTAGCAAATCTTTAATTTTATTAGTATTAGTGAAAGCAATTTTGAAATTACACTGTTTGAATATTTTATCAAGACCCTTTGTGGTTTTGTGAAACGGAAGTTTAACATATTTAACATTATCGTTAGAGGTGGTTGATTGCAAAGTCGTTGATTTACGGATGTTGATCCTATTTTTACACTTTCTAAAAATATTATCTATAATATCAGAAGAGAAACCATTGTAATTCGCTATTTGTTTAATAAGAACAAATTCTTTATTAAATCTGTTTTTATTTAAAGGGAAATTTAATAATCTATTAATTAAAAAGTTAAATGAAGCCAACTTATGTTGTATGCTATGATTAGAGATTGCTCTCTTCAAATATGGTAAATATGAAAGGTCTCAGGTCGCCAAACATATATTTGAAACCAACCACCCCGTTAAACTAGAAAATATTAAATTGTTTAAAGCGGTACCAACGTTTTCCTCCTTAAATGCCTATGAATCAATTAAAATTGTTAAACATAAAGGACCCCTCTTAAACACCGATATAGGGCCAATAGAGTCACCTGCTTTGCTTTCCCTATTGGTCAACAACCAATGAGAAAGCAAGATTAAATTGGTTCCGCTTTAGTAGGTTTAGAATTAGTATAAATTAAGTAGATTTAAGTTATAATGTCACAATTCACTTGTTTATTGTTGAGAACACCAGCCTGAGGGTGAGGAGAATATCCTCGATAGTGTTTAAAGCAACAATATAGTAAATTATAGGTTGGGAAGGTTCACTTCAGTTTAAGTGGTGAGGAGAATATCCTCTGAAGTGTTCCAGAACAACAGCTAAAATTTTTTTTTTTTTTTATACAGGTTTTCTACTGATGATGACCACATAGTGGTCGAAATACGTATCTAGTAATTTAAATAATTTTTTTGTGGTTTAGGGTTTTTATTTAATTTTATTTATATAATTAGACGTATTTGATGAGGGTTTTCGGTTTCATCTTATGTAGAAGTTGCACGCTTGTTTTAATTAATAATGGTTTAAGTTAATAATAGATTGCAGAGTGCTTTCTGTAATTTATAGAATGCGATAAATGTTACATTTGAATAATCTGTTTTAATTTCGTTTTATATACTAGTTTGCAGTATTAAATAAATTGTAAATTAATGACGTTCTATCTTTGGTTATTTTTAGAATCGTTTCCGTTTTGTGCGCCAGTTATTTGTATTGGTTTGTTTAATAATTGTCTATACTATTCAGTTCTAAAATTCTTTTGCTTCAAAACAAATACTCTTTGCTCTAAAATAAGTCCCTTTTAAAAATCAAGTCTCTTTTAAAAAAAATCAATTCTCTTAAAATAAATTTGAAAATAATTCCCTTGATACATAAGTCGATTATTTTCATTAAATGGCATAAAATTGCAATAAAACAATAGTCAAAACCTGTATATACATAAAATAATAAAATAAAAAATTTTTCTAATACTAGCAATATCAATAATTTGTAAAATCAATTTGGTTTTTAAGGAAATGAATTTACATTAGTTTCTTCGTTGGTTTCATGAACGATGGTCGATGCTTGTACGTTGTTCATGTTGGTATGGTTTGTTGGATTTGATCGATTCTTGTATCTTCTCCAACTTCTGTTTTGGTTCTGCCAAAATTGCGAATTAAAATTCTTGGTCATCAGTCTTTCGATTTTTGGATTCGTAATGCCCTTTTGACATCCTACCGACTGCCCTAGTTAAGCTTTGGGCCTTGGGAGCAGCGTTTTAAAAAAACACTTCTAAACTTCTTAACAAATTTATTTGATGAAACAGAATTTAATGTGGAATTCTACGAACTTGATTTAAAATTACTCTAGCTTCAAAAAAGAATTAATTGTACTATTTTGAGTAGCTTAAGCAACTGCAATGTTAAAGCTAAATACTTTGACTGACTGCCGGGTCTTGGGGCTCTTGTGCTATTTATGATGTCCCTACCCCTCACATGGCTGTGGGAACTTGCAGAGCTCATGTCTGCTTATTCTTAATTCTATTCATTGTTACAGTGTAATAATCTTACTTTCTAGGTAATTGCGGTATCTTGACCGTCTGCGACCTGCCACCTGCAGTGTCACTATTGCCTGGATACATTGTATTGCATACGTTCTCATGAACTGTTAATAAACTTTTTTAATTGTCATTGTATTACATTGTTGCACTTCACTTAGTAACTTCTTAATAATTTCTAATAATTTCTTATTATATTCTATTTTATAATACATACATATAACTCGTGTAGCGACCTGCGAGTAAACTCGTTGACATACTGAATACCCCTGCATCCTTCTGAAACAGAGAAATTTTAATGGCGTTACCCGACGCATCTGTTTGTATAGAAAAACCTTTCATTCAAATTAAGATGTTGAAGAAATATGGCATCTACGAAAGCTTTTTAAATCTTTCCAAACGCATCTGCTTCCTCATCACCTTATTTCAAAACTTTCCCTTTTTAAGAAGACGCGTAAGCAGAACTGTCATCTTCGTAAGTTTTAGTCAAAAACGCCTATCTAAATTTAACAAACCTAAGAAGAGTTTAAGATGCTTAATATTTCAAGGACACGGAAATTCAAAAATTGCCATGACTTGCTTCAAACTATTACTCACTCCAATAGGAGAGATGATAATTCCCAAAAAATATACTGCATTTTTCGCAAAATAACATTTTTTAATTATACCGTTATACCGGCCGCCATAAATTTATTAAAAATAGTAGCTAACAGCTAAATGTGGCGATCTGTATTCGTGGAAATTACTAATATATCGTCCACATATAGAATCGCAAACTTTAATATTTTCGGTTCCAGAACTGTATAAAACACCCTGATGAAACTACCCATAGACGGCGATACACAAAACGGTAATACTCGAAACAAGTAGGTCTCTTCGTCAAACGAGAAGCCCGTATTTTTTATGTTAACGAGATATGATCACTTGCCAAGAGGAAGCCGTCAAGTCAGGCGTACTCAGACACTGCCTTGGGCTATATTCATACAACTCACTAGGATTACGCGGAATGGCCCTATCCTTCTCCATTTTTTATTTAAGCAACTAGCATCCAGACAAACCCGAATGGTTCTATTTCTTCTTTAACAGTTTTTCATCTCTTTAATTTGTCTTCTAGTTTCTTCCCGAAAAGCATAGAGAATAGGTTATTGCATACAAGCAAAGGGAGTATAATCATTTAAATGAATTCCGTGCACGTAACCCTTAAAGACTGCTTAAGTAGAACGTACATCAGTATATGCACACAACAAATTTTTTAAAGTCACTTTTTCTTCGACAGTAAACGACTCAGGACTAACGGCAGCTTTTGCAATTTCTTGCGTAAAATATAACAGGAACCTTTTTTTATTACAATGACTCATGCGATCGTTCTTTATTTCACTTATTGTGTGGACTCCAGAATTGGGTTCACCCTAAAACTTTAACTCTTGTACCTAGCTACTAAATTAACCTCAAATGAACTACTTGAAAGATTAATTATTACTTCATAATCTTGCATCAAGTCGCACTCTAGAAATACATCTCTTACTAACCCCGGAATTACCAAAAATGGGTAATCAACTACATGCTTACCTATTTTTATCGTTAAGCAAATCTGTTGCTTAACATTCACACTTTTATTTTCTTTTGTTCCCGTTCATCGAACATTTCTGCGTGGTACCACAGGTACCATAGAGCCATCCTGAACCACTTTTTCTAGAAACCTATCCGAAATCCTTGTTATCTGGGTTCCAGAATTTACAAATGTCCTTATCCATACCTTGGTTTGTACTATTCATCATAATATCTATCGTCGGAATTAATGCGATAAGTTGCGCCCCTTGTCGCTCTTCGTCAATAACTTCGCTAAAATCTAAATTAAAAATAGTCATAACATCCCTTCTCGTAGAGTCTGAGGTAGAGTCATTCTCTGCCTGGTTATTTTCATATCGCTCCTGCTCAGCACGACTTATCCCACGCGAAACCGTTCTGTTTTGAGTGATATTACTAACATTGCTCGTACGAAAATTATTGCTTCGATTAGCGCTTAAAGTACTCGATCGAGCAGCTTGATTCCTACTATTTGAAAGGCATCAAATTTCCTTAAATGAACTTCTACTTCTTCAATAGTAGCCACACCCAAATTGAAAATACCCCTTTTTATCTCCATATCGAAATGGGCCACTCTTGTATTTCAGTCTAATCTTGAATCGAATCCCTTAAACAATTCACAAGACTACTCGCTCTTGATATAAAGAAGAAAACAATGTACAAAAGAAAAGATCGTTACATACCTCCATATGTCGAGATACTTATCCTGTAGCTAAGCCATTAGAGGCGAATCAGCTAAACATAGTCAAGTAGTCAAGAATCGTTAATGCTGTGACCATACTCGCAACAACGGCCCGATGCAAAAGAGCATTTGGGGCTATGTAACAAAAAATAATTTGGTCTACGTAGAAAAGCACGTCCTAAGCAAAAAAGCTAAAAAGAAACCTTATTAGTATTAATAAGCGCGTACCAACTTAACAATGCACAGGAAGATTGCCTATCCAAGGAAGCGTGCATTGCTCTTAAAGTAACAATTCGTTATGCATAGCGTACATGCTAGCGCCGGACGCGGGATCAGAGTGAAAGTCAAATTAGGAATCGAGTTGATAATCGATTCAAATATTTAAGTAACATATGTCAACATAACACTTCTAAAGTCATTGTTATGCATGAATATATAACGAAAGCTGTCAAATTCAAATACAATTGTAGAAGATTTACTCTATTCAAATTTGCATTATTACTTATAGATAAAGCTGTGCTGGGCTGGGTTGCGCTGTGCTGGACTGTGCTAGGCTCTGCTGGGTTGTGCTGGGCTGGGATGGGCTGTGCTGGACTGTGCTGGACCGTGCTGGGCTGTGTTGGGCTGTGTTGGGTTGTGCTAGGGTGTGTTGGGTTGTGCTGGGCTGTGCTGGGGCGTGCTAGGCTGCGTTGGACTGTGCTGGGTTGTGCTGGGCTGTGCTGGGCTGTGTTGGGCTGTGCTGGGTTGTGCTGGGCTGTGCTGGGCTGTTTTGGGCTGTGCTGGGCTGTGCTGGGCTTTCCTGGGCTGAGCAGAGCTGAGCTGAGCTGAGCTGAGCTGAGCTGAACTGAGCTGAACTGAGCTGAGTAGAGTTGAGCTGAGCTGAGCTGAGCTGAGCTGAGCTGAGCTGAGCTGAGCTGAGCTGAGCTGAGCTGAGCTGAGCTGAGCTGAGCTGAGCTGAACTGAGCTGAGCTGAGCTGAGCTGAGCTGAGCTGAGCTGAGCTGAGCTGAGCTGAGCTGAGCTGAGCTGAGCTGAGCTGAGCTGAGCTGAGCTGAGCTGAGCTGAGCTGAGCTGAGCTAGACTAGACTAGATTAGACTAGACTAGACCTAGACTAAACTAAACTAAACTAAACTAAACTAAACTGAATGCGCTAATAACATTCTACCGAGTGTTGGAAAAGTATTTATTTCAGTGATATTAAGATGAGCTTTACAAGAACAAATAGATTTATTTAATTATACAGCGTAATCAAGGCATTGCACATGACAGGCAGTTTCACAAGATATCGGAGCGTGGGAATATTTAAAAAAAAATTTTTAAAACGAACGAAAACATCAAGCAGAGTACAATCGAACGTAACATGTTGCAGGTAGTAAAAGTTGTACGTATGTACGGTCATAAAGGCTACGTTAAGACACAAAGCAAAGTAATTAAAAGGAAATATACCTAGACATTATGGAGCTGGTTTAACATTTCATTCCACACACTACATGTGATCCTGGGTAAAGCTCTTGAAGACGCGTGACGAGCTGATTAGCTACATCGTCGGTTTGGCAGTTCAAACGAGGCTTTCGACATACCGTTTTACGACATTTCTTTTACTACTCTGTTGTTATCTGCGGGCGAGTTCCGCAAACTACTAACGTCTATGATTGCGTTTAGCAATATATACTTTACCTGCGCTAAAGCTTATTATCCAGTCACCACTGTATATTGGTGACGGAACAGGCGTTCTTAGAAACTCTTACACTTTAATTATTTGAACCATTTTATGATTTGTAGGCTAGTTGCCGATTTGCGGTGAGGAACTTTTTATCGGCTGTCCTCACTTTGCAAATTTCTAATAAATACAATTAATTTTTAAAATATTGGCTGGGTATTTTATCCCGAAAACGACTAATTGTAACATACTTTGCACACCTTCGCGGGTCTTATATTTACACCACTTATGTATAAATTGCCAAAAAAGTAGCATAGAAAAGTCAAATCCTTAAGGGACTGATTACAAAGTCCACTTACTTTCAAGTTATTTACTTTTAACACCTATTATTGTTTTTTTTTCAATTTATAGGATATCCGAAATTCGCTAATAGTTGCGAACTTGGCAATGTGTGTAGGGTCTTGGATAAAAGTTGGATCAGCATCGCCAGATCGTTTCTGGGTTTATATACTGGGACAATGCATCGTAGGAACATTTCAAGTAATCATATGTGCCTTACCAGTTCCTATTGCTGCTGCCTGGTTTGGCGAAAACGAAGTATCTACTGCTTGTGGTTTAAGTATTTTTGGTTTGCAGGTAAATACAGATTGAAACAAGAAATCTACAATTGTCTTTGTTTAAACGAAACGTGGTATAAATATAAAATATCGAACTTCCAATTACTTTGCATTGTACCTTAAATTTTCAAACAACATAAAATCAAATTTCAAATTTGGAACTATTCTGTTAAAGGCTTCAAGTATTCCTAACATAATGAATGTTAGAGAAACTTATTGGTATAGAGATAACGGCTTGAGTGTACTCGTTACTACTAGCCTAGGAAATACCAATCTGGCCAACCTCCAGTAAATTAGAACAAGCCTCTGGTAGTAGCCATCTGGATCTGGCGTTTGTAGGACTGGAAGCTCTTTATTGCCTCTTTTGTAACTATTATTTGTGCAAGTTGGCAAACTTGCACTACTACCAGGAGCTAGCTCGTATAGATCACTTGCCTTAATTCCCTCTGTTAGGGGAGGAAGAACCGTAAGCACCCCACCTCAGTGTTTATCCACTCCACATTTTCCTTCTTTAGTAGCTCCAGCAGTTGGAATTGCCGCTAAGGATCTTTGTCAATTCGCGACACAGAGTCTAGTTCCACTCAGTACTTTTACCAACTTACACTCTATACCTAATTTTTTTCTAGAATCCCTTTCAAATTATTTTGAAAAATTTTGAAAACGCCGAGGTAAGGTTATTTTGATATCTATTCAGGTAATTGAATAAACTATCCACTAAGACGAAAAGATAATTCCAAACGTGTTTGCTTATATTTGTTAGCTTATGTTTTAAGTTTTCGAATTTTCATAGAAAACTTTTTTGGTATTCAGTTAACCTGTTCAATATTAATCACTAAATACTTATATGTTTAGATTAATTTTAGAAATTTTTGAAAACTTTTAAGATCATGTTAAGATTTAATTCAAGCGAAATTCAAAATTTCACATCCTTATTTATTTACCGTGATTTTTAAATTGTCCAAAATTTTAAGACAAAGATTTTCGGTGTATATAGAACTCAGTTGATATCTATGCGTTCAGACACGTCCAAAAGCTTCAAATCCTCCTCCTACATGAAGATTGAAAAATTTTGTTATCACATAAATGGTCTTTAATAAACTTAAAAATATCACACGTTAATATATTTATTTTAATTTAGGATCTTTTGGGAAACTTTTAAATCACACTCTTTTGGTCGTTAGCTAGCTAATTCAATATTCGAATCTGGGGGACATTTCTTCTTTGATGTCATATTTATTTGAAAAGTTTATCAAAATGTGTAACCTAAATATATACATGAACTACGTTATTTGTCTACTAGTTTTCTATTATGCATCAGAAATATTTTTTTCTGTTATAGCTGGGAGTAGCCATTGGTTTTGTAGTACCACCGATGATTGTTCACAATGGCGCTATAGATCAAATACAGCACGAGTTGTATATATTGACTATCGGAATTGCTGCTATTTGCACAATATTTTGCGTTATTACTTTTCTGGGTAAGTACTTTTTTCGTTGACTATACCTTCTAATTCATAAAGGCGTATTGGCTATTTTAACATTCCGTAATTAAAGCTTTTTTGCATCGTTTTGAGTTGAGAATTTATAAATTCTTTGTGAACGTATACTTATTAATGGCAAAAAATTTTAACATAGTGGTACTGTCAAATAGGGTAACAGGCAACACTTCGAATAATAGAACTACCACGGAGGTGGCGTCAGGCAAAATATTCGGCTAGTCGTAGTTGAACGTTTATTATCTACAAATACAAATTCCATTTATTGTATAACTTACAACATTTTAACAACTCACTTCTTCAGTACGTTCTTTCTGATTTTAAAACAATTATAAGCTAAAAATACAATCTAATAACTGTCAACTGTATTTGTGACATAACAACTTAATATTTTTTGACCACCAAAAAAAACCAAGGCAACTCTAAATGCAAGTACGACTCAATTGACAGGTTCATGTCTCTGCCCCCCACCCCCCGCTTCAAATTCAGAGTTCAAAATTAAAGCACAATTTTGTGCTCATTTTGTGCTATTTTGTGCACAAACCGTCAAATTTTATGCACACCCCTTTTATGAGATCCAGGCTAATAAATTTGGGGGACTGGAGACATACAGCCTCCCAATTCGGAATTTTGACTTGGGAAAGATGCCATAATTTTGTGGTTATTTTGTGCGATTTTGTGCACGAAACCTCAAATTTTGTGCACGCCCTTTTATGAAATACAGGCAAATGAATTTTAGGGGGCTGGAGACATGCAGTCTCCTCAAATCGGAATTTTGACTTGGTAAGGATGCCATAATTTTTTGCTTAATTTGTGCAATTTTGTGCACGAATCCTCAAATTGTGTGCACATTTTTTATACGAGATACAGACAAATGAAATTTGGTGGAGCTTAAGACATGCAGCCCCCGAATTCTGAATTTTGATTTGTAAAAGATGCCATTCATGATGTGGAAAACGAAGGTATTGACATTGATGCTAGTGGATATAATTCGTTTGACGAGAATGAGGAAGAAGATGATCAACAAAATGAAGATTATTTTATGTGCGAAATAAAAACAATTTTTAGCCACTGTAAAAAGGAATCAGAAATTCTATGTAAAAGTGATCGTGATAACTTACATTGCAATCCCGGTTTTGCTGAAAGACTATACAACTTTTGTAAACAGTTGCCAATATGGTCCGCTGTAATGACATCGTTTTTGGATATGGAAGAAATACTGAAACGTCTGCAACATCTGAAAGTTTATTTAAAAAATTGAAAAGGGAAACAGTTCAGCACGAACAACTTCCCGTTAGACTTGATCACTTTTTAAATATCCACTTTAACTTTTTGTGTGGTGCAAGTAATATATTGGGAGCTACGTATTCGCATGACACCGATGTGCTAGTTAAAAGTATTGAAACTGATGGTTCTAGAACACCTTTTATGTGCGCTATTAACTCCAGAAGTAATAAAAAAGTGGCTAATGTAAATGAGTTATGCCAAGAAAAGGAAGAAAATCGGGAAGGATTGGTTACAGGGAACATACAACAATCCAAAAGGAAGCAAACGTAAGTGTAATTACACCTAGCCAAATCCATCTGTTAAGTTATATGCTGATACAAAAAGTAAGTGTCCTGTAATAGGAATGTTAAAAAACGGTTCGACAAAAAAGCTCCTAGAAATATCGAGATAGGGTAAAACCTATTGTATCATTAACACTTGCGCTTTTGATTCACTTACACAAATGGTGTTGGTCGCTTATGCCGACAGTAACGTGTTTTGTCATTTTATACAGGATCGTGCTAACAAAGATCTATATTTTGAATTAGCACGCAATTGTATTCGAGACGGTGTAACATCTCAATGTTATAGAAAGCGAGCAGAAATATTATTAGAGATTCTTCCACAAAGCGCGATAACGGTACATAATGACAGTACAGTTGCTGTACATTAAACTCTGTATGCACAATAAATACTTTAATAAATGCAATCTTTTCGGATTTTCCATCCTATACCGAATGTACAGAATGTATGAAATGTAGACAAAGTAGATTAAAAAACTTCAGAACGATAACTCTTAATTTAGGCAAAGAATCTGCAATCATTTGAAGCTTCAGCACGCGGTATTTCCCCGATCCCGTTCGCTGCGATGTTTGTGGATCACTATTATCTTGCCGAAACATGACAATCGGAAATCACTTATTTTTGAAACTACCATTTTTTCTAAAAATGAGGTTTAAAGGCTTTTAGAGCATCCCAATAGTGTTCTGAACTATATTCTAGTTTTAATTTCTATATTGAGAAAGAAGTATTACCTTCGCGGACTGATAACCTTTGTACCACCTCAACCTCACCTTCCAATAAAGTAAATAGAACTTGCAACCATAGGCCACTATATTGCCTACAGCTACCGATTTCCAACTGGAGAGTGGTATAGATATAATGATCTTGAAGACACTCCTCGCCGAATACGGGCAAAAACTGTGGTTAAAAATATTAAGTTTTATTTGTGTACTCTATAAAGGAAATATCGTCTCCTTAAGGCAACTGCAAAGAAAGATTTCGCAGAAATTCAGCTTTTAAAGAACTTTTATATTTTTTAATTAAGTGGAATTTTGTTGAGTTACTTAGTTTTCAAGCATTATAACAATTTATCAATCGGCGAACAATACACTGGTGAACAATTAAAATAACAGGTCTGAGCTGATTGTTGCATTAAAATTTAAGTAATTTACAAGAGAATACTCCAATTTTTTATTAATGTATCACGTACATGTTTTGTGTTTCTATTATAATTTTTTCAATTTTCAATAGGTAAAAATAAAACCCATTTAATTGTTAAAAGTTTGTATTAGATACCCAACTATATACTTATAATAAATTTATCACCTACAACTTAGAAAAATACGAACCACATTTTCTCTCAAACAGTAGTGTAAAAAATAAAAGTACAAACAGTCAATTATTCGGAATCTTCGTTTGCGGTCCTTTGTGAAGCTAAAAATAATAAAAAGCGTTATATTACCAAACAAATTTGCATTTAAATGACTATACAATTTTTAATATTCAATATTAGCTGTATGAATATAAAGTCTCAAAAACAGTATTCAATTCTTACTTATCTAAAGAATAAAAATAGAAGGTTTGTACAAACTATGTTGAGCAGTGTTACTTAATAATTATGCTGCAAAAGTAACAAAAAAAATGTTATCATTATAATTTGAATTGATTAAGGTCACCAGAAACAAACGCTACAGATAAGTAACAAGCTCCAAACTTCAAAAGTAAACGGTTTCAGGAACAACAATTACATTGTTTAAAACCCACAATACAGAAATGAGACGATCGTGTACAACTTATCGTTGAAATCTGCCCGCTTATTGAAAACCATAGAAGATTTTAACAATATTTTATTAGAAGTATTATACGAGTGCTGTACGATAAATTAATACTTACCGTGTAGTAGAGAAAAATAAAAAATTCAACTTTGAGGTAGTTACACTAAATTGTCAGTTCTTCTTAATCTTCTTTGGGAATTAAACCACTCATAGTTTTTAAAATCATCTTTATTTACGTTTCGATCCATGATCTACGATCGTTGTCAAAATAATAAAAACTTCAAGTTTGACATTATTTTATTATTTTGACAACGATCCTAGGTCATGGATCAAAACGTAAATAAAGATGATTTTAAAAACTATGAGTGGTTTAATTCCCAAAGAAGATTAAGAAGAATGCTAAACAAATTGTCAGTTTGTGTCGAAATTATAACACTATTTTCGAATCACAATAAATTTTTGGTTGACTGCATTTGAATGACATACATTTCGACGTAAATATAGATAAAAATTTAGAGTACAATGCAAAATTTGCCGAAAATGTAAGTAATGACAGAATGACACCATTCCCGATCCGAAATTTCAATGGGGGGCTTAGCTTTAAATTTTAAAAATTTGTGTTTCGAACCTGTGACGTGTATATAATCTAGGGCACAATGCACAAAATTCGAACTATTAATTGACAGCACTCTAGACGTAAGTTTTGGCAATTGGGGAAGGAGGCACATCTTTGGCACAAAATAAGTAGAAAATTGTGGCATCCTTTTTAACTCAAAATTCAGAATTGGTGGGTAGCAAGTCCCAAGTTCCCCAAAATTCGCTTACCTTTACTTGGTAAAAAAGGCATTCACAAAAATTGAGGTTTTAAGCACAAAATTGCACAAAATAACCACAAAATTGTACACAAATTATGGCATCCATTTTAAGTAAAAACTCAGAATTGGGGGTAGCATATCATAAGCCGCCAAAATTCATTAGTCTGTTTCTCGTAAAAAAGCGTGAACAAAATTTGAGCTTTCGTGCACAAAACTGCATAAAATAAACACAAAAGTATGGCATCATTTTTAAGTCAAATTTCAGAATTGGGAGAAGGGAGGGCGGCTGTATGTCTCCAGCCCCTATAATTCACTTGCCTGTATGTCGTAAAAGGGGCGTGCACAAATTTGAGGCTTCGTGCACAAAATAAGCAGATAATTATGGCATCTTTCCAAAGTCAAAATTTCGAATTGGAGGGGCTGCATTCATTTTCCTGTATCTCATAAAAGGGGTATGCCCAAAATTTTAGGTTTTGTGCACAAAATTGTACAAAATAAGCACAAAATTATGGCATTATTTCCAAGTCAATATTTCGAATTCGGAGTGCCCCCCAAAATTCATTTGCCTGTATCTCATAAAAGTGGCGTGACAAAAATTGATGTTTCGTGCACAAAATAAGCAGAATATTATGGCATAGTCAAAATTCCGAATTGAGAAGGCTGCATCATTTGCCTGTTTCTTATAAAAGAAGTATGAACAAAATTTAAGGTTTTGTGCACAAAATTGCACAAAATAAGCATAAAATTATAGCATTGTTTCTAAGTTAATATTTGAATTTGGGGTGCCCCAAAATTCATTTGCCTCTATCTCATAAAAGGGGCGTGCACAAAATTTGAGATTTCGTGCACAAAATTGCACAAAATAAACACAAAATTATGGCACTTTTCCCAAGTTAAAATTCCAATTGGGGGGCGGGGGGTTGCATGTCTTCAACTCCTCCAAAATTCATTTGCCTGTATCTCATAAAAGAGTTGTGCACAAAATTTGAAGTTTCGTTCACAAAATTGCACAAAATGAGCACAAAATTATGCTTTGACTTTTAATTCTGAATTTGAAGATGGGGAGGGGGCACAGGTTTCCAGGATTAGACTTTTCCGCATTCCCGCCCCTGTGAATCTTCTACTGCATTCACAACCAAGACCGCTAATTTATTTGTCGGACGACGAAAAGCACCCGAAGCTGTTTAGCATCAGCTGTTCTAGTCTGTCCACTTCTCTCTTTGATGACGTTAACTTTACAATCTCTCGGCTACCTACCTCGAGGCAAGTTCGGATCACAAACTATGACAAGGTCTCCAATTTGTATAGGAGGTACTTGAGGTACTTTCTCATACCATTTGTTTCAGTTATTCAACTTCTATAAAAATGATTTTTGAGTTGTTGGCATATTCGCCACTGTTTTCTAAGACAAATCGGACGTTCAGTGATGGGCCTTAAAGTTTGAGTAGAGTTGATACGTCCAATAAGGGAATGTTTAGAAATTAATGGTTCCTGTTCTTCGTGGCTGACTGGCCCGTGAGTTAGAGGTCTACTATTAACTATGCTGGCGGCTTCTATTGAAAGGCTTCTTAAGGTTTCAACTTTAGGAGCTCTTTCTCTTAATGCTATAGTCAGGGCATGTTTCATACTCTCTACTAACTTTTCCCAAATTCCACCGGCGCTAGGATCGGCAGGACTATCAGAATACCATTCAATACCAAACTGTGATAACTTTGCCTGAACTTCGTCCACATCCAAAAAATCGAGCACGTTCTTCAATTCGTTTATAATACTCACAAAATTAGTTTAGTTGTCGTTCCTTATGCGTTTAGGAACTCCTCGTATGTTTATAAGGTTTCGTATGCACAGAATGCAAGCATCAGTTGACAAATTTATCGCTAACTCTAGGTGCACGGCTCCAATTGTAAGACACGTTAAAAGAGTCACCCACCTTTTTCCCCGACGACGGCAGTTACATATCCCCCATATTAAAATGTATATAAAATAAATATAATTATTATGTCTTAGTAATACCATCTTACATTGTATTAAATGAAGATTATATAATTAAAGTTTAACAGAGTTCATATCAGAAATAAGAAAAGAAACGATTACTTTGTATTCCGGACGCAACCTGATACTGCAGGTGCAGAAACAATGAACTGCAATAAAGCAGTCTTAATTAAATTTACTTAGAATAAGACATTGTATGATTATCGATAAACGGCAGACAGCAAGATCTGCACCTTCCTACGAGATGAACTGAGACCAGGGGTTTCATAAATACTGCAAGGAGCCGCTGATCGCCAGTCAGTCTTCGAATTTCATAACTTTACCATTGTTCGTAGTTCAAGCTACTCATTGTAATTTTTAATTATTGATTTGTTAAAATAGTCCCCCTCCCCTAAATTTAAACGTATTAGTCCATCTTTGTGTTAAAGTTGAGAAGCGCAAATCGATCACTAATCAAGATTTGCGTCCGGTGGGAAATTTTTGCGTGCATCGCTAGTGCGGGTTTTTGCGAAAATCCTAATAATTTGGTAGAAATGAAGGTTTTCTCGGAAAAGATAAATTTGCAGCAACGTGTTAAAAAAGTTAGGATCCCACGAGCTTTTCCGAACTGGAAAGGCGAATGAGCCCTGCGACAAAGACAGCGGCGGGTCAGTTAGCGTTGGTGCGAGAGAAAAGGAATATCGAATTGGTTACCAAAAATTCGTATCCGGTCTCTGAAAAATATCTAATATACTCTAAAACACACTATTGATATCCCAAAACCTAAATTATTAACAGTTTGCAAGCAAGTACTATGGTATTTTTTAAAACATTATTTAAAATTTGTATAATTATTTCGAGAAACGCCAAAAATGGGTTACAAATTCCGACGTAGACTAACGAGTAAATAATACCTTCAACATCTATGATTACACAATTATTTACAAATTTCTTAAATTTAAACTTATAAATAAGCACCGATAGTTAATTATTATTAAACGAAGCATCGCATTTTAATATACGGGTGCTATTTTAAAAAAAAAATTATATTAAACTTGACGTTTCTTTACGATGATGGCCGAGGGATTACAACACTACGTGATTTTTTGGAAATGCTATACGACCAACAGTATGACGATAAACATCCACTCGCTGTCGTAAGGCTAAACGCTCTGGCTACTATTCGCACGGTGGAAAGTTCGATGCCCAGTAAAATTTTCTTTTTTTTTTAATTTTTTTTAAACAAGCAGGTCTTGCTTTTCAATATGCATAAAAAAACAAAGCATCTTTTCATATGCTTCAGTGTGGTCTACAATGTCTAAATTGTAAGTTATATTTACTCCTAAACCATTTACAACGTTTAACTTTCTCTGAAATTTCCCAACTTGCAGAACCGTATTTTCTTATGTGTATAACAATTGTGGATTTTCAAAAAGCCGAACGAGCAGTGCGACAAAGCCAACAACGAGTCAATTAGCGTTGGTGTGAGAGAATAAAACGCTGAAATTGGTTTTCAAAACTCGTATACGCTCCCTAAAAGATTTCTACAAAAATACACAATTCGTATCCTAAAATCTGAAATACTTACGGTTTTCAAACGGGTAATATGGTATTTTTTAAAACTGTTCTTCAAATTTGTGTAATTAATTTGTGAAGTACCATCAAATTTTATTACGATCCAATTATTTTCAAATTTATAAAATTAAAGCTTATACAATAGCTAACTTATATTTTGGTGTTATACTTTTTTCTAAAAATAAACAGTATTGTATTATACACGGTTTATTTTTAAAGAGAACATTAAAATACTGAATAATTCAGGTATTGCTTTATTTCTTATGGGGCATGCAATAATGCAAGTATACAACCAACGGCATTTCAATCACCATCAGCTACGTGACAGTAGAGTATAATTGGGAATATGACACCCACATTTCCTCCAGAATCCCACATTTCCTCACACATCTGGACCAAAAAGTTTTCTTCGACTAACCATTTTTCATCTTTCGAGATAAATATATCTTAATTTTTTATGTTTCGAGATAAATGAGCATCCACATTTCCTCACACATTTACATGTAAATTCCCATAAGGCGGAAATGAGGAGAATCCCTCATTTGCTCCCACATCTGAACCGAATAGTTTTCTTCGTCTAACCAATGCATCTTTCGAGATAAACCTATCTTGTTTGGTATCAATTAATATTAGATTTTTCTCAGCTACCCGAATCTTTAAGAATTTTCCAGATAGCACCATCCCCCAGGGAGCTACCCTGATTTTAAGATTTCTTACCAAGATCAATTTCTAATCACCTCTCCCTTTCAACATCTAGAATCCTTTAACCAACACAAAAGAAAATAAGAACACAAAAGTTTAATAATTTATTTTATCAAATTTACAGTTTAATAAACTAATTACAATTTTTACAAAGTATAACATTATTTTGTTTGTGTAGCCGAATCCAAGCAGGTTAACCTGTAACAAAAAAGAGATTAATAGGTTGTTTAAATAGCCCTGTAATAAAAAGAGATTAAAGTAAAAGAGAGGAAACGTGTTTTCAGTCAATAAGACATATTGTTGTTAATCCAACAATATGTTTTACCGTCCGGCGAAACCACGTGGAGGTAAACACATATCGCCGGGAATGAAGGAAATTTTAAGGATGGGGGAGGGTAGGTATGCTTATAACTAACTTACATACAGCTATATATACGCAATAAAATAAATACAAATATATACAACTATCTAATATCCTTATGCCCCCATGCATATGTGGAAGTACTACCAGGGATGACGTACCTTTTATCATCTTCTGCCGATAAACTAATTTTATTAATTAATTGGGTGTACAAATCGTGTTTCTTACTACGAATACATACCATGCTATGCATAAGGGCACCAGAATTATTATGCACAATGTCCTTAAAACTATCCACACTAATCTCCGCCACCACACCACGCGATACCCTCTTGATCTTTTTAATTACATCCTTCTCACTAATGATGCAATACGACTTGGCCCTAGTCCCAACAAATTGTAACACCAAGTCGCCGTTGAACTCGTCTTTAAAGTTGCCGGGGATCTTTTTGTTCACAAGAGGCATATTGTATTTGTTGTCTTGAGGGTAATCGCTGGTGTCAAAATTGTCAATGTTTGCACTAATATCACTATACAAGTCTTTTGTTTCTATACTATACACTAAAGAGTTAGTGTCTGTGTAAAGTAGTGAGAGTTTGGCTCCATACAAATGTTTCATGGTATTATAATGGAATTCATACATGAGGGTCTTTGAAATATCTAAAACTGAAAAACCTGCATATATAGGCTTGTTGTAAGTGACTTTTACCCTATCCATCTGTATAATAACCAAATCCTCTCCTAGCACTAAACTACTGTTAAAGTTCGGGCGGGCGATAAGTCCACTCGCGCACAATTTTTGTCCATCGTGTCCCCACCGTGGCACGATCTTCACATCCACCCTCTTGTCGACATTCTCCATCGTTTTTCCAAAGACGGCATTGTTCATTAATTTAAAAAAGTCTTTTTCAAACGCATTTCTGGCAGATGTCCTAAGGGTGGTGTTCAAATCGATGTAGGGTTTTAACCAAGGCGATTGGTCAAATTCCAATACTCGATGGATGCCGGTGAGTCTAAGACCATTACGTAGCGCCTGCTGCAGGTTTCTGTAATGTATAATGTAACGACTCTTGTTGAGCAACGTGGCGAGCAGCTTCGGAGTCTTGGAGGATGGTGTTGGGGGTACCATGGTCTGCGGACAAAACGGTAAATCGTTATGAAGACCGTGTAGGTCTTCTGGATACTCCAGATCTACTTCCAGGATGTACCCCTTGTCCCCTGTTACAGATATGTTATCGATGTGGGCTTTCAGGAGGTTAAGCTGTTTCTCTTTCAACCACCTGAATCCGCTTATCGGTAGCGGTTGTGACATAGCCCATCCATACAAATTATTAGCATCGTAGTAAGCCAAGTATATGGAGGGTTTGCTGGGAACGTAATTCTCCATATACTTATTATTGGCTTCGGCATACCGAGCGCTGCATTGGGTTAACCCACCGCGAATACCTTTTTTCACAAAGTGATGCATTTCTACATCTGTAAATAGATCCAGTTTAACCCCAGTATATTTCAGCATGGCGTCCCAGCTTAGACTAGGTGCTGTCATATATTGGCAGGGATCCAAGTCGTAGGTTTTCAAGCACACACCCCGGAAATTTTCGAACACGTCGGCTAATAATAAAACATCGGTCTTCAAGTAGAGATCACTATATTCGCCGAGTGTGCATATGTGGAAGGCGTTCCATACATTCTGAGCGTGATCGTATTCAGACAACGAAATCACAGTATTCGTGAGATCATTATAGAAATCCTCTCGGGGTGGTAGACTTGACCTATTTAACGCTGAAGCGTCTGTCACATACCTGTACGGGAACACACCCTTTCTGCGTAGAAAAGAAAACTGTATGTCGTCGGGGAAACACTTCCTCATCTCAACAAACTGCTCGCATTCCAAATTTTTCACCAACTTGTCCAGGGACGAAGCCATGAAACGCAGGGAATCGATGAATCGCAGCTGTACTGTGGAATTGTTGGATTCATCATCATCTTCTTCTACGTCTGGTTCTTCGCCATATAGCCTCACATACTTTGTGAAAGAAATGAAACGTTTTTTGTTATTTGGGATCACTGTAACGCGCTCCTTATCGCATCCCAACTCTTTCACAATAAAATGGGAATCATACCCACTTAAATTGTGGAATACGACAGGAATGAAATTTGGCATCCGGTATTGGATGTTACACTGGCGATGTGCTGCAAAGCGGAATTTTCCCGTAAGATGGCAGTGATCCCTCACTCGATCATCTCCCAATGGTTTCTTGCAGATACCGCAATCGTCAACCATGTGGAATAATAATTCGTCTAAAGGCTCCAACGCTGTCATCGGCACATTAGTTTCAAGGATTTTACCCAATCTGCGGGCTTCCTCCTTTAACTTCTCCATAAACACTTTAGCAGCTTCAGGCCCCCTGTACAATTCAAACTTATCCAAATCCTCGTCGTAGGAGCATTTAATGTAATAGGCGAAGCTGTATGGTTCGTGTTGGTGGGTGCTGTTAGTAAAGGAGCCGGAGGGATCCTGTGCTGCCGAAGAAATAGGCTTCAACACGCTTTCAAAGTCCGCGTACACAACAAACGGAACCCTCATTTGCTTGTGCACGTTCGTAAACTCGAGGATGTTGTTGAAGTGGTTGGGCATTTTTGTTGCAACGTGGTTGCAGTCGTGTTGCGCATGGTTACTCAATTCTTCATCCGTTCGGAAAAAGACAAGACATCCATCGCAAACCCATTTATGCCCGTTATGCTTAGACAGCTGTTTTCTCACTAGCTTCCCCAAATCCTTGATCAAACAGTAGTGTGTGTTATTCTCATTCTGGATGTAAAGGAGGTTGACGTGCCGATCCCTCTTTCTTTTGGTGAAGTGAAGCGGTCCCACAATCGACTTGCCTTCTATACCGAAAACATTAATGCTTATAGCATTCTGCTCCTCGAACTTGGCTATGTCCTTTATGGGCATCGGGAACTGCACTCCTGTTACGTCGAGTACAGTCGAGTAGTGCGGGTAGCTACTAACCCGTCCAGGATTAACATGTCCGGGATTCAGCGCCGCCACAACACACCAGGCAAAACATGCATTGTCTTGGTTCTGGACATTAACCACCGCACACTTGTCTCGAATCCATTTGGGGAGCTCGATGTAGGACCCCCCACGAAGAGGTTTATACTTGTTAATATTCACCTCCAAGTATAATGCATTTTTCAGAGTCCATCCTAAAATTTAAAAATTAGAAGAAAAAAATTAATAATTTTTCAAAACTTACCAGAATCTCGTTCTTGGAACTCATCTGACTTAGCCGACATCCTTTCCACAAAGGAATTGTAGACACCCCCTAGGTTGCTGGATGAGGTGATAACTGTGTTTCGGGTGTTAAAAGATTTCACGTCCTCAACACCCTCTGCCGTAGCCATCTTGGTGTATCCACCAAACACCTCCAAGTTCACCTTTAGGGAGGTGTGTATACCCAACTGTTCCCCGACTAAGGTTATGAACCTCTCCCTCTGGTTGCAGAGAAAATCCAATAGACCTAAAAATACAAACTAAGCAAACACTAAATACTTATAAAATACGTACTTGTAGAATCGACATTATTAATTCTGTATGTAGCGATTCGACTTTTAAATGCGGTCGCTACAACCTCTACACCCCCATCCAGGACACGGCTAGCATTAGCTTTGTGCACGTTGGATCGCTGGTGGGCTACCAAGTTGGTGACGTCCACATCGCACTCAACGCATCTCCGCAATCTCTTGGGGGTAGGCTCCTCAACCGTGGACGCAGCCGGTCGTTTGACCCCGGATGGGCCTGCACGGGGGCAACCACGCCATGCTTGGCATCCTTGTGACGTTTTAGGCTGTCCTTCCGCGAGAAGGATGCCGCGCACATATCGCAGGCAAACAAACCTTTTTTCGTTTCAGAGGCCGATTCATGTTGTTGGAGCAGATGCCTCTTCAAATTATCACCCCTTGAGAAGACAGCCCCGCAGACGTTGCAGACAAAGGAAGACATTTTTCTATAAAGAAATTAAAAAACTGGTTAAAGACTTTTAACAGTTGTAACTACCCGAAGACTAAACAGAAACTAAATTATATTGCTTTGCACGGTGCTTTTATACCCGGTTGGTATAATTATCTAGTTTACTTTTAAATTAGGAGAAACCCAGCGTCGTTTAACCTTGAGTAACATTCCAAACCAGTCTATTCGCGTCGGTGAAAACCAATTAACTTTCCGCTTACGCATTCTAAATTATCCGAGAACAATTTACGCATGCGCAACAACAACCCTGAAACATTTAAAAGGATGGTCTGCATAGCATCCTTCTCAGTCATCTCGGTGAAATCAGTGCAAAGCAATGGAGTCTGCAGGTGTTAATGATGCACAAGTTTCGTATACCGAAAATCTTATTAATAAGTTTACGTATAGTTTAAGTGAATTGGGCGAACACCCTCATAATGTGGAAATTGGGTTTGTTATAAACCAGAGAATAAAACCCGTATTACGATTGGTGTGTAGCAAGAAATATTGTAGCAGCCATGTTCTGGAATTGACATACGAAAATTGGTTAGCATTTACAAATTTTCAAGTGGAATTTCAAATCAACGTATTTTCTCGTGACGTGCTAAACACTCGATTAAATGGTCTACACATACAACTAGGAGCTCCGTTTTTATCACTCTCTCGCCAGTGTCTGGATCAACCGAGGACGAAACGTTCCAGTTAAAAATAATAATGGGTGATAGCTCGATGGTTATAAACGAATTGGAGTGCCGTAAACTATTCCATATGCGAGAGTTGTTTGAGTATCAACTTAAGCAGCTGGAAAGTCGTGACTTCCCAGCATTATATAGCGAATTAGTAGGGTTTGTTGCTAATTCTAATTTAAATGATGGCGATGGGTTTAATACTCTGACTGAAGGGGAGAAACGAATTAAAATCTTGATTGAAGGCGAAGTTCGAATTGGAAATATTTTATTCTACAACGAATTGAATCAGAGCGCCCTAAATGCTTTGGAGCTGGTTATACGTTTTCCGGACATATTTGTGCGAGACGTGATACGTACAGGAACATTAGTGGAAATGTTTAGACGTTTAAATTTGTCGGAATCTGAAGATTCTGGTTATGGTGATAACTAGAAAGAGTATTTTTATAAAAGACAGCCCAAGAGACGTGGATGTAAATGTATTGTTATTATAAATATATTGTAAATTTTTTTGAAAAAGTATAAATAGACTCGTTGTTGTTTATTTATTTAGTATAGTTTGAGATTTTTTTGAGTAAACACATGATTATCTGTTCTGGAGAGGGTTTAATCAACAGCGCTATAAACAGGTTACCGTTTGAGCTGCATATTCCAGGTTATCAGTACTGCGGTCCTGGTTCAAAGTTGGATGAGCGCTTAGCAAGAGATGATCCTGGAATAAACGAATTAGATAAATGGTGTAAAGACCACGACATTGCATACTCCAAGTACCCTGACGATCTTCCAGCCAGACACCGAGCAGATAAAATTTTAGAAGAAGAGGCCTGGGGGAGAGTTAAGTCTAAAAACGCAAAGTTT
The DNA here is from genome assembly GCA_036346225.1 of Platerodrilus igneus. NCBI lineage: Eukaryota > Metazoa > Arthropoda > Insecta > Coleoptera > Lycidae > Platerodrilus > Platerodrilus igneus. The sequence goes on from JARFIW010001680.1 coordinate 4,782,587, forward strand.
GGGGAAAAAGCCGCAGCTTGGTTTGTGACAAACGCTATGAAAGCGAAGAGAAAAATGGGTATGGGCTTAAAGAAGAAAATAAGTTTCAAAGGTGGATTTTTGAAGAAAATACGATCCGCAGTAGACCGAGTTGGCTCCGACAACTTGAAAAAGCTGTTAGATGTTGGTATTCTAATTGGTAAAAAAATCATAAAAGGAGCCGGTGGGAAAAGCAAAATTAAAGTCCCACGTATTATACCCGTTCCACAGAAAGGAGGTTTTCTACCATTGATTCCGATATTCGCGGGGCTAAGTGCCCTAGGGGCGCTAACAGGTGGTGCTGCTGGGATAGCTAAAGCAGTAAATGATGTCAAGACAGCCAACGAACAGCTTAAGGAGAGCGAACGACACAACAGATCTATGGAAGCCATTACCGTTGGGAAAAAAGGAAATAGAATGTTTCTAAAACCATACAAAGAAGGCACAGCATTATTCTTGAAACCGTACAAACAGGGGCGAAAAAAAGTATCAAAAAACTAAGCAAGTTACCTCGAAGAGCTCTCACCGATGTAGATATAAGGAAACATGCATCTAACATTCCTCATTTTCGCAACGTCTTTTCTAGAGATCAGTTACAGAAGATTAAACCGCATGTCAACGAATCGGGAGTGATTAATTTGGATACCACCAAAGGTTCGGGTACACATTGGGTGGGGTACCGAAAACGTGGAAATAGCGTGTATTACTACGATTCGTTTGGAGATTTGAGACCGCCTGAAGAAGTAAAGAGATATTTTCGAGGTTGTAAAATTTACTACAACAGTGCACCGGAGCAGACTTACAACACATACAATTGTGGACATTTAGTGTTAAAGTTTCTTAGTGACAATGGCTAAAACAGTGAGCGTGTTCGGGTATGGTAATGTCATATCGACAGGATCCATTTACCCACCAATTAAATTGAAACAGGACGGTGAATATGCTTTGGGTCTAGTGGGACTGTACACTTGTAACACTGTGCAAAACATACATCCAGGAAACAATAACTTATACTTTAACGATCCAGAGCATCGCAGAATAACTATTGAACCTGGATCATACGAATTAGAAGAAATAAATGCATATATACAGGATGTTTTCAAAAAATGGTTCAGTCAGAAGCCGGACATCAACGAGAACATTGAAAAATATTTTAAACTGAGTGCAAACAATAATACATTAAAGTGTTCTATACGAAGCAGTATACCGATAGATTTTGGGGTAAACCGTAAAAACAATATTGGAAGCATCTTGGGGTTTACCAACCGCAAATTGGCTGCAGATACCGTACATATCGCTAACCAGCAAGTGAACATAATATCGGTCTCAAACATTTTTGTGGAAACCAATATCACCAGCGGATCGATCAGAAACAATTTTCTTACCCACAGCATATTTGAATTCAGTCTATCTGTACCACCCGGGTATAATCTGGAAAAGGAACCTAACCACGTCATATATTATCCGCTGAGCGTGACAGAAATTGATAATATTACAATCAGACTAGTCGATCATTTGGGTGAATTGGTAAACTTTTCACCGGAAACATACACCTGTGTGAGACTGGAAATAAAAAGTAGCTGAAAATGCCTATCGATTTTGTATATAAAGCACGCTACAACACCCCCAGACGACCAATAGTGAATACGACGTCAAAGCGTCAAGTTGTCGAGAGACTTTCAGCAGAAGAAATACGTTTCTTAAAGTCTTTGGGGTTAGAAGTTATAAATGATGGGAGGCAGAAGTAAACGCAGCTTAGATCTCCACGGTGATGAAAACGTTAAACTTGGAAGGCTTAAATATGAGGACGTACCCAAATTGGATGTGTTTGGAGGTTATAAATTAGACGAAACCATAATAAAGGAAGATTATTATACATATCTTCCCTTTACATTGAACGCAGAAAACAACGATCGAATTTCAATTGAAATCCAGAGCAGTGATAACATCACATACCCTCATGAAAGTTTCATATTTATAAAGGGTACCTATAGGCCTACGGAAACATTAAGAGAAGCGTCAACAACTGGAGACCCTATTAGAGCAGCAGAACCAGACCCTAAAGCTTACGAATTTACTAGAAATGCGCCATATTTTCTGTTTGAGGAAATTCAATACAAATTGGGTAATAATCAAATAATAGATGTCTGTCGAATCCTGGAATTACAAGAACTATTAAAGGTTTAGTATCCATGGAAGAATCAGAAACAAAATCTATTACACATACCGGTGGAATCGATACCATATTCCAAGATGGACGGTTTAGTTGTGCTATACCGCTAAAACCATTTTGGGTTTTGAAGATTACAAGAAAACTATCGTCAACATGCCTCAAGAGCTGATTTTAATCAGATCCAAGTCGGACGTAAATTGCTACAAGTCGATTGGAAATACAGTAACGTTCAAAATACAACGTATTTCATGGGAGGTTCCGCATATAACATTAAGTGACTTCGCCAAGGCGTCGCTGCTTTCGGAAATGCAAAATCAATCATCTATAATGGTTGCATTCAGAAAATGGGAACTACACGAATTACCGTCTCTAACACAATCAAAGTCACAAGTATGGAGAATTAAAGTATCGAACGAAACAGAGAAGGCTCGGTGGATATTACTGGCGCTGCAAAATGGGAAGTACGACAGGAAAGAAGAAAATGCTACAAGCTTTACGAATGCCAACATAACCAATGTCAAAGTGTTTTTAAACTCTCAGATGTTCCCTCAAGGTCGATTAAATTTGGATTTCGAGCAGAATGACTACTTGCCAGCGTACCTGTCTTATGCATCTTTTATGGAAAAATACTACCCGAACAAATCGTCAAATAAATGTTTAATGGACTACAACAGGTTTAAGGAATCGCCTGTCTTTGTAATCGACTGTCGTCATCAATTTGAAAGCATCAAGGATGCAACGGTTGATGTAAGAATGGAATTAGAAGCTTCAAGAAATTTTGAACCGTCGGTGAAGGCTTATGCTTTAATTATACATGACTCTATGTTTGAATATAATCCGTTTACGGAAATTGTTAATAGATTTATTCACAATTAAATATTTTGTATATATTTTTTAATAAAATTGTATAAAATCTATGTTGTTTTAATATTAATAAGATTTTTTGGTGATCCAACGCAGTTTCACACGTACTCCGGTGTACGCCAAAGCACGCCTGTGCCTATGCGCACCCCTGCGCGTGCGCACCCCTGCCCATGCGCGCCCCCTGCGCGTGCACACCCCTGCCCATGCGCGCCCCTGCGCGTGCACACCCCTGCCCATGCTGGTATATAAGGGAATATTATTTTCAATTTGAATCAGTTTAAACTTATATTTGAAAGATCTACACCAAGGAATCTTTAGAGAAAGCAGTTAGTAAAATACAAAAGGGTATAAGTGTTAAGTCTACAAGTAGGTTATATGGTATACCCAGAAGAACGTTAAGCAGGCATTTAAATCCCCGTAAACCTCAAAAGAAGAATGGTGCTCCTAGGTCGGAAAATGTGAGAGACACGGGTGATGCTATACAAGAAGTTAAAATACCTATACAGAATTATGATAACTTTGCTATTGCTAGTGCAAGAGAGGATGGTAAACATGGTTTATTGTTCCCGTCTAACATACGAGCTACCTTCGCAGGACCATCGAGTTGTGGGAAGACCAACGCTTTAATATCTCTGATCCTGCACGAGAACGGTCTTAGATTCCAAAATGTCTATGTATTTTCGAAAAGTTTATATCAACCAAAATACGAATTGTTAATAAACGTTTTTACACCATTAAAAGAAGAAATTGGGTACCATGAGTTTGAAAATTACGATGATCTGATCGAACCCAGAGATACCAAAGAAGATTCAATTATGGTTTTCGATGATATACCTGTAAACGAGCAAAGTAAAATCACTAAATTTTTCTCGTTCGGTCGACATAAAGCAATAGATTCGTTCTATCTATGTCAAACTTACGCTAGTGCCTTAAAACATAGACTCAGAGATAACACCAATGTAATCGCATTATGGAAACAGGATGACACAAACCTTCGCCATATCTTTTCGGATCATATAAGCGGTGACATGACATATCCAAAATTTAAAGAAATGTGTTTACAGTGTTGGGGTGACTCAAAACATAATTTTATAACTGTTGTGAAAGATTTTGATTTGGATAATGGTCGATATAGGAAGAATTTCGACGAGTATATAAATATTTGATATTATTCAAAAAAAGTTAGTTCCCATCCAAAGTTTCATGATGACGGACGTTAACAATTTTATTGCGAATAAACGCAGTCTTCATCTTATGCAGGATGCTGTACGAAAAAAGTTTGTAGCGTACAAAAAGGGAGACGCTACATCTCAGCAAAAATTCAAAGAGGTGCACAAACAATTGATCGATCCCTTGCAAATAACCGCTTCCCAGTTGCAATCGATCACCGAAAAAATTCCCACACCTACAACAAAGGTTAAAGTCGAAGACATGGACGTACCTATAAAGAAAATTAAACAACTCGTTCCAGAAGAACCGTTCCATCTTTACTATGCGGATGTGTTAGCTAGAGACGAAGACGAAAATATTGACAAATCAATTTATGGAGTAAAGTTTAATGCGGAAACCGACTCATGGAGTTTGTGGAAAAGTGTATTGATAATTAACCCGGAAACTAGCGACATAACATTAAATAATGTGATATATCCAGGTACGAGGGGTTTATACAATCTGCTGGTTTACAAAGACATCAGCCCCGAAGATGGTGATTTCAATTTGCATGAAGATTTGCCGAATTACTTGGAAATGATCAAATCTGCATCGATTTTGAGAAGAAAGTTTAACCCATTTGCGGTGCACGATTTAAGCGGATTTCCAACAAATAACAAAAAGTTTAACAAATATGTGCATAAATATCTCACAGTATTTCAGTGGAATCCGGAAAGAAAACAGCCAAAGAGAAGAAAACAGTCTAAGGGAGCGGGTTTAGGCTTTTCTAACCGGTTTTACAAAAGTTTAAATTCAAAGCCGGTGCAATATGTCTACTGGAATAATGTACATGAACTTGTAGATCGGCTGAGATTGTTGAACGCATCCAACCGAGCTGGAAATACAAGCGAGGAAAACATTAACGAGATGGTGTCCATAATAGAAGAGTTGAGAGAAGAAGGTATAATACAGTGAGCTCAGTAAATAATTACACAGTTTTAAAATGCCTATCGACCGCTTCGGACGTTCAGAGCGTAAAGATGCTGATATTCGGCGCGGTCCTCCAGGTCGAGGATTTGTGCTAACGTTGGATGGTGATGGGTACGATATGCAGCAAAGAAGGTTAGTGAATTCATCAGACCCGAAAGAAGATAGTGATTGTGTTAATCAGAGAAGCACTTTAGTATTCAAGTCTGGAGAAGAAACAATTAGTTTTCGTAAAAGAAGGCTAGTTGATGTAATGGATCCTAAAGACGATAGTGATTGTGTTAATAAGAAATCTGTAATCAAGCTCGTGAATCAAGCCTTTTCATACTGTCTAAAAAGTTCTGATGATATACAGCGTAAAGATAAAGCCTTCAATGCAAGAAACCAGCGTATCGCAATGCTTGCTCAACCAGTTGAGCCATCTGATGCAGTTAATAAACAATATGTAAATGAAAAATTGGATAAGCTTGTATCTGACTTTAAAACGTTTATACAGTTTTTTATTAATTTGACTGCAACTTCTGAGACAAATGAGAAGGAGCTCGGTCTTGCAATAGCATCGATTTACGAGGCGTCACCAGGAGCTATAAAAAACAAATACTACAAACCAAATCTTCAGTTTATGTCAAAGGTGCAATTGGATAAAGATAACCCTATTAGTTTAGCAACAGTGTTAAGCAAAAATGAGTAAAGAAATCATCGTTAAGGAATTATTTAAACCTGCAAGAAAAAATTTTCAGCGTCGTCATATAAATCTGAAACATGTGAAACGTGATCTTATCCAATCGGACTTGTGCGAAATGCAGCCTTACTCGCGTGTGAACAATGCGTACAGATATATTATAATAGTGGTGGACTGTTTCACAAAATATGCTTTAGCTGAACCCTTAAAAAATAAAACTGGATCAGAAGTCACAAATGCTATGAAAAAAATATTGGACAAAATGCTGCAAGGAGAAAATAACGTAAAAATCAATCTACAAACGGATTTTGGGAAAGAGTACTACAACCGCTGGTTTAAAAATCTTATGCAAAAATATAAGATAAACCATTACTCTACGTATTCCGCAATCAAAGCTAGCATGGTTGAGCGGTTGATTAGAACAATCAAAAACAAATTGTACAGAAGATTTTACTTGCAAGGCAGTCATAAATGGGTGAATATTTTGCCTAAGGTTATGGAAGAATACAATAATACGCCGCATCGGGCTATTAACATGACACCTATGGAGGCAGAAGAACATCCGGAAAGAATAAAACTTTACACCGCTAACAACGTTTCTAAAAGTCACAAGAAGTTGTATAAGGTTGGAGACATTGTGCGTATACCAAAATATAAAGCAGTATTCGATCGAGGATTTCACCCAAACTGGAGTACAGAACTATTCAAAATTGTTAAAGCACAACAAACGAGACCGACAACCTATCTGCTACAAGATTTGGAAGGTCGGCCAATTCTAGGTGCTTTTTACGGTGATGAAATTCAGCTCACAGCAGCACCCGACACGTACTTAGTGGAAAAAGTTTTACGGAAACGGAAGCACGGGCGCGAATTATTAGTGTCGTGGTTGGGGGATGGTAAAAGTTGGATTAAGAAAACAGACTTGCTTTAGTATCATCCAGATAATTACCTGGATGAAAAAATCATAAAAGGAGGGAGTAAAGTCCCTTAACTGGATATATGGGAGAGATTTGCTTAGAACCCCATTCCCATCTATGATTTGAAGCAGGAAGCATGTGTTTCATAATCGATTTACAAGGATATCAATACAAAACTAGTGATTTCTATTGCAAGGAGATTGCCATTTTGGATGTAGCGAATAATGTAATATGGCATGAGATACTGGACATGGCTGTAGAGTATAGCACCCTAAGTGATGATTTCAAAAAGCAAGTTCGGTGGTTAAAGCAAAGAATCCATGAGCTTAGCTGGGATGGGCAGTCCACAAGTGGATATACAAATGTAGGTGATTTGCTGAAAGAAGTCATACCTCCCGATGCTACTATCTATGTTAAAGGAGAACAGAAAAGACAGTTACTATCAAAATATTTATCAAACAACATTTTAAACATGGAAAGTGTATTCTCACTTCCAAGGCTCAAAGAATTAAGAAGATTCGGTGATAGGTACAATCACTGTTTAAACCATTGTTTGAATAATTTAATCTGTTCTAAAGAAAACGTATTGCTATTGAGGCCTTTTTGTTAATGTATTAAATTTTTAATAAAATATTTTGTGAGAATTGTTTTTTATCTTAACTAAAAAGCATACCTTTAAAATTTGGAAAAATATATCTGTAAAACAGCGCATTACTTTGGAAAAATTAATGTTTTAAAATACAAATAAGAACCAATAACAGAATACATAATAATTGGTGTTTGCAAATATATTCAGTTCTACTTTAATAATATTTTAATAATACTTACCCTTAAACCTTCAAAACTTTTCACAAAAGAACTACACAAAACGATTGTTTAAAATTTCGACGGGCTTTACACAAAGCGTGTGAAACTAATAGAATTTTTTCTAATTACACCGCGTTATATACGTTTGAAATCCGTTAATTATACTACTAAATAACGTTTGTATTTTCTCCAATCGAGGCCAAAATAGAGCGCTCATTGTATGATTAATAAACCCTCCAGCAATGATGCGTTGATTTTAATGGGTGGCATTGAGCATATCTATTGTATTTTTCAAATCACATAGCTGCTAATTAATAAAAAGAAAGGCTACTTTCACTATACGTCACATAATTGTAAAGCAATTAGTTTGTCCTCTATGCTACTTTCACTATACGTCACATAATTGTAAAGCGATTAGTTTGTCCTTGTCTATGTATTTTCCAACAATTTAGCATTGTGCATGTAATTATGTTAAAACCAGAAAAATTTTAAGTCATGGGTTTTTGCGACATTCTGAAAAAAGCACATTACTGTTTGAAAAAATGATTTTAAATATTAAGCACTTATGGCTTATAAAGAACTCATTTCTAAAATCTCCACGGTTTTTGATTTTTGGAGATGTTTGGTTTAAGCATATGTTATTGATGAGCAAAACAATTTAAAGAGGTTTGAGAGCTTTAAAGGGGTAACTTTGCAGGGCGTGGTCCGATTTTAAATCTGTTTGCAGATTCGGGTTGTGTGTAAAATTGTAGACTAATTTAATGTATCGCATGACTAAAAAAATTTATAAGGACGCTCAAAAGTCGCTACAGGTAAGAAATCTTAAAATTGGGGTAGCTCCCTTGGGGATGGTGCAATCAAAAAAATCCCTAGAAATTTGGGTAGCTGAGAAAATTCTAATATTAATTGATACCAAACAAGATAGGTTTATCTCGAAAGATGCATTGGTTATACGAATAAAACTATTTGTTAGTTTTGCTTATAGAGCAAAGAGCAAAAGTTAGAGGTTTGAGAGCTTAAAGTGTAACTTTGTAAAGGATGGTCCGATTTTAAATCTGTTTGCAGATTCGGATTCTGCGTAAAATTCTAAGCTAATTTAATGTATCGCATGACTAAAAAAATTTATAAGAACGCTCAAAAGTCGCAACAGGTGAGAAATCTTAAAATGAGGGTAGCTCCCTTGGGGGTGATGATATCTAAAAAATTCCTAGAAATTCGGGTAGCTGAGAAAAATCTAATATTAATTGATACCAAACAAGATAGGTTTATCTCGAAAGATGCATTGGTTAGACGAAGAAAACTATTCGGTTCAGATGTGGGAGCAAATGAGGGATTCTCCTCATTTCCGCCTTATGGGAATTTACATGTAAATGTGTGAGGAAATGTGGATGCTCATTTATCTCGAAACATAAAAAATTAAGATATATTTATCTCGAAAGATGAAAAATGGTTAGTCGAAGAAAACTTTTTGGTCCAGATGTGTGAGGAAATGTGGGATTCTGGAGGAAATGTGGGTGTCATATTCCCAATTATACTCTACTCGTGACGGAGGGCTAAGAGTTCAGACTTCCAATCGCAACTTCATGGTTCGATGTCTAGTGTAAAACACTACACTACAAGGCATCTAATAAGCGAAAAAAACACCTAATCAAAATTTTCAATCATTTTAGTATGAATTTCTCCACGTCATTCAAATCCAAAATATTCTGCCTGGTTTTATTTATACAGCAGACGCAACTTTTTAAAATTGTTAAGACATTATCTTATCTAAATTGGTGTCATCTTTTGATTTATGGCGTTGTTAAATATCTTACTATAGTTCTGGATTGGTGTAGTTTCAAGAATGAATCTTAAAATGCTTATCTGTGGTCCTGATTAATGGCTGTCATTGCGCTTGTTATATTCGTTATCTTTTGATTTATTGGTTGTTAAACACTTTATCCCACATTACAGTCATCTAGTTGATATGCCCATTCATGTTCTTTTGTTACTTGGTGAATTAATCTAGATTTTCAAATAATATGGAGACTGAAATACGCGGCTTGTCTGTTTTACATTATATGCTTTTAATGGAATGAAATGTTTTATTTTGTTATAAAATGAACTGAACAGGTTTTTAATAATGTCTTAAAGAATAGCACTTTATAAACACGGAACGCGTTTGAAATAATGTCTAATACTTTTTCTTTAGAACGATTTTCACGGACTTCACCTTACGTACTATGTACTATTTACAGATACTATTATGTAATATATATAAAACTAATTGTGACATGGTTTTTGCACTACAAATACTATACAGAGTGTTTCAAATTACGGAGTTCAGGTATTGAGAAAAGTTGCTTTGCTCTTCTCTGGTTTTAGAATGTTGTTTTTTTCTCTTCATAAACACTAAACAATTCATTATTTGAACAAGAATTAATGTTTCATTGCTCATATTCATCGGATTTGGTTCCTTATGACTTCTTGTGTTAGCAAATGTTAAAAATAAAGTACCTGGACAACGATTTTCATTACCTCATGAAGTTGCCAGAACTTTTAAAAACGACGTGTTAAATATCAATTTCTGCGTAGAAAAAACATTCGAGAATTGCTTTAAATGCAAGCAAAAAGTATCAACCTTAAAGGCGAATATTTTGAAATGTAATAAAATAGTTTGTCTAAAGAAAATATGTTTTTCTTAGGTTTTGTAATTTATTATAGCTTTATCATTAGAATTCATATCTTTTCACATTTTGCTTAACGCTATATCAAATAACCTGCATACACTAATGAGTAATATTTTCAAAAGCTTTTCTCTTTTTAGTGTTTGAGAATGAGCCACCTATACCGCCATCACCTGCTCGATTGAAATCAAAAGTCATTGGTAAAATCGACTTTTTGCCGTCACTTCTTCGCTTAATTAAGAATCGTTCGTACATTCTTTTACTAATAACATATGGTATCGATGTTGGTGTTTTTTATGGTATATCTACGTTGTTAAACCAAATAGTGTTATCATACTATCCAGTAAGTAGAAACATTGTGATAACGTTTTTTTTCAATAACCTTTAGAGGATAACTAATTTAGCACTCTGTTCTTTTATGTATAAATCACTATCAAACTTATGCATACACACACACACACACACACACACACATATATATATATATATATATATATATATATATATATTGCGGTGATGGGTAAGGCTAACCATGTGTAAATAGGTCATGCATGTAGTTATGTGAGCACTCTGTATATAGAAAACAAGAATTTATTTATTACGCTTCAAAAATTGGTATAAAAACGGACAGTGTAATATGTAGGCTCAAATCAATAATTTATTTATTACGCTTAGAATTAATTAGATTGGTATAAAAGGGCATTTTTAATGAAGGTTTAAATCAATAATTTGTATACGTTAATTTAATGCAAGGTTAAAAATTGCGTACAAAAGATTTGCAGTATTAAAGCTCTGCAGGGTAAAAATCAATAATTTAGTAACGTACATTTATTAAATTTGTAGAATGCTACAATGTTTGAGGCAGCAAAACAGATTGAAGACAGCCAAGGAGTTCAAGGAATAAACGCTTAGGGGAAATAAGCTATTCTGGAAAGGCTAGAATACGTTACGAAAACATTTCAAAGTAGTGTCCAACGAACAGATACAAGGTTTACAAACAGACGACTAGTATGCAAACAAATCAATAAAATTAAGGGACAGAGAATCGTTATAAAGTAACAGAGTAAGATGAAAACATAACAGGTGGCTATATGACAAACAATTTTCAAGCGCATGACAGAAAAGTGTATTTTAAACAATAAATATGCGGGACGGAGATGCAACATGTTTTTGAACGTTATTAATTTATCACGCCGCACGTGTAGGAAGGGCACTAACTGTAGACGGCATGGCAACAGTGGGACTATAACAAGGACGAAAAAAATGCGGTAGATAAAAATAGCAGTAGAGTGGAAATAACGTCGCCTTTGTAAGTAGGAAAACAAGACAGAGACAAGACAAAGTGATTATTAGAGCGTGAGTGCAATAAGAATATAGACGCGGACATGAGAGGTGTGTTTAGGATTTGTTAGAAAAAATAGTAGAGGGACGGTTTTCACGAAAATACGGACGGTTGGCCAGTTTAACTAGTTTTTCGGAGTAAAGTGTCGTTGGAGTGGTAAAATTCGTAGTTTTGAAAGTTCCTTATGTTGTTTGTACGGAAGAATTTTGTGGAATTGTGTGGCGAATGCTACAGTTTAAGGAAGGCTGAGTGAAAATACGTCACACAAGGGGGGGTTTTAAGCTTATATAAGCCTTGTCGAAGGTGGCAAAAGTCTCTTATTTTTCGCTTATTTTCTGATTCACTTCGCTTACATTGAGTTCCGTTGAGAAGACATCTTAGCTTAAGAATCGGGTAAAAGTGCAGTCCGCCGAATGTATTTTTCAGTGTTATAAAAGCACAAGTAGGTGCAATTGAAGTAAACGGGCTAAACATATTTGTATAAATAATTATAACGAGTAATTCTGGATGTTACTGAGATAAGCGATTGAATTACATCTGGAACGAAAGTGCTAGTTGGACGTTAAGTGGAGTTTGGACTCTGGATGGGGAGCTGTATGGAAGGCATCCACAAATCGTTGAAGGAATTAGATGAACGAGCAGAAATTGGGTGTAGTCCAGGAACGTGTTAGGTGGTGAGGTGGTGATTCCGAAGAACACTCCAAGTAACGAATTCTTTTTATTCAACTGTTGCGCTGGTATTCAATTATAAAAACTGAGTGATTTGAGTTACTTGGTGAAAATTTTATGAACTAAAAATTAATTTGATTAACATATGGAAAGATACTTTTCTATTTTAAATCTGAGCTTGTAAATACATGAATAAAATTTTTATTTGATGTAAAGAGTAAACAGGTCTCTAGAGTAATTTGATAATGCAATAATTTATGCATACAAAATAAAAGGGGTTTATACTGAGCTCATTATAGGCCTGGGAAAAGCAAATTTAAGGTTTCAGGATAGATCCATCTACTTTTAAATAAAATGTTGATGTATAGAGGAACATAAAATTCACGAGAATTTAGATTGAACTGAAGTGTGAAATATTTTATTGTAAATAATTTGTAAATATTGAGATTGTGTGAAACATAATTTATGTCACATGAATAAAAGGGCGTGTTCTGTCGAAAGATTCCATTTTTGAACTTTTTTTATTTTTCCTTAATATAAAGGTGTTGAGAGAATAAGTAGCCGTGGAAGATTAGCTTGAGGAAGCATAAATTGTTCTATTTAAGTAAAGATTGGAGGAGTTTGGTTTTGAGTTCAGCTAGGGTAAGTAGAAATTCATAAGAGGGGCACTTCCAAAGGTAAGTGACACCTTAGACAGAAAGAAACTACAGCAATTAGTATGACAGCCCATAAGTGGGGCACGATTCCATAAAAACCACTACAATTTTAGGACGCCCAAAGTGAGGGACATGAAGTAGCGAGCCGATTCCTAAGGGAACACTGCAATATATATATATATATATATATATATATATATATATTCATGTTTCAGAGCTTAGCTCAGAGTAATTTATATCAGCCCAACCCTGGGGCACGATTGTACAGGTATAACCTCAGGGTAATATATATATATATATATATATATATATATATATATATTATATATATTACCCTATAGGTTATACCTATATATATTATATATTATTATATACACCACCCCTCTACTTTTTGTGTGTTTCACCTATATTATACCCTTTATTTTATACTTTTGTAAAATGTGCACACCTAATGCACGCCCCTTGTACTTGCACCGTTTGGTTGGTTCTTTTATAAACTATTTAATGTAATGCCTCGACTATTTAAAACTCTTAATCTCAGGTTATTCAACTGCCTATAGTGGGTTTCCGTTATAAGTAGTTGTGTTAAGTCCAACCAACGTGCACCCTTTTGTTTTACTATTAAAATTTCTACTCTACTTTAGTATATGCCAAAATTTCTAATTATATCAAAGTTACTATGTGCCAAATTAAATTACAACCAAATTTTATATGACTAAATTTTGACGTATTAAAATTATGATTTTAAAAACTCACCTGGTCTATACTCCGTCGATGCCTTGCTGAATCCTGGCACAAAATCCTAATTGCCGTATACGTCTTCACAATGCTGCTCTTGAATTTCCGTGCTGCTTCCAGGTGTCTTCGACTATTTACTGTTCCCCAATATCTGAAATGATTAACCCAAATTTAGAATTTAGAAAAACTGGTGCTATAACTTCCTCTGTACTAATCTCCACTTCAAATCCTTGTTTCCGCTCAATGCTTCTGCTGCCTTTAACCCGCTCCAATATCCAACTCGTATCTTTGTTTCCGATCAATGCTCCTGCTGCCTTTAACCCGCTCCAATATCCAACTCGTATCTTTGTTTCCTCTCAATGCTCCTGCTGCCTTTAACCCGCTCCAATATCCAACTCGTATCTGTGTTTCCGCTCAATACTCCTGCTGCCTTTAACCCGCTCCAATATCCAACTCCTAATCTGTATAACCACTCGCTGACCCGCTACCTTTAAGACCACTCTCCAAATCCAATTTCTAATCGTCGCACAATCACTAATATTCCTTTATACTTCCGCTTGTTTCTTTACCACTTTTCAATTAAACTCATTTTAAAAATGATTACTTTTATTTTCTTTTCAAAATATTTGAATACAAATTAGCACCGTTCTGAAAACACGTCTATTACAAAATTTGTTCGAAAAATAATCACTTTGTTTACTCTCTAAGGCGACCATGTTAACTCTCTACTAGCCTACTACATCTTAAAGTCCATAACAAATAACTAAGTTCGTGTCGCACATACCATAGTCCATGTCTTTTATACAGTTTCATAATCACATTAAATTCTAATATAAGTCCTAAACCTTTACATTCAACCAATCACATTTTACGTTGTTATAACTAATAATTTTGAGTTTACAAATATTGTCCAAAAGTTGATTCTATAGAAAATGAAGCCAAAATAAATTACACTTGACCCTGGATGCATGTTGATAGTGAACATTCATAGACGCATCCGGCTTTTGGACGGCAAATGTACTTTCAAAGGCTTTAAAAAATTCAACTCGGTATAAACCCTTGAGCATTTCACATCTTACTACGCCACTTAGTCATTTTAAAATTGCCTTTTGGCACTTAATTTCAACTACTATATTTGTATGGTATTTTAGTATACATAAAATACGGAAAACATATATTTTTAGGTTTAAGTGATCAAATATGTGTATTATTTTTGTTTGGCATATACTACCTGGTACCAACCAACCCTTATAACTCTTTGTAGCTCCCTTAGACATTATAATATATTACCCTGAGATTATACCTGTACAATCGTGCCCCAGGGTTGGGCTGATATACATTACTGTGAGCTAAGCTCTGGAACAACGTCTCTGGAATCATGCCCCATCGTTGGGCTGTCCATAATTTACTGTGAGGTTAAACTTGAATCTTGCCCTCGGCTACTCCTAACAATGCTTCTTATCTAATTTCCTAATAATATTGACACCTACCTGTTACATCCAAAAACCTCCTCTCAATATCCTCATGCTGAAACCTAAATAGACACTCACACCAACCACACACTCAAAAATAACTCAATTGACCAAATATATCACATTCTATTTAAATTAGATCCATAGTACATTCCTCTAGATACATCCATAAAGTTCAGTAATTTTATAATAATAATTATACAAATTGATAACCTTTTAAACACATATATTTTGATTTAAAGTAAAAGGGCGTTCCTCATACCTTACGTTACCTTTTGATCTTAGCATGAGCTCATAATAAAACTCTACAACTGTGCATATAAATTTCCTGCACTACCAAATATCAATAAACCCTCTATACCTCTTTACAGCATTTGGTTATCTGTAAATTTATTAATAATTTTCAAAGATCAATTCTCTTTTAAAGTCCCATAAATGTCTGTTCATAAAATATCAAATAATAATAAAGCATATCAAATTTAAATCCAAATAATCACAAACACCATAAAAATATTCAGCACTCAATTTTCTATTCTATCGCCTACCTGTTTTTTATTTTCTAAGTGTGCTCCCCCATCTAGCTCCTTGAAGATACTGCCGTCTAGTAGATACCCAATCCATCAGCTAGCTCCCTGGTCTAATTACCTTATCTGCCATGCAAACCGCTGTTTTCAATTTTCACTCCAAAAATTCCAATCTCTAAACTTAATTTTTATTATTCATACATCGCCTTTTTTATCATCCAAACACTTTCAAACTTTAAAATTTTTGTGCATCCAATACCAACTTAACAAGCTTTGTACTTACGTACCACTTTAACGTTTTCACACAAAGATGATTTATTAGCTTCTACATAAAATTTTATTAAATTGCACTAGTTCACTTGAAAGTAACTATTATCACCAATGCTGAATGAAACCAGAACGAAAAAGAAAGAGAGCCTGACCCCTCTCTGCCAGTAATTATGTAAGTAAAATTTGTCCCCCCCCTCTGTTTTAAATTGGAGCGTATACCCGTTCCTCTAATTCTTGAAAAATTTTTCTAACCGCTCGTTGTTTCAGCGAAAAACCCCTAACGAACCTCAGATTTTTGTGAATTTTCATAACGAACATAACAATACTCGGTAAATCGCTTCAAACTGTTACTTTGTTGTTTGAATTTAGCCTCTACATCTTTATTTGACAACGCTTCCAACTTGAACAAACATCTCTCATCTCCCTTGTACCTATAGCTTTACCTCACACATACGCTTCCACCAGCTAGATCTTTGCCCTACTTGTACAATTCACACCAATCACCTTGCTTGGCTCCATTCCTTTACTTTTTAACAGACGCGTGTTTGCTTTTAAATATCCATGAAATTATTGATTTTATTTAGGTATCCCAATTATACTGTCTTCTGAATTAAGTATACGCATCTCTCTTGTACTCAATACACTTTTATTCTGTCTTGGTCTTTTGTTGGCTCTTCACTATACTACCTCCAAGATTGAAATCAATATTTTAACCACCAAACCGCGTTTACATTAATCCCAACGGTTGTGCTTTTCCAATAACCCATTAAAGTTTGTTTGTTGTCAAGCTTACCAAGAAATATTATCTTCCCTCGTTGTTTTGTTTAAACTTGTTGGATTTTACGTTTGAGAATAGAAATGTTGCTTTAACACCTGTTCCACGCTTCTAGCTTTTCATATAATCACTTTACTACAAATCTAAATACGTTAGAATGATTTTACCCCAATTATTATTTGTTCTGCTTTATGTTTATACAAATATTATATTACATTATCCTTGGCTGAATTACATTGAACCTACATTATTATGCACTTTTTAAGTAAAAAAAGTAATTTGTTAAAAATATTCCAACTCCCTAATTAAATAAAATTGTTTTCCCTTATTCAAAAGCTCTCAACCCATGAGTTCACTTGTGCTTTTATATATTCCAATAACCCCTTAATTACACGATAATATATATATATATATATATATATATATATATATATTTATATATTTGTAATATTAATTTTTTTTTACCAATTATAATTTATATAATAAGGTTTTTTTTTTGTTTTGTAATATTTTAGGTCAAATACAAACAATCATCTTTAAATTCGTCTAATTACTTGACGTTTTGGTCGGGTGTCTGACCTTAATCGTGAGTATAGAAATATTTAAATTAGAAATAAACTACGACATATGAGTTAACAAGATGACATACCCACGTATGTAATGCTGTCAACTCATATGTCATAGTTTATTTCTAATTTAAATATTTCTATACTTACGATTAAGGTCAGAAATCCGACCGAAACGTCAAGTAATTAGACGAATTTTAAGACGATTGTTTTATTTTACCTAAAATATCCCAAAGCACAAAAAACCTTATTATGTATATTTATATATATATATATATATATATATATATATATATATATATACGATTTTATGTGATAAAGAGGTCACGAGGGCATTGAACACCCAAATTTTCTGAAACAACCCACAATTTGAATTTCTCCATATTTAATTTCTCTACTCTACATAAATATAAGCGTATTTCATTACCATTAAACTAAGAAACCTTTATTAATCATGTAATTAAAATTCTGTGTATTACATTTATTGTAGAGATCGTGAAACGAATATAAACTTAAGCTTCATTTCTAAATAAATTTTTTTCAACCGAGTGGGATACCTTGGGCAAATTAAGCGTTGAGAGATACCTTAAAAGCGAGCTTTATTTAAGATACAAATACAAAGCCATTCATTTAATTACCATTAAGATAAAAAGTATATTTTCGTGTGTAGATTTTAAAAATATTCATTATTGTTAAATATACCTTAAAACGGGTTTTATAGATCCAGAAATCCGTACTTTATTAAAATGCAGATTAATCGTTAAGAATGCCATAACCAATTGCTAGCTTTAATGTTTCTTCGTAAAGGCAAAGATAAATTTCGTGTGTAGATATAACGTTTAATTTTATTTTAAGAATTTTAAACTAAACGTAAAACCTCCAGAATTTTTTTTATTAATAGATGAATACGTCACGTTACTAAGGAATTTTGTACATAAGTTAATTATTGAATGACCGCTCCGTTTTGAGGAACTCGCGCAGCTACCAAAACGCAATAAAAATAAGATAGGAAGAGGTTTAATAGCCTTACGTAATGCAAAGGAGACAGCAAACTATTAACTTCGTGCATTAGATCGTTTTGCAATAAACATATAATATGACTTTACACGAATTAGATCATTAAGCACCGACATTCTCATAAATATTACATTATTCGGGTGTGCCATCTTACAAAATAAATCGGAAAAACTCTCAAATATGATGTATTAGTAGAGGGGTAAGGCCGGTCCTAATTCAAACCGTGTTCAGACGTATTTTCCATATGTAAAATACACATGCACCGTTTTGAATTAGGATCGGCCCTATATAATTTCAATGTAAAATAGTTGTAAAAACATTTCAATGTAAAATAGTTGTGAAAACATGAATTCTTATATACTTTCAATGTAAAATACTTGTGGGCACGTTTTGAATTAGGATCGGCTTTATATTACTTTCAATAAAACATACTTCAAAGCACACGTATGTTGAAAAATGTAAGTGCAGAGAAAAATGTGTGTAGCTGTTTTGAATTCGGTTTTCTAGCGAGAAGTTACACGTGCACCGTTTTGAATTAGGATCGGCGTTATATACTTTTAATGTAAAATGTGAAAACATAAATTCTTATATACTTTCAAATGTAAAATACTTGTGGGCACGTTTTGAATTAGGATTGGCTTTATATTACTTTCAATGGAACATACATACTTCAAAACACACGTATGTTGAAAAATGTAAGTGCAGAGAAAATGTGTGTAGATGTTTTAAATTTGGTTTTCTAGCAAGAAGTTATAAAGTATGCCAGATGCAAAATATCGCATTCAAGTCAATTGTGTTTAATTAAAGTGGATTCTGATTTATGTTTTTTATTTATGTTTAGAGGCTTCAAATACACATGGGCCGGTTTCAATTCAAAATGTGTTCACCCTTGTGATAGGTTGAAAAGTGGGTTGGCAAAGTACGCAGATGGTGGTAATCTGCTATATAAAGAGATTGCTCCTAATATTAATTTAATTAGTCGAAGTTTACTGCATATATTTACATACAAACATGTATATATTTGATATTCAGGGATTTAAATACAAAAAAAAACGAGTTTGTGTACAAAGAAATTGCGGTTTTGGACTTGTTGTTAGGTGATGTTTGGCATCAAATTTTTAAACTGCCAATGCAGTCTAGTTTTTTGAGTCAAGATCATATATAACATAACGACTGGGTGACAAGGAATATTCATGGTCTTTCTTGGGATGAATCTTCAACGGCTGGAATGGTGTCATCATATATAGCGCTCTATTTGAAGCAAATTATCCGACCCGGTAAAGAAGTATTTGTGAAGGGTCTAGAAAAGAAGAAATTGATTGAAACATATATAATGCAAAACTTTGTAACTGATATGCTTGCACTAGGTTGTCCTAAGCTATCGGAGATAAAAATCAACAATCGTTTAAGATATTGTAGCGTAATACTGTATCAAAATGTGGATAGCTAGATATTCTCTGACTATTTTGTTTAGCAGGATATAAAGCGGAAACCAAGCTCCAAATAATGCAATGTTGGTCGTTATTTATTACATTTACCACAGCTTTTTTTTATAAAGTCCGGAACCGGTACAAACGTTGAACACCGTCCTTTAAGTGGATCATGATTGTTTATATTTACCTTCAAGTGTAAAACTTCTTGGATTGCCCAACCAGAGTCCTTTTCGCTAAATTCTTCTAATCGCTTCGAAATCTTGTCCAATACGTTCTCCTTATACCACCGCTTGAGATTGGTATTTATATCGATGTGACGATTTGCAGTAGGAAACGTTTTCAAATCTATTTCGCCAGTTGTAGGCTTAACAAAGTTAGCGGTCAATATTACATTAACT
Source organism: Platerodrilus igneus (assembly GCA_036346225.1). Lineage (NCBI taxonomy): Eukaryota > Metazoa > Arthropoda > Insecta > Coleoptera > Lycidae > Platerodrilus > Platerodrilus igneus. The sequence goes on from JARFIW010001680.1 coordinate 4,802,710, forward strand.
TTCAACATTGACTTTTTTAAGCAAGCAACAATCTTGCATTTAAAACTAGCGAACGCCTTGTCTAAGAACACTAGAGGACCTCTATAACTTAAATTGGTAATAAGTCCCGTAATTATTCGACTTCCAAAACATGATTGTACATCATGCCAAATCAGATTTTTTCGAATATGACCTCTAGAAAACGTTGCATCAATACCTTTACCTTTATATTCCAAAGAGCGTTTTAAGTGCCTCAATCGTACAAGGTAGCTTTTAAGATGTGCCAAATTAGATTCCAGCCTACTAGGATTTTCTTTTGATTGTCTTCGTATACCTTATTTCTAATAGCAAGCTTCAATATACTAATATTTGCTTTGATAATTATAATGTGTTTTGTTATTTCATCGACGGATTTGATTAGATTCACGCATTTTACAGTTAATCTCAAAATAGCGCTACTAATCTCAGCCACGGTTTCAGAATTCATGATTCTATACAAATCAATACACTACTTAATATATGTATAGCTCTATTTACTATTTATACAAAAATATCATCTGACGTAAGCAATACAACTGTAAAAAGAATTAGCATACAACATCATTTTTCATTCAGCTGCGTTTACGGCAAAAAATTTCTTGTTTGCAGTATAGTAATAAAAATGTTTTATACGACCTTTGATTTATGATGTGTTTACAGAAAATACACTATCATTACAGCGCTATTTTTTATGGTTACATATAAAATCTTCTAATAAAAAACAAAGCAAATTTGAAAAAATGTCTCAGATTAAACCATCAATGTTGTTTAATAATTTACACGTACTTATGGTTTTTTTTAAAAACCCAGTATTAAAAAACATTCTGCAGTTTTATCATATAGCAGTACCTTTAAAGAATTTTATATGTGACATAAATCGTAAAAACACACAATTACCTATATATGCATATAAATTGTGTCAGCGGTAATCTAAAACTTATTCCGTATATATTACTAGTTAAGGACCATTTGCATTGCATTATTTTAAACGAAGTTAATCTAAAGAAAAATATAATAATTTACACGCACTCATGGTTTTCTTAAAAACCCGATATTAAGAAAAAAACATTTTCCAGTACGTTGATAGCACTAAAGAATTTTTCTTATTCAGCATGATTAGCGTAAAACATAAACCCGCACAAATTACTGTATCCCTATATATGCATATAAAGTCAATTTTTGTTAATTTTTATGGAAAATAAATTATGCTAGCAGTAATATAAAACGAAATTAATCTAATTTAGGTTTTTATTATGCGCCTTTATTGCAATTTCTTTTTCAGGCAATGAATCTAATTCTCTATTTCTGCTGAGCAATACCTTTAAAGAATTTCTTATGCGGCATAAATCGTGTAAACACACAATTACCAATATATGCATATAAATTATGTCAGCGGTAATCTAAAACTTATTCTATATATATTACTAGTTAAGGACTATTTGCATTGCATTATTTTAAACGAAATTAATCTAAAGAAAAATATAATAATTTACACGCACTCATGGTTTTTTTAAAAACCCAGTATTAAAAAAACATTTTGCAGTATGTTGATAGAATTAAAGAATTTCTTATTCAGCATGATTCGCGTAAACACACACACAAATTACTATATACCTATGTATGCACATAAAGTCAATTTTTGTTAATTTTTATGGAAAATAAATTATGCTAGCAATAATCTAAAACGAAATTAATCTAATTTAGTTTTTTTATTATGTGCCTTCATTGCAATTTCTTTTTCAGACAATAAATCTAATTCATTATTTCTGCTGAGGTATAATTATATTCGCTTACATACTGTTTTATTCATTAGAATAGATTATAGAGCTGAATTTTTTCAGAAAACGATGCAAATTTGTAATTTTTTTTAACAGGTCAGTTTATTATTTAATATAAATACTTCACGTAGATTTTACCAACAGTATTCAATCAGATCTCTTGTATAATTATTAGTTACTATTACTAGCAACTTTGAAAATGAGTAATTTATCATCAATCAAAAATTGTAATAGTACCAACGTAAAAGTTCTAGAGCAATTTATATTACATTCTGACGAAGACTTGATTAAAGAAGTTTTAGGTTCTTCTTCGCCTCAACTCGACACTGCTGCTATTTTTGATAGTGGCGTAATAGATATATCACGGTAAGTGCTTTTTCACATTTATACATGTGTTTTAAAACACTACTAATTTATAAGTTACATTAGATCAAAAAACGATTCTGGAAATTCTGAGGCTATCGTCGGATCGTTGACACACTCTGATCCTCTCAGAAACATCAGGTAGTATACAAAAGAAAAGATGAACCTACAATAATCTTTTATGTTATGCTCACAGATCGGGCAAAAACATGTTGGCTATAAAAAAGTTATGTACAGAATCTAATATGGCTGTTTGCTGTGAAGATGACAAATCCTACGAAGATGACACAGTAAAGTTGCTTAACGCATTTAAAAAGCGTGGAGAGAAGCTACTGCGTCGTATAGATTTGGAGCTAGAAATAATAAAGCAAAAAAGAGAGGAACTTGCTGCGAGGGAGCAGCAGATACTTCAAGAACGGGAGTTAATAAATACTTTTTCATTTATAAATAGTTAGATCACAATATTCAACAATTTGTAAAATAAAAAAGTATTTTATAAAAATTTCTCTTTTGAAACAAGACTTTCTCTAAACAAGGTAGTAAACTCAAAGTAAAACGCACATAAATCAGAACCCACTTTAACTAAATACATCATTCTTTATACAATCGACTTAGATGTGTTATAATAATTTAAACAGTAAAGAACAAGATGTATATTATTATAATAATAAACTAATTTCTTAGATTAGTGACATATTATTCTGAAAATTCTATGTTGACAGTTAGACCGATCGATCCCTTACTAGTTATGTATACGTGCTTGTTCGAGCCAATACTTTCATTTAATTGTTTCACTCCATGTGCTTGAAGGTATTCAAAATATCTCAATGGCAATATACTCTTGAACTCTTCTGTTTCCACTAATACTCTTTCTCCATATTTTGTCTTGATTGTTTCCACTTTTAAAACTTCAAACCTCTTATTCACTACAAGATTTTTTGAATTTACATAAGGTTTGCGATATGTAGTTTTATTAAGAGTATTAAAATCCATATTGCTTTTCTTCGACTAATTAAATTAATATTAGGAACAATCTCCTTATATAGCAGATTATCACCATCTGCGTACTTTGCCAACCCACTTTTCAACCTATCACAAGAGTGAACACATTTTGAATTAAAACCGGCCCATGTGTATTTGCAGCCTCTAAACATAAATAAAAAACATAAATCAGATTTCCACATTAATTAAACACAATTGACTTGAATGCGATATTTTGCATCTGTCATACTTTATAACTTCTCGCTAGAAAACCAAATTCAAAACATCTACACACACATTTTTCTCTGCACTACATTTTTCAACATACGTGTGTTTTGAAATATGTTTCATTGAAAGTAGTATAAAGCCGATCCTAACTCAAAACGTGCCCACAAGTATTTTACATTGAAAGTATATAAGAATTCATGTTTTCACAACTATTTTACATTGAAATGTTTTCACAACTATTTTACATTAAAATTATATAAGGCCGATCCTAATTCAAAACGGTGCACGTGTATTTTACATATGGAAAATGTGTCTGAACACTTTTTGAATTAGGCCCGGCCTTACCCCTCTACTTGTATTGATTTAATTTTTGTATTTAAACCGGAATTGACTTGGAATGAGGTTCATTTTATTTGAAGACATCGAACATGTAACTCCGAATGTTTCTTGATTTTCTTTGCGAATTAAACCACTTATAGTTTTTAAAATCTACTTTATTTAGGTTTCAATCCGTGGCCTAGGATCGTTGTCGAAATAATTAAAATTTCAAGTTTGACGTTTACGACATAAATTGAAGGTGACTTTGATTTATTAATAGTTGATATATTTAATTTCAATACATAAAATGAAAATTTTAAATTTTAGAAGAATGAGTGCCTTTGTATTGCGTTTTTGGGTTTTGTTTTTGTTAATTGTGTTCTTAGTGTACTGTTGGTTCTAAATTCTGTTTTGAATTTGAATTTGTTTTCTATTCTTTGGATTTTTTCGGAGAATCCTTTTATGTATGGTATTGAGAGCACTTTTTGATGCGAATCGTATCGTTGTTTCTGTTTTCTTATTTTTTGGGACTTTGTATATTTCTTCCTCTATTATTCTTTTAGGATACTTGTTTTTTATTAGTATACATTTGATTAGGTTTCTCTTTTTCTTTAAAAAATCTTCGTTTGATGATATTAATTTCGCTCTATCGTATATGGTTTTGATAATTCCTCATTTGACACAGTGTGGGTGATTTGAATCGAAGCTTAAGTATCTGTTTGTGTGTGTTGGTTTTCTGTATAATAATGTATTAATTGTTGTATCGTTTTTGCTAACTAAAATATGTAAAAATTAAAGTTTTTACGTTGCTCTAATTCATATGTGAATTTAATAGTTGGTTCTATTTTGTTGATTGAAGTTCCAAAGTGTATTATGAAGCTAAATAGCATAGACATCATCTTCGTAGTTCCACCAGATTAGTGGTTTCAATTTTGTATGCATATTACATCTTTTTTGAATTCCTCCATAAATATATTACTAAAGATTGGCGACAGTGGATTTCCCTTCGCCAATCCGAAGCTCTATTTGTAGAATTGGTCATTTATTTGAAAATATGTGGTATTGACGCACACATCAAGTAATTTCGTGATCGATGATATTACTTAGTTTTGTTCTTTCTTTAAGGTTGTCATCTTTTTCTAGTTTGTTTTTTATAATATTAAGCGTTTTGTTTACATGGACATTTGTGTGTGTATTTTCAATTTTGCTGTTTGGTAATTTTTCTTTAAAGTGTTGGTTGTTTTTTATGAAAGAATTCTTTTTGCCTGCTAATGTATTTATAATTTTTAAAAGAAATTTTGCTAAATTATGGCATGGTGAATCTATGGAGCTTACGAAAGGTTTCAAGAGAATGTCTCTTTTATGAATTTTTGGTAGATCGTAAAAGTGGGGTGGTTTACTGTAATGTGGGACTAGTTTACTTTTTTCTTTGTTATCGAATTTATTTTTACATTTATATAGAGTTTTCTATATTTTATTTTCAGTTGATTTTGTTGGGTCCGTGTGAATGTAACAAGTTTTATATAGGGGAAAGTTTCAAACCAATTGAAGCTTGATTAAAAGAACATAAATCATATATAAAAAATAAAAAATTTGAAAAGTCCATGATTTGCCAACATGCATGGAACTTTTGTCATAAAATAAAATGGTTGGACACAAAAATTATTGACAGAAGAAAACCACCAAAAACGCAAAATGAAAGAAGCTGCCTTTATAACACAACATTAAAATAACTGCGTATCAAACAAATCCCTATCAGTAAAAAATGGATTCCATTACTAAAAGAAATAGCAAAAGAAATGACAAATGAAAATCAAATGCCGTCAATTTCTAGGCAGCCTTGCAAGTTTATCCTGAGTTTTCCTTGCGATATTAACATGAAATACAGCCTACATACACGATTTCTATTTATATAGACAATAAGTAATCACATAACAATAAGCATATTAACAGCTCCCGTAAAACAGAATTGGTATCTGACAAGTGTAAACTCTCCATAGGGTCGCTTCAGATCTATTTACAATCTTCATTGAACAGTATTGGCATCCGACAAGTGCAAACCACCTTAGGTCGCCTCAGAACCATGTTAAAATCTACCAAAGAGGTAGCCTAAATCATAATGAGTTTTCCTCCTTAAGATAAATATAAACAAAACGGCTGCTTAAGCCTTACGGTAACGTATACGCACACTTCTTTAATTACCATCCTCTAATTGTATATATAGAAACATGTTAAAAAATGTTTTTCAGTCCTCAAGTTATTGAATTTATATGAAATTTAATTATATAAAAATTAATTAGCTGATTTCACGTTAAGCATATTGACTACCTTAAAGTCGTACCCAGGGCGCAACACAAATTAGAGGCACGCATTCTTCTAAACTTTAAAATTTCACCTAATATATTCAAACCAAATATATCAAACATTAATAAATCAAGGTCAGCTTCAATTTAAGTCATAAATGTCAAACTTGAAATTTTCATTATTTTAACAACGATCCTAGGTCATGGATGAAAACGTAAATAAAGACGACTTTAATAACTATAAGTGGTTTAATTCCTAAATAAGATCAAGAAAAATACAAAACAAACCACAACAAACATACAGGAATACCTTTGTCGCTCCGCGTGAAAGGTATTAGACGAGCATTTAAAAAAAATTCGCTTCCTTACCAATATAGTACCTTCAAGTGGAGCATTGGAAAAAAATTAAAATGTAGTGTTCCCTCACGTTCCGCTTGAAAGATGTTAGGCGAGCATTTTTCACAAAAATACGCCCTCGCTCGGATGAGAGGTAAAGTTTAGGTCCCGTGTGTGAGTGTTGTCACGCAGGTTAAAGATACCTACCTTGCTTAGAACAGTAAAGGTTCGGCAAAATTCAAAATTTTCCGGTAAGAAAAACTCGCTTCTTGGCCAATTTAGTACCTAAGGGTAAGTATTCGAAAAATCAAATGTAGTGTTATTTTTGTCGGTCCAAGGTCCCGGGTTTGAAAGATGTTAGGCAAGCATTTTCCACAAAAATACGCTCTTGTTCGGATGAGAGGTAAAATGGAGGTCCCGTGTTTGTGTGTTGTCACTCACGTTAAAGATCTCTACCTTGCTTGAAACAGCAAGGGTTCGACAAAATGCAAAATTTCCCGGTATAAAAACTCGCTTTCTTATCAATTTAGTATCTTCGGAGGAAGCATTGGAGAAATCAAATGTAGTTGTTATTTTTGTCGGCTCAAGGTTCCGAGTTCGAATTCCGACACGTTCCGCTTGAAAAATATTAGGCAAACATTTTTCACAGAAATACATCCTCGTTCCGATGAGAGGTAAAGTTTAGGTCCCGCGTGTGTGTGGTCACTCAAGTTAAAGATCCTTGCTTTTTCTTGGAACAGCAAGGGTTCAACAAAATTCAAAATTTCCCGGTAAAAAGAACTCGCTCATGGCAAATGTAGTACTTTCGGGTGAAACATTGGAAAAAATCAAATGTAGTGTTATTTTTGTCGGTCCAAGATTCCGGATTCGAATTCTGACACACTCCGCTTGAAAAATGTTAGGCCAGCATTTTTCACAAAAATGTGCTCTCCTTTGAATTAGAGGTAAGATGGAGGCCCCATGTGTGCGTCGCGCACATTAAAGATCCTTACTTTGCTTGGAACAGCAAGAGTTCGGTAAAATTCAAAAGAAAGAATTCGTTTCCTGGCCAATGTAGTGCTTTCTGGTGGAGCATTGGCAAAATCAAATGTAGTGTTATTTTACAAAGTTGCTGGTGTTTGTCTCCTAATCTGATCCAAATTAATCCGGGGTTTCTATAAGCTTTAGCTCTCCAGGGATATTGCACGATCTTTTGTTCTGACGAAGTGGTAAGTCTAAACTGCACGATTTTCCAGGTCAATGGCCTTTTCTTGTATGAACTGTCATTTTATTCTCGTTTTTATATTTGATGTCAAAACTGCGTCTTTTGTTACGTCCCAACACATTTGTTATTGTTGTAATTTTTGAGTATATGGTTAGTTAGGTGTAATCGGTCCGCTCCCATGGTTGAATGGTTTGTTTTTAAACTTGTGTAAATGCTTACAAATAATATCCCGGTTATTTCCCGAAAGTCTATCTGAAATTTTCTGCATTTAATACGAAGAGTGTAAAATCCCGTTTTTATTACTGTTTGAAAATAATGTACTAGATGATTTACTATTCTAATTCTTCCATTCTAATTTTATATTACATTGAAATAGTAGCGTTATTATATGTAAACTGTAAAAGTTTATAACTTTTTCATGCTGCTCTGTTGTTAAAAACTTATTCGTCTAACTAAATGTGATAATATCTTTTCTACTACATAATGTTTCATTAAGTACTAACGTTACACGATACCCTCGTTTCGCGGGACATTCGAAACGAATAGTGTGGCACCGACCTAATATTTCTACGTACACAGCACGTCCTTTATGTTTCAAATGGGACCGTGTGCAGAATACAGGCTTATTCCATCAATCTACGACCTCCTTACCCCTCAGACCGGAAGGAATTTTATACATCCCCAAACAGTAAAAAATTTTATTATTTCAGTTTTTCTATTGTGCGCTTTTGAGTCTTCAGTGCTTATTTACTTCTGAAGTGTAAAAATAACTTTTAAAACAAGACCTCGCCTGCTTCCTCTAATATTCATACTATCCCCGCTCCCTTGAACCGTTTCAAGACATTACCAATTTCAAGCGAGAAACAAATGGCTCCGTCAACTTGGCCCCCCTCCAAACGAATTTATTGAAATGTAGCATGTGCACCAGAAAGTACTAGTCTTGCACCACCTTGCACCACCAAAATAATAGCTTGCACCATGCTGAAAAAACAATTGCGGTAATAGGTTTATGAGGGGGGCTAGAATGACGCTAGCCCCCTTCCATTCAAATTTCAAAAAAATGATATGTGCACCACTTAGGGAAAAGCTTGCACCACCTTGCACCACTAAATTTAGAGCTTGCACCACTTCAGAAGATTAGATACAGGACCTTTTCTCGAGGGTGGCTAGAATGACGCTAGCCCCCCTCCAGTCGAATTTCAAAAAAATGATATGTGCACCAGTTAGAGGATAGCTTGCACCACCTTGCACCACTAAATTTAGAGCTTGCACCACCTTCAATAAGTCGTTACATTATTATTTAATATTATTTTACATAAAACACTGCCATACTCCAAGGTTTCTGAATTGCACTGCCAAAAGAATTCTAAGCAGATCCAATGCCGAAATGTTTCTTGCGCTTCTTTTATTCAAAATAGTGCAACTATATTTCATTTAATTATAGGAGTATTATCTAATAACAAGGTGATTAATAATACTGACTTTAGGACAGAATCAGGACGTTCCTACAAGAGGCTTACTAATGCACTTGCAAGGTATTACAGAACACGTAATAAACCGCATGATTTAAGGGTGTCAAATTTAAGTCAAATTACAACCAAATATAGCAGAATTCAGTTTTAAGCAGCATACAGAACCAAAGTCGTAGACAGATACTTCCGGAGAGGTCATGCACAAATTTTTTAATTTAATTACATTTCTATGGATGTATCTATCTACAATACACTAACTCCTCCGCTTAACTTTCTATGAGTTTCACAAATTTCTCTTTCTAACTTATGACTGACGGCCTATCAATTTTTTTGTAAAATGTCACTTCCACCGTTTTTTAACTACGTCATAACTGACATTTGTTAAACTTTGAATTTCGAATCGTTCTGGATATTAATTTTTTTTATTAACCCTTGAATTTCAGCACATACAATACATTTATTTAATCTTTTATTTTTAAAATTGCGAAAGAAAGTCTTATCGTATGTTGCGGGATCTGAACCCGGTATCGTCGGACTGATAGCTTCTCTAGGTATGTATAACTCAGACATCTTGGATACTGAAGATTTATTTTTACATTTTGAATTATTTGAATCATTTCCAGCAACCCATACATTTAAAGGGTTTTTTATAAAGTTTTGAATAAAGCTAATATTTGATCTTTTCGAAAAAATCACTTTTCCCACTTTTCTCAAATACCTACGAAATGTATAAAAATTTTTGAACTCCAAATAACGATTATTACTCAACAACAACATCTACAAAACATTTCCTATTTAACCGATTTTCATTCTCTTCAGATAACAAAACTATCCATCCAGTGCTATCCAGAATTAGACATCCTGTAGCAACGATTTGATAATGCTATTTTTAGTTTATTAAGATTCCCTGCTGAAATTGAAAATCTTTTCAAATTTTCTAGAATGTTTATTGAACTGCATTTGATTACTGTTTTATAGTAATCTTAGAATAGTCAATATTATATATGGAAATCGGAAAAAGTTTGTACTAGTTGAGATTGAATTTATTGCTGAGCATTACCTAGAATCATAGGTAGGTATCCTTATTATAGTTCGATTGATAATTAATTTCATTGCTGTTGCTTAGTTTATTTTTCACCTAAAGATTTTTACGTATTATTTTCTTCTGTATGAGCTATATGCCTCTATAAAATTTGAAATTGCTCAAATTAAGTAACTAATCAATAGTAATTAATTAAATAATTTTATTTCAAGAATTCAAACACATAAAAATGTTAAACTCAAAATTAAATTAATTTTTTAATATTTAAATATAAAAGACTAACTCTTATTCGAACAGGTTTTCTTAATTCTAAAATGTATATCGTCAATAGATAAAATTGATAATGGACAGTACAATTAAAAATATATCTCTTAATACCTACATTTTTAAAAGGAATTTTTGAAATTAAAATAAATTTTCTGATTATAAAAAAGATTAATTCTTATTGCTAATAGCTTTCACAATTCTAAAAATTATAGCAAAAAATAAAGGAAATTGAAAGGAACAAGATTGATAGTGAATTAAAATACATATCTGAATATACTTAGGACAATTGAACATTAATTTAAATAATAAAAGGCTTCAGACTATTAGTTTAAAAAAATTCAGTACTCAAAACTTGAACGTATTTTTTCGGTAAATTTTGAAGAAGCGAAAATTTGCATTTGTAATTGATCGCTTATTGCATTAAATAAATATGTAATTCGGCGGGTGAAAAATTCAAATGCCTTATTATCCAACAATAGCGGAATTTCTAAGAACGGGCTGCATATAATGTCAATAGAGAAATTGGCCGTCAGTGACTAAACGCCTCTAGAAAAATAGTAATATTTTGTCTGACAGGAGAGATTTCCAGAAGCATAGTAGACAAAAATTAATTCCTTGGCAATTTATAGAAAGAATAACCAATGACCGGTTTGGAATTAAAAATTTTTTATACATTTCGTAGGTATTTGAGAAAAGTGGGAAAAGTGATTTTTTCGAAAAGATCAAATATTAGCTTTATTCAAAACTTTATAAAAAACCCTTTAAATGTATGGGTTGCTGGAAATGATTCAAATAATTCAAAATGTAAAATAAATCTTTAGTATCCAAGATGTCTGAGTTATACATACCTAGAGAAGCTATCAGTCCGACGATACCGGGTTCAAATCCCGCAACATACGATAAGACTTTCTTTCGCAATTTTAAAAATAAAAGATTAAATAAATGTACCGTATGTGCTGAAATTCAAGGGTTAATAAAAAAATTAATATCCAGAACGATTCGAAATTCAAAGTTTAACAAATGTCAGTTATGACGTAGTTAAAAAACGGTCGAAGTGACATTTTACAAAAAAATTGATAGGCCGTCAGTCATAAGTTAGAAAGAGAAATTTGTGAAACTCATAGAAAGTTAAGCGGAGGAGTTAGTGTATTGTAGATAGATACATCCATAGAAATGTAATTAAATTAAAAAATTTGTGCATGACCTCTCCGGAAGTATCTGTCTACGACTTTGGTTCTGTATGCTGCTTAAAACTGAATTCTGCTATATTTGGTTGTAATTTGACTTAAATTTGACACCCTTAAATCATGCGGTTTATTACGTGTTCTGTAATACCTTGCAAGTGCATTAGTAAGCCTCTTGTAGGAACGTCCTGATTCTGTCCTAAAGTCAGTATTATTAATCACCTTGTTATTAGATAATACTCCTATAATTAAATGAAATATAGTTGCACTATTTTGAATAAAAGAAGAGCAAGAAACGTTTCGGCATTGGATCTGCTTAGAATTCTTTTGGCAGTGCAATTCAGAAACCTTGGAGTATAGCAGTGTTTTATGTAAAATAATATTAAATAATAATGTAACGACTTATTGAAGGTGGTGCAAGCTCTAAATTTAGTGGTGCAAGGTGGTGCAAGCTATCCTCTAACTGGTGCACATATCATTTTTTGAAATTGATTGAGGGGGCTAGCGTCATTCTATCCCCCCTCGAGAAAAGGTCCTGTATCTAATCTTCTGAAGTGGTGCAAGCTTTAAATTTAGTGGTGCAAGGTGGTGCAAGCTTTTTCCTAAGTGGTGCACATATCATTTTTTTGAAATTCGAATGGAGGGGGGCTAGCGTCATTCTAGCCCCCCTCATAAACAAATTACCGCAATTGTTTTTCCAGCATGGTGCAAGCTATTATTTTGGCGGTGCAAGGTGGTGCAAGACTAGTACTTTCTGGTGCACATGCTACATTTCAATAAATCGTTTGGAGGGGGGCCAAGTTGACGGAGCCGAAACAAATACATTTCAATTTATAATAAAAATATTAGAATGTACCAAGAATATCAAACCAATAATATTATCTTAAAATTGTATTTATCTGTAAAATTTTAGGATGCTGCTGAAGATGCAGGAAGAATTGGAGTTTTAATCATTGTGTCAGGAATGTTTAGTGCAGTAATATTTGGAATTATTATGGATAAATTTCACAAGTTTAGGTAATTATCAAAATTTTGTGCTTTCTGATTATTTCTTAAATATTTTAGAGAAACTACACTTGTTGTATATTTTGGATGTTTTCTAAGTGTAATTGCTTTTACATTTGCATTGCCAAATGGACTTCCACTTCTTTATGGAGTTTCTGTCTTCGTTGGGTAATGTTGATGATAGATTTGAAGCTAACTGAAACAGTTTTTAAACGTAACGAGTACTGTACATAAGAATTTTTGATGTAGTACTGTCTTTTTATGACAACTTTAAGTTGATACGAAAACAATGAAGTTGAAAATAAATTATAATTTAAGAATTTTACATTATTTGCCAGTGGGCTTTTAAATAGCTTTTTACTAGCGCATAATGTAAAAATTTTCTTCGTTACTCATTTGTAAATTAAATGTCTTGTATTCTTCAACACAAAGAATGTAAATACAAGACTCAATTTTATTCGAAAAATTTTAGACGACATTGTAACCATAGCAACAAATGTGTATTGTCAAATTTGTGTTTTCAAATTTGTGGTTGTTTCATATTCATATGTTAATATATGAGGGTAAGGTAAAAATTTCTCGGCCTGACACAGAGATGGCGTTTCAATCAGCAAAAATTTGTGCTTCCCGCCTGTGTGCACATATCATTAGTTCGTATGACAAGTTTCAACTTGCTGTCTCAAGTAGTTTGTTTACACGAATTTTTTCAAGCCGACGCTTTCTGCGTGTTTGCATTAGATCGATAAACTTGAATATCGTGCGGTCATAAAATTCTTCGTATTGGACGGATTAACTCCTCAGAAAATTCATCCGAAATTGACAAAAGTTTACGGAAACTCTGCCCTTTCCCTGTCAACCATTAAAAAGTGGGTAGCTGAATTTAAACGTGGTCGCACGTCTCTCAAAGATGACCCACGTGAAGGACGACCAAAAACCGCAACCACACCGGGAACGATCGGAAAAGTGCATGATATCGTGTTGGACGATAGGCGAGTGAAAGTGAAAGAGATAGCTGAGGCTGTAGGGATATCGGACGAAAGGGTGCGAAATCTTACACAAAGAGTTAGGGATGCGAAAACTCTGCACAAGATGGGTGCCGCATTTGCTAAATGCCGATCAAAAGCAAATGCGAAGATGAGTTTCGCAGCAATGACTATATGAACTCTTTCTTCTCAGGGTATCCACCTACTTACCGTGGGTTCAGTGGTAAGTAGATGTGCAATGCCCAACCAAACTGCACTCTCTTTTGTTTTAGTACTTATTTTAGAATTTAGTTTTGTATATGCCAAATTTTTTTTATGATCAACGTTGCCTTGTGCCAAATTAATTAATACCACAAAGTTTATGACTTTTGACGTTATAAGATATTTCACAGCACTCACCTGGATTATACTTTGTTTCTGGCCTCTCTTAATGCTGGCTCAAAATCCTTGTCGCCGTATGCGCCTTTACAAGGTTGCACTATCCCTTTGAATTTCCGTCTCGCCTCCAGGTATCTTTCTTTAATTTTGTTGCTCCCAAATCTAAAATAAATATAACCCGAATTTTAGAATTTAGAATACCCGTTTATTTTACTTCCCCTGCGCTAATTCTTCCGTCGTAGTTTCTTCGTTGACTCTTACACTTCCAATTGCTGCTCTTACGTGGTCTCCTAATTTTGCTCCTCTTGTTCCAAATTAATACGTCCGCCTTTAATCCGCACTCAATCAAAATCTATCTTCGTTCCTGTTTAAAACCACTCAATGCCCCGCTACATATACATCCATATCCAAATCAATCTTTGTTCCTGTTTAAAACCACTCAATGCCCCGCTACATATAAATCCGTATCCTAATCAATCCTAATATTCTTCCTTCTTACAATTCCTGTCCGATGCCTTCTGCCTTTAATCCGTATCGTTCCAAATCTACCTTACTATCCGCCGCTTCGCTGTCGCACTAATACAAATCTTTGCTTTTCTCGTCGTCGCTATTACTTATTTAAGCACTAATGCTGCTCTTTACTCTTCTTTAATAATCAAACTAATACAATTCATACACGTTTATTTATCTTCCAAAATATTTACACAATTTAGCGCGGTTTTATAAAATACGTCTTTACACCAAAACAATTCGAAATAGACTCCCCTTGTTTACTATCCAAGGTGATAATTACAACATTTTGTGCCTACTACATTACAAATTATATAAACTAAAACCATTCAATAACATTTTATCACTGAGTTTGTGTCACACATACCATAAATTATGTCCTTTTACACTTTCCTAGTTTACACATAATATTCTATCATTGGTAATAAATATTTTACAATCCTTCAATCACATTTGACACTGTTATTACTTATAATTTTGAGATTACATATTTGTTCAAAAGTTGATTCTATTAAAATAAAAGCCAAAATAATTCACACATGAACCTGGATCTGCGTGGTTGATAGTGGACATCCATAGACGCATCCAGTTTTCGGATGGCAAATGTACGTTCAATGGGCTATTACATTATAACTCAGTATAAAACCTTGAGCACTGTGTATTTTATCACGTCATCAAGTCATTATAATTTACCTCTTGGCACTTACATTTCAACTAACATTTTAAATACTTTAGCATATGTAAAGTACGGCAAACATACATTTTTAAATTACGGGATCTGATATATGGATCATTTTATTTGGCATACACTACCTTCTACTAAACAACCCTTAGAACCCTTTGTAGCTCCTACTGACACTACAATATATATATATATATATATATATATATATATTGCCGTGGAATCTTATACACTCGAGTCCTCTCCTAAAAACCATTCGAGCCCCCGCTAAATGGGCCCACAAAATTTTCCAAAAACAAATTTTTTTTAAATTTTTTACCTTTTATTTTGGACGCCTTTGTATTTCTCTGCTCCCCTGGCTAGCTCAGCAATGGGTCTCTTCTGGAATACCTACCATTTTAAGTACATACCTCTCTCTCACACACACACACCGTCAAATTAAATTACCAAAATAATACAACAACCATACAACCTTTTATTTACACATATTAACAAATAAAATATTTACACCTTGGTACAGACAGTTTATTACAATTGTTACCAGTTCAATTATTAAATACTTTAAAGCCCTTGGTTTTTAATATATTTTAACAAATTTTACATGATACGAGTAGATGGGCCCCACATACAACCCTAGTTTGACTCTATTTTGGTCTATTGTGAGCTTATTATAACCCAGTCTTTGTAAATGCTTTTTAAACCTTGCATTTTATTGAAAACAAAATTTAAAGACCCGTTTACTCCTTACAACAACAATTTATACTATGAATAAACCTTTGTATATCATCAATAAACCTTTTTTAATAATCAAAATTAATTGTCCTGCACCTGTACCTTTTTTAACAATTTTTATGGTACTAGATACGCCACCAATAAGTCAAAACACACAAACACAAAAAAATATCTACACAAATGTTTATACAAAAGCAGAAATTTAAAGTTCGTTACCTGGAGTCACCTTCGTTCCTCGTCACCGCTGAAGACGGTTACCAGAAATTCTCGTCGTTGTGTCCATCTACTACGATGATGCAGGATCCACAGATCCCCACCATCCAAATCTCCGCTACCACTACTGTTCTTCTCCTCAGATATTAGCTTCGTCTCCAAAGTAACATTCCATACCAAATATTTCATGCATACAAATAACGCTTTCAGCTTCTTTTACCCCAAATATCATCCCTTCATTTAATAGCTTTGTTGTAGTAACGGTGCCTTTTATCTAAACAAGCACCAACTCGTGCAATATCATTTTTATAACATGCGGTACGCTACTACAGCTTTCATATTTCTAAACAGGATGTTATATGCAACTTTACTGAACACACAATAATTGATAACCGTAAGAGCATTTACTACTATTATGTTGTAGATCTAAACACGTATTCAGATCTAAATGGAAAAGAGAAGAGAGCTTAAATATCTTTATTCGTGTATTTATATCATTTTCAAAACCCCCTAGTGGAACCTGTTTCACTTGAAAAGCTTATTTTCGAAGCTGCTTCCTAAAATTTTGAACGTAACGAACACTGACTTTTCAAAAATCCCACTTTCGTCGTGCTGTTACATAGAATTTTGTTTACTACCGTAAAGAACGCGCTCTTTCGAAAACTACTGACCATCAACCAATGATATAATTTTTCCTCGTCACAACGCTCCACCTATCAGTTATCCATCTCCGTTCTATGCATATTTGTTATCTCCTTTAGAACCCCTCTTAAGTTACAGAAAATCGATATCGTAGTCGTCCTTCACATTTACCCGTGTATTTCAACGTGACTTCTACCCAATGCTTTCTTTATCTGCTTCTCTGTCTGTTTTACATTATCGATCGTTTATGCCACTCACTCTTCAAGGCATTTGATATTTAAAGCAGTTGGTCAAATCGACCGTTGCAACAAACTTCATAGGAATTCTATCTTAACGTTTATTTAAGTTCCCTGAACGTGACATTTAATCAACAGGTGTTTCTTGAAACAACCGACCGTTTAAAATAACAATTCTCGGTTTCATCCCTTTTTAGTATTTGTATAACATAACGTTGGTTTTTAAAATGGAAACCTTTGCGTTTAAAATTATTGATTTTCTATGCACGCAAGCTCCCCTTTTTGCTTCCATGCGTTTGATTGAATTATTATAATTTCTCATGCGTATCCTTGTGCTTTTATGTACTTTACAGCTTTCTTCCCTTCTTAGTAATTTTAACATTCCAATTTAAATATATAAAAATACCTTAATAATCGTCAGCTTTCACTATATAAATTAACTAATTTGGCGCGTAAATAATTTGCTCCTATTTTTATATACACGGTTGTTAAAATTTTATTGTCTACACCTATTCAACCTTTAATCCACAACAATATATATATATATATAGTGGTTTTAAAAGATCAAAAATAAATATAAAAAGAAGCAATTTCAAAACACTCTGTATAAAGGAACAACCAGAAATTACATGCGAAATTTATATTAGTTAATTTATTTTTAAGTATCAAATTTTATAAATAATTAATGAAATTTAAGTAGGTTTGCAAAGAAATTAAATGGTAGAAGCCAATGCCATTAATTTATTAATTAATTTGAATTTAATTGAACGATTATTGATGTATAATTTGTATAAAAGCGCGTAAAAACCCAATGATACCAAGATGAAACGCGTTGCTATCTGACAAATATATCAGTGGGGTAGAAATACGCCCAACTCTAAATCGTGGAAGTGTTATTTAAAACGTTAAGATTAAACACCTGCGTATTTTCTAAATGTCAAGTTCTGTTTAATTTGTAGATAACGAACAAATTATTCTAAGGATTATACAGGCGGTCGGATGTTTTAGCATGTAATACTAATGAGCGATTATTTAACTCACGTAGAAAGTCCACGTGTGGTAGACAGCGCATAACCAAGAATATTGATTTTCTACCACTCAAGCAAGGTTAGACAGAGACGTAGAAAACGTATAAGCATGAGACCACAATAGTATAGGAGGGATTTGAAAAACGTCATTAGGTCTACGATTGGACGATATGTTAGTTTGACTTGATATAAACACGAGGATAGAGTAGCGTAATTTTCTTAAAATGTTATAACGAGGTACTGAAATTCGCGGATTTGAAAATGGGGTTGAGTGCAAAATTGTGGGAATGTGTTGTTGTGAGCAGGGGATTTCGGATAAATGTGGCCAGGAGAGGTTACATTGGAAAAATATAAATAGTTTACGAGAATACTATTAAAACCCTTATTATTTCGATCGTTCCAAAAGCACGTATGAAAGTTAACACGAGTTGTAAGTATTATAAAATCATTTAAATTGTATTGTAAGTAGTAGCCTCTTAAATTAAAACGCGGTTAGTGCGCCGAGATTAAAATTTTTTGAGGTATCACCTATAATTTTTAATCAACTCGTGTCGGGACATTAAGTAACGTAGATTACTGTGAAAGAAGTATAATTGAAATGAAATTTGGAATTTGGTTACGCCGAGAAAGCGGCGTTGGCGGATCAACTTAGATGGAGTTCGTCTAGTAATAGCGTGAAACGACCTGCAGACCAGGAAGAAAAATACATGGCATCATCTACAAGAGCAGATATCTTCTAGAAATTTCTAGGTAACGATTTAAAATTGCGATACCTATAAACTGTAAATATTGGGGTGGCGTATGAGAGTGTTTTTCAAGGTAGTGTGAATTATTTGCGTATTGAACAGAATATGTGTAAATAACTTTATTACGGTATTCAACTAGAAATTTGAAGGTGTCTATAAAGCTTATTAAAACGTTCCATCAGAACGTGAAATTTCTGTGAAGAGTACATGGCTTTGTTTTTTTTTGTATTTTAAGAGTATGCAAAGTAGAAGGGCATACATTATGCAGAATTAGTTGGGTTATTATAAGCTCACCATACCCCACAGTTTACTTAGATTATTAAAATAGATAAATTAATTATAAAGAAGAAATTTTAGAGAAGGTATTATTCAAGGTCCATTTACTCCGAGTACATTTTATGTGTTTGATGATTTTAAAATTAAATACAGGACATTACAAAATAAGATTTACAGAAGTGTAACGTGAACAACAAATATATGGACAATATTAAATTGCATTTGTAAATAGGAATAAATAAAAGATTGTATGTTTGTTGTATTTTGTGGTTTTATTGGGAGTGTGCGTGAATGGTAGAATATGAGGTAGAATATGAGGGTGAATATAGATATCCTGAAGAAGGCCATTCAACAGAGGAAGAGAGGAAAACGGGTAAGAAATATTTTTTTGCATTATTTAATTTTTGAATTTTCGAGTTTTGAAAATTTTATAAAATTTTCGAAAATATTTTTGGTTGGTAAGGATTTTACCCGAGTTCCACGGCGTACTTGCCTGAATTAACTTAGCATTTATTCCTGTTTGTACTTATTAATACGCACTCGTTTTAATACTGTTCATACTGCATTTGTCTTCAACTGACTTAATGTGGTTGTTACTTGTATGTTTATGTTTTTATTATGTATAAGGGTAGACGACAGTTTGTTCTTGTTTGTGCTCATTAACGCACCCTCATGTTAATTCTGTGAATATTCATATTTGCATTAACTGAATTAATTTGTTTTGTACATATAAGAAATATTTGGACGTTTGTTCTTGTTTGTGTTCATTTACACGCACTCGTGTTAATTCTGTAAATATTTAACTGTACTTGTTATTAACTAATTTAATGCATTTGTTATACGTGCTGCTGTGATTATACTCTAATTTCATTTAAGCCCCGCGTTGGTGTTAATTTTTATTGCTGTGATATATCCCCACGATTGGTGCCCAATTTTTATTGTTGTGAATAAGCCCTACGTTGGTGTGCCCTTTTCTTTGCTGCGATATAGCTCCTTTAATATCCTATAATTTCTTGAATTTGTTTCCTCAGGTAGCTCAATCAATATAACACAATGCCCTACTTTACAACAATAAAGATTGTTTAACCCTTCTCTATCTATCACCTATCTGTTAAAGTAATTTAAATGAAGCAATCCAAAATTACACAATATAATGATCGATAATATTATCTTCTTTTGACTAATAATAATCCTTTATTAGTCCATAATAAAATTTCCTTAGGTTAAGTATGTACATTTATTGCAAAATAGGCTGCACGTGTATTTTTTCTTCATGTTTCTTGTGCTCACTAATAAGATGCCTTCACGTTAATCTGGTATTCATATTGTATTTACCTTAACTAGCTTAATAGTGGTTCTTGTTTGGGCATATTAACACGCACCCGTGTTAATCCTGTATTCATATTGTATTAGTTCTCAAACGACTTATTGCGCTTGTTACCTAAATATTTGTACTTTTATTATATATAGGAATAGACGACTGTTTGTTCTCGTTTGTGCTTATCTACACGTCTTCGTTTAATCTTATAAATATTCATATTTGCATTAACTGAATATATTTGCTTTATACATATAAAGAATAGTTGAACATTGATTCTTGTTTGTTTTCATTAATACGCACATGTGTTGTTACGTCCACTTTCCGACGGTGTACTAAACCTTACGCCAGTTTAGTTAGTTATTCATTCGCATGGATTCTGTTTTTGATACTAATACAGCATGTTGTATATTAAACATTTCTACAACAAGTACGTTTTACTACAATTTCATTTAAACCTATTTGCTATGAAATGGAAAGTTCCTTTATAATTTATAATCGGTATCTTGTTTCAATTATCCGTCGGCTTGACACCTATAATGTGTAATTAATCCTTTACAGTTTTATATCAGTGACATTGATTTGTTCAAAAAGTAGCTCCTGAATAAAATATTAACATTTTTTTTCACCAAAGTTATATTTTTTGAAAGCCAGCAAAAATATCTCTGTAATTACTCTTAAGTACGTTTGAACGTTCAAACGATGCTTTATCTATTTTTCAAAATCTCAGATGATCTTTTTGTTGGCCCTTACAGATATTTGATATATAAAAAATATTAAAAGTGAAAACAGTCTTTTACTAATAATGAATAAGATCTCTGACCTGTGTTTATCTTGCTTGGAACTGTCTCTGAATATCGGTGGTCAGCACCCCTTTGATTGTTACAGCTTGACTTGCTTTACTTGTTGGCCAGAATAATTTATTAATGGTTGCTTGTATTTTTCCCCTCTGATTTCTGGATTAACTCTAAGTATCTTGTAGTCCAATTTGAGTATCTTCACGTAGGCTTATTTATATGTATTTATAATATTTTAAAGTATTAATTAGACGTATATTTAAATGCTTATGTTTAATTGGAGGTTTAATTGGACGTATAATTGGATGGTTAGTTAGACGTATAACTGGACGAATATTTGAACGTGTAATTGGACGTATATTTGGACGTATATTTGAAGCCCTAAATTATTAAATAAAATTCAATTAATAGTTTACCTTACGATTTAAGCGTAGAACGGCTATTTTTCGTTGCATAAATTGGCACTCTTACTTTTCACAATTTTTAATAATTTATTGACTTTCACTTGAACGTAATCTTTCACTTTAAATTAACGTTGTTCGTGCCTTGTTGAAGAGTTTCCTATGGTATTTATAGACTCCACTTATCAACGTTCTAATTGGCGTGTTTGTTAATCAAGGCTTATACTTTGCGCCTATTTCTGTAAAACTCGGTATTTCTCAAAATTCCCTGGTTTTAATTGTTGTTCCGTCATTCAATCTCGCACGTAGACGTTCAATATTTCGCCGCATATTCTCAGAATTTCTAAATATTCATTGCATTTTTGTCACGTCTTTTCATGTTTGTGTCGATTATAGTCCAAACCTTATCGTATCACGAACCGCCTGCTATATTGTTTGTTACTCCAAATAAGTTGGATTTTTATGCAAATATAATGTTTCCAGTCACGTACCCATCTTTCTAATAATGACGTATTTGAATGAGTTTGCTTATTTATGTGTTGACATTTTTAATGAAATTGTTAAATAGCTAGGATACCAAGTTGTTTATCTATCCCGACTACGTGTTTATTTTGATGCAATCTGTTGCGTTTAAAACCATATCTTTACTCGTTTCTTTTCAATTCTGGACTTGTATATTTAACTTAAACGTATTATACGACGTACACATTATTATTTTAGCTAAATTATTGCAAAATGAGCTTCTTTCTTATGGACTAAATTGGTTATAATTTATATACAGTGTGCTCGCTATTGACCTTTTGTAAAATAGTCGATTTACTTTTATTTAATGGTGAAATTCTTTGGTTTTCTTAATGTTAATTATATTTACATTTATCTCACGACCCCTATGACTTAATCTACCCTTAAACTACCCTCTTCTTATAGCATTATTCCCCCAAATTAAAATATAAAATTTTTAATTAATGCCATTTTTGGCGCCCAACATGAAGACAAAATCCCCATTGATGTTAAATTGTTATATTTTTATTTTCTTTTATAGAATTTAATTGTCTCCTTTGTTCCTAATTGTTCCCCCAAGTTTTCCTGAAAAATTAGATTAGTCCTTTCTCTAAATCCCTATCCTAAGTCCTATCTGTGCCTATCTTAACTTATGAATATGTCCCTATTCTAATCCCTTATCTATACCTATTCTAACTTATACTTATATCCCGATCTAACTCCTCTATTTACATTGTTTATTTTACAATTTGTACAATAGCTTCTATTCCCTGTCCATTATTAAAAGCTTTTTATCTGTAATTATTCTATCCTTCTTCTTTCTAAAATTGACAAAATAGGATATATTAAGGGGGAAAATAATACAACCAATGAAGTAAATTCAGAAAATAATTTTGTAGAGACAAAATTATTTTCTGAATTTACCTCATTGATTGTATTATTTTTTGCCTAATATATCCTATATTGTATCCTAAAAATTTTATTTTCTCCTGAAGTAATTCACACTTTTTTTCATTTAACTTTAGTCCCGCTAAATTTAACTCCAACAAAATTCGACCGAGGTGTGTGAAATGTTGCTCTATATCGTCGCTAAAAATTAAAACATCATCTACATAATGTATGCAAAATTCTTCATACGGTTTCAATATACCCTGCATAGCTTTTACTAATGCAGCCGTACTTGAAGACAAATTTAAAAAAAAAACACTTTAAATTGATAAATCTGCCCTTGTATTGAAAAATCCGTATACTGTCTTGATTTGCGTTCTAATGGAATTAGCCAAAATAAATTTTTCAAGTCGATTTTCGAAAATATTCTCTTATTACCTATAATTGCTAAAATTGTATCCATAGTTGGTGGACTATTATATTGAGGTTTTGTTCTCTTATTTATTTTCCTAGCATCCAAACATAGTCTGATGCTTTCATCACTTTTCTTTACTAGAACTAGTGGATTTGCAAAATGTGTCTGATTTCTCAATGATACCCTCAGTTAACATTTGATCTATCTCTACTCTCACTCTATCCCTGTATGCTGCTGGAATAGGATATAACTTCGTGTTAAACGGCTTCGTGTTCACAACTTCTAATTAATGCACATATGCTGTTGCTATTCTGGACTCTGATCTTATTAATTTGTAATGTTTCATTGATAATGCTTTCACCCTATCTATCATTTCTTCTGGACATTTGATTTCATTATCTATATCCCCCTCTACATCTACCCTTCCCCCAAATTGATTAATATTCAAACAGTCTCCTTCGACTTCGACGCTCTCTTCATTATCCCATTTAATATTTTCACCTTTTACATCTATTTCTTTTCCTTCGGCATTTATCTTTAATCCCAACTTATCGATTATATCCATACCAAATATGACATCTATCCTTAATCCAGGTACTACCATAAATTCGTTTTCAAACTTCAGCTTTCCCACTTCACATTCCAGAATTACCATTTTATCCACATTTGCAAATCTCTTGCTATTCGGTGTTATCAAATTACATTTCCTAACAGGCATCATCTTCTCCATTAACCTTCCCCGTTCAACAAAATCTTCAGACACTAGTGATGCTTCTGCTCCCATATCAATGAGTATTTTACTTCTATTATTTTCCACTTTCAATTCAATTATTGGTAATAAGTTTTTATTTGAATCGTTTTCCATTCCATATTTTATATATTCGCGCTGGTGTTCGTATCCATTGATTCTTAAAGGCTTACATGATTTGCCCTCATTCAAAAATCCTGATTCGACGTAGCTGGTCTTGTTTGACTCGTAGTTTCAGTGTAGTTGCGGTTTGTTCTGCTTAGTTGTGACGTTTGTTCCCTATGTTCTTGTTGGCGTGCATACTGATTTATGTTCCTGTCGTGGTTGGTTTGCTCCGTTTCTCTCCTAGGCGTGTTTCCTGTATTCCAATTCCGTCTAAAATTATTGTTGTAGTGATTAAAAATGAGCTTCCCTTTTATGAATTAAATTAATTATGATTCATATACAGTGTGCTCGCTATTGACCTTTTGTAAAATAGTCGATTTACTCCTATTTAATGGTGGAATTGTTTGGTTTTCTTAATGTTAATTATATTTACATTTATCTTACGACCCCTATAACTTAATCTACCCTTAAACTACCCTCTTATCATAGCATTATATATGTTTGTGTTCTTTTGTACCTGTAATAGTTCCTGTTTGTGCTTATTAACACGCACGCGTGTTAATCTTGTAAATAATTAGTTATAGTATTGTGTGTTGATTGTTAATAGTATAATTGTTTTTTTGTTTGTGTATATATTAATTTATATGTTACAGTAGTGCCCTGCTAGATACTACCACCCGCCCGGTATCAATCTGTTTAATCATTCTACTATCTTGGAGGGTAGCGTGTTTAATAAGCTACCTATTCGTAAAGTAGAATTTTCATTGCTTATTTTGAGATTAAATATACACTTTTTACAAATGAAGAGCAAACAAAAATATTAAATAGCTTTAAACGGAGCATTTTAAATAGAAGAAATTATTATAAAACTTCTAACTTATTAGTCAAATATTTAATTGTGTAGCTACGTGTAGGTTTTGAAAGCAAGACATTACTAAATATTTGAATTAAAAAGTACAAAAAAGCTGCTTTTACTTTCCACAAATTCTATTTAAAAAATAACGATGAATAGAACTTGAAACGTATTGAACAACTAGTCAAGCAAGGTCTACGTTGGGAATTAATAAATAAATGAATTACGTTGTGAATTGTAAAATAAACGAGTTACCACCTCAACCTTAAAAAATTAGTGTTATTTGTAACCAAATAAAATTGGTGCGCCATTTGTAACAAATAAAGAAAACGAAAAACAAATACAAAAGTAAAAAAAAACGATTTATTAGTTGTGTTATAACAAAAAATTGGGGTTAATTCTTATACATCTTATGTTATTAAAAGGTAATCAATTTTTTGTAAATGGCTGGATAAATCACCCCGCGAAGAACCTATAACCTTAGAGACTATTGGGGTGAGTAGTAAAACTTGAACAATAATCCGTAAATTAAAAATGTTTAATAAACGAAAGCGAAAAACTACAGTTATGAACACCACTACGTTTGTACAGATAGTGATTATAACGATAGAAAGAAATAAGGGGACGCGTAATCCCTCAATAATTGATATTTTAATTTAGTCACTGAACTAAACCTAAAAATTAAATTAATAAAACAACAAACACTTCTTACACAATTTTTCTATATAGATATAGATTGTGTATGTACTCTACCTTATAGGCGGCAGAGCCTCGATAATTATGAGGGGTTCCTGTTTAAGGTTTAAGCCCAGGGTAAAGAGGATGGAAAATGGCTTTGAGTAAAAAAGGACCCTCTAAAGAGATCTTCCAGCCAGCTAAGCTTCTTCAACTTAGGGCAGAGCTATGAGCTAGGGTCGTAGGATGGTAAACGATAATAAAAGAATTTTTAATGGACGCCACCGTATCTTAATAATAACTATAAAGAACAACAATCCGAAGATAAGATACGGAAATCTTCAAAGAAAAAAAATATCCTTAACGAGCAAAACATATAAATATAATACTTACTTATGACTCTGCAAACTGGAATTGGAACGACGATCTCGTACTATCTGAAAATTTAATCTCTTCTAAACATTTTTGAACTAAGACTACATTAGAGGCTAGTCACTTTATCACAAAAAAAATAAACTATAAAAAGATCAACTAGTCAAAATTATACTTCAAAAAATTTTTAAACTCAACACCAATAATATATCTTTTTTCACTGCAAAAATTTCGTAAATGTGGTTGTTTGTTTCTATAAAAAAAATTATTGTTGACTTCAATGAAAGAAAGCTTTAAAACAACTTATTACTCTTTCTATTAATTTACAAAAAAATATATGTACATCATTTATACAATTTTAAACGTTCTGAAACTTTTGAGATATCTACTTTTATTAAGGTTTAGTATTAGTCTCTGATTAGTTATATGAATTTTATAA
The DNA here is from genome assembly GCA_036346225.1 of Platerodrilus igneus. NCBI lineage: Eukaryota > Metazoa > Arthropoda > Insecta > Coleoptera > Lycidae > Platerodrilus > Platerodrilus igneus. The sequence goes on from JARFIW010001680.1 coordinate 4,829,147, forward strand.
TTGAAAATTTATTATAATTCTCTATAAGAAATATAGTGTTTTCATTATTATTCTACAATTTGTATATGATACCTGAATATGATCCTGTTCGGGTTTACAATTAATTAATTAAATGCTTTGACTTTCCTTAGATTGCAGAACTACATTTTTAATTAATTTAATTTATGGAATCAAAGGTCAAAAATACTTATTGTTTGAATTAATCTGTACTTCAAGTGTACTGCCAAAAAAATTCTATTTTATAATGTGACAAACAAATATAAACGTGTCACGTGCTTAGTTACGAATGCATTTTAGTATAACCTTGTAAATTCAAAAATTATCTTATAGAAATTTCTTTGTGTTTATAAGAGCATTTATGAAATATCCAACTACTAAATTCTGAACAAAAATTACGTGTCTAATTTAAATGACCATATAAAATTTACAAAAATTTCGTGTACCAATTTAAATGAACATATAGAATTTACAATAATTACGTGTACTAATTTAAATGAACATACAGAATTTACAATAATTACGTGTACCAATTTAAATGAACATACAGAATTTACAAAAATTATTTGTACATTTCCAGTAATGGTTCCATGAAATGAAAATTGAACTAAAATTGGAGATGACTCACCACTAACAATCTGCTAGGCATCCGAGTTCGTCAACCATCCTAAGCACTTACAACAGCAGGTGCGCGCGGCTGGCACGTGCACGGGCTTAACTTCTATACGAAACAAAATTTACGGAAAATTTCACCATACTCCATAGTAGCATTTGAGACTTTGTACTTTCAATACAACTAACAACAAATTGTGCTTCAGTGTTCCAAAACAATTATATACATAAGAATTATCGTTCCAAACTTTTATACATTACTTGCTTAGTTACGAATACATTTTTTAATTGCGTTTCAAAACTGTATAAACATTTTTTACTTGCGTTTCAAAATTGGACCTAAAACTTGCGCGATATTATTTTTTACTTGCGCTGAAAAGAATCGAGAAAATGATTTGGATGCAAACTTGAAAATTATTCACCTACCGTAGATGTGTATTTCTTAGTCACACTAGGTCGATTCAACAACTAATCGAGGCCATGGTATCCGTCGACACCATTTCACCTGTCTTTGGGACGGCAAGTTTTATCAAACCTGCTAGCCCACGTTTCAACACTTGCTTAGCTGATTACATTCCAACGTTAAATGATGAACCTTGACCACGAGGCAAATTTATAATTCAAGCACGCGCAGAATAGGAATGTTGTATCAATACATACACAGATAAAAGAAATCTTAAATTTTACTTCGAGTCTTTAAATATAGGTAGAGCTCTAAGTATGAATTGGTAATATATTGTTTCTATCGGAATTTAATATTTTCTGTTTAATAATGGATATTTGTTAAATAGATATTTAGAACAAAAGCGTACATTAATGAAGCAGGTAATTGTATTCGTTACACACTATTTGTGTACGTGAACGCTAATTGATTGACAAATATTGAATTAACTGTAAATTTTATAGGATTTACTTCTCATAGTCGCATCTAGCTTTGTTCACAAGTGCTACTCTGGTTTAAACATGAATCACATTGCAATTTTATTAAAACCAATAGAAAAGTTTCGCAACTTAACATTCAAACTTAATAAAATTAGCGCAGAGTGAAAATTAATTATATTGACGTATAGCGTTCAACTTCAAATAAAGAAAATTCGTACAACGGTTCATCAAAACATAACAAAACCTATTACCATTATCAGGGCACGGTTAATTAGTAGCCATTTATTTCAATAATATCTTTCAATCATCACCATTCATGCGATTTATAAAAATTTTTTTGTAATCAGAATTTTTCAGTAATACAACAAAAACATCAAACATTTTTATTAACAGTTCTCTTCTATTTATGACTACACATTAACATCTAAAATAATTGACACGTAAATAAAGCTAACTATTTTCTTTTTAGATTTTTTACGTCAGGCCTTATACCAGTAGGATACGAAGTAGCAGTCGAATTGACATATCCAGAACCAGAATGTATATCAAGTGGACTTGTTCAAATTATTGGTCAAGCAATTGGAATAGGATTTATCTACTTGTATTCCTTTCTTTTGTACACCTTTGGTGATTATGTTTCAAATTTTACAACTGCAGGATTATTGTTACTTAGTTGTTTAATGGTTTTCTTTATACGGTTTGATTTAAAACGACGAAAAGCTCAGATTAGTGAAGAGATTAAATTTCCCCAGATTTGCAGCTCAATATCCAAAGAAATCCCTTATTAATGTTTATTAAATGAACGTACTGGGTTCCAAGCGCATGACTAACTATACCTTTATTATAATATTAGTTTTAATATTTTTTTATCAATAGTACTATTGATGTGGTTAATCTATAATAAAGAGATAAGAAAACTAGTCACTAGTTTTATATGAGACAAGTCGGTTTTATATATGAGACAATTTGGCTATACATATTTTTTTGTTACAGACTCCATCACAGCTCTTCTTGTGGATTCAATGGGGTAAATCAGTGTGAAACAATAAAATTTCAACAACCCTGTATATAGCAAAGAGCAAATTATTTACGCGTAAAATTAAATTTAATTCATTTAGTGAAAATAGACGAGCATTAGGATAATTTTTATATTTAATAATTGGAATGTTAGGATTACATAAAGAAAAAACAGCTTTAAAGCAAATAGAAGTTCAAGGATACGCATAATTAACCATAAGTTTGAATTCAACACATATAAGCATAAGGGAACGTACTGTGTAAGAAAATCAATAATTCCAAAGCAAATGTATTCGTTTTATACAGATACCAAGAAGCAGAAAGTTCAAGAAGTTGTTATGTTCAAACGTTCGATAATTAACAGAAACACCTGCGTTTTAAAAGGTTATGTTCGACGAAGTCGAGCGCAAGTAAGATAGGATTTCATAGAAATATTTTCAACCGTCATTTTGGTATAAACAACAAGGCTAACAAACATCTTAAAAAGTGAGGGAAATGCACAATCGATTGTATGCAGCAGATAGAGACAGATATAAAGCAAGCAAAGGATTGAAAATCACCTAGGCATCCACGTGGAGTTGAGATAAGATGTCATCAATATCGATTTTCTGTAACTCAAGTGGGGTTGAAACGAGACCACAAACACGCGTAGAAATGAGATGCATAGCGTCTAGGAGGAGATTGGTGACGGCAGAGAATTTTGTCATTGGTTAAAAGTAGACTGTTTTCCCAACGAACACACGCGAAGTTTGAATGCGAATTCGAAGTATACAGCACATAGCACAGAACAAATTTTCGGAATCAGCCGACGGTTATGCTCAAAATTTGTAGAAACGGTGTTTGAAAATAAGCTTTTCGAGTGAAGTGCGTCCACTAGGGGGTTGGAGAAAAGATTTAAATACCGAAGCTTTAATATTGAAGTTCTCTTTTCATTTACGTCGATAAAAGTGCTGAATACCGATTCAGAATACAATAATAAAGCTTTTGTGAGTATTTTATGTAATATTACCGTAAATATAGTGGTTGCTAGTATAAAACAGTAGTAGCAGACCTCTAATTATTGACGTGAAGTACGAGTAGTGCATACTAAATTAATAAAGGTCCGGCTACTACTAAGCAAAAATCAATAAATGGAAACATGATATATGGGGGTAACCAGAGCTGGTAATCTATTTTGTGTGCATGATATGGATGGTAGAGGCCTGTGGATTCGCCAAGCAGTATAGTCAATGGTAACAACGCCAAGGGGTTTTTATGGTAACCATCTCCAACGGGAATGAAGATTAAAGAATTCTCCAGGTATTTATTTGAAATTTCTGTTGTTGTATAAACATTTGTGAAATTTTGTGCTGTGTGGTTGACGTTTTTGGTGGCATATTTATGGTTGCAGAAATTTATTGTAAAAGGTACATGTACTGGACTATTTATTGATGTTTAAATATTGAAAAAGGGTGTATTTAAAACATCCAAAATTTAGTCAAGATAAAAATTGAATTGTAAAAGGTAAACGGGTCTGTAAATTTTGGTTTTAATTTATGCAAGGTTTAAAAGGTATATACAAACTGAACTGGGTTATAATGAGCTCACCATACTCCAGTGTGAAGTCAATTTAGGGTAACATGTGGGACCCATCTACTCATATCTCATTGAATTTGTTTAAATATTATTCGAAAAATCAAAGACTTTAAAAACATACCATAATTTGAGTTTTATAATCATTGTATCAAATGGTTTTAACACATGTGAATATAAATTATCTGTAAATAGGTGTAAATAAAAGGTTGTATGATTGTGGTATTATTTGGTAGTTTTATTGAATGGTGTGCGAGTATGAAAGAGATATGTTTGTAAATTTATATATTTGAAAAGCGGCACAGCTGAGCTAGGCAGAGAAGCTAAAGGAGTTTAAATGTGAAATAAAAGGGTAAAGAATTTTTTGTTGAAATTTTTGAATTTTTGAAAATTGTACGTTGGCTCCAGGTAGAGCACGAATTTTACGAAGGTTCCACGGCAATTTTATGACGCCCAATTCGTGGGGCTCGTATGATTTAGTTAAGGACCGATGTTAAAGCTTTGTCCCAGAATTTTACTGACTTCCACGACAATATATATATATTGCTGTGACAATGGGTTGTTTAGGGTGTATTGAGTAGTAAGGGTTGTGTAGTAACTATAAATAGCAATATGAATCAGAAAACTGCATTTATGTAGCAGAAAAATAAGTAATTACATTATGTAAATAGCAAGCATATCTTTCGATAATAGAACACGCATTCAGCAGAGAAATAATCGTACATGTAATTAAAACTACGTTGAGAAGTATTTAACAAGTTTATAAAATAAAGACGCAGAAGATAAGATAAAACCTAATAAATCCTCATGCAATTACGCTTGTGATAAATAAGGAACAATATGCGCTTTGATAAGAAAACGCACTTTCAAAGATCAGTTTAAATAAATACATGAACGAAAACAGCACTAGAGTTACATCATTTATTTTTGTACAATTATACAAAAGCTTTATCTATACAAAACAACAGACGTAAGTAAAAGTCCGGCCACGATAACGATAGCAAATAACAAGCATGATATGAGAATCCAGGGAATATTAAAGACAAACCTGGTTGGTTGAAACAATCTGTAAAGCTGCTTGGAAACCCAATCCAATGATAGTGGGAAAAGCTATTTAACACCCATCGGTGATAAAGCAGCTCAGTTTCCACTTGAAGCACGTTGAATCCACACCACTTTTAATCAGAAATCTACGCGTAAGATAAATGAAATTTATAATATAGTGAAAATAGTGCTGTATAAAAATTGTGTTAAGAATATATGAAAAGTTTTTGCTGTTTTTCAGAAAACGGCTTCTAATCTGCATCGAAGACAATTCTAATTTTGGAACAATTCAATTCTAATCTGCGTCGAAAACAATTCTAATTTTAATCCTGGTATAACCCTGGGCCAATTCTAATACGCTGCTAATTTATGATCCGAAGTCTGGAATTTCAAGTGGTATTTAAGGAAAGAGATTCAAAGCATATGCAGAGATATACAGAATAAAGCACGAGGTGATTTTTGGAAGGCAAGGGGTAACTGTACTGAAATATTGGTTCGACTAAGCAGAGCATTGGTATTCGATTAAAGACAACAAGGGGGTGTTGATCCACAACACAAAACAACGTATCAGGAGATCACAGGTCAGATCTACTTAATTTTAAGGAATCTTTTCAATTTAAATTTTAATACTGAATTTATTAAATTTATTCAAAACTTGTAAAGAGTCAACAGGAACATTGCATGCGTTTAAACTTACGTAATAAATCATAAAGAGGTTTCGAACGTTCCAGATTTTTTTGTAAAGGGTGTTATTTTTGGTGACTTTATATTGAATTAAAAGTATATAAATTTTGGGATAAATAATCCATATAATATTAATTGATTGAAGGGTGTATTTAAAGAATTTCAAAAATTGTAATTATTATTTCCGTTCATTATATGAATGTTAATTGACTTCGTTTTATCAATTCAAACAGGTAATCATAAATGGGCGAAAAAGAAAATTGTTCATCGTATCGTTGTGCACTGTGTAGATTAAAAAGGGCTAGCCGTGGCATAATAAAAGTAATAGATTAATTTTAGAGAAATACAGGGAGGTGGCGTCAAGTAGAACGTTTATTACATCGAGTACGGCGTCATATCAGTTTATATGACGCAACAACGGGGGGAGAAAATCATAGCAATATATATATATATATATATATATATATATATATATATATATATATTGTTGTGATACGGTAGCAATAACCCGGTGCGCTTTTTTTATGAATTAAAAGGGTTAAAATTTTTATTATGTAAGTTTTTAATTTTTAATATATAATTTTAATTACCTCGGCTAGCTTAGTTTTTAATTACGCACGGGGCTTGCGACAATACGACAAACAAAGACTTTATCTTTATCTTCTACCTTTATTTACTGTTTCTTTAAACCAAAATACTCTTAAGCACAATTATTATAACATTTTCAAAAATATTATTACCCATTATTAATACTCAGAGTAAATGGGCCTTGAATAATACCTTCTTTCTCATTCTTTCTTTATAATTTATTTTTAATCTAAGTAAACTCTCGAGTATGGTGAGCTCATGATAACCCAGTTAATTATGAATAATGTGTGCTTTTCTACTTTGCATACTCTTACAACAAACTAAAAAAAAACAAAGCCATGTACTCTTCACAAAAGTTTTACGTCCTGATGGAACGTTAATAAGCTTTCTAGACACCTTCAGATTTCTAGCTAAATACCATAATAAAGTTAGTTCTACGTATTATGTTTAATACGCAAATAATCCACAATACCTTCAAAATCACTCTCATACGTCACCCAATATTCACAGTTTATAAGAATCACAATTTCAAATCGTTACCTGGAAATTTCTAGACGATCTCCGCTCCGTGGACGATGCCATGTATTTCTTCTATCTGGTCTGCAGGCCGTTTCTAGCGGGTACTAGACGAACCCCATCTAAGTTGAACTGCTAGCGCTGCCTTCACGGTGTATCGAAATTCCAAATCCATATTAAACATACGTCTTTCACAATTAGTTACTTTAAACCACGTTACTTAATGTTCCGACACGAGCTTGTTTAAAAATATGATCGGTGATACCTCAATTAAAAAAAATATGTAATTTCGGCACACAAACCGCGTATAAATTATGAGGCTCACCGTGCAATATAATTTACAATAATTTATTTTACTTACAAAACTCGTGGTAGCTTCCATAGCGATCGAAATATTAAGGGCTTTAATTATGTCTTTGTAAAATATTTATACATTTAGACTGCCACCTCCCGGCCACATTTATCCGAAATCCCCCGTTTACAACAACACATTCTTACAATTTTGCCCTCAACCGATTTTTAAGCCCGCAAATTTCAGCACGTCGTTATGATATTTTCAGAAAACTACGCTACACTATCCTCGTGTTTGTCTCAAGTCAAACTAACCATATCGACCAATTGTAGACCTACTGACGTTTCACAAATCCCGCCTATACTACCGTTGTCTCTTGCTTATGCGTTTTCTACGTCTCTTTCTAACCTTGCTTGAGTGATAGAAAATCGATATTCCTGTTTGTCTGCTATCTACTCCACGTGGACTTCCTACGTGATTTAAATCACCCCTCGTTAGTATTTACTACGAACGCCTGCGACGGTTTACCCGATATTCTTTGTAACCGTTTGCTATCTATACAAATTAAGTAGAACTTGACCTTTCCAAACCACGCAGGTGTTCAATCTCAACGAACGTTTTAAATACATGTCTCCGAGTTGTATTTAAGCGTATTTCAACCCCACCGATATATTTGTCTGTTAGCAACGCTTTTCACCTTAGTATTATTGATTTTTACACGCTTTTGTGCATATTATACGTAAATAACCGTTTAATTAAACTCAATTAAATTAATAAATGAATGGCATTGGCTTCTACCATTTAATTTCTTTGCAAATCTACTAAATATTTATCATTATTTAAAAATTTTTGTTAATACTCGTTGCTTAAAAATGAATTAACTGGAATAACTTTCACACGTAATTTCTGGTTGTTTCTTTTATACAGGGTGTTTTGAAATTGCTTCGTTTATTTTTACTTTTAACCCTTTAAAACCGTTATAATATATATATATATATATATATATATATATATATATATATATATATATATGTATAGTGAATAAGATGAAATAATAACTTAGACTTTTATGCAAAGTCCAAATGATCATTTCAAATCGAGCTAGTACTTGAAAAATGATGGAAAATATAAGGTTTTGGACAGGACTTGAATCTGTATCCTGGTTTTGCCGGAACCATGCGTTTACCAATTACGCCACCGAGACCGATGACACAATTGGGAAATTTACAAATTTAAATCGTGTCCACAATTATACATAAACCTAACTTGTTTGTTGTGGAGAACACCAGCCTGAGGGTGAGGAGAATATCCTCGATAGTGTTTAAAGCAACATTCTAGTAAATTGTATGTTGGGAAGGTTCACTTCAGCCTAAGTGGTGAGGATAATATTTTTTGAAGTGTTCCGGAACAACAACTAATTATTAATTAATAATTCCTACTGATGATGACCACATAGTGGTCGAAATACGTATCTAGTAATTTAAACATTTTTTGTGGTTAAGGGTTTTTATTTAATTTTACATTCCACTTCCTTCTTTTAATCAATATAAAACCCGATCTGATAAAAAAGCCAAACAACAATAAAGTTACAAAGAGTTACAAGGTTACACTAGGTGAGAAAAAAATGTACACGATGCTCCAACAAGCTGTACTGCAGAAAAAACAGCTATATTTTCTCTTAGAACTCCCATCGTCTATCGGGACTAAATTTATGTGGAATGACTGGCTCTCAACGGCTTTTGTCGGACAGAAAGTTTGAAGACCTTTCCAGTAAGAATTTGCGTTTGCTTCTGTAGGGCCCACCCCTCACTACTAAACGTTAACTGCGCATTATTTACTCTACGTCTCTTTAGTAGAGTAAACTTAATTCAGATAACTAGCGCTAATTCAGCACGTAATAGCCTCGCCATTTGAGGACATGAACGAATGCACATATCAAAAGTTTTTAATTTTAATTGTAATTCCATTGTCATCCATGGTTAATGGTACATCCTGTATATATTTTGGCTTAAATGGAGTTGTTACAAAATTGAAATTATTTGGCAATTAACATGGTCCTTAATTTACGTTACGTATATTAAAGGTTTTCTGCTTGCTTATGCGAAAATAGGTTCTTTTAATGTGAGTGTAAGAGCAAAAGAACAACAATTTGGGGTAAATAAAAACAGATCTCTCTATCTCAAACTTTATTGAAACCATATTTGCAAAACCCTGTTGTGCAACTCCTCAGCAGCTTGTAGCTTACATTTAAATTTAATACTGGCTGCCAAAATTGCACTAATAAAAAGCTCAATGCAGGTAACTGTATTAGACCAAAAAGCTCCATAATTACGCAGCAAAAATGAGTATAAGTAGGTAAAGGCAACTCCAACAACTTGTGCTTATGCTATAAGATAACCAGAAGACGTACTTGCTAGAATCGGATATGTGAGTTCGGTGGTCAACTCCAGAGAAACGGAATACAATGTCGTCATAAAAAATCTGAAACAAACACTAATAGTATTTAAAAGCTTACTTAGAATGGCGTTGGTCAAAGTCCTCCCCCGCCCCTCGACCGATTTACACCAAAACCTAGCACCTGATTGCTTAAGAACTAGCACCACCAATTTTAGAGCTAGCACTTAACCCGTTTCGGAAATATGGTCAATTATATTCGGGGGTGCCAACTTAAAACCCGTGCTCCGATTGGCTCCGAAACCTAACCTAGCACTTTATAGCTTGGACTTAGTACCACAAGCGAGAAAGCTAACACATCAAAAACAAGATTGCGGCTAATTTTTTTAAATTTTTAGCTACACACACATACACATACACTTTCTGTCTCTCTCTCTCTCCCTCTCTCTCAGACACACACGCACGCACACACACACACGCACACATACACACACATCGTTGTCCGATTTGATTCCAAATCTAGTACTTCTTTGCATATAGCTAGCACCAGCCAGCACCACCGATACATAGAACTAGCACCAACACCGTTTCGGAAATATGGCGAATTATAGGAGCGGGCAACTTTACGCTAGGTCTCTGCAGTTCTCCGTTTTGCTCTTATCATCGCTTATATATTTTTTGTGTTAAAGTTCGTTGGAATTGCTACTAAAATAAACAATGTTCAGGTTAAGGAGTGATATGCATAGTGAAGAATTTGTTTTCACATTAGGTTTTTGAATGCATTAGTTGATCCAAAGGAAAAATTCTTCCAGAACTGCAAATTAAGCTTTCGATTTTTGGATTAATAACATGTAGTGAAAATTTTTGGGAAGGGTGTCAGTGATAGATATAAAAGATAGTAATACAATTTCTACGTTTGATAAATTCGCGTATAGAGCGTAATGAAATAATACATAAGTTGTTAAGATGTTTAAGAAACTAAAATATACTGAATATTACCCAAAGAACCAAATAATTACAATTATGGGATTAATGGGATGGTTTATTTAAGAAAACATACAAGAGAGAAATAGCATAACAGACATGGTAACTGGTGCCAGGTTTAAGGTCCAAACTATATAGTGCTAGGTTTTAGAGCAAATCTGAGAACTGGAAAGGGCTAACAGAGCCAATCGGAGCACGGAAAAGGGGAGGATTAGCGTCAAGCTAGCCTCACCCGAATATAATTGGCCACATTTCTGAAACGGTTTAGGTGTTAGCTCTAAAAGAGGTGGTTGTACTAGCTCTAAGCAATCAGGTGCTAGGTTCTGTATCAAGTCGGACAACGGGCAACTGGGGGCGGCAGGCTAAAAAATTTTAAGAATTTGCCGCCGTTTTGCTTTGAGGTGTTAGCTTTTTCGCTTGTGGTGCTAGCTGGTGCTAGGTCTAAGCTATATAGTGCTAGGTTTTGGAGCTAATCAGGGCTGGGGCGAGAGGGGGGGTAGCGTCAAGTTGCCTTCTCTTAAATATAATTGGCCATATTTCCAAAACCGCTTAAGTGCTAGCTCTTAGATTGGTGATGCTAGCTGATGCTAGCTCTAAGCAATCTGGTGCTAGGTTTTGGTTAAAATTGGAACTAGTAGGGGCAACATGACGGACCCCCTCGTTTTGCATTTAACGAATTTAGAACGCTATCCGAGTTTTTAATGCTCTCTTGGTCAATGTTTAATATAATATTAACTTTCGGGTTAAAGAACCCTGGCCAACTGGAACTTCCATTTCATTTAGACGTTTTAGCTACAGTGAACATTTTCAGTAACGTACAGCCAGAATAATGGATAAATTTTTAACAAGGCCTTTTTGCCCGATTCAATAAAGAATATTGTAGGACACTTTATTAAAAGTACAATCTGCAACTGTAATGTTGTAATACGTGGAAGATAAGTATTTCAAAGTTAATTGGGATGTTTTAAGCCTTTATTTAAAGATAATATAAATTGGTACAAATTTGCACATAACACAATATGTAAAATACAAAATCATACGAGGATAAAATGATTACGTACAATATATAACCAAGCGTCTTCAAGACAATCTTCAGGGGGCGTTTATGGAAATGCAAGTCTGTTTTATCTACTACAAAAAAGCTCCAAAACATTCATTAGATAAAGCAATTAGGTGTTAGGAAGAGACCCCTTTGCACACTTCAAACTTCGAGGTACCCTAAAAAATGTCTCCTTTATTGTCGGGAATGAATCGCATCCTTTTTTGCGCTAAAAAATCAATTTCCATTGGCTGACGATATTCGGGCGACCGAGAGTAATCATTCCCAGTCCGCATAGCACGGAGTACCTAGCAATACCATGACTAGCATTTACCTTTTCCTGACAAATTATCCAATTAAATAAACGGTTTACCTTGACTTCACTTGGCTCGACTCTTCCCAAACGGCTTTTTTTGCCCTAATACATCTATAAAATAAAGTACTAGAGATACATAAAACTAGTCAATACGAGCCCAATGTGTTTAATAAAAAAAATTCATTTAAATAAGTAAAATGACAATTTTAACTACCAGAACAAAATTATGTAAGGGACCATATGTATGCATGTGGTTTACATATAAATTAAATAAATATGTTACCCAATCTTGAAAAATAAACATGTAAAATATAGAGAACCCGTGTAGCGTAAAAAATAAATTATTTTCTCGCTGAACTTCAAATTAAATGACCTTAATATCTAAGCATTTAAGGAAAAAAAATTACTTAACAGAAACGGTGGCACCACTGCCTGTACGTTTAAAAAACTTATATTCACTAAAAATGTACATTTGCGCTACAATCATTAAATGACAATTACCAACAAAATAATGAAAATATCTATAACCTTAAAATATTCTAGAAACATAGACAATCTGAATTATTATGATGTGGACTTTTAGTTTCCAAATGTAAAGAAAATAACTGCGTTAATTTAAATACCCGAAGGTCTCAACCATTAAATAAATATGTTCATCAGCATTATTAGGTTTTCAGACCTGGAACTGGTTAAACGCGTACCATCATTGTTTCCTATTCTGAACTAACCTACACATTTCCCTAAAATTTGCAGTCCGCCTCTATCACTATCTGATCTAGGTCTACATCTACCTCTTTTTTCCTATCTCTGCTTGTAATATATCCCATACTATTCCCCAAAAATGCCTTAGAACGTATTCTGCCCTTCTATTTCTCCTATTTTTTTTCACAGATATCTGTTTTTTAATACTATTTCTATAACCTATTTGTTATTAACTTTATCTGTCCATGCTATCATTCTCATTCATCTGAAGCACAACATTCCAAAAGGCTGCTACCGTTTTTCTGCTGTTTTTCCTACTGCCCGTATTTCGTAGGCATACCGTGCTGTGCTCCACACATATGCTTTCAACAATTTTCTTCTTGTTTCTATGTTTGTTGTCTTTGATCGTTAGATGTAGTTCGGTCCCCTTCTATTGTTTTACAATTATATACTCTATTTCTCCGACATTCAGTGGTTGCGAAGGAGGGTAAGCAGACTGTGGCTGCCAAGTTCCCCCAGCACTTGAACATTTGCGATTTAATATTTTTTCCAATACATCTTTTTACACAGCCAACTAGTTGCAGATGTTTCACAACCAACACTTGTAGTTATTTATAATAATCATCAGATTTATCTGCACTTATTTTTTCGTCATTAATTTTTCTGACTCGCAACTAGCTGGACACGTACACACGTACACAGTTCCCTGCAATTCCTACAACAGCCTATATACAGTTTGGTTCCCGATCTATTGTTTTCTAATATATGCCTTATTTTACCGAGATTAAGTGGTATGAGAAGGGGGGGGGCGTCGCCGTGGATCAATGCAGTAAGCGTAAGACTACGGATGCCAAAGTCCTGAGCTCGAACCCCGACACGGCGGACTGCTAGAAAAATGGCGGTGAGCATTTTTCACAAAAACTACGCCCTCGTTCGAATGAGAGGTCAAATGAAGGTCCCGTGTGTGAGTGTTGTCACGGTGTTAAAGATCCCTACCTTGCCTGGAACGGCAAGAATTCGGCAAAATTCTAAATTTTCAGGCAATAAAAACTCGCCTCCTGGCCAATGTAGTCCCTACAGGTGGAGCATTGGAAATGTAAATGCACGGTATGTGAAGGAGGTTAAGCAGCCTGTGGCTGCCAAGATTCCCCAACACTTAAATATTTGCCGAATTAAAAGTTTTCCAGTATATCCTTTCACATAATTAACATACCAAGCATAAAAACATGACGTTGCGGTCAGCATTACCTTGTTTATAAAATTATTTTAAAAATGTCTCACAAGCTGTAATAAAGAAACCTAGCCAATTGTGCCTGGTTTCCGTCGTACATTGGGATCGACTCTAGATAGAATTTCATGTTTTCAGAGTTCATCTTGTTACGTTTATTTTCAGCATAAACTAATTATCCTATTTTGCTTCCTGGTTAATACCCGCTCGAATAAATTCCGTTTCTACTGTGAAATAAAATCGTTAATTTATAATTGATGATAAATACGCGTTACAGTAATTTTCAACTCAAATCCCTTTGGCGTTAAAAACGAAAATTTATTCCGTAAATTAAAATAACCTTTCCCTTGTTGATTCATTCTTAGTTCGCATAAATGCGACTTCGATTGTTAAATCTTAGGACCTAATTACTATTAAAAATCTTTTCTAAGAATTCCTTAACGTAAAGTTTATGCTACGATTAATTATGCAAAAACGTGTTCTAAGTATCCGATAATTGATTCGTATGTGTTTTCCATAGAAAGCTTCGCTGAATTAAAGACGTGTATTATCTCAACAAACTCGGGTTTTCTAGTTTAATCGTTCGATAACAACAATTTTAGTTTCAGCTTTGGTCATGAGCTAAACGAAATTGATATTCACTTGTTTTTCAACTGGCATGATTAGAACATCCGTTCTGGTTTTCTTTGTTTCGTTCGTTATACAAACTTTGAGCACGCCTTGCAGCGTGGTGAGTATTTATGATTTTCTAAAATGGTACTTTTCGACGTCAATAACTTAATTTTTATTTTGTAATTACTATAGCTCCTTCTGGTAGTCCTTAAAGCTGCGATGAATGGTCGCCCCTGGTTGTGATGGGTGCGCCACCCGAAGGCAGGATCACGCGTACCTTTCCTGTGCTTCGTTATTAGAGCCGGCAGCAACACGCTGGTGAGTGTTTTCTTCACTATTTACGTTAAGACCATATCGATTTGGGATTTTATTGTTTAAGCTCATGCATTTCCAAATTTAATTCTTATCTACAAAAGTTATTGAACTATTTTGGAATTTACTGCCCCTATATCAATGCTTTACTATTTGCTTTTAAATAACTAAAAATATACCACTTATTAATGTGAAAATGGATTAAAAACTTGCTGGCATATTTGAAAACGTTGTTTCCATTATATTCTTAGCTTTGCGTTAGTTGTTTTAACATTATTAGAGCCTATGTAGTGTCATAATATTATGATTACTAAATTAAAGTTTGATATCAGGTATGGCAATACACTAGATATAAGATGATAGAGTATACTGTTTATGCTTATATACTCAAGCTGTTTTTATGCTTGTTGTAACATATGAATATCGGACAGTAATTGTAATGTTTTTCTAATTAATTTGGTTTTGTTAATTATTGATTGTGTGTACATATTTTGTTTAATTATAGGTTTCTTCTTCTTTTTTGGTGTGTGTTATAAGTGTGAATGAGTGTGAATAATTTTTCTTTATTTATTTCAGGCTTTTCTTTAA
The DNA here is from genome assembly GCA_036346225.1 of Platerodrilus igneus. Lineage (NCBI taxonomy): Eukaryota > Metazoa > Arthropoda > Insecta > Coleoptera > Lycidae > Platerodrilus > Platerodrilus igneus. Next base: position 4,844,526 of record JARFIW010001680.1, read on the forward strand.
TGTGGTATAAGTATAGGTATTCTATCCCGCCCACCGCTTGCCGATTGAGCCCGGTCATACTTTTTTTTTGTTTTTTTATAGGTTACGTCACTGCACGTAACAATCTTTATAGATTAATTCTCAGTTACTTTCAGTTGAGTTTGTATAAAAGATTGTATTATAATTATTTAAAGAATCACTTATCGTTACATCTATTTTATGTAATTATAAACTGATATAGTTACATTGACTTCAGAATTCTACTGAATAATTGTCCCATCAATTAATGCTGCATTAAATTGTACATATACTGCGTATATTTAAAAATCTTTGTTATAATTACGTTTCAGATTTATCTGAATAAATTGTTTCAATAATAATTGCTGAAATAAAATAGTACAAAGAACTGTGTATATATACAATAAAGTTCAAGCTTTTGCTGAGTAAATTCTTTCTGAAATAATAATAATAATAAATCCTGGCAATAATTGTGCATAAAATGCGTATGTAAAATTCTTTTGTTTCTTACTGGCTAATATCAATATGCAATTGAAAATGGTTAGGAAAATGAACTTATGGTACTTATAAAATTTTGATTGCCAGTTTCAATATCTAATAACTGTACTCTCAACTAATGTTAATTGTGCGAAAGGATTTACTAGAAAACTATTACTTTGGCAAATGTCTAAGTGTTGGGGAATCCTTGGAAGCCACAGGCTGCTTAACCCCCTTTACATACCACTGAATCTTGGTGAAATAGGGCATATAATTAGAAAACAATAGAAGGAAATCGAGCTGTATATAGGCTATATGAGCGGCTCCGTGGCGTAGTGGTATGTGTGTGACTACTACGCCCAAGGTCCCGGGTTCGAATCCCGACACGGTCCGCTTGAAAAATGTTAGGCGAGCATTTTTCACAAAAATACACCCTCGTTCGGATGAGAGGTAAAATGGAGGTCCCGTGTGTGAGTGTTGTCACGCACGTTAAAGATCCCTACCTTGCTTGGAACAGCAAGGGTTCGGCAAAATTCCAAATTTTCCAGTTAAAAAAACTCGCTTCCTGGCCAATGTAGTACCTTCGGGTGGAGCATTGGAAAAAAAAAATCACATGTATATAGGCTATCCAAGGTCCCGGGTTCGAATCCCGACACGGTCCGCTTGAAAATGTTAGGCGAGCATTTTCACAAAATACACCCTTGTTCGGATGAGAGGTAAAATGGAGGTCCCGTGTGTGAGTGTTGTCACGCACGTTAAAGATCCCTACCTTGCTTGGAACAGCAAGGGTTCGGCAAAATTCCAAATTTTCCAGGTAAAAAAAAACTCGCTTCCTGGCCAATGTAGTACCTTTGGGTGGAGCATTGGAAAATCAAATGTAATGTATATAGGCTATCCAAGGTCCCGGGTTCAAATCCCGACACGGTCCGCTTGAAAAATGTTAGGCGAGCATTTTTCACAAAAATACACCCTCGTTCGGATGAGAGGTAAAATGGAGGTCCCGTGTGTGAGTGTTGTCACGCACGTTAAAGATCCCTACCTTGCTTGGAACAGCAAGGGTTCGGCAAAATTCCAAATTTTCCAGTTAAAAAAAAAACTCGCTTCCTGGCCAATGTAGTACCTTCGGGTGGAGCATTGGAAAAAAAAAATCACATGTATATAGGCTATCCAAGGTCCCGGGTTCGAATCCCGACACGGTCCGCTTGAAAAATGTTAGGCGAGCATTTTTCACAAAAATACACCCTTGTTCGGATGAGAGGTAAAATGGAGGTCCCGTGTGTGAGTGTTGTCACGCACGTTAAAGATCCCTACCTTGCTTGGAACAGCAAGGGTTCGGCAAAATTCAAAATTTTCCAGGTAACAAAAACTCGCTTCCTGGCCAGTGTAGTACCTTCGGGTGGAGCATTGGAAAATCACATGTAATGTATATAGGTTATCGCGGCTCCGTGGCGTAGTGGTATGTGTGTGACTACTACGCCCAAGGTCCCGGGTTCAAATCCCGACACGGTCCGCTTGAAAAATGTTAGGCGAGCATTTTTCACAAAAATACACCCTCGTTCGGATGAGAGGTAAAATGGAGGTCCCGTGTGTGAGTGTTGTCACGCACGTTAAAGATCCCTACCTTGGTTGGAACAGCAAGGGTTCGGCAAAATTCAAAATTTTCCAGGTAACAAAAACTCGCTTCCTGGCCAATGTAGTACCTTCGGGTGGAGCATTGGAAAATCACATGTAATAATGTATATAGGCTATCACTTTCTAGTTGCCGCTTGAAGCGAGCGGACGTGTTTTTGCCGAGTTCCCGCTTCAGCAATAACAGTAAGTGTTTATCTAGGGTTTTATTATTTATTGTTCAATTATTTTATTTGAAGCTTTGCTTTTTATTGTGTTTTATTTTTATAATTGTGTGCCATCAAAATTTAAATACAGGGCAGTAAAATAAAAATTTTAAAACAGAATTTAAACTAAATAAGAACTAAATAAATCGCGTTTTTCTTTGTAATTTAAACCAAATCCGCGTTTTAAAAATAAACTAAATAAATTTCGGGTTAATAAAGCAAAGGTCTAATAAACTAATATTCAAAAAATAATTTCGAAATAACTTAAAAAGACATTTTTAATAATAAATTTAAAATAAAAACCACGTAAATCGTGTAAAAAACCGGGTAAAACGACCAAAAAGTGTGTGAATTTTTTATAGTGCGCGTATAATCAAATAATAACCAAAGAACAAAAATCTAAGCCTTTTTATATCAAATAAATATCTCAAAAACTAGAAATTTTAAAACAATTTTAATATAAATTTTCCGTAATTTAAGTACACGCGTACTTCTAAGTTCTTTTAAAATTGATTTTGGTGTAATTAAGCAGTGTAACAGTTACGGGTTGTGCTAGTTACCAAGCGATAAAGTGAAAGGTCATTTCCGGTTACCACATTCCGATTGCGCTCGACCTTATTTTGTTAATTACACATTTAAAAATAAAGTGTTGTTATTTATAAATTAGATATTTTAATATTTTGAAGTAATTAGTTTATTTAAATTTGATTTGATGGTTTAAAAATTTAAAATAAATAAATAGTGTTTTTTACGGTACATTTTGAATCGAGATATTTTTATTGCGTTAGGGAATTTATTTGATTCTTTGTTATTTTGACGCTTAGTGCTTGTAGTATTTTTGTTAAACATTTAATATTTAATTGGGCGGTTCGAAGTTTAAATAAATACAAGGTTGCTTACGGTTCACCTTTAAACAAAACATTTTTATTGAACCAACGTTTTGCGTTCTTCTAGCGTCGTTCTTTTAGCGTCGTAACGGTCAAGTGGTTTTTGAGCTGCATTTTAGGTGTCATTTTTTGTCTTTTGTTTTGTCAGCATGGTGGTCCACCGCGACGAGAAACCATTGCCCAGGAAGAAGAGGGGAGATAGGTTGGAGTCTGATAGGTCGGAGGCTGAGGGCGCTGTTGGGGGGAAACAGCTGAAGGTAGTATTAGAGGATGTAATGTTAGGGATTCAGGAGGAGGTAGAGGAGCCTGTGTCTGCGGCGGTCGTGTCGGGGGAGTCGGGGCCCCCTGGGGTGGCTGCGGCGTCTGAATCGCCCTCAACTTCGGGAGCCCAGCAAAAGATGTCGACTATCAGCGACGTTAGCGTTGCTGCTAGCGACCTCGATGAGCTGGACCTCCTGAGATTGAGGGTGAGGACGGCGCACTCGGTCATCTCCGCAAGGGTGGCGACGACCTCCGCCACTATCGTCGTGGAAGACAGAAAGAGGATTCGCTACGCCGTGGATGATTTCCTCGACGCGGCGAATCAACTTATAGGTATGGTTGGGGCGCTGCGGCTTGTGGCTAGTGATTCTGGGAAAGCTGATGTTGTCGGGGGAAGTCCAGCGGTGGTTACTCCTGTTGTAGGGCAGCAGTGTTCCAGGAGCCAGGAGGTACCGATGCCGCGGAAGGCGTCGTATGCTGCAGCTGCTGCAGGTGCGACGCCCAACTTTGCAGTTAGGGTCGACGCCAGACCAGGGGAGAAGGATGACGTCATGTCGACTCTAAAGAAGAAGGTCGATCCCGCTCGTGATGGTTTTGTTGTGGTCGGAGCTCGTAGAACTCGAAGGGGCGGTGTAGTTGTCGAGTGTGCAAACCGAGAAGATGCGAAGAAATTGCAGTCGAAGGTTGTCGGTCACTGCAAAGAGCTCGTGGCGAAGACCATCGAGAAGAAGCGTCCACGGGTCGTTCTTCCGGGGTCGAAGCGGGATGAAGGCGGAAGAACTGGTGCGGTTGATCGCGAGCCAGAATCCCCGCTTCGGCGATTTGAAGATCGAAGACCACCTGAGGGAGAAATTTAGGTTTGGCGGAAAGGGCCCTAGGGATCCCTTCGTCAACGTAGTCTTCGAAGTGACCCCCACACTTCGGAGACGCATATTAGCTGACGCTATAAACCTTAGGTGGCGAAGAGTCTGGGCCCGGGACCACTTCTCGATGACGCAGTGCTACAGGTGCTACGAGTACGGCCATAGATCGATGGAGTGCAGGGAGAAGGTACAGTGGTGCGGTAACTGTTGCGAAGTCGGTCACGAGTTCAAGAATTGCCGGAGGGCAGTCCCCTGCTGTGTGGTTTGCGCTAGGGCAAACGACAGAACTGGCGGTGGCGCGAAGGTCGATACGCGCCACGACGCCAAGTCGAGTAGATGCCCCACGATGCTGAGATTGAAGAACGCAATCACACGCAACATCGATTATGGACCGTGAAGAGAAAGATAGATTTAAAAGAAGCAAGAAGATTAAATTCGCGCAACTAAATCTCGGGAAAGGAAAGGGCTACAAATAACTTCGTAAAGTTATTCAGCGAAAATAATATCGACATCGGGCTTATACAGGAACCGCACCTGTATAGCCACAAAATAACAGGTTTTGGGAAGGGGGTTACCGTTTTAAACGCAAACAGCGAACGACCGCGTAGCGGGATAATAATAAATAACGGGACGTGCGCCGGAATAATCCTAAACAATCTGTCGAATGAGTTCATAACCACCGCAGAAATAAAAACGGGATTGCATACGTTTTACGTGATAAGCACTTACCTTCCGCCGATCAATTCCCGGCGGGAGAATCCTCAAACAGAGGACTTAATAAATCAAATTGAAGGAATCCTTCGTAAAATCGGTAGAAATAGAAATTTAATTATCGCGGGAGACTTTAATGCTAAGTCGCCATTATGGGGCAGCCCTATCGAAGACGATAGAGGCTCGCAGATTGCTGATCTTTTTACGGGATGGGACCTTAGTGTGATAAACACTAATGATTCACCTACGTTTGAGACGCATATAGGCAGCAGTTTTATAGATATTACTGCAGTCTCGCACGAAATGTTAGAAACGATTTGTAATTGGAAACTAAGGTCGGACGAGGAAACGCTCTCTGACCATAAATTAATAACATGGGACGTTGAAACCAAAACAAGCGCAAACGAGCAGCTAACTATATTTCCGCGGTTCTGTAATAAAAAAAGCAAATTGGGAGCGGTTTAAAGAAAAATTTGGCGAAAGTATCCCTGCGCTCGAAAATGAGCTATTTAACTGCCGAGAGGCAGACGAAGTAGAAACACTCGCGAAAAAATTGAACGACGCGGTGGTAAACGCGTCGTCGTATTCCATGCCGCAAAAGAAAACATTTAAAGACAGCGTACCCTGGTGGACCCGGGAACTAACCACCAAGCGGGCAGAAACGCGTAACCTAAGGCGCCGCTATCAACGCGCCTCGGGAGATATAAGAGAACAACGGAGAATAGAATATAATCAAAGTTACCGCGAATATAAAATATTAATAGAAGAAACGCGAACGAATAAATTTAAAGAATTCTGCACGCAAAACTCAGAGAAAGAACCCTGGGGAACCGCATACCGCGTAATTAGAGGAAATCAACAAAAAATCGCGCTCAGTAATATAAAGAAAACAAATGGCGAATACACGGAAGGTTTTAAAACCACAGCGGAATATTTACTAGAGAAATTTTTCCCATCGGATAATCCCGAGGGGGATGAAGGGTCGCACGATTTAATACGTCGGGAAGCTGCAAAGGCGCAAGGAACAGGTGCCGATAAGGCAATCCTAGTTCACGAGGTCGTCAGGGCTCTTAGGAGGATGAACCCTAAGAAGGCACCGGGGTATGATGGAATCACTTCAGACGCAGCTCTGCAGGCGTGCCTGTTAGCCCCTTGTGTCTTTGTTGGGTTGTTTAATCTTTGTTTAGAAACGGGCGTTTTTCCGCGTTGCTGGAAAATCCAGAATGTGAAATTTATACCCAAACCTAAAAAGACGGATGCGTCAGATCCGGGCAGCTATCGTCCAATTAGCTTGCTACCGGTGCTGGGGAAAGTTTTAGATCGTGTTATGACTACGCGTGTTGAACACCTAGTGCGAGACAGCGGCGGTTTTAATAACCGACAGTTTGGTTTCGTGGAGGGCAAGTCGACTATCGACGCGTTAGAGTTCGTTGTCGGGGAAATTAAGCAGGCAAGAGATGCCAAAGAGTACTGTGTCGTTGTTGCTTTGGACATTTCAGGAGCATTTGATGCTGCCTGGTGGCCATTAATCGTTTGCGAGTTAGATCGTAGGGGTTGTCCGCGAAACTTGATGTCTTTGGTCAAGAGCTATTTCTCGGGGCGATTAGCACAGGTTGAAATTCCGGGTGAAGTTCTGTCGCGTGAGGTGGAAAGGGATGCCCGCAAGGGTCATGTTCTGGTCCCACATTTTGGAAGTTGTTGTATGAGAGCATCTTTAGGGTCAAGTTGCCCGCAGGATGCTCAATCGTTGGGTTTGCAGATGACACGCTTTTAATTGTAAGATCGAGATTGTTAATGGATATGCGCACAAAACCGAACGAGGCGCTTAATAAATTACACGAATGGTCGCAGGCGGTAAAATTAAAATTTAACACGGCGAAGTCAGAGGCGCTTTATTTCGGCACGAAACCAGGAAAGAGACCTCCTAGGTTAGAGCTAGGAGGAGAAAATCCGTTTAAAGATTGTATTACCTACCTCGGCGTCAAGATCGACAATAAATTAAATTGGAAAGCGCACGTACAATACGTAAAAAGTAAGGGCGGCGAAATATCAAATAAAATGATGGCGGCGGCTAACATAAAGTGGGGTTTCAGGGGCGAATCGCTGAGGACGGTTTATGCCGGAGCAATTGAGCCGGCAATACTGTACGCAGCTTCTGTATGGGCAGAAGGTTGTAAAGTCCGGGAGATGCGTCAATTGACGAGCGTACAACGCATAACCGCGGTAAAAGCGGCGAGGGCGTACAGGACCACCTCCACGGAGGCTGTCCTGGTGATCAGTAGGACTCTCCCTATCGAATATGTCGTTAGGGAGATTAGAGATAGACGATTAATAAATATAGGAAAAGGGCGCGAAATTATCGAAGATCTTAATCTTGGTAATAGGGAAATTGCAAGAAAGATTGTTGTATCTGAGTTAGGGCACTCAGCTGATATTAGAGGGATCGAGTTTGTCGAAGGTGATGAGGACGCGATGGGTATCAGAATTTATACGGACGGTTCACGTATGGACGATGGGCAAGCAGGCGCGGCGTTTGTCGTGTATAAGCAGGAAAGGGAGGTGTTTCGGTTTCAAACCAAACTCGCGAACTGGTGCACTATCTTCCAGTGCGAATTGGTAGCCATACGAGAGGCTATCGATTACGTAATAAACCATACGGGCAGAGACGAGTATTATATAATCAGTGATAGTAAATCGGCGCTAACGGCTTTAACAAACATGAACACCTCGACAGATCTCCAAGCGCTAGAGTTTCGACGTTTAAAGTTCTGTTGGGTCAGGTCGCACAATGGTAACGTAGGAAACGATAGGGCTGACGAATTAGCTAAAGAGGCCGCGACGGGCGACTTTCGAATATCACAAATTCATACCGAGCATAGAAGCCAGAGGTAAGATCGAGGTTAAGCTCGATCACAAAATGGTGCAGTTGATAACAGGGCACGGCGCCCTGAAGGCGTATTTACAAAGGTTCGGTCTAACCAACAGCGACCGCTGCGAATGCGGTGAGGGCGCGGAAAGCGCAGAGCACGTGCTCTTCGACTGCCCGCTTGAGGCGGGAAATCGAGGGTTGGCTGATAGCAAACTAGCTATCCTAGGTCTGGCATGGCCAAAGAGCCTAGAGGAAGTCGGGGAAGTGGTTAACCAGAAGGCGTTCTGGACAGCCTTAAAAGAATTCGCGGGAAGGGTCGCGAGATTAGACAATCAATGACGACCGCGTGTAAAAATTCGGTGGGGTTGGTGGGAGGATTGAAAATTTTAGATTGACTTGGCGTGAGTAAGGATACGAGCATAACCAAAACCTGATATTAAATATAAAAAAAAAAGATAATTATACCAAAATGTCCAATATGCACGAGAAACCCCACTCCATTAATACAATCACTGCCTATCTTCATAATTATGTGCGGAAAATCGGGAATAAATAATACCAAATAAACAATAACAAATAAATCATAAACCCTCATTAAATTAAATCAATAAAGTAAACAAGGATAATAAAACAGAGCGCAACCGCGCATCCCCAGGACTTGAAAGTGAAGTGATAGTGATAGTGATTGTGATCCCCCCAAGAACATTTAGTGCATACCCACCAGGACTTTAGCAGTGCACCCCGTCCCACCTTTAGAAGTAAGTTACAGACGACCAGATCTTCGGATGCTGGAGAATTTTATTATCGAGGTAAGACTTAAATTGTGGCGGCTGTACTCGCACAAGCATTGATTTACATTAATTAGTAGTTTTGAAATAATTTAAGAAGCACGTTTGGTGTGTAAAGGCGCTAGCCGACATAATGCTTGTGCGAGTGCACCTGATAAATAGGGTGATGCTTTCGCTATTTTGTGCACTGCTATATGCTTAACGCTTATTAAACATTTATTTATATATTTACATAATTATATTTATTTATATTTTATATTTACACTTTATATTTATTTATATATAGCATGTATTATGTCGCTTATTTGTTTTGTTTGACGTTCTGTCGCCATTTTGGTTGCAGTATATATTTGGGAAGGACGAGCAGAATTGCGAAGATTGTAATCATAATGTAAATCAGTTAGGGAACGATAGGAAAGCTAGGGATGGATTTAAATTAGTTAGCTAGATTTGGATAGTTTTAAGACGACCCTTCAGGTCGCACTGGTAAGCAGAACCGGCGTCTGCTATCCGGTATTACGGATCCCTCCTCCTCTCATTTTTGCTTGTTGATCGGGTACACTCGAAAGTCAGCGCTAGGGATACCATTATTTACAACCCTGTTTTTAGTTTTGTTTTGTTTTTGTTCCAGTTTTGTCAGATTTTAGGTTTGTTAGATTGTTAGAGTTTGTTAGGTTTGTTAGATTTTTAGGTTTGTTAGATTTTTATTTAGTTTTTATTTAGGGTGAATCAACTATGAAGTAAGAATAAATTAGGAGCACGACTATTTTTCGCGTTTAAACCCAATGTAGTACCTCCGGGTGGAGCATTGGGGACGTGGCCGCAAGTATAGCGGCCCTAATTCAAATTATAATGTTGTATGAGGTCTACCTAGAGATTTCCGTTAGAGTGCAGAGTCTGTTGCTCTGAAATTTGATACCCAAAGGTAAATCGTTTTTTTGTCGGAAGCAGGTTCCCGTCGTCGAAACGCGAACTGTACGTGAAAAGCACGTTGCGTTGCTATCGGCAACCCGTTTTCTTTTCTCCTGGCCGATTATCATTCAAGTTTACCTTAGGCCACCGTTATTTTCAGGAGGTCCCGATTAGGTCATAACATTCTTTGCCCAGTCATTTGAGGAAGAAAAATAGAACTATCACAATGCTTTTTAAAATTTATTAGTTGTTTCTTATTAACAATAATCGGTATTTTCATTAGAAACCTTTACAGCTTTTTCGTAAATGTAGTTTTTAAATTCTTGTTTATATTAAAACAAGCAACTTTTACAAAAAACTGTTTGTCATTTTTAATATTTAAGTTTTAATTTACGTCACCAATTTTTGATGGGGTGGAGATTTTGTTCAAATATGAGCTATTTCAGATATTACAAGCATTCACGTCAATGTTGCCAATTTAATACTTTTTCAATGCACAATACTAGCATTGTCATAATAAATGTTAACATTCCAGAACACGTGTTCTAAAATGGAAATGTTTGGACATACCGCAAGCTCTTATAATGATATTGTTGAGCGCTTTCGTTCTCTACACCCTCTATATTTTACTTGTCTACCATTAATCCCATCAACACTAACTTTCTAGTTCAAAATATTATTTATATCTTAACTAGAGGTAAACAATTAATGTTGAACAAACAGAAGAAGAATTGTATGCCGTTAAATTTATAACTCCAGAACAATCAACTAACACAATACAAATCTTTACTTACCCAGTTAGAAGATAGACAGCATATAACTAACAATGATGTTTGTGTTTTACGAGGGATTATATTGCCACAATCTGAAACAATTCTTTATCAAAACAAGAGGTCAGAGTTACAAGAAGCATGATCTAAACATTCAAGCAGAATAAGTCAGTAAATGAAGTGGAATTATAGAATAACGGTTTAACCTTGGGTCATATAAGTGCTTTATCTTATTGCATTAGTGATAATTAACCTCAACTTTGGTGTATTGATAAACTAAACATTAAAATTGAAAAACGTTATCTTAACACTGCAAAAGAAGGCAAAAATATAAGTTGTTACATTTACTGTAATTTCTGTATAAATTCACTGAAATTTAACTTCCACGACGAGGATTAATCATGCATGATCCTGACGTAAAAAGGACAAGACCTTCATTTCGGTTGCATGAATAACCGTTGCGAGTAAAGTACACAAATTAATAAAAACAACTCGGGAGCTTAGCTGGTTTTTACCAAAGTTAAGGCGGTCTCCTGTTTCTCAAGTCCAATTCATAGACTAGTGGGTTCTTAGTGTTTCTTCCTAGTGCGATCAAGATTTAGCACTACAAAGTACAGGTACTTTTTAGATATGGGAAGGTACAGACATAGGAAAAGGAATTACTTCACCGAACTTAACTGTACACACGTCCGACCTCGTCAACAACCGATAGTCAAGTCCTCTCCTTTAAGAGGCTTAGTTATCAGGAGCTTAACCACTCCACCAATTTTCCACACTCCCACGCCCAAAACAGCTAAACACAGCGGCCTATGTAGTGAAGGCGTCGCCGTGGATCAATGTAGTAAGCGTAAGACTACGGATCCCAAGGTCCCGGGTTCAAATCCCGACACGGTCGACTGCTTGAAAAATGGCAGGTGAGCATTTTTCACAAAAATTACGCCCTCGTTCGGATGAGAGGTTAAATGGAGGTCCCGTGTGTGAGTGTTGTCACGCACGTTAAAGATCCCTACCTTGCCTGAAACAGCAAGGGTTCGGCAAAATTCTAAATTTCTAGGCAACAAAAAACTCGCTTCCTGGCCAATGTAGTACCTACTGGTGAAGCATTGGAAATGTAAATGAACGGCCTATGTAGTATCTTCGGGTAGAGCATTGGAAAATCACATGTAATGCATCCTATTAGCCTGCAAACAGAACGTTTGCAATTTGCCCACCGCAACCCACAAGTTAATGTTCTGGAAAGTGTGTTGTTGGAGTTTTATATAATTTTTTTATATTTTCATCATCATTAGGTCTTCAGTCCTGTAACTGATTAGACGCGTACCCTCATTGTTTCATATTCTGTGCTACCATACACATCTTCCTGAAATTTCTTCAGTCTGCATCTTTCACTATATGCGTGCAATAGTCTGCTTCTACATTTTCTTTTCCTATCTCTGCTTGTATTATATCCCTTACTATTCCCCAAAAATGTCATAGAACGTATCCTGTTCTTCCATTTCTCCTATTTTTTTTTGTTTTCCACAGATATCTTTATTCTACCACTATTTCTATAACCTCTTTGTTATTAATTTTCTGTCCAAGTTATTGTCCTTATTCTTCTGAAACAGAACACTCCAATAGGTCTTTACCAATATTTTGTCTGCTTCTCCTACTGTCCCTATTTCATAAACGTACTGTGATGTGCTCCACACATATACTTTCAGCAATTTTCTCCCTGTTTCTAAGTTTGTTGTCTTCGAATATAGCCGATGCTCTTTCTTGTTAGATGCAGATCGGTTCCTCTTCTATTGTTTTACAAATAAATACCTTATTTCTCCGATATTCAGTGATATGTAAAGGTGGTTAAGCAACCTGCGGCTACCAAGATCCCTCAACACTTGAACATTTGCCGAATTAATAGTTTTTCAATATATCATTAGTTGAAAATATTTTAAAACCAGCACCTGTAGTGTTTATAATAATAACCAGGTTTAAATGCAATTATTTTTTCATCATTAGGTTTCCGTCTTGAAACTGGTTGGACGCGTACCTCCACTTGTTTCTATTCTGAAATTCCTATAGCCTAGATGCAGCTCGATTCTCCTTCTGTTGTTTCCTAATTATATGCCCTATTTCACCGAGATTCAGTGGTATGCGTAGGGGAGCGGCTCCGTGGCGTAGTTGGTATACGTGTGACTACTACGCCCAAGGTATCGGGTTCGAATCCCAACATGGTCCACTTGAAAAATGTTAGGCGAGCATTTTTCACAAAAATACGTCCTCGTTTTTATGAGAAGTAAAATGAAGGTCCCGTGTGTAAGTGTTGTCACGCACGTTAAAGATCCTTGCCTTGCTTGGAATAGCAAGGGTTCGACAAAATTTTTAAAAAACTCGATTACTGGTCAATGTAGTACCTTCGGGTGAAGCATTGGAAAATCATATGTAAGGTATGTATAGGGAGTTAAGCAGCCTGTAGCTGCCAAGAATTCCCCCAACACTTAGACATTTGCCGAATTAATAGTTTTCCAGTAAATCCTTTCGCATAATTAACATTAGTTGAAAATACCTTTAAACTGGAGTTTTAACTTTATCGGCGGATTAAACAAAGTTTAACCCTTAGATTTCAGTTTAATCTACAGTTTAGATACAAATCTGAGCTTGTAACCTCACAATTCCGTAATTTGTGTTTTGAGCTGCAGCGCAAACCTAAAAATTTTATACTGACTTCAAAATTGTAGTTTCCATAATGGCGAAATAGTAAACATTCTAAGATTTTACTTTTTCCCGTGAATCGGAAATAACTTTTTACCTTCGATAAGTGAAATGTAACAACCATAAGCGGCTCAGTTTATAATTAATTCTAAAACTCGGATAGCACCTTCTGACAATATTTTTATTTAGCACAAAACAAATTTATAAACACATACAAATTAATTACAGTCAATTACTCAAAACTGCGTTGGTGGCGAATCCTCGAGTGAATAATAATTACTTATCAGAACAAATAATATACATACAATTTATACCTGTTGAATGTCGGCTTGTTTCACTCTTCTAACATGGAATTCACACATAATGAGAATCGTTACAAGAAAAATGCGGTCGTACGTGCGAACCGCCATGAAAACTCAATCGAACTACACGCAAATAATGCGGACGGACGGGTCTGGGTTGTAAAATGAAGCAACGGGGGGTGACCGCCGTAGAAGGAGATGCTAGAACGTGTATGCAAGGACGAATCATGTGAATGGAACCCGAACATACCCCCCCCCTGTGGACAATCTGGGATTTCCACACGTAAAGAGAACATAATAGAGAAAACAAAAAAAGTAATGAAACACAAAAAGAAAAACTAGAAATGGTTTATGTTGAATAGCGTTGTCGCTATAAATGGTCGAAGGATTTCCTCTTCGGGATATAAATCGATTAAGAATTAATATGAATGCTTCGGTGCTCAAATTAGAGACTAGTTCAATGTGAACGGCCTTCGTGGCCATACACACAAACATAGCCATGTAACATTTGGTTATGGCTGCCTTACGGAGTCTGGGCGATTTAATGAAAAGAGGACCCCCGTAGTCTTGTCCAACTTTTTCAAAGGGTTTGGAAATGGAAATTCTGTCCTTTGGCAAATTTGCCATGATTTGTTGCGCAGGCTGCGCTCGAAAACAAAAACAAATAATACAGTTTCGTATGATGGTCTTAATGACTCTAAGCCCATTCAATGGCCAATACTTGAGCCGGAAATTAAGCAACACACATTGAGCGCCAGCGTGCCCTAAGCGCACGTGTTCATGTCGTAACATAAGCAACACCACATGATGCTTGGAAGGAAGGAGCAATGGATGTTTTTGTGACTCGCTAATGTTGGCCTGTAGCAATCGACCACCAACGCAAAGGAATCCCTCTTTATTAATAAAAGGATTTAATGACGAAATATGTCTGTCGGAAACAGGTTTTGACGATTAAATTTCGGAAATTTCCTTGTGAAAAGATTGAAACTGAATTTCGCGAAGGACCAGCGCTAAGGCATAATTTATTTCTTGAATACTCAAGGGACCAACCAATTTATTGTAGGTACCTTTGGAATTGGAAGAAAATCGTAGCACATTGTTACAGCCCGATTTAGCAATCGTTCTGTACATGGTTTTGTAAAAATATTTCGTGTTTAATAATTGTACAAGAGGTGATGGTAATTATTTGTTTATATAAAATAGGTATATAATTTACAATGAATTTCTAAAGTAGTTTCTGTAGATTATACAAATAGTTTAAATTAATTTCAATTACGATTCAGGTTTACAATTTTGTAGGGTTACGTCTGTTTAGATTCATCAATGCCATTGTGTTTTAAATTTGTAGTTGAAGATATTGCGCGATGGATATAATAGGTAATAATGTAGATAGATTAGCTTTGAACAATCAACAGTGGCGTCTGTAAAATAATTTCATTAAATTCAATTTTCGTTTATCTGTAGGAAATTATATTCAGTCTTCTTTAAGGAGTATCGAGGTTAGTAATAGTTTTTCAATAGGGTACAAGTTTGTTTCATATTTATATTCAGTATAAAACAATATTTATAGTAATTTGAATCCTTCTTAAAATTAACGACGACTATGTGACAGGTGTGGTTTTCAATTCGAATCGTGTTACCAGTTGTTTTCGAAGTGAATGCTCTCTCTTTAATTTTACACCTTAACAGAGCAGCACGAATGGTTTGGAGCTCTTCCTAATTTTTATTCAAATTTATTATTTGGAAAAGTAAGTCATCCGTATTAGTTATTACGGGATATTATTAGTGGAGTTCTTGGAGTACAATAATAAGTATTTCTTATTGTATTTAATAGGATTGTTCCCGATTTGAAATTAACCAATTTCGTGCGAGAGGAGCATCCTTGTAAGTATGGCGGCACGCCATGTGCATTTCCTAATTTAATTTATTTTAAGTACCCTTTCCTCTTTTCTTTTTATATATGTTTCAGGTATTTGCAATTTTTAACGTTTTGTTCTGGTAATATTTTAGTCGTAATTCTGGTTGAATTAACCACATTTAATTTTCGTTACTCGAATATTGGAGTTTGGTATTAAGTATATTGGGTCATCGAGCTAATTATGAAATTATCTTCTTGGGAAAGTGCTACATAGGGGAGATCCTAATTATCCTCATCCCTATCACCAGGAGCAGAAGAAGTACACGACACCAGTCTTGAGGTTCGTGGAATTTCGTAGCTTAACTGCTAAGTTGATCCTGAGCCGAGATTATTGTACTTACATCAAGGAGTTTCACCGAATTAAAACATATTTGGTAGAGTAAAATATATATATATATATATATATATATATATATATATATATACATATATAGGGCCGATGGATCCGCTGAGGTATATGAGACTTAGGCTCAGAATAAAGTTAGCCGGTAATTTAGAAATATAGTAAAGCAGTTGGTAGTGAACAAGATTATTCATCGTGGTGGTGAGTAGAGGTATTTATTCTGCTTCAACTTGAGTAAGCAAGTGGTGGTAATATTAGTAATTGTCATTATACTGTTGATCTGAGTATTTAAGATATTTAAAGTGTTTATTATTACTTGTTCAGAAGTCATAACAGTATTAATTTTGAAAATATACTAACACCCCTCCCAGGGTGGTAGCAACATAAGCTACAGAGTGGAGTAATCGGTGAAGTTAGGAAAATTTGTTGAACAATGAATTCCAAAATACTGGTCTTGAACTCAGTCCGGAATGCAACACATTCAGTTTGATGATTTTTTTCCCAGGAAGCACTTCAGGTGGATATATTGGCAAATCAAGATCAGACAAATTTAAGTCTATATCCGATAGGAACTCTGGCCCATGCCACCATATGTCGGATTGAATGAGTTTAGGGGCCAACGCTCCCCGGGATAACAAATCGGCAGGATTATTTGAAGAACTGATGTGTCTCCAATTTGCCTTAAAAGAAGCACCTTGGATCATGGATACCCTGCTGGCTACGAATGTTTGCCAACGAGATGGATGTGAATTTAAACAATAAAACGCTATTTGCAAATCAGTCCATAAGTTAATGGACTCAAAATCTAATTTATTTCTGCACACCTCAACCACTTTTTTAGTAAGTTTGACTAGTAACACCATTGCACTCAATTCAAGCCGCGGAAGCGAAACTGTTTTTAAAGAAGCTATTCTGGACTTGGAAGTTACTAGATTTGAAAACACAGTACCATCTGAATATACAGCTCTAAAATAAATACAGCAATCAAATGCCTTTTGGCTGCTGTCGGCAAATCCATGAAGTTCAATTCAATTTTCAGTTGGACTAGTGCAGGGATAGAGTCAAGAAATTGCTTCCAATGCTTACTTAAATGAATATCCAAAGGTTTACCCCAGGACAACTTGGATTGCCACGACTTCTGCATGAAGATTTTTCCTATAACTATGATTGGCCCAAGGAAACCTAGGGGGTCAAACATATGGGCAATAATGGACAAGGCCTTGCGTTTGGTAAAGGTGTCATTTAAAGGAATCTTGGGTAATGAAATGGAAAAGTAATCGGTGGATGGATTCCAAGTGAGACCAAGGACCTTGCTAGAACTGTGATCTATGTTTACTTCAAATTCAGCAAAATCCTTCAAGTCGCAATATTGCTTTCTGAACTATAAGGAATTAGAGGACCATTTATGCAAATGAAAACCTGCAGAATTTAGTAGATTGTTTAATTCCTTGTATAAAGTTTCTAAATCGAATATGGAAGTACAGCCGTATAAAATGTCATCGACATAGGTTTGGGTTAATAACGCATCCTTAGCAAGTGGATGTTTATCATCGGGACTGGAGGCTAGTTCCTTTAAAACTCTCGTAACTAGAAATGAGGAACAAGTAACCCCGTAAGTTACCGTGGAAAGCTGTATGCATTGAAGATCATGTTGTGGAGAATCTCGCCACAGAATATTTTGTAAATGCCTCTGATAGGATTAACACGTATTTGGCGATACATTTTTTAATGTCGCAAGTTAGAACATATGGCTGTAAACGGAATCTGCAAAGAATGTCGTAAAGATCAGGCTGTACTTGATAGCCCGTAAAAAGAATATCATTTAGAGCCACCCCCGTGGAACTTTTACTAGAAGCGTCGAAAACCACTCTCAGTTTAGTGGTTTCACTAGACGCCTTCATCACCGGCTGGTGAGAAAGAAAATACTTGATTTCGGAACTAGGATCGTTCAGATCAAGTTGAATAACAGAAGCATGATTCAGGTAAATGTACTCGTCTATAAATTTTTTATATTCAACGAACAATTCAGGATCGGAAGAAAAACGTTTTTGTAATTGAAACAATCGTTTTTTGGCTATATGAAATAAATCGCCGAGATCACGATGCCTTTCAAGAATTTTTAATGGAAGGTCTACTTGAAGAACACCGAATTCGTCGCGCTTATGAGTTTGCAAAAAATTATTTTCAGCTCGCTCACCATCTGCAGGAACAAATTTGGACTCTGGAACATTTTCTGTTTCCCAGAATTTCTGAAGGGAGTTCTGAAGAAAGTCATCTTCAGCGACGCTCTCACAAAACAAGAGCACCCTTTTCGAAGGACCGGGATTCTGAAGGGGTATTTAGCCTCCAACTATCCATCCAAATTGTGTCAATTGGAGGGTTGGAAGTTTTGGACCAATTTTGTGTACGTTTGGAAGAATAATGTCATAATAGCAATCGGCACCAATTAACATATCGACATCAGACGGAATATGAAATTCAGGATCTGTGAGTTTAAATTCGGAAGGAATTTTCAATTGCTCTATATTTATCTGAACCCTAGGCAATTTGGAAGTAATTACAGAAAGAACAGCACAGGATAAATTCATTTTAAAATCCCTGTTTGTATGAGAATGAATTTCAATGTTTGCCATTTGATAAACACGAATTCTTATCACTCAATTTAGCGACTCCATAGGCTCGTATTTCACCATATTTGAGTTGTGCTTAATTAAATAAAAAAAGCTTTACAATAAATCGATTCAGTGGACTGTATGTTTATTAAAAAGATTTAATAAATTGAATATAAACATTACCGTGCAACATAACACATGTGCATCGATAAAATGAATTTATAATACAAATTTTAATGTGAGAGCAATATAACCACGACCCGCCGTTATAATGAACGTGCTAATCCGAGCATGGTCAAACCGCAACTGCCTTGTTCTTCGCGCAAGCAACCCCTTCTTCTTTCAACAATGTAAGGATGGTTGCCCGTCGCTACCATAAACTGCCCGCGAGCACAAAATCACTCACTTCACAATAACTAATTTAACACTTACAAAAATCAAATAATAAAGTCAAAGATGCAAGCAAAAGCGTATGCAACATTATCTTAAAAATAAAACTAAAGATAATAATCCTCGTAATAACCCTTAAAAAATTATTAACATAAAAAATATCTACTCAGACCAAACTAATTACTAAGTATCCGATTCAATAGGAAGAATCGCAATTTTAGACACTGAAGTGACAAAAGTGCCATTTTTAGTTTTTAAGTGAACAACTCTAACTTTATTGTCCGTACCTGGTATAACCTTAATTATACGTGCTATCGCCCACTCTAACGGCGGTAGCTTATCATTTTTAATAAGAACTAAATACCTTCTTTTACATTAGGCATAACCTTTTTCCATTTTGGTCTGTTTTGCAACTGGCCTAAATAGTCCCTAGACCAAGCCTTCCAAAAACTATATTGTAATTGCGTACAAAGTTTCCAAAATTTAAGTTTGTTTATTGGCACATCTGAAACATTATCTTCTGGAATACAAGCTAAAGATCCACCAATTAAAAAATGGTTTGGCGTTAAACAAGACAAGTCTGACGGATCTTCAGTAAGGGCACACAATGGCCTTGAGTTCAACATGGCTTCTATTTGAATACAGACCGTGTTAAGTTCCTCATAAGTCAAATTAGTCAGTCCAATTACTCTTTTTAAATGATATTTGAACCCCTTTCTGTTACTCTCCCACAACCCCCAAAGTTTGGGCTATATGGTGGGATAAAGACCACTTTATACGAAATTCCCCTATATAACTTTGAAACTGCTGATTAGTTTTTAAACAACTGTATAATTTCCTCAACTCATTATCAGCTCCTTTGAAAGTGCTCCCGTTGTCACTAAAAATCATTCGCGGTACACCTCTCCTACTAACAAACCTCTTTAAAGCATTTATAAATGTCTCAGTTTTCAAATCTGACACTACTTCTAAATGAATAGCTTTTGTTACAAAACAAACAAAAACTGCTACATAACCCTTTGTAAGAATTACTCTTCTGACTCTTGATTGCTTAATATAGAAGTGTCCAGCAAAATCCACCCCAACTTTCTCAAACGGCCGAGCTATATTCACTCGATCGTACGGCAAACTGCCCATTAGCTGCTTAGAAGCTTCAGACTTTAACTTCCAACAAATTAAACATTTAGCAATAACACTTTTAATTTCTCTAGTAGCATTTAATATCCAATATTGCTGTCTCAAAACTGACAATGTTAACTTTACACCGGCATGCAACAACCGTAAATGTTCGTTATTTATAATAATTTTTGTTATAAAACTTTTAGTAGGTAAAATTATTGGAAATTTATGTTGAAACGAAAGTGCACTGTTATGCAGCCTCCCTCCTACACGCAACAATCCTTGCGAATCCAAAAACGGATTCAGTGATAATAATTTCGAATTACAAGATTTGCCTGCTTTAATTTCTGCAATCTCTTTTGTAAAATACTCCGTTTGTACTTGTTTTAATATAATTGTACGCGATTCATCTATCTCTTCTATTGTTAAATTACTAGTTTTTTTGTTAGTTTTATTACTACAATTGTAAATAAAACGCAAACAATATGCCAAAACTCTTTTCATTTTCATAAAATTTGAAAACTTTTCGAATAATACTAATTTATCTTTACTCTGGACTACAACATTCACTACGGGCTTCATTTCTGGCAACATTTCACTAAACTCGGACGGCCGAAGGTATTTATCAACTGTACAATCAAGTGTCCCTAAAAATTCAGGACCCTTCCACCACAAGATACAATTTTCTATATTGCGTGGTAAAACTCCTCTCGAAACAAGATCAGCAGGATTTTCATTAGAACGGATATAACACCACATAAATTCGGACGTTAATTCCTGAATCAATTTAATTCTATTGGTGACATAAGTATTAAGTTTCCAATATTCTATTTTCAACCATGCTAACACAATTTTTGAATCGCAAAACAAAAAAACCTTTTGTATTTTATCCTTCAGCATACCAAAAATTCGATTTATTAATCTTGCTAATATCAATTCCCCGTTTAATTCTAACCGCGGAATGCTTGTTTTATTTTTCAACGAATTTATTTTTGATTTGGAAGCTAACAATTTTATTTCCACTGTATTACTGACCGTAACTACTCGCACATAAACACAAGCACCTTGTGCAATTTGCGAAGCGTCACAAAATCCAACAAGTTCAATGGAAACAGCCTCGGAAAAATTTAAATATCTATCGATTTTAATTGCTGGCATGCACCTTAATCCCTGTGAAAATGATTCCCATTCCTCTTTCAATTTATCAGGTAATTCTGTTTCCCAATCTAGACCTGCAGCCCATATTTTTTGCATCAATAATTTTGCCACAGTAATAACTGGAGCCAAAAAGCCAAAAGGATCAAATAACCTGGCAATAAAGTCCAAAACAAATCTTTTGTTGCATGTTGCAGGAACGGTTTTCATTCCACAACTCATTATAAATTGATCCGT
This sequence comes from Platerodrilus igneus, assembly GCA_036346225.1. NCBI lineage: Eukaryota > Metazoa > Arthropoda > Insecta > Coleoptera > Lycidae > Platerodrilus > Platerodrilus igneus. Next base: position 4,865,663 of record JARFIW010001680.1, read on the forward strand.
ATTTACATCAAACGATAGACCTAGGGTTTTTAAAATACTCCCCTTTTCGTTAGTAATATTTGTTTCTTCAAAATGTTGAAGTTGTCGTGGAATATTTCGTACTAATTCCACATGGTTAGAACACCATTTATGTAATTCAAATTTAGCTAAACCCAGTAATTTTATAAGTTCAGCTTGAGCTTGCAACAAACTTTCCTTATGATCTGCACCAAAAAGGCAGTTATCAACATAAGTATTAAAACGCAAAATAAACGAAGCTAAGGGAAATTCTGTTTCTCCCTCAATAGCTAATTGTAATAAACATCTCGTTGCTAAATGAGGACTGGATTTCAAGCCGAAAGGCAACCGTTTAAACTACATAACCTGCAGCGGTTGATTTCTACTCTCCCTCCAAAGAAAATTTAAAAGTTTTCTGTGTGCGGGTTCTACCGAAATTTGCAAATACATCCGTTTTATATCCGCCATACAGACGTACCTATAAGTACGGAATAAAAGCAAAATGTCAAATAACTCAGGCTGAACAATATCTCCATTGCACAAAATACTGTTCAAAGAAACACCAGTTTTTGTAGTGGCACTACCGTCCATTACAATTCTAAGTTTCGTTGTAATTTTGTCATCTCTTACTACACCATGATAAGGCAAAAAATATCAATTCTCATTATGTAATGTAAAGGGATCAACCTTCACATTTTCTATAAATCCTCTATTTAGAAATTCCTTAATAAATTGCGAAAATTTTAAATATAAACTTTCATTTGCTACAAATCGTTTTTCTAAGTTTTCAAAGCGTTTGAGTGCCATAGAAGCCGAATCTCCTAATTGGAACTCTTCTAAATTTACTTTTAAAGGTAAATCGACTTGGAACCGCCCATCAACTCTTGTAAATTTATTTACAAAACACTGTTCTGCTATTTCATTTTCAGTCAGCGATTCTTGGTCATTTTTAATAAAAACATTTTCGGTTTCCCAAAACTTTTCCATCAACTGATTTAAATTTTCATCAGCATCAATTACCGCACTATGTAAGGACACTGCGTGCAAACTAGCACCACATCTTACTTTTGTAGTGAACGGCACTTTACCACTCACAAAGTAACCAAAATAAGAATTCTGAAAATTAGGCTGATCTATACTCATTTTTATATTTTGCGGAAGCAAAACCGAGAAAAAAATATCTGCTCCTAAAAGGATGTCTACCTCAGCTGACTCGAAAAATTTGTCATCAGCCAACGGCAAACCCCTTGGCAATTTAAAACTGCTGAAATCAAAACTTACTTGAGGCAATTCAACTGTAATTTTCGGAATAACCCCGAAATCATGAGAAATTTCATAATTCCCATATCTCGAGCGAATCGACAAGTCGATCCATTCTGAACACTCTGTCGAATTATCACAAATACCAGAAATTTGAGTTAATTTCCTTGTACGACAAGTGTTTAATCCCAATTTGTCACACAATTTAACCGTAACAAAACTAGTCTGTGAGCCTGAATCTAACAAGGCTCGTGCCGAAAGTAATTCACCTTCAGCGTTTTTTACTAATATTGATGCCGTAGGCAATAAAACAAATTCTGAAATAGTAGACTTTACTTTAGTTATCCCCTGAGCAGCTACCACATTATCTACCGCATTTAACTGAACATCCTTATGCAAATATGTATGATGCTCCTTGGATTGGTATATGAAACATTTGAGATCAACAGAACAGGGTTGACCCACATGAACATTTAAACATAGTTTACACACTTTGTTTTCCAAAATACACTTTTCTCTTTCCTGCATGCTTGCATTTTTAAATTGATCACACCTAAAAATTGGATGACCTCCATGCTTGCAAAATTTACAATTTACTGAGTTTGAATTCACTCTTTGTCTGCCTTTCTCAATTTTTTGCTTAAAAGATTTACCAGAATTCGGTACAGCAGTAATAGTGTTAGTTACAGGTTTAAAATGAGTTTGCTTATTAAATGTTTTGCTATTATTTTGAAGTTTGACACTCGATTTAGTCAATTCCGAATTCAAAGCCCTCCTATCCAAAAATTCTAAAAGTTCTTCCAAATTAGCCCTAGAATTAGGTTTTCTCTCATTTTGATAAGCTCGATTGCTATAAATGTCTAGCTTGGAAAGTATAAGATGAACTATCATAGCATCCCAAATTGATTCCCCTAAATTTTTTAGATAAGCTACAGTTTGCCTTATTCTGGCTACAAAGTCCCGTAACATACCCGAGTCATTACAATTTGCAATTGATAATTCCATTAAATCTTTGATATGACAATCAATAATCAAATAATCATCCTTATACCTTTTTTGCAAAATATTCAGTGCCGTAGTATAAGAATTATTTTCCACGGGCAACGCAGAAATTAACCGCAATGGCTCATCCCTTAGATGTTTGCGTAAATACATTAGTCTTTCGATATTTTCCAAATTTGGATTTTTGTCAATAAGAGCTATGAAAAGCTCAAAAAACGATTTAAAACCTTGAATTTGCCCCGAAAATACAGGTAATTGTAAGGCTTCCAATTTAATATTTCCTTTGACAACATTATTTGTGCCATCACTAGAAGATCCCTCAGACCTGCCCTGCAATTTTAACAATCTTTTAAACTTAGCGTAAGTCGTTGTATACAATTTTTCAACCACCTCTGCTTCATCAAAATTATCTTCTACTTCAAATTCTTGCAACTGACAACAAACATGCATAAACTCATCAAAATTACTTTTAATAAGCTCGAATTTAATATTTATTTCTTCAAAATCTAATTCCGCAATAGACATCGCTTCTGCCTCTAGGACGTAGCTATTCGCCCTACTTATGTTGTTCTTCAAAAATGAACGTTCACCTAACAAAGTTTTTTTACTTTTTGTCATGATGGTATATATAAATTTTCGCTCACACAATTTTAATTGCAATAAGTAACCTAACGTTTCTTGCTACCAGTAAATAATTAGTAAATATACTTGCAGTTCGTACAAAACCCAACTATTAGTAGTTCTGTATAAAACGGAAATTCCAGAACCAACACATTAAAATATAATTGCTTGTTTGGCCTACCTTTCTTATCTCCAGGCGAATACAGCTGTATACTATACCAAGGTCTCTGCTCGCCTCCAATATAACGATGTGCAGGTGCCTTCTAATTCCTTGCATACACAATTCACATTAAAACGTTTGTTTCACTGATATGACCGTTCGGAATTAATCAGTAAAAACTTTATACAAATTTGTAAAGATATGACCATCTGGAATTAAATCAATACAAATTCGCACTGCACAATTTTTAATTTTAAAACACTTAAAATTCTTTTCAATAATATTTTGAATGCTCAATCGGATTGTTTATAATATGGCGAAAATTAATACCACATCCGACTTTAAACAATCATTTAAAAACACGTAATAATTCACTACGCATCCGATAGCACGAATAGGACCAATAAATATGATAAACACGAATTCTTATCACTCAATTTAGCGACTCCATAGGCTCGTATTTCACCATATTTGAGTTGTGCTTAATTAAATAAAAAAAGCTTTACAATAAATCGATTCAGTGGACTGTATGTTTATTAAAAAGATTTAATAAATTGAATATAAACATTACCGTGCAACATAACACATGTGCATCGATAAAATGAATTTATAATACAAATTTTAATGTGAGAGCAATATAACCACGACCCGCCGTTATAATGAACGTGCTAATCCGAGCATGGTCAAACCGCAACTGCCTTGTTCTTCGCGCAAGCAACCCCTTCTTCTTTCAACAATGTAAGGATGGTTGCCCGTCGCTACCACCATTTTATTTGAAACAGCAGTAGTACATTCAATGCCCGAAAATTTTAAGACATTATCATACGGTTTTATTTTAAGCAAGGAAACCATTCGCTGGGATATGAATGAAGTTTGGCTCCCATTATCAAGAACAATTCTTGCATTTATGGTATCGCCGTAACTAGACACAAGTGTAACTAAGGCAGTTGCAAGGAGAACTTCAGGACTGTCCATTCCCGCAAATAGGGAAGACGAAACTAAGGAAGCAGGAGGGAGTGCTTTAGCTTCACTTCTACCTGGGTGAACATCATTAGGATTGTGCGCAGTAACAGTTTCTTGCGGAGATTGAGGGGGACGGCGCCAATTGTGGGTGGAAGAAGAATTAGTAGATTGGAAGTTTCGAGATAGAACTCCCGAGTTGTATGATGTACTTTTGGGTATAGTACCTGTGTTAATTAGAGCACGAGATGCTCCTGTGGCATTAGCTGAGCTTGCATCAACCGTTGGTTGTGCTTGCTTGTGGAGAATAGTGTGGTACTTTTTGCCACACAGATAACAACATTTGGATTTGCACTCCATTAGCGAGTGTCTTGTCCCAATACAATTGAAACATAAGAACTGCTATCTCAAAAAATTGTGTTTTTCGTCAATCGGTAATTCTCTAAATTTAGTACAGCTATAAATGTCGTGATTGGATGTTTCACAAAGCCAGCAAGACCTTTTGCTACTTGTCCAAAAATTGAGCACAGATGCGCTCACATGAAGGGAAGTTTTCTCGTTGGGTTTTGGAGGATATTGTTTACTTTCTTTATAGGTGGAGGCACCAAAGGCATTTAAGGACTCGAGCGTATTGCACCGTAGTTCTATTATTTTATAGAATTCATCTAAAGTAAGAAGTTTATCAACAACTCTGCTAGATTGATACTCCCTTTTAGTACCATAATCTAATTTACGCAAAAGAATGTTTACCAGGATTAAGTACCAATGCTCGGTTGAACATTTCAGATTTTTTAAGAACTCTAAGTCTTTTTTAATACTAACTATAAAATCGCGCAAAGATGTAGCAGTACATTTTTGTAAATTTTTAGCATCAACTATGAAATTTAAATGCGCGTTTATTATTGCCAAGTTATTTTAGTACCTTTTTCTAGTATATTTATGGCAACTAGAAAGTTGTCATTACTAATTTCTAATGACTCTATGAGAGACAAAGGCTCCGCCCTCAAGTAGGATTTTAAATAGATCTCTGGATATTGGTTAAGTCGCTATTGTCTTTAATTAATGCGCAAAAGAGCTGAAAAAACCAATACATTTTTGGTAGTCTCCAGAAAACGGAGAAATTAAAATTTGTGGAAGCTTTACTCCTATTTTTTGAGTAAACGAACTGATTGAATTATCATGAGCTTGCGAATTTGAAAGCTGAGGAACAGAAATTTGATTAATTCTTTCAAGGATTTGAGCAACTAACTCATAATATGTATTTTCGAAATCTTCCCTATTTTCCGTATCAGCACCGTTAACGTCCAAGTCTTCGATGCTGTTTTGAGCAACCGTATACTCATCGAACTTTCCTTTTAAAGCGTCTAATTATACTTGGAAGGTGAATCGTTTAGTTTCAGAATCGGATTTATTTTTTACCCAATTAGAAATCCGGGTAATTGCGGATTTTGCATGAACTCTTGAACTTTTAAGAGCATCCATTTTTTTAGAAATGTGAAACAAGTGCAGTTTCTTGTAAAACAATAACAGCTAATTATTAATTCTATCAAAGAATGAGGCACGATCTTCAATTCTTATTCTATACCTTCGCATCACACCGGCACTTGTCACAGTTTCGTAAAGAACACTTAGTCGTATATATCTAAATTAATCTAACGCATAAAAAACGAAACCCTATAACTTGTAGAATGATAAGAACGCTTTTAATATGCTACCCTAATTCAAGAAAAAAGTCTTTTACTAATGGAATTTAAACCTCTATAAGAACGTACTCAATCATGTACATAATATTCAAAAAAATACGTATGTATTTAAAATAATTATAGAAAATTTATTCTACTGAGAAAATAATTTTGTAACCTAATTTTATTTATTAGATTCGCCACTCAAGAAAATCTTATGTCTAAGCATGCAATTGAAATAAATTTTATTTATATACAGTATAAAATGCAACAATTCAATTTATCCTTTTTTTCTTCTGTGTTGGAACAGGATAGCAACGCCGGAACAGGTAGAAATAAGAGCTTTAATTTTAAGGTGAAACTGCAAGGTCGCACAGGGTAAAGTCGTAGGACGGCAGCAAGCGCTTGGTTCAAGCATCTGCTACAATGGAAACTGGAAATACAACCCTCTACTTCACATGCGCTGTAATTAATTATTGGAATCTTCGTGGAAGTTTTACAACGTACATTTGCTTGTCCGAGCTTAGAATAATATACGGCCGAAGGACCATGGCGAAATAGTAAACATTCTAAGCTTTTACTTTCTCCCGTGAATCGGAAATAACTTTTACCTTCGATAAGTGAAATGTAACAACCATAAGCGGCTCAGTTTATAATTAATTCTAAAACTCGGATAGCACCTTCTGACAATATTTTTATTTAGCACAAAGCAAATTTATAAACACATACAAATTAATTACAGTCAATTACTCAAAACTGCGTTGGTGGCGAATCCTCGAGTGAATAATAATTACTTATCAGAATAAATAATATATAAGGTTATCATAAAGTAAGGGATATATTTTAAATTATGATAACTTTTTAACAAATTAAGTTAATAACAAGAAATAAATGAAATCTAATTGCTTATGAAATGGGATTTAGTATGCCCAAAACAGGTTACGGCAATTGCTCAATATGACCTCCATTTTGTTGTTGTAAGATCACCATCCTTACCTCCAAATTGTACACAGCATTTCGTAACATTTCTGGTTGAATTGTACCAATTTGCTCCGTAATACTGTCTTTTAATTCTTGTAGCGTAGTTGGTCGTCTTCTAAACACTAAACTTTTTAAATAACCCCACAGCCAGTAATCCGTTGGGTTCAGATCAGGTGATCTTGGTGGCCATGAATTTATGAAATGTCTGCTTAACACGCGATCTTGAAAAACCTTGGGTAACAATTCTTTGAGTGGTCGAAAAATGTGCGGGGGTGCTCCATCCTGCATAAAAATGATGTTTTCAATTCCGTAGTGCTCGTTTTGCAGCTGTGGAATAACATAATTTTGTAACATTTGCAAGTATCGTTCACCATTTACAGTTACAGATACGGCTGGTCCATTCTGCATTTCCTCGTAGAAATACGGACCAACAATAAAATCAGCTGTAAAACCGCACCAAACGGTGACTTTCTTGTCATGAAGACCTTTTTGAACGATTTGTTGCGGATTTTCTGCAGACCAGATTCTACAGTTTTGAGTATTGACTCCACCATTCAGAGTAAATGTGCCTCATCTGTCCATAAAATACGGGATAACCATTCGGGTTCAATTTCCATCTGAGCCATTACTCGCAAAGAAAAATCGTACCTAGTAGCTAAATCTGCGTCCTTTAATTCAAACAGCATTTTCAGTTTATATGGATACATGTTTAGAATTTTGCGTAAAATTTTCCAAACCGTGGTATACGGCATTTGCAATCGCTTGGATATCGCATTTGCACTGCTGATTGCGAGTGAATTGCTTCTGGCTATGTCTTGATTTTCATGAAGAACCTCTGCAACTTGGACATCAACTTCCTGATCTTGGTAAGTCAGTTACAGAGACCCTGTTCTTTCAAATTTTTGTATCAAATTGCGGTACGCTTTCATTTGACAGGGTCCCGCTCTCAAACCCATTCTCGTGCGAAATCTTCGTAATCCAGCGGTGTAATTTCTGACGGATTCATAATAGCACTGAACTAAACCAATTCTTGTTTGTAAATCCATGTTATTACAGTAGAGTCGTGTGAACTCAACGTTTACTTGAGTTTTAATTTCAAAATAAAAAATAAAAATTTATAAGTTCGTTTTGACACTAGTGTCAACAATTGTTATGACAACGCTTTTGTTTCTCATAGATACGGTAGAATCCCATTCATTAAGCAACTAGATTTCGTTTATTTTATGTTACCAACTTAATTTATTAAAAAGTTGTAATGATTTAAAATATATCCCTTACTTTATGATAACCTAGTACATACAATTTATACCTGCTGAATGTCGGCTTGTTGGGCCCTTCTAATATGGAATTCACACATAACGAGGATCATTACAAGAAAAATGCGGTCGCACGTGCGAAACGCCTGGAAAACTCAATCGAACAACGCAAATAATGTGGACGGACGGGTCTGGGTTGTAAAATGAAGCAACGGGGGGTGACCGCCGTAGGAAGGGATGCTAGAACGTGTATGCAAGGACGAATCATGTGAGTGGAACCCGAACACATAAGAATGGACTATGTTTTTGAAGATTTGGAAGCAGTGTTTTCAGACGATGATAAAGATATAATAAATGTCATTGAAATGCCACGAAATTCAAGAAATTTTATAGAACGGCCTCGTCATTTCCAGGAATGGAATGATAGTGAATTTCTTGATAGATTTCGTTTATCTAAAGATAGCGTAATTACGGTGTTGTAACTTATAGAACATTTAATTGTACACCCAACAAACTGGTAGGTTAATAAAGATGATGCATTAAATCTTCTACAACAACCTTAAATTGCTTTAAGATTTTATGCAAGTGGTAATATACTTATCACGGTAGATGATTTTGGTGGAGTGTACAAATCAGCTATGTGTAGAATTGTTAGGAATGTTATCGGAGCAAGAGCTTCTTTAGGGAAACAATTCATTAATGTCACACAAACTGAAAATGCCATTAGAGAAGCTCAACGAGTATTTTACGAGATTGTAGGATTCTCACGTGTTATCGGAGCGGTTGACTGTACACACATTAAAGTGCAATGTCTAGGTAAATCAGTAATTTTCTTTTGTGATCAATATTGTAGCGGGCTACTACTAATGCGTTCGCTAATTTAAAACAATTAGTAATAAAGGTCTTTATTACTCACTATTCATATGTCTAACTAACAGTATATGCTATATTTATAGATGTTTTTAGTCCAATTAACAATGAAGCAATATCACACTAATGAATTTACAAGCACTAATATCTTCTTAAACTAAATTCTTAACCATGGGTCTATTAACAACACTAACGCTACTACAATTTATTTATTACACTTTTGTCTATTTATGTATTCTACAAACTGACAGTACAATATACACTTCACATAAAACAAATTTATGTTTACTCTTGGACTTCCAAAAGCTTAACTATTTAACTTTACACGATATAATTTATATTCGACATTCTGATTAAGACTAAAAACTTACATCTATCAGCGGTCTTATATATACCCTGAATTAAAATAGATGATTCATTCTCTGGTATGTGCTCGAAAATCTCGGTTCTTGGAGAATATACAGGGCTTGCCTAATAATAGCTCTTAACACTGCTCCCTCTTTAAAACCGTTACGTCTCTTAACTGTAAATACATTTTGAAGCCAGTTTGATGATTGATGACGGTATCGGCAGCTATCTCTTCTGGTGCATCCACCGCATCGTTGGAAATAACAGTCAACACTCTTTTCTTGGTCTTGGTAGGCAACGGGTTGATAGCAACAAACAAGGACCTAGACGTTGGTTCCCTGGAAAATTACTTCTAGCATATTTCGGACTATCCTCCAATCTAAGTTATTGTAGTATTTGTATGTTGGAAGGATATATTACTACTTAATTGAACAATACTAAATGCTTTATTCTGCCACTTCAATACATCTCCAATTCTCTAATTTACACTTCTTTCAAAAGTCCCCCTAGCTACTCTGATCTAGTATATCAATCCCGTAACCTTGGCAACACCACAATCCCCCCCTTGGTTTGAACTAAAAGAATCTAACACCTAGTTGCAAATATAATCATCCAACCATTTTGGCGGGCGTACCGAACGTTGACAACGACGAGCAACTGGTTCCCTTGAACTATTCGAACTGGAAGTAGCAGTGACATCTTCAGGGACCGGATCGTCAACAGTAGTAACAGGCGACGGATCCCGTGGAGCATACTTTTCAACATCATTTTTATGTCGTCGAATTTCACGCGACGGTGTTTGTATTGCCACTATTGGATCATTGACACTAGTGACCACACCTGTTTCCTCCTCGAATTTGGATTGAAATTTATTTTTAGAAAAGGGTCTTTTAATAAGAACTTTATCACCCAATGCGATTTGTTTTCTTGGAAATTCATTGGGGATACAAGATTTCGCTTTGTTAAATGAATCTCGATCACGAACACCTTGTTCCCAAACCCTTTCACGTATTGATGGCAATTTATCACGAATAACACGTCCAAAAAATAATTCGGCTGGACTTTTACCCGTAACAGTATGGGGTGTAGAGCGATACATTAGCAAGTACTCCAATATTTCTTCTCTACAAGCATTATGTTGTTTTAAACAAGCTATCTGAATAATTTTCTGCAAACACCGATTATGCCTTTCCACTTGTCCATTGGCTTGAGCCCAGTACGGTTCCGTTGTATAATGAAGAATTCCAAATGACTTACAGAATGTCATAAATTCTGATCGGAACTGTGGACCGTTGTCTGCTGTAATTGAGTACGGAATGCCATACCTAGCGAACAGCTTTTTTAAGTAGGAAATTGTATCAAACGCAGTACATCTCTTCATCACTTTGATTTCAAAAAACTTACTAAAATAATCAGTTACGACACACAAGTGGTCGTTAGCCGACGGTAAAGCCTTGAAATCAACGGCTATGTCTTGCGACGGACCATCTGGAAGTTACCAACTTTTTGACAATAGTCGCAGGTACGAACAAATTTTTCAGCTTCTTTGTCAATTCCAGGCCACCACACTTTCGATCGCAACCTATCCTTCATTTTAGTAATACCAGGATGTCCTTCATGTGCAATCTGTAGAACACGGTCTCGAAGAGCAGTAGGAACTACGATGCGAGCTCCTCTTAGCAATACCTCATCTACTACACAAAGTTCAGACGCCAGGAAAGAATAAGGTTTAAACTTAGGTGTTATACCTAACTGTAAATCTAAACAAATCCTTGCTAATTCGGCATCTTCCACTGTAGACTTCTTTACCTCGTGTAAAGTAACTGCTATCGGTACCAGTTGTTGTACAAACATAACTAAATTTCTTTCATACATCTCATTTATTGTAGTAATTGACTCATCCACTTGAAGTAAACGAGACAATGGATCTGCAATGTTATTTTGCCTTTAGCATACCTAACAACGAATTTGAAGCCTTGGAGTCTAAGAATCCATCTTTCTAACCGAGCACACGGTTTCGAACGTGGTCCGAAAATTGTTTGTAGAGGTTTATGATCCGTAACCAATTCGAACTCCCGTCCAAGTAAGTATATTCGAAGTCTTTCTACTGCAAAACTAGTGCAAGTGCCTCTTTTCAGTCTGTGAATATCGATGTTCAACTGAAGAAAGCGAGCGACTAACGTAGCAAATCGTATGAATATCATCTCCTTTTCTTTGTAATAATACTGCCCCTAATCCCACGGGACTAGCATCTGCCATAACTATGGTAGGTAGATCCGGGTCAAAAAATTCTAAGCTGCTTTCATTAGACAGCAGTGACTGGACATGTATAAAATCTTGTTCCGCCCTACCAGTCCATTGAAATGGTGAAGAACGAGCAGTTTGTTGCAAATAATCTAATTCCGTAGAAAGGTTAGGAATAAATTTTCCGACGTAAGTTACCAGACCCAGAAATGACCGAAGCTCCTCTGCTGTAGCTGGCGAACGAAATTCTTTAAGTGCTTGAATTTTATTAAATGTAGGTCGTAGTGAATTGTGACTAATAATGTGTCCTAAAAATGAGACGGCGTCCTTTCGAAATTCTGACTTCCCAGGATTAATAACTAGACCCAGTTCTTGTAAACGACGGAGTACTGCTTGTAAATTAGCATCGTGTTCTTCTGTCGTTCTTCCAAAAATTAGCAAATCGTCTAAATAATTAAAAACCCCCAAAAGCCCAGACAAAACGCTTTCACGAATTCTTTGAAACATTTCAGGTGCACATTTAAGTCCGAACATTAACCTACGATACCGGAAAAGACCACTATGTGTATTAAAAGTAGTTAATTCACGTGACTGCTGATCCAGTTCAATCTGATGATAAGCCTGACGGAGATCTATCTTGCTAAACACTTTTGCATCCTTCAGTAATGGGGCAACATCCTCAATCATAGGTATGGGATGCTTTTCGTTAAGTACAGCTTCATTGACACGACGCATATCTACACAAATGCGTAAAGTGTTGTCCGACTTAGGAACAGGAACTACAGGCGATACCCATTTGCTTGCTCCTTCGACCTTCTCGATAATTTCTAGATGTAATAGCTCTGTAATTTGGTCTTCGATCCGCTTTCGTAAGCTGTATGGTACTCGACGAAGGGGTTGAATGCATGGTGCAACACTTGAATCAATAGGAATACTTAGTTGAAAATCTTTAAGCTTACCTAAAGGCGCAGTTGGGGTCATAGAAATTGTTTGTACCCGAACTTCTGTACATGCATCCAAACCAACACGTAAAACTTTAAACTTCTTCGCATCATTACGACCAAGAATTGTAGTAAAATTCTCTTCAATGACAACGACAGAAACCCTATGCGAGATATTATTACAAACTACATCTACACTCGCCGTAAACAATACAGTATACTGAAGTTGACCAGAACCATCAAAGAAATTTAAATCAGGACTAGGTTCGTAACAATAAAATTGTAAGCCATTTAGACGCAGGTTTTCCCAGTTTTCTTTCGACATCATAGTATGTAGTGCACCAGAATCCACGAATGCGGAATGTATTACTCCTCCGAATTTACATGCAACTATTTCTTCTGGTTGATTACCAGTTTCCGAGTTAAGTACGCAAAAAATGGATTCATCTGTCACTTGCTTGACAGTCGAACTTTTACCTGTGCCCAAATTTGAATTACCGCTTGAGCGACACATACGTGCAAAATGGCCAGTCTTTTTGCATTTATTACACACAGCGTTAAGCGCCGGACACCTACTGTCTTTTGGAACATGACCCTCGGTTCCACAGCAAACGCATATTAGTGTTTTAGATTCACCAGATGAAAATTTATTTGGCTTAGACTTAACTAAATTTGCCTTCTCTCCCATCTTCTTCTTCTTATGCCGTTCTGTAGTTTTGCACACGGAAGTCGAATTTGTAGAAAATGGTGAATTACCAGAAACAGTTAAGTTATTAGCCATTATTCCAGCTAGTGATAACACTGTTTCAAATGTACGTGCAAACCTTTCAGCTTCGTCCAAGGTCAGAGAATCTTTTTCCATAAGCCGGGAACGGAGTTCATTCGATGAAATGCCATTAATTAACTGACCTAGGATAGCTTCGTCAACAGCTGGTCCATTAAAACTACACCGTTGAACTTGCTTTTGAATACGAGTAAGAAATGCGGTAATGTTTTCGTCCTTTCCTTGGCGCACTTGAGATAAAACATACCGTTCATACCACTTTGTACTTCTAAGCCCAATTTTGACTCTAAACATTTTAAAGTGTATGTGTAAGCATCAGTACCATCAGGAAACTCGGTAACTGTAGGTAGAGAAAAATAAACATCTTGAAGAGCCGGACCGCCTAACAGTAAAAGTTTTGCCTGTTTGACCTTCGCATCAGTTATCTTTTCACTGATGAAGTAAAATTCAAGAGTCTGTTTCCATCTCTGCCAGTCATGAGGTGATGCAGTTTGAAGTGCAAATGACGGAATATGCATTTTCTCCATGTTGCAATAATTTTTCAAATTATTTTACATGAACCCAAAATCCTCGTCGCCAATTGTAGTATTTGTATGTTGGAAGGATATATTACTACTTAATTGAACAATACTAAATGCTTTATTCCGCCACTTCAATACATCTCCAATTCTCTAATTTACACTTCTTTCAAAAGTCCCCCTAGCTACTCTGATCTAGTATATCAATCCCGTAACCTTGGCAACACCACAGTTATCCAGTCCACAGCCGAGCTTGGGCATCGTTGGTCTCGTTACTCCATTTTCCATCATCTGAGCTTTAATATGCAGCAAAGCCTTCCATAGATGTCCATAACTATGTCTCTTCCATGAAGAATTTTTGGTGACCAGATTTTTATCCTGAAGAACCAAAGCTTTTCCTTCAGTTGGCTGCTGTTGTACTACTTCATCCACACATCCAAACTTTTTCTAAAAACAACAGCTATTCCTCTTGACATTTCCAGATCTTGAACTACGCAATGTACACGGGAATACTCTTCTGGTGCTCTAAACAGATCTTTTTGTTTTTCAACAACAACGCCAAATTTCGCCTTAGCGCAACCACCATACGCCGCCATATAACTCTCAAAATCTACATTTGGCTCATGATTAATAACTTGTCGAACACCATTCTCATTATTCCAGCCTTCCTGGTTGTTGCCAGCTTACGATGTTAAACAGTCAAAGTGTACCACTTTCGGTTTACCACGGGGAGATCTTCTAATCCGGTACACTACATCATTAATTCTTTTTAGCACTTTGTACGGGCCTTCCCATTGTTTTTGTAATTATGGCGACAAGCTACGCTTTCTTTGTGGATTGTATAACCACACTAAATCTCCAAGTTGGTAACCACCTTCTTGTGCTCTCGTATCATATTTAGATTTCATTCGATCGCTTGCTGCCTTGATATTCTTTCGGACGTTTTCGTGAATGCTATTTGATTTTTCTCAAAGTTTGCTAACGTAATCTTCACCAGCGATCTCTTTGCCAGGTTCAAATCCAAACTGAAGATCACATGGTAGTCGCAATTCGCGTCCTAACATCACGCAAGCGGAACAGTACCCGGTGCTGTCATGTAACGAAGATCGGTACGCCAGTATGAACAAATGTAAATATTGATCCCAGTTTCGTTGAAGTTCAGAGACAACTTTGGTTAGGTACTTTCCTAACGTCCTGTTCATTCCTTCAACCATTCATTTCGATTGAGTATGAAGTGGCGTGGTTCTAGTCTTCCTGATTCCAAGATGCTTCCAGACGTTCTGAAACAACGCTGATTCAAAGTTCCGACCTTGGTCGGAATGTAATTTCAACGGAACTCCAAAGCGAAAAAACAACTCCCGCACTAGTACACTTGCAACTGTCTCGGCTTCTTGGTTAGGTATAGCATACGCCTCCGGCCATTTGGTAAAATAATCCATTGCAACCAAGATGTATTTATTTCCTTTCTTTGATTCAGGAAACGGACCAGCTATATCAATAGCCACCTTCTCAAAAGGATTCTCCACGTATTACTGTCTCATTGGGGCTTTTCATTTTGTGACCAGGCCATTTCCAGAAGCACACAACTCACATTTCCGGCACCACTCCTTCACATCCTCCTTGCAGTTCACCCAATATAATCTTTCTCTCACTCTTTTGAGAGTTCTTTTTACACCAAAGTGCCCTACGGAAATACCATCGTGCAAGTGCTGCAACAGTTCCGGCACTCTGCTTCTCGGCACTATCACTTGTAGTCCCTTAGTGCCATCTTCACATTTCAGGGGTCGTTTCAAGATTCTATTTTCTATCACCAAGGAGTCCCACTGTGCCCAGTATGCCATCAGGCTTCTACTTGAAATACTAATTTCTTCCTAACCTGGTCGTTATCCTCTACTTTTCCACTCAATAATACGTCCCAATTCGGCGTTTTTCTCCTGGTCTTCTCGTATTCTTTCGGGTTGCCAAGTATCATCGGTCACCGTCATTCTATGGATAACACTTATTTTCTCTTCCATCTTGGAGCAATGATTTCAGTCTACCGGACTTCCGATGGCTAGTTCCTACACGACGTTCTGTGTCAAAGTCATATTCCTGCTGCCGCTCTATCCACCTTGCAACTTGCCCTTCAGAATTTTGAAACTGCAGTAACCATTTTAGTGCAGCATGGTCTGTTCTCAACAGGAATTTACGGCCGTATAAGTACTTATAAAAGTGCTCTTCGGATTTGACAACGGCCAACAGCTTATTTCTTGTCACACAATAGTTCCTTTCTGGCCGCGACAAGATCTTGCTGAAATACCCAATAACTTTTTCTTTTCCGTCCTGCACTTGAGAAAGAACACTTCCTATAGCTGTGTTACTGGCATTGGTATCCAAACAAATTTTCCCTCCATCCGTGGATAACTTAGAATTGGTGCTGTAACTAGTAGCCGTTTTAGTTGTTCAAATGCGCTGTGGCAGTCGTCATTCCAATTATATTCTTGTCCATTTTCGGTTAATTTCGTCAACGGTTTGGCAATGTTTGCAAACCCAAGTATAAAACGTCGGTAATATGTGCACAATCCTATAAAACTGCGTAGTTTGTGTATATCTGCTGGTGATAAGAACGATAAGAACGGTACAAGAGTGACCTAATTCTTGTGCCGTTCTTATCTTGTCAGGGTCAGATCTTATTCCGGTTTACGAAACGACATGTCCTAGGTATTTCACCTCTTTTCCAAATAGGTGACACTTCTTGGGGCTCAATGTAAGGTTTTCCCCGCGTAATCTTTGGAATATCTCCTCTAGGTTCTTAAGGTGTTTTTCAAAAGACCCGTCTAACACTATCACGTCGTCTAGGTACACCAGACATGTTTTCCAGGACAGTCCACGCAGTATCGACTCCATCAAACGTTCAAAAGTAGCAGGGGCATTGCATAATCCAAATGGCATGACCTTGAACTGCCATAATCCAGTTCCAATTGAAAACGCAATTTTCTCTATATCGTTTGGCTCCAAGTCTACCTACCAGTATCCGCTTTTCAAGTCCAAGGTCGAAAACCATTTAGATCCGGATACAGTATCCAAGGTGTCATCAATTCTGGGCAAAGAATAGCTGTCTTTCTTTGTCACATTGTTAAGCCGCCGGTATTGTACACAAAACCTTGTCGACCCGTCCTTTTTCTTGACAAGCACTACCGGGGATGCCTATGGACTATTCGAGAGTTCAATCACCCCCTGTTCTTCCATATCGGTGATAATTTGCTCGGCCTCCTTACGTTTTACCAAAGGAAGTCGCCTGGGGTGTTCGTCCTTCCTTTCTCACTATCATCCAGTGCAAACACACCTCGATATCGTCCGACCAGTTCTTTTACCCTGCCCAGTTGGTCGCCGTTTAATTCTTGTCACGAAGGTATCAGCTTATCCAACAATTTTTGCGAGCAACCGTTGGCTGGTATATCATTCGTGTCGTCCACACAACGTTTAATATGGCATACTGGAATGCAACTTCCTACAATCATGTTTTTCTTCAGCGTCGCGGTATGCGGATTAATGTTTAGCACCCTTACTGGTATCATATTTTGAAACTTTACCAGCGTTCTTCAAATCAGTAATCCTTTCTGAACCATACCCGATTTAGTTGCTTCCATTATGCATACTTGTCCTTTCCGGAGCGTACCATCTGGGCGTCCCATTACTATCATTTCCGCCTTCTCGGGTATTTTCATATTACAAATTATTCGAACTTGCATCGTCTGGTTACTCGTCCATTGAAATGGAATTACATCATCATCTATCCGTAGCACATTTTTTTTCATGGTCACATGAATCCCATGTTCTTTCATGAGATCCATTGCCAAGATCACTTCTTCTGTAATTTCAGCTACCAACACCCGATAATTAATTTTTTTTTCTCCAATTCCCAACGTTACGGCAGTCTCTCCATGAGTAGAAATTTTCTCACCACTTGCCTTTCGAAGACATACCGATACAGGTAGCACTTTTCTACGACCAATCAAATCTGGTCTCAAAATAGTCCTTGTCGCTTGTGTATCCACGAGTAATCAGACAACCCTACCATTAATTCTACCATCAATATAGATGCTGTCCAGACTTCCCATCGACCATGCAGCACGGATGATAATCTTCCGGGCACTACGTTGTGCTGTCGACGTTCGCCTCCTTACGTCGACTTGCTCTAGTTTTCTTGCTGCTCAACCGGTTGTTTTTTTGGTTGAGTACAGCGTCTCTGTATATGACCAACTTCACTGCAGATCCAGCATCGCAGACCTCATCTCCGTGGTCGTTGTCTTTCCAGCCTTTCCGCCTTTTGCTTTTCAAACACATGGTTGATTATTTTTTCTATGCTATTCTGCGATTGCTCAGGTTCTTCTAATGCAGACCAAACTATGTGACTCATCCTGTGTGACGTCAGCTTAGCTGCTTCAAATTCAAGCGCATGAGCCAGTGCGTCATCTAACATTTTTGGCAGTGGTAATCTTAGCGCTTGCTGTATTTCTCTGTCTTTAATGCCATCCACAAATGTTTGAACAGCCAGTTTTTTGAGGAAACTATCTGGTGCCGTTGGATATGCCAATCTAACTAATCTGGCAATGTCAGCTTTGAATTCTTGCAGGCTTTCATTTGTTTTTTGCGAGCGGTTCTTAACTTGTGCATGGTAAACCTGTTGAAGATGAACATATCTCATCTCAAGTTTCGATGTTAAGAGGCCGTAATCATTCTGCTAGTGATCGGGAATCGTTTGTAAGATGTTAAGGGCTTCCCCTCGTACGGCCACTATTAAAGAGGTAACCTTTTATTTGTTGCACCAACCGTTGGCTATTGCAGCAGCATCAAACTGTTACAAATATGTGGGCTAAGGTGTTTTACCATCGAATGTGGGAAGTTTCACTTTAAATTTAGACGGTATTGACTCGATTCTTTTCACGCTTCTTATTTCTGGAATGTTCTGATTTACAACTTGGTTTGCTAATTCAAGTGGCCGCGTTGTTAGTGAAATCATTTGTTCTTGCAGCCTCATCACATTTTCTTCCATTTTTACCAATTTACTGTCCAGCTTTTGCTCAACTGTTTTTACCTGTTCAGTAAAATTTTCTTTCAATGCAATGGAGCTTTCCATTAATCTTTGTCCTAACGTGGCTGTACTTTCATTCAACTTTTCTTCTATTTTGGCAGCATTTTCACTAAACCTTTCCATTTTCTCAGCATTTTCACTAAACCTTTTTTCCATTTTCTTAGCATTTTCACTTAAATTTTCTGTAAGGTTTGATTCCAGTTCCACTGACCTCACTACGTTTTCATTTAGTGTCATTTCGAGTTTAGCCGACCTTTCCTCCAACATTTTTACTAAGCTTTCATCCATTTTCGCAGCATTTTTACTTAACTCCTCTTGCATTTTCGCAGTATTTTCGCTTAACTTTTCTTCCATACCGGATTTAAAATCCTTAAGGAAATTCATTAAAGTTTCTGCGTCCATCTTACTTTGACTTCTTGTGATAGACATATACAAACTACTTAAATATTTTTAGACTTGTGTTTTAAATTAATCACTATATACCCCACACAGGCTGACACCAGTATAGCGAGCTACTACTACCGCGTTTTACTGATATAAAACAAGTTATATCAAAAGTCTTTATTACTCACTGCTCACAAGTCTAATTGACAGTATATGCCTTATTTGTAGATGTTTGCTACACGATTGTCCCACTGTTACCAATCGTAACATTTATAAAAAGAAACGTTGGCTAGATAAAGACCGCCAGGCGCTAACGCCCAAAAATAAAATATACATGCAATAACGAGGACGAATAGGTATAACTGAACAGCGGAAAATACTAGGAACGTTTGCCGTAACTAGATCAGTGGAGGAGGGAGTGGGTCTCACGAAACCATCCCAAAAAAAAAAGATCTGAGATCGAAAATTAATGAGCGCCACCCAATTGACATAACCTGAATTTCCGCGAACCCAATTGGGACGTTCTCCCGTCGAAAAGATACTCAAATATCCTACCATGAAATGATACTTAAATCACACATACAACTACGGAACATACCCAAATAAATACCAGTACACTATCACAATATTTACTAAATTTCTAAACAATCTACAGCATCAATACATATACCTTATTGAATCAAGTTTACGTAAATTATTTACCTATTATTTTATGTATGTGAAATGACGGAATACTTAATATTAATTGTGCACTGTATGTAAAGGGGATATTGGTGCACCGATATCAGTTACACAATGTTCAAATTAGCACAATAAATTATATACAGTGGTGCACTTGTAAATATAAATAAGCGTTGATTGTTATTGATTGTAAAATGAATAATTAATTGTGATGGTTCAAATTGTAACTACTGAAATATTTCATCGTAAAATTTACACAACTATCATTAAAAAGTTCATGCATTAACGTTATTAAATTTGTATCTAATAAACTTATAATAGAAATCATGCATAACGATACCCATCCAATGTCAACTCAGGAGGTTGCAATGACAGAATTCCCAACAACTGCCAAGCGTCGCAGGATACCAATTGAACTTGGAGCTTGAAGTTTATGAATATTCGGATTTCACGCTTCACAATTAAAACTCTTAAGTTAAAGACTTAAAGCCTAAAACCTAAAATCTGAATTCCGAAATCTAAAATCTAAAATCTAAAACCCTACAATTTGCAATATTAGCAATCAATTTCAACACATAAATTCACATACCGTACAACGGGCAATGAACTACGATAACATATACATCGATCAGCGGATGATCAATACGAACAGAAACATATGGCACCTAAAACACCTGTATAATAAAATCAATGGATTCGAATGTAATAATTAATTACCTTCAACTTCGATATGTAAATCCTCTTAAATGAGTTTATTGAGCAACCATAACAAAGTATCACCAAATAGATTGCCTCAAACAGTCCTGGAGTCACAAATCCCAAAAATGGTGGACGGCTGAACCGCATAAAGCAACAACCAGGATCGAAGTATTTCGAAAAAGCAGAAAACAAATGTTAACTTGAACTGATAATGCGCTCTAGATATTTAATTAAATTGATTATACATTATATTCGAATCAACCAATAACATTTAAACATTTAAATTACCACGCAAGACCAATGCAACATTTCCTAATTATCCAATCATAATAGTAAATAGAGTTAGATGTACGAAAATTGAATTATAGCCTAGAAATTCGCAAAAATAATACAGAAATGTCGTTACGATGAATTGGCCTGCAACATGTTTTCAGTCCAATTAACAATGAAACACTATTCCACTAATGAATTTACAAACATTAATATTTTCTTACACTAATTCCTTAACTATAAGTCTTCTTAGCAACTATTTAACTTCACACGATTTAATTTATATTCGACATTCTTATATAGACTGAACTCTTACATTTATTAGCGGTCTTATATATACCCTAAATTAATAAGGATGACTCATTCTGCAGTATAATGCTAGAAAATTCGAGGTATCTGTAGTATATACGTTGCTTACGGCGCTTGTGTGTTTGACGGGTTGCCTAATAGTAGCCCGCAACATTATGTTATGTACAATGCAAACAAAGGATTTAACACTTTCAAATCATCCTAAAATTTGTGGTGATCATTTTACTTCTATTTATTAGTATGCAACTGGATTGAATACGGCATGTTTTCAAAGCATTTCCAACAACTAAAACAGTGCATAAGGATAAGGGTTATAAATGAACCAACTTTGAATTCTGTTGTTGAAGTATGCCACTATTCAAGAAAGGAATAGCTTGTTAGAGGATTATTACTGTTCCCAGTAAAAATCCAAAATTGCAGTCAGTGTAATAAGTTAAAAATGAAAACATTATAACCAAAAGATTCAACGACTAATTATTTCGATAGAATTCTTAAAGATAAAAACAGCAGTTTGTTAAAAATACAAAAGCATGAAGAGGCAAAAATCTTCCAAAAAATAGGCATTTGCTTTATTACTCTTCGAGACCATATAATTGTTGCAGGTAACGGAGTAGTTTGAAACAAATAATTCAATACACAATTTACCATTTTTTTTAGATTGGTGTAATATAAAGACTTTGACCTTACCTGTATTTTCCAAAGTTTAAGCTAGTGTAGTATTGACCAGTTCATCACCTGTATGTTTATTACAACAATTGAAATTGAAAGCTGTAGAAGCTGTTAGGATACCTAAAATCCAATATCCTGAAGATGAATTTGCAACCCATATTTTAAAAGCAAGTCACTCAAGAATTTAACCAGTAATTTAACAATAAAATATATATGATTGTACTTGTTTCTTATACATAAAGTTTAAGATAGTGATAATTAAATTAGAAGTACATCGTGTAAAAAGTTTTTTAATTCTAAGTAGCCATGCGTTTGGTTGACTAGTTCAATTTGATTGAAAATCTGAATCACTGTCATCACCATCACCAATATTAATAATTAGAGGTGCATCATCTTCTTGATCAAATTTGATCTCACGTGTCCACCAATTTTTGATAATTTTTTCTGCATGTTCTATCGAAGGTGCCCATATCTTTGGTGTTATTTTTTCTAATGCTTCTTTCCACATCTGTAAACATTTTTCAACAGACCTCCCATCTCTTTCAGGATGTCGGTTGTAGTAGCTCTTACTAACACCCCATACATTTTCAATTGCATTGAATATGCAGTGATACGGTGGCAATCTTAATTGTTCGTCCAGCAAATCCGCTTTAAAAATCTTTGACGGTTTATGCTTAAAATTTTTTATGAATACTGATATGTTATAAAGCACATAATTTTGACTTACATCGTGACAAGTCAAAAAAATTTTGCTTAAAATCATTAGTACCGTAATAAATTGCTTATTTAGTAAGTCGCTCTACAATGTAACTTTTTTTCTAAACACTGTTAGATGTTTTATTTAACAAGTATAATAATACGACATGTTGTCTAAAATTATTACAAATGATTTTTCCAAATTCTTTAATAATTAATTTTCAAATTTTGCTCATTCACTTCTCTGTGGTAATTTAGGTTTTTTATGAAAATAGAGAAAAATCAATTTCAGCGCCATTTAGTAATTCATTAACATTTCGGGCGTATAATACTACGTTCCTAAAAGCTAATTACATTATACTGTCTTAAGAATAAGAAGATATGATACCAACCTTTTTCGATCAATTTGTGTGGTCTAACTGTTCTTATTTAACGCTTTGCTGGGTACAGCTTACGGCACCATTCTGAAAAAGCCATGTTTCGTCTAAAAACACAAAAATGCTACAGATTCTCTTCTTTTATTTTCGATTCTGGGTAATACTAGGTTATCATAACGTAAGGGATATATTTTAAATCATTACAACTTTTTAATAAATTAAGTTAGTAACATAAAATAAACGAAATGTAGTTGCTTAATGAATGGGATTTTACCGTATCTATGAGAAACAAAAGCGTTGTCATAACAATTGTTGACACTAGTGTCAAAACGAAATTATTCAATTTGAAGTTTTATTTTGAAATTAAAACTCAAGTAAACGTTGAGTTCAAACGACTCAACTGTAATAACATGGATTTACAAACAAGAATTGGTTTAGTTCAGTGCTATTATGAATCCGGCAGAAATTACACCGCTGGATTACGAAGATTTCGCACGAGAATGGGTTTGAGAGCGGGACCCTGTCAAATGAAAGCGTACCGCAATTTGATACAAAAATTTGAAAGAACAGGGTCTGTAACTGACTTACCAAGATCAGGAAGACCAATAATTAGTGATGTCCAAGTTGCAGAGGTTCTTCATGAAAATCAAGACATAGCCAGAAGCAATTCATTCGCAATCAGCAGTGCAAATGCGATATCCAAGCGATTGCAAATGCCGTATACCACGGTTTGGAAAATTTTACGCAAAATTCTAAACATGTATCCATATAAACTGAAAATGCTGTTTGAATTAAAGGACGCAGATTTGGCTACTAGGTACGATTTTTCTTTGCGAGTAATGGCTCAGATGGAAATTGAACCCGAATGGTTATGCCGTATTTTATGGACAGATGAGGCACATTTTACTCTGAATGGTGGAGTCAATACTCAAAACTGTAGAATCTGGTCTGCAGAAAATCCGCAACAAATCGTTCAAAAGGTCTTCATGACAAGAAAGTCACCGTTTGGTGCGGTTTTACAGCTGATTTTATTATTGGTCCGTATTTCTACGAGGAAATGCAGAATGGACAAGCCGTATCTGTAACTGTAAATGGTGAACGATACTTGCAAATGTTACAAAATTATGTTATTCCACAGCTGCAAAACGAGCACTACGGAATTGAAAACATCATTTTATGCAGGATGGAGCACCCCCGCACATTTTTCGACCAGTCAAAGAATTGTTAACCAACGTTTTTCAAGATCGCGTGTTAAGCAGACATTTCGTAAATTCATGGCCACCAAGATCACCTGATCTAAACCCAGCGGATTACTGGCTGTGGGGTTATTTAAAAGTTTAGTGTTTCGAAGACGACCAACTACGCTACAAGAATTAAAAGACAGTATTACGGAGCAAATTGGTACAATTCAACCAGAAATGTTACGAAATGCTATGTACAATTTGGAGGTAAGGATGGTGATCTTACAACAACAAAATGGAGGTCATATTGAGCAATTGCCGTAACCTGTTTTGGGCATACTAAATCCCATTTCATAAGCAATTAGATTTCATTTATTTCTTGTTATTAACTTAATTTGTTAAAAAGTTATCATAATTTAAAATATATCCCTTACTTTATGATAACCTTATATATCCAGAATCAAATTCCATTTATTCATAATGTTTAGCAGTTCCATTAAACGTCTTCTTGGATTATCTTTCAGCCATTTAAATCCAAGACTGTATTCAGGTCTCGTTCACTATACCATTAAAAAACTCATCATGTTTTAAATTCAGCCATCAAGTATCGACAGAAACGTGATAAATATAAAATAATTACATGATGCACTATAAATTTAACTGGAAAACGAATACTAACGATTTTCACACAGCCTATAAAGGTGATCAAACTAGCAACAAGTAGCTTACTTCTGGGTCTAAATGAATCTTGCTCATCGTCTTTGGTTATCAAAGTTCAGTTTAATAGTAATATGAGTTGTGAATAGCACTGTTTGAAGCAAAAATAAGCCAAATACCAATATATAAAAACGGAAAAATTCATGAGGTCGTTTACACCAACTAAACAAGGAATGGCATGTAACCAGAAATTTAAACGTCAACATTTAATATTTGGCTTTAAAATTATTGGCAACGTCGTAAATTGCTATTATTCAAACCAAAACTATGACATAAATATTGTACGGTATTAAGTTGACAAACATCTACATAAATAGTTAGTACATGTGTGACGTCGCGGATGACGAGGTCTATTTAGAAATTGCGAATATAGTCGTAATTTAAGTTCCGATTTACGTCATTAATAATGTTCGCATGCATACCAACATAGTATAGAACATATTTCCTTTCTTATCTTAAACACTAAGATCTTATTAATGTTGGTGAAAATTGCAACGATGCCAGCGTTTCTCTACAAAAATTTAACATTTAAAACTATCAAAAACGGCAGTACATAACCTAAACTCATGTTCTAGAGGTTATGGGAATGTGTTACTGTCAAATTTTTGCTTCTCAAGACCAATCGTTTTATAAACTGCTCCTTTTTTGTTTATATTAAAAACTGTTCGATAAGAACAAATTTGCGTAATTTTTACGTTCGCGAGCTTGTTTTTGAAAATGCCTGGAATGCACTTGGGTGCTAGGGGAAAGCAGCTTGTTGCTAACTTGTACGAGTTTTTTGATCAAGAGAAAGCAAATGGAGGACTTTTTATTCCTGTAACAGCCGTCCGAGAGGTAATCTACGAAATGTAATTCGTTATAAAATTATTTAATTTGATTTTATAGAGAGTTGCAGCTGCTCTCAAAATTAATCCGTCGACTGTGACCAAAGCTATTCAAAATGGTGAATCATTAGATTCGAAAAAAAGAATTCGCAAGAAACCTGTAACTGTTGATGAATTTACAGAGTGTGCAATTCGCAATGAAATTTATCGAATGTATGACAATCGTAAGTTATTAAAGTATTGGTAGCTTAGTTTTGATATAATCATCTGTTTCAGATGATCATATTACAGTACATAACTTGTGTTTACAACTTCAGAGTGCAGAATTGTTCAAAAGATGTAATAAATCTTTAAATACACTGCTACGCAGAATGGAATTTACACATCGTGTTACATGCCGAATATCGGCATGAAAACATTTCTAATTTTAGTTTTAAATTTGTAAGTGAATTCGCGCCAATATTTTAAAAAACTTGTGCGTGAATTTCCGTCACTTTAGATAATTGCGTCGGCGCCCGAGAATGCGCAGACGCGGAGTGGGGAAGTAAGTGGTGATTTCCGTCACGTCATGGACTAATCACCGAAACGTCTAACGGTGAAGTTCACCGGGGCCTTGTTTTTTTTCAGATATGTAGGTTCCTTTGTCGTGTCTTTGCCCTGTATCGTTTCTCCTACCTGTATCCTTTGTCGTACCTCTACACAAGAAGAGAGAAGACAAATTAATCTGGTTTCAACGGGGGACAAAGGCCGAACCGCCCCCAAGAACGCCCAACTGCCGCCAAGATAGATTCAATGCCGCGACTTTTTCTTTTCCTATAATCAAAATAAACATTTTTTGCATGTGATAATAATTTGAGGCGTAAAAATGACGTAACTCCTTATTGCGCAATATTACGCACGTATTTATTAGGTTACCAACTGTCGTAGTGGCTCTTATACATTACGCGCCGGGACTTTAACGAGTATACCTTTGAATAGACAGGTAGATTATAATAATGGCGCCTCAACGTTTTCTTAAATAAATTTGTTTTCATTTCGTGTATACCTTATAACGTATTAGTTTTAGATATATCTGTAGCAATTGGATTTTTCACTCAAAAATAAAAATTTTAAATTTTTAATAATTGTCAAATAGAAAAAAATAGTTTGGTAACATTTCAGGTTGCCATGACAACCATTTTATGTTGAAATATCTTGAAACAATCGCCGCTTATAATCTGGGGGTTCGAAATGTTGGATCAGTAAATCGGACAGCGATTTCCAATCGGAGAACCTATGCCGGTTACTGCGATACCAAAGTAAGGCTATAGCATCAAATAAATCCGCTGCAGATTCAAATAACTGCAGTTCAGACATACGCCGCGCTCGTCGAAGTTCTTCCACCGTTCTAAGAAATTATGCACCGTAAGGGTGTTTGGGACGCCTGAAAATTTCAGATTCCATTTTGACACCGGGTGGTATTGGTGGAAAGCGGACCAAGGAATAGCGGCTGATCTAGGTAGGGTAGCCGAGGCGGATTCCTGTTCAGGTTCCGAGTCCGAGTCGGAAGTAAGCAACGAAGGTTTATCGGGTTCGGCACTAGTGGTGGGTGTCGGACTAGAAGCGGCCATCGGAGTTTCGGATAACGTAACGGTATGACGACACTTCTTTATCTTCGTATCGAAAAAACCGCGAAGGTTAGCTAAGATCAGCAGTAGCTGATTATGGGATTGACGCTGCTCCGGCGTTGGAGACATTTTCAAACAGCGTCGTTCAGTATACACCCATAGGGAGCAAATGCGTTTAAACGCAGTGAAGGATTTAACCCCACAAAATGTTACTAGAGCTTGTTTGAGCTCTTGGACAGCAGCCATAACTGCTACAAGTTCGGAATCGAAATCAGTTCCGACGGGAACAGGACGAAATCCCGGTTCCCATTCCATACGGTACGTACTCTATACGGACCGGCTTAATTCATCAACATTATCCTCTGGATCAAATCCTCGGTTTTCCGCAACCGGTTTACATGAATGCGCCAATATGCCATGGTATACCACGAAAAGAAGAAACAACCAACAAAAGTAATTCATCCCCCACGTCCTACTAACAACAGGACGATTCGGTGACCTATAGTACAGTTTAGAATTCACCACGTCAAAAGGACGCGCGGTAGAATAGAAATAGGAAGAAAACCAACTCTAGGAATGACAGGGAGAACGAAACAGCAAGAAACGCGAAAACAAAAGAAAATGGGCGCCAGCGTATTCAGCGGACTAGGATTATCGGCGAACGCACAATTCCCATAATTTGAACAAAACACAAAAACAAAACGAATGATCTTGAGCGATCAAGAACGAAAACCAAACTAAAATCTAAACAGATCGAACCCACACCCGAAAACAAAGAAAACTAAACATCAGTGCGGACGTAAAGGGAGAAACAAAGAAGTAGCATCAGGCAGTAAGAAAATAAATCGGGCCAGAAATTAAGCAACATAAAATCGGGGTCAGAATTTACCCTCAACAAGGTCGAAGCCAAATTTAAATCAACCAAGAAAATCGGAGTAACGTTACACGAAACAGAATCGGAGTACAAAATTTACACCTAAACAAAGTCGAAGCCAAATTTAAAGCAATTAAAAAAATCGCGGCCCCACGTCAGGGCGTCAGAATTTATGCTACGTGCATAGCCGTAGCCTAAAAAAAACCTAAAAAAAAAGAAACTGTCCGGGCTCAGCCAGTGAGTCGGCAGGGTTTTAGAAATACCCAAACAAAAGAACGAAAGACCTGAAATAAAAATAAACCAAACACACTCGCATTCATTCAATAAATTAACCACCGACATCCAGAAAACCTTATAATTAATATCAAAGCAAAATACAAAATGTATATACAAGAGTACATTAGTACTCCGAACACAGTGCAAACAAAGCCAAAGGTATACATGGCGAGCTGTCGTTTTTAGGGCCATACCCCTTAAATTAATTAACCAACCAAAGCAAAAAGAAAGTTTCCCCGCTAAAAACAACAACTCTAAAGCATTATCGTAAGCATAAAAAATCTAATACATAAAATATCAGAACACGGTAGTTTACATTTATTATTACTAAAATTTGATATTTCAAGAAAAGTCGGTCTAAATAATAATTTAATCCGCACACAAAGAGGAGAAAGCGAAATAGTTTATTAAATTCCAAAAATGTGTATTTAAATTTGGTTGTGGTAAAACTGGGGTTTACCACAATTTTAACTCGCAAATAATTTTAGTCACATAGTTGTTGAAACGAGACAAAAACAGATAGTAAAAAAAATGTGTATACGACCTTAGGGTTCCACTCGTCTTCTAACGAACAGGGGCGACAGTCCCACACGGCCCATACATCATGTACATAGTGTTAGCACTTAACAGTACACCCACAACAATACATAGCAGCAGTAGGACCAAAGAAAATCCGACACTTCTAGCCGCCGGAAAATCTCACATTCCGTGTGCAACATTAGAATAACCAAACCATATCAAATAAACTTGCGATAACAACCAGAAATAATTCTTAAGACAGCAATATTGTCCACAACAACGCCTTTCAAATACACCAGTTCGCTCTATATCTCGTGTATCTCTGAACAGGTCGTTCGGAGTGTTGCTATCCAACCTTGCGTTATATAGCGCAGAGCTTCGTCTATCCACGTAATACAGGGAATAACCACAAATAACAGGCGACCTTGCCTTAACGAAGCGTAGTCTTTAAGCACCCAAACGCAAATAGAATATTTTATTGCAATTTTATTGCCAATTAACGAAATATTGGAACAAGATTTTAATTAAACGGAATTTATCTAGATGAACAACTAAATTTGGAACGAAATCATTTTTTGCATTATTTTTAAATAAGTAAAATTTTTAGAACGCGGTTTTGATTAAAACGGACTTTATATATTAGGAACGAATATAGTTTGGCTAATATGTATTAGAATTCAACATAACAAACTCTCCTCCGACTTGAAGGTCCAATAATAAAAGAGAGAGAAAAAAAGGAAGGAAGGAAGGGAAGACGGGTATTACGCAATCAATGAGGACTAAGGTGGAACGGCCTTAGCAAAGCGGAGTCGTCAACGGACGGATGTTTCTCAAAAGAAACAGTACGGTTATCAACTTCAAAAGAAAAAAAGGAACGAGGAAGAAAACCAACAGTGCCAACCAAAACAGGGCCCAAGGTCAAGCCTCAAGTAAACAAAAGGGGCAACAGGGGAGAGGAAATAAGAGAAACGCTGGTAAAAAGAAAAGGTGTACTACAAACTGTGGTAACCAAAAAGTCGTAACCGAAGAACCAAAGAGAAGAAATGCTGACTAGTCCTAAAGTCGACTAAGTCGTGATTTCCGAAGAAAGAAAAACGGATTAGAAAGCACCTACCACAGGAGCGGATGGACGATACACAATCAGAATAGGTACCGACAGCAAAGGAGACCAGCAAAAGGATAGGGAAAGGAAAGTGGAACGAAAGGAACGAGAAAAAAAAGAAAAAACCAAAAGGAATAACACCAACACCAAGTACAAAACCCAAAAAAAAACTAAGAATCGTACAAAAGAAAATAAAACAGAATCCCACTGTAGTTATGTATGAGTAGGTGTGGGCGTGTGCGTGCGTGTGTGTGTATGTAGGGGGGTATAAGAAGTGTGTGTGTGTATTATGCGTATATAGAGTGTGTTTGTATGTGTTGGACCGCTGTAGTCGCCTCTTACGACAGGCAGGTCGTACCGTGGGACTATTCTATTCTCGGACCCACACGGGTGAAAGAAAAAGAAAGAAAAAAGAACCAAGTAGAACTGTGTGTTTATGAGGTGTGTGGGCTTATGTGTGTGTATGTGCGTGTGTGTGTGTATGTGTTGGACCGCTGTAGTCGCCTCTTACGACAGGCAGGTCGTACCGTGGAACTACTCTATTCCCGGACCCACACGCGTGAAAGAAAAAAACGAAAAAAACCCAGCAAAACAGGGAAGTAAAACGAAATCGTAACGTCCAAAAATCAAAACCTAAAGAGAGCAAAGTCAGCATAAGGATCTGGGGCACGAGGACTAGCTATTGGGGCTTAAGACGTTTACGCCGCCAGAAGGAAAACAGAGCGAGATCGGAGGCATTAGGATTTCGCCGACATACATCTTCTGGTTCTGAAGGAGCATAGAATAATGTCTGCCTCTGTTGGGCAGTTTCTGCCACACAGAAACAGCAGGGGTGTAGGAGTTGAAGTACGAGGTTGAGAACGTGGTGGCGAGGGTGGAGATAGTAGTGGTTGTCGTAATGTATAGAACTCAGAACACGTTTTGGAAGAAGGTTGTTTGTTTTTAGAATTGGTAGTAAGAAAGTGAACGGTGGAAAAGGGTATAAGCTGTACGAGAATCAACCTTACTAAAACAAACACAAGCAGAACATACTTCAGTTACGTTAACTAGAGGAACAGAAATAGATAAAATTTCAACGCGTTGGATCAAAAACTAGAAGTATCACAGTTAGGGGAAAAAACAGCATTGGTTGTAGGAATATCAACCTTAGGAAAAGGAGCAGAATCCGATAACACTTCAACCATATTACATAAAAATAACAGAATCAGGTAGATCTTCATCCACAATAGATAACGAAGCAGAGTCAGGTTGACCTTCGTCAACATTAGACAACAGGACATCAGCTAGGATTTCCCCAACCTTAGTTAAAAGAACAGAAACAAGTAGCATTTTGTCCGCATGAGAAAAATGGGTAAAAAACGTTTCATCAACGTCCGATAAAGGAATAGAATCAAGTAAGACTTCATTACTGTTAGACAACAGAGTAGGAACAGACAAAACTTCGGCCACAATAGGAACTGATTCCTTAACAATAGTAGATAACAAAATAGGATAAGGTAAAACTTTGTCAATGACAGCAACAGGCATCACAGCTGCGCGTTCCCTAATTTCAACAAGACCTTCTCTATCCGTATTAGAAATTATCGTCACTTCAGCTACGGCTGTTATTGTAGACACGACTAAAATTTCTTGAGTAAACCATTTAAAAAAACAGGAACATGTAGAATTTTAACAGCAACAGCAACAGACATTCAAGATACAGGTTCATGAACTGCAACAGGACCTTCGCTGACCAAATCAAAAATTATTGTCACTTCAGCGACAGCTGTGTTTGCAGACACGACAAGAATTTCTTGGGTAGAATCGTTCAAGAAAGCGAGAACAAACTCATGAGATGCTACCTGCAAGTCACTAATTTGAAGCATGGGTTGTAATGGTGGTGGAGGCGTTAATACAGCGTTTTGCAGAGAGTGTGAAATTGTAACCGGCTCCAAGAATAATGGCCTGGCATGCTTTGCGTGGTCCATTATGACTGCGTTATATCCTGCTGTTCAAAACCCCCCAAAGACTATCCAATTATCCACACTACTCTTCAGTTTTGAATCTAAAAGGAATACGATTTCCGATGACAATAGCTCAGATCAAGAACTTCGAATCGCAAAATGATATCTCCGTTAATATCTACACTTTGAAGCTAAAGAAGCATAAGTTTATTACTGTTCTTCTGTCAATATCAAAAAACAGAAAGAATATGCATGTGAATCTCCTACTGATCCACAATCAATATTATGATGAAGATATGGAATGCTTAATACATATCGATGTATCTGAAACATTCGATACACACTATGTATGGATAAAACTTGAGTCGGCTGGTTTCAGCGCAACTCAGTGTTAAGAGAAATAAGAAACATTTTTGTGATCGATGTCTACACTACTTTAATACAGAAGAAAAATTGATAAATCATATTAACGACTGCAAAATGCAACAATTATGTTTTCCTCGAATGCCTACAGAAGAAAACAATATTCTCCGTTTCAAAAATTTCAAGAATAAAGTTAAAGTTTTATTTATCATATACGCAGATCTGGAATGTATATTGAAGTCTACTAGAAACATGAAGAATTATCAAGAACACGTGCCATATAGTGTTGGATATTATGTACCGATCATGTCGAGGTGAAGAATGTATAAAATGGTTTACAATGGAGCTTCGGCAGTTTGGGCAAGATGTTGAAACGGTATTTCTATGTCCATATGATATGAATCCGTTGACACAAGAACAGGAAACTGCTTTCAAAACCGCAACACATTGTTATATCTGGGACGAGCCGTTCAGTCCAGGAGACAAAAAAGTTCGTGATCATAATTATTTAGTGGCTACTAATAATTACAGAGTACCGGCACATGAGAACTGTAATATCGAGTACCAAGACTCTCACACAATTCCGATAGTTTTGCACAACTTGAGTAGTTACGACAGCCATTTCATAATTAAAAGTATCGCTGTTGATTTGGATGGCCGTG
This sequence comes from Platerodrilus igneus, assembly GCA_036346225.1. Taxonomy (NCBI): domain Eukaryota; kingdom Metazoa; phylum Arthropoda; class Insecta; order Coleoptera; family Lycidae; genus Platerodrilus; species Platerodrilus igneus. The sequence continues at coordinate 4,898,514 of JARFIW010001680.1, forward strand.
TAGAAGTATTGCCAGTAACAAAGGAAAAATATATCTTCACAAAATATATTCCTGAGAACAATCAACTACAGATTTATCGATAGCTTCCGTTTTATGAGCTCGTCCTTAGAAACATTGGCTTGCTATCTAACTGCTTATCCACTATTAAAAGTAAATTTTCTAATCTCAATAACGAGAAATTTAAATTACTAACTAGAAAAGACGTATATCCATATGATTATGTCGATTCGTTTGAAAAATTGGATTGCACTTCCCTACCTAGTCAACAAGAGTTTTACAACATGCTGGAAGGAAAAGAAATTACAAAGAAGCAGTATGCGCATGCTCAAAAAGTGTGGGTAGTATTTGATATTCAAAACTTAGGACAGTATTCAGACTTATATCTCAAGACTGATGTGATGCTATTGGCTGAAGTTTTTGAACAGTTCCGTGTAAGTTGTCATGTAACATATGGATTAGACCCCGCCCTCTATTACACGCTTCCAGGATACACTTGGCATGGAATGTTAAAGCATACAAGACAGGAACTTGAGCTACTGACTGATATTGATCAGTTATTGTTTATAGAAAAGGGCATACAAAAAGGACTTAGTCAAGTGTGTCCGGAACGACGGGCTTCTGCAAATAATAAATATTTACCCACTAATGATTCTTCCAAACCCGATATATATCTCGTGTACTATGATGTTAATAATCAATATGGATGGGCGATGAGCTAACCCTTACCCTATGGAGTATTTGAATGGGTGGATATCAACATTGAAGTGACATCAATTCCCGATAATGCTTCAGAATGTTATATCTTGGAAGTTGATTCGGACTATCCGGAATCTATTCACGACTTCCATAAGGACATTCCATTCTGTCGTGAACATATTGATTTGAAAACTGGAAAACTACCTGTATCGAAAACACAAAACACCAAGTTAATGGCTACACTAAATTCTAAAAGAAGATGTGTGATCCATTATAGAAATTTGAAAAAAGCTTTGGCGAATGATCTTAAACTATCTCCAATTCATCGAGTGCTGAATTTTAAGCAAAGCTGCTGGTTAAAATCTTTTATTGACCTAAATACCGAACTTTGTAAACAGACAAGAAATGAATTTGGGAAGAACTTGTTCAAGCTAATGAATAATGCAGTTTTTGGAAAAACGATGGAAAATATACGAAAACATTGTAATGTGAAGCTTGTGCAACACTGGGATGGAAGATATGGAGCCGAAGCTAGAATATCCAACCCGCTATTCAAAAATTTCACAATCCTTGATGAAAACCTTGTGGCGGTGTAACTTCTCAAAGCAGAAATATATTTTAACAAACCCATATATGTCAGTATGTACATTATCGACATAGCCAAGCTGACTATTTACGATTTTCACAATCGAAATATGAACTCCGCATTTAAAGATAGATGCCTATTTCTCTACACGGACACAGATAGTCTAATTTACAAAATTATAAACCTGGATCCTTATGAAACCATGCAACGCGATTGTCAACATCGTTTCGATGCTTCAGACTATCCTACCAATAACAATTATGGAATTCATTTGGTTAACAAGAAGATATTGAGGATGATGAAGGACGAAAATATTGGACCGCTTATGACCGATTTTATTGGCTTACGATTTAAGATGTATGCAACTAGAATTTTCAAGACAGCAGAGGAAGATGAGGCTGAACTCTCGCGATCTGTAGAAGAAAATGAAACTCTTGGCAGCCGAGATTAAAAGATCAGTGATAAAGAACAGGATTACGTTTGAAGATTATGTTGACTGTATAGAAGATTGTAAGGAAGTATTTGTAACGCAGAATTTAATCCAATCATCCAAGCATCAGGTTTACACCATCGTTCAGGAGAAGATTGCTTTAAGCCCACATGATGATAAACGCCACTTACCTCCTGGTTCATATGCAACATTACCTGTCTGACATTATTCTATTATGGAACATGAAGACATTTAGAATATTTATTGTAAATGTATATATCTATTTAAATGTAAATATTTTATTATTAATAAAGCTTTAAGATTTATTTTTCTTTTATTTATATTAATTTTTAAAATAATATCCTATTCTGAAAAAGGCTTATATCTAACGTGAAAGTGCCTGTACGCGATTCTAATGGTTGGTACAAAAATGACTAGGTGAAGATTTTACTCCTTATAGGGAATTCAATGTATGGTACAAAAATGACCAGAACGAACCTTAGATTTTTTCATAAGAAAATATATGGGAAAATGAATGGTTTTGTTTTAGAAGTAACCTAGCTTATCTACTGCTAACTTTGATTATTAATTGCAAAAAATCCTTATACACAACTGGCCGTCTATACTCTGTAACAAGTTTATTTTCCCGCAATATTTTAACAAATATTTATGTTATTATTTTTATAGAAGGTCAATTCAAGCTTAATACCTTTACACATTTTTACGTAGTATTTATTACATTTTGTTTAATCTAATGTAAGCTTCAAAACCGCAAGCATGAATTACAAGTCGAGCGGTAACATAAAATACCATTTACAAGTGTTATTATAAGACCTCCCTCCTTCAATAATTATAAAGATTGTTGTAACTGTTGTCAAGCGATAAAATACGTCAGAATACAGGCACTTTCACCTGGGCTGTTGGTTAATAAAGTCATTTTTGTGATAAGAACATGGCGCCAAGCGATTATGCTTGGTGTTGGAGCCATGTAAGAAAAAAAGTCGATTTATAGTGTCATCGTCTTTGTTGGTGCACTCCATGTCGACTCTTTACCGACTGTGTTTGCACTAAACTAGACGTAAATGGAAATGGTTGGCATTTGAACAACAATAAGTATTATCGAGCCTCAGTGCCTTTGTTAATTTAAATTTGCAGTGCAAATTACTTGACGTGGATACACGTGGATGTTCGTTTGATATTTTGTAACAAGATTATTTAATTTGTGATTTTGGAGAATTCTAACCTGATTATTAATGTAACAAGAAAATTTCAATTATCATTAAATATTCCGAAAATGGTTCAACTACATCGCAATTATTCTTTTGAGGGATAACCATCTGGTATGTAATTAGTTGCTCATTATGTACGTACAAGTTATAACAACATTGGGAATGACAAAACAAGTAAGTTTTTTTATATTGTTTGACTTGGAAATTTGAAAGTTCGTTATGTTGTTGACCTTTGTATAACTTTGTTATTTGTAAAGAGAACCTGATAAACTTTATTTTTATTTTTCATTAGTACAAAGAAAAAGATTACAGAGTGCAGTATATATGTATATTCAGGGTTAACTGTCAAGACTAACAAAATTCAAACTATCATGTTGAATATAAAATTATCTAAGTTCAGATAACTAAATTGTTTGGTTGTGCACTATATTATTAATTAATTGAAATATTTTAAAATGCAAGTTAAATGTAAAGTCTATAAGTAGTACTACCGACGGTTAATAAATATTCTGTCAGTATAGCATTAATCATTCTTAATAATCAAGTTTGAATATTAATGAGAATAATCATTGCTAAATTTTTATGATGTAAGAATAACAACACTATCTAATTTTTGTGAGATATAGGTGTTGAGAAGATTATTGTGTATATAAGTACATATTTTTCCTAACTAGAACTAAGACAGTCGAATTTTTTTGAAGTTAATTTTGTTAAGAGAAATCATTGTAAATAATTTTCAACTGATACTTAAGAGAATAGAAATTCATTTTGGTCATGTCTATGATTATTAGTTGGAATGAATGAGGTTTGATTCTTAGTAATTATAAACTTTTTGAAATAATTAACAGAATGCACAAACTGTGCTAGTTTTGGTTTAGTTTGATTACAGGTGTAGCAGTGCATCATTATCAAGCAATATCGAGCCAGAAGGTAAGCATTTGTAAGGGTTATGTTCACGTAATATTTTTAGTACAGCGGTATTTGAGCATAGGTTTCCGCATTCTCCTTATACAAACAGACTAAAATTAGGTCTTCATGGTATTCAAAAATTTGGTGACGCCATTTTCACAATATTTATGGCGTAATCCAACTCCGATCCAGACTCATGTTCTACCCAGAGCAAATCACTTGACTAGCCGCTTAGCCTTTGGAGGTTTCCTTATCTTGTTAAAACCCCGCGTCGCGCGTTCAGAGCCACTTCCACAGTTGGCAACACGGATACTATCCACGTTCACATTATTGCACAAAAAAGATATTACGACATAATTGCGTGTCAAATTGTATCACGTACCAAATATGTTTACAATGATACAAGTTGCACCTTAAAAAGATAAAATGTACTCGCTTAAAAATGTGGAACGCTTCACGTTTTTGCGGTCATCCTTGCGCAAGGGCCATGCTGATTTCCATGTATCTCGTTTGGGCGTGGGTTGCGATATGCCATCGTTAAAAACAGATTTAGCGTCTTCCCTCTTCTTCGTTCGTAGGCATGACGAAGTAATAACCAGGTAGGAAACGATAAAGCAAGATAAAGAGGAAACCTACATTCTGAAAGAGAAAAGACAAAGAAAAGACACAGGCAAACGTCACCGTTCGACGTCTCGGTGGCTAATAATGTCGTGTCACACCGCGCACTTGCGCCATAACTCCGCGTCTGCGCATTCCTTTTGCGCAAACGCAACTGTCCGAAATGACGGAAATGCACAAGTCTATTTTAAAAATAATGGCGGGAATTTAGTCACATATTTAAAAATGTAAATGTACAATGCCAATTTTGGCATGTAACAATCTATGAGCCGTTTTCCATCTAAACTAACCTTGGGCTCTTTTCATCATCAGGAAATCCTCGTTAATTATCCTTGTGCTTTTCAATTGGCAATATAGGAGTAAAAACCCATTAGTAAGGCAAAACGTTACAACTCTTTGGTACCTCTAGTCACAATCAGAAAAAAATATTTATAATATATAATAACGTTAAAATAGGTACAGGCTTACCTAAAATCTATGTTATTGACATTTAACGTACGTTTACAAAATGACTTTTGTTAGAAGTATTCACATTATTTAAACCTAAATGTACTGCTTGTCTCTTTAAATCAAAAGAAATGAATGGAATTAAAACTGTGCTCAAAACTACAACACCTGCCATTGCTACATGTACCCATATTCCGACATTCTGGCTAAATAAATAAGTAAACAAAGTCGTAAATATAAACCCAAGTATCTTGGAACCACTCAAAAGAAATCCAGAGGATATGCTTTCCGGAAGTGGATATGTTATTTCTGCTCCAACTTCAAGACCAACGGAAAAAATTGCAGTCATAAAGAAACTGTGACATAAAAATTAACAAATAATGTTATCATTTTCACAACTTACCCTGTAAGTGTCTGAAACACGTATATGTATGCAATCCCTTGATTGAGTGTTAAAGTAAATAAAATAAAACTGATTGAAGTCAACGAGGTCACAACTATTGTGGTTTCTCTGTAAATAAAATTGTTTCAAAAATATTAGGCTCATTTTTGTATAATACTTGAATCGACGAAATTTATCTAAAATGATACCGAACAGCGCTGCTCCTATCACACCGACACCTATGAAAAGTAGTCCAATTGCTCCTACATCTGAGGCATTTTTCTAAGATGTATTTCAGTTGTAAAATATATAAATAAAGATAATACTTACGGGATAATATTTTATAATTGTCGGATTTATCAAAAAACACATTGCATAGAGTATCCCAACATGGCAACTATAACCAAACCAAAAGAGGACAAATGGAAGGCTCCTTATGATTTGTCTAATGGATGTCAACAAATCATTCTTTACGTGCTTAATTTTTTGTTGTGTTTCTGAAGGCGGTGTTGGCGGTTCTAACTTGAAAACTGTAAAAAAAAAAAGGGTAGTCGTTGGTTTTAATTTATTACAATTGCTATATAGATCTTAGTACAAAATTTATCAGCTATTAATTTGTATTTCGGGTTAGATTGGTGAAACAAATTTTTTGTTACGTATAAATTATTAAAAAAGTTTATTCAGGGTGTTCCTAAATATCATGTACATGTGGAAAGGGATAGTAGTAGAGCAGCGACAGGATAATCATGACCTCATTTCCACCAACACCATCATTCCACACACATTCCGGACCAAATAGTTTTCTTCGACTAGCCATTTTATCTTTCGAAATAAATATATCTTGTTTGGTATCAACTAATATTAGATTTCTCTCAGCTACATCAATTTCTAGGAATTTTTAAGATTGCATCATCCCCTATGGAGCTACCCTCATTTTAAGGTTTTTACCAGCAGCGATTTCTGACAGCCCTTATAAAAATTTTTAGCAATACGACACACCAAATTAGTTTAGACTTTTACGCAGAATCCAAATCTAAAAAGTAGTTTTTAGTCATGAAATTAACCAAAGAACTATCAGTAGAGCAATGACAGGATAATCAGGACTTCATTTCCACCAGCATCCTCATTTCCACACACATTCTGGACCAAATGGTTTTCTTAGACCAGTCATTTCATCTTCCGAGATAAATACATCTTCTTTAGTATCAATTAATATTAGACTTTTCTCAGCTACCTGAATTTCTAAGAATTTTTCAGATTGCATCATCCCAGGGACCTACCCTCATTTTAAGATTTTTTACCAGCAGCGATTTCTGACAGTCCTTATAAAAATTTTTAGCCATACGACACATCAAATTAGTTTAGACTTTTACGCAGAATCCAAATCTGCAAACAAATTTAAAATCTGATCACCCCTTACCGTTTTACACACATACCCTCTAGCGAACATATAAAAGATTATTTTTGTTTCTTTTAAGATAAATCTATCTTGTTTGGTATCAACTAATATTAGATTTTTCTAGGAAGTCCAAATCTGTAAATATATTTTAAATAGGATCGTTCCTTACAAAGTTACATTTTTAAAGGCCTCAAACCTCTTCAACACCCTCTACACACCTCCAACGCCCTCTACATGCCTCCACATCCCTCCACATTTCACCACATTCCTCCACATTCCTCCACATCTCACCATATCCCTCCACATACCCCCACCGCCAAGGTAAAATAAAAATCTTACACAAGTACTACATTAAAGCAGGTAGTTCATATTTTACACAATCTGCAACACCATATTCTACAATTCTAAAAGAAATAATCTTTTTGGAATTGGGGTTGATAAATATTCGCCCAGAGGTTGTACGACAACGCGTAAATATTAGTAGTAAACTCTATCCGTTTACGCTAGAGGAAATTGTCCCATTATACATGCCATACGTTGTAGGTGGAAGAAAAAGACAGTTGGAATTTGAGGAAATGTATGCAAAAAGGCGAAAGTCGGACTACATGGAAAACACTGCGACAATACGCAAACAATACAAAGATGTGTTAGATAAAAAACATCTTATTAGAGAAAATGAGGAAGAATTTAAAAGATTATTTTATATGTCGATGGACTGACTTAGATATATCCGGATTCTACAAGATGTATGCATTTGCGGTCAGTAAGAAACACTCTTTTAGTTATGTAGGTGTCCTTGCGGAAAAGGATGGTACTAAATTCGTATACTTTTTAAAAGGTTATTCTAAAAACGTATTTATCAAAATGGGAGATAACATAGACAAACCAAGGAATGCGGGTTTCAAAGCCTTGGCCTACACCACACGCAAAGGGGTTTTGCTAAACATTGTATATTTGTTTAGTAAAGAACCTTCGAATCATTTAAAACCGAGGGTCCTACAACCTATAACGATCATATATTCCAAAAGGTGGTGGACCTGCAATTACGCAACAGTGAGTGGGAGCATAAGGATTCCCTCCAATACCGACAAGAAAAAGTCGATCAAGCTAACAAGATACGTATGCAGGATATAGTGGGAGAGCCGCGATTTAAAGATTGCCCCAAGCTGAAAGAATTACACGAAGAAATGGATCTGGTTGTCGGTGGAATTAAAGACTTTATATATAGAGACAAACTTCGAAAACCTAGACGGTCTATATATATATATATATATATATATATATATATATATATATATATATATATATATATATATATCAAACTATTGGCTAGAAGAGTAGATAAAGGACTTTGGTGTCGATTTAAATTTTAAGCTGCCAATAAAATTAGATAAAACTAAAACCACTCCAAACAAACATAAAGAAAGAACTGTTTTCTGTGTATAACTTTGTATTAAAATTAAGTTGAAATGGCTTCATGCTTGGCATTAAATATTTTTTAAATTTTGTTATGTATCAGGTTATCATAAAGTAAGGGATATATTTTAAATTATAACTTTTTAACAAATTAAGTTAATAACAAGAAATAAATGAAATCTAATTGCTTATGAAATGGGATTTAGTATGCCCAAAACAGGTTACGGAAATTGCTCAATATGACCTCCATTTTGTTGTTGTAAGATCACCATCCTTACCTCCAAATTGTACACAGCATTTCGTAACATTTCTGGTTGAATTGTACCAATTTGCTCCGTAATACTGTCTTTTAATTCTTGTAGCGTAGTTGGTCGTCTTCTAAACACTAAACTTTTTAAATAACCCCACAGCCAGTAATCCGCTGGGTTTAGATCAGGTGATCTTGGTGGCCATGAATTTACGAAATGTCTGCTTAACACGCGATCTTGAAAAACGTTGGTTAACAATTCTTTGACTGGTCGAAAAATGTGCGGGGGTGCTCCATCCTGCATAAAAATGATGTTTTCAATTCCGTAGAGCTCGTTTTGCAGCTGTGGAATAACATAAATTTGTACATTTGCAAGTATCGTTCACCATTTACAGTTACAGATACGGCTTGTCCATTCTGCATTTCCTCGTAGAAATACGGACCAATAATAAAATCAGCTGTAAAACCGCACCAAACGGTGACTTTCTTATCATGAAGACCTTTTTGAACGATTTGTTGCGGATTTTCTGCAGACCAGATTCTACAGTTTTGAGTATTGACTATCGCATTTGCACTGCTGATTGCGAGTGAATTGCTTCTGGCTATGTCTTGATTTTCATGAAGAACCTCTGCAACTTGGACATCACTAATTATTGGTCTTCCTGATCTTGGTAAGTCAGTTACAGACCCTGTTCTTTTAAATTTTTGACAGGGTCCCGCTCTCAAACCCATTCTCGTGCGAAATCTTCGTAATCCAGCGGTGTAATTTCTGCCGGATTCATAATAGCACTCAACTAAATCATTCTTGTTTGTAAATCCATGTTATTACAGTTGAGTCGTTTGAACTCAACGTTTACTTGAGTTTTAATTTCAAAATAAAACTTCACATTGAATAATTTCGTTTTGACACTAGTGTCAACATTTGTTATGACAACGCTTTTGTTTCTCATAGATACGGTAAAATCCCATTCATTAAGCAACTAGATTTCGTTTATTTTATGTTACTAACTTAATTTATTAAAAAGTTGTAATGATTTAAAATATATCCCTTACTTTATGATAACCTGGTATAATGTCAAAATAAAAATTTTATAAAAGGTTATGACATCACCACGAAATAGCAGTCACACAGAAAGAGGTGCGTATAGGCAGGGCTGCGCATGGGCAGGGGTGCGTATGGGCAGGTATGTGTCTGGGCGTACACGAGGGAAGCGGAAGTTAACAATCACCAAGCATCTAATTCTTTATTTGGGTGGTATCGAGTACTTGCCGGCGTATGTATCCGGAGTAAAAAACACGATTTGTACACGCAGCTTATTAATAAAATTAGTTTATCTAGCGAAGATGACAAGCGTTACGTCATCCCTGGCTGTGTATTAACCTATGAATAAAAGCATAAAGATATAGGTCTAAGATAGTTGTTAATATTTGTATAGCTTTTGTAAATCTATTGTATATATTAGTTTTAAAATTCTATAATTTTTAAGTTCTTCTCCCGCCTTCTTTTCTTCCAAATCCTTCCTGCCTCTATCCTGATGGACAGAGTGTACGAGTTACCTCCACGTGGTGTTCGCTAGACAAGCAATATCTTGTTGTCTTTGTAATCTGCAAAGTGTTGGTTGACTAACAACGCGTACTAGTTGTAATTATTACAGTTAATAAATTTCTAAACCTAGTCTATGCGTTTTATCAAGTTTGGGATGTGGAGGGATGTGGAGGAATGTGGAGGGATGTGGAGGGATGTGTAGGAACGTGGTGGAATGTGGAAGGATGTGGATGGCGGTGGAAGTGTGTGAAGGGTGATTGAGATGGTTTCAGAACCGGTGTTCTCCATCTATTCTAAAAACAGAACATTACTGTTTGAAAAAGGTTTTAGATATCAAACACTTATGTTTTATAAAGAGCTCATTTCTAAAATTCCAGCGGTTTTAGATTTGCGGGACATGGTTGATTAAAGCATATGTCTTGGGTAGCGAAAAAAAACTTTTAAAAATGGAGTTAAATATACATGAGCAAAAATTGTGAGGTTTGGAGGAGCCTTTAAAAGTGTAACTTTGTAAGGGGTGATCTTATTTAAAATCTATTTACAGATTTGGACTCCCTAGAAAATTCTAATATTAGTTGATACTAAACAAGATAGATTTATCTTAAAAGAAACAAAAATAATCTTTTATATGTTTGCTAGAGGGTATGTGTGTAAAACGGTAAGGGGTGGTCAAATTTTAAATTTGTTTGCAGATTTGGATTTTGCGTAGAAGTCTAGACTAATTTGATGTGTCGTATGGCTAAAAAATTTTATAAGGACTGTCAGAAATCGCTGCTGGTAAGAAATCTTAAAATGAGGGTAGGTCCCTAGAGGATGATGCTATATGAAAAATTCTTAGAAATTCGGGTAGCTAAGAAAAATCTAATATTAATTGATACCAAAGAAGATGTATTTATCTCGGAAGATGAAATGGCTAGTCGAAGAAAGCTATTTGGTCCAGAATGTGTGTGGAAATGAGAATGTTGGTGGAAATAAGGACAAGATTATCCTGTCACTGCTCTACTGATAACTTTTTGGTTAATTTCATGACTAAAAACTACTATTAACATTGAAACGCAAACACTTTGTTACCGATTTACAGGATATTGAGGTTTTAAGATTTTGTTAGTTTCTTCTTTATAACTCCTGCAGTTTTTGTGGTACTTAAATCAAATTTGAAACATAGGTTACGCTGGAGGGCTTACATAATTGGTTATGTCAAATCGTTGTGAGAATCTACAGTGCGATACTTCTTAGGGGTCATGACTTGTCTCCATCTGAAGTTTTTAACAGTGCATCGCTGGCAGATATTAAAATAGAAAATGAGCTTTCCGTTTTGTTTAGAAACTTTTGTTTCTTGCAGTGTTTTTATACCTGTGACCATTATCGAGGAAAAAATAAAAAAAAAATTTGTAAGTCGCTAGCTAAAATTAAAACTTTTAAAATGATCAAGTAAGCTCTATCTTTATTGAGTTAATCTCTTGTTTTTATAAATTTTGAGAGTTCGCATTTGAAATCGTAACTTCTGTCTGCATATGTTTGTAAAATTAAAAGTTGAAATTGTACATTTTAAGGTTTAAGAGTGTTTTAAATACTCTCTACAGCATGTGAAAATGCACGTTACAGCAACTGTTGAAAAAGACGCCATCTAACTTTTAGAAATGTGCCGAATCTTCTTATCATTGACGCCTGTACTTTTTTGAACATCCTCTGAGTATTTCTTACGGTTTCAAATGCGTCTATTATTCGATTTCGTAAATCATCAACTGATCGTCTTCAAGTATTAAAGGCAGTTCAAGTTACAAAAAATTCATGTAAGTTGACTAGGCGAAAATCAAATGATCCCCAATTATACCACCCCATACATTTAATAAGAATTGCTGTTGAAAATGCGCATCTACAATTCCATGCGAATTTTCGTCAACCTACATGTGGTTGTTAAAATTTATAAAAATTGGTTCGCCGGTAAAAAGAATTTTAGAATCAAAATTGGGGTTTACTGCTAGCCTATTATGATACCACTGATAAAATGTTATCCTTAAGGAAAATCTTGAGAAAGGAGCATATGCACTCTTTGAATGCTGTAAGGGTATAGCAAGAGACGGCCTGGGATGGGGGAATTGGACGACTGCCTAGGGCCACGCAAACAAAAGGGCCCCGCGCAGTGCAATGCATAGTTTCAAAATTTAAGTTACACTTTATCTAAGAAGATGGTAAAACTGTTTACGGTATAGCCTCATGCCTCATAAACCTATACCATATCTAGTGGGCATTTTGTTGTTCACAGCTATAATTCTTAGGTAATTTTCTTCGAAAGAATGTGAATGAGTGTGAGAAAGTTCGATGCTTGCAATAACAAACAATGAAACGTCATGTTACGCGCAGTGATGAATATAAGAAAGCACTAAGTAATTATATTGTGTACCAACTAATACAATACCTATGAAACTACTTCATGCTTTCTTACAAGATTAACACTTACTGTTGGGGTTAATTGAATAATTAGAGTAACCCGTGGGTTTTTTAATATTGTCAAATGGAACCAGTGAACTTTAAGGAATGATTTCCTTAAAATGATGGAACGCAAATATCTTCCGACTATGCTAGGGGTCTATTCCTTGGGTAGAGCTTATAATGATTGATCGTGGTTCTTTTTACAAAAAATTATTTGCTTACTATGGCTTAATCTATACCAAAAGAGGGGTTTAGGGAGGGCGCCACCAAGTCATTAAATTTTAAACAGAGGTTTTCCTTAAGGGTTGGAAGTCCTTAGAAAAGAATATCGTATTAACTGCTTACGCAGGAGCTGTAAAGAAAATTGAATTAAATTAACAAAGTGAGGACACAAGAGGTATACTTTTGCTACCTCATAAAAAATAGCTGAAAAGATTAATTATGCACACAATTTTATAGACACAAATATTAGGCATCAAATTCTGAAAGAGCAATTAGAGCTTCTTTGGTAAATAGGAGCTACAAATATCATTACCTCGAAGGTATTTATGCCTATTGTTCCTTGACCTGGTTATACCATTTCTGAACTTACTTGTTCAAAATAAAACAATTAATTAAGAGAATTAAATGACGATTCTTTAATTAAAAATTGTTTCATGATAAAAATTGTATGTACAAAATTTACATTTCAAAAAGGTTACTATAATTTCTTCTACACTGAAGTAGAAGTATAAATTTGAATGAAATATCAAATATGTTAAGCGTTTCTTTTTACTACAAAAATTAACTCAAATCAATACCAAAAATATCAGATCTGTTATTCGGTTTACAAATGTATTTGAAAATATCGAAAATATCTAATAATTCAATGTTTAAAAGCTTTAACCATAATTATACATAAATGAAACTTTAATCAGAACTCAATGGAGTTGCTTAATTTCGTTAATAATAATAACTGTTATTACACTGCATTTATATTGGCAATCAAAATTTATCAAAGTCCTTTCTAGTTTCTTAAACAAAATAATAGTTATAGGTTATCACAAAGTTATTTTTCTGGTGTAGGCTTGTATCAAAGTTCGCCAAGTGCAGACGTGATGTAAGAATAATATAAATCTCTTACCTCGTTTCAACAGGTTTTGTTTGTGTGACAGCGTTACATTGTGTTAGAGCAGATGTTTATACATACGGTCCCTGGACAAACAAATGACGTCGTTTTCACGTGTTGTACTGCAAATAACCAGCTGCGTGTTTCTTGTACCCAACCATATGAGCTTAAAGCGTATTTCCTATACGCAACAACGGGACAAACCAAAATCCATTCCAACGGTTATCACAAAAATGCAAAACTTCGATGAACTACTATATTTAGATCGTTACCAGAATCATTATCTTGCGTGTAATTATCCAGATAGTTACTTGTAAATTCATCTTAGCAATTTTAAAAAGACCATTACTGTTAATTATTGGACGTTAGATTGAAACCAAAAAATTGCTATCTAAATTGAAGAACATTCCGGTGAAATTTCAAATATACAGTTTCATGCAGAACATTTTATTAAATTCAACTATTATGGTAAAGTTGAAGGACGTTCATGTTAGACCAATATTTCTTATCGCTACTTTGAAATAATTGAATTGTAAACTTGATAATCGTAAATGCAAAGAAAAGATCCATATAATCATACAACACAAAATTTAAACGGGCTAATTTTTATAAAACCAGATAAAACGAAATCATACTAACACAGGAATATACGAAAAGAATATACAAAAAAGTATACCAAAGAATATACAAAAGAATATTCAAAAGAATATTCAAAAGAGCGCTACAACAAAATTATTTAGTTTGCCTAGAAGATTATATCTAATTGCTTACCATTATTAAAAACACTATATCAAGTGTTTATTACACTTTTGCTTTCACAAGGGCGTAAAGCCACACGCAAATTACTCGCTAGAACTCTGAAGTTCTCCATAATACCTTCGTGCCAAGTGTTCTAGCTAGAATGACCGTTGACACATTGTGTACGAAATATGAAAGGTGTTTAACCTTGAAATATTTATACAAATAATTAACGCCTGATGTTAACAACCAAACTAGCATTTCTGTATTGTGGTTAGACCACATGATCCCAATACGGATATTCATTTAATTGACGATGTTTACTGGTTTAATGGAACAGACAAAAATTTATTGGTGCTTTGCAATGGTCAAAAAAACTGTTACAACTTCACACTTATAGAACCTTCTGTTTCTTTTGTAAGGCGCCACTGAAATATATCTTTTGTTGTTGGTTTTCGTCCTTCTAGATAAACAGTGTTCAACGGGTTGCTTTCGGACCAGAATACTTAGAGTCTCCGAAGACAGGAATAATGAAACTTTGTAAGTTGTCATTGAGACTTTCATATTTCAACAACCTTTTAAGTTTTACCAATTCAGTTTGTGGTGCGTGCTATGAGACGATATTTTAAATAAATTGAATTATAACTGTGGCGATTATAGTGTAATTAGTTTTAGTGCATCGAATAATAATTTTGTGCAAGCAATACTAATAAGTTTTTAAGTACTAAGGGCCACTTGCACCGCATAGTTAAAGTCAAGATTTAATTTTAAGTAGGGCTTTACAACTGAAATTCATTTGCACCGCTTCTAGATCATACGTTAAACCTAGATTTAATAAAACCCTCGTTTGAGTCGACTTAAACGGAGGCTTAAACAGATACTGTCAAATGACATTGATCTTTTGACTTTTATTCTGCTGTTAAAGTGACATAACCTCATAATAAATTTTCTGTGTATGTTTGGGATAGGTATATAAGTAATAATTATTGTTTAGTTGTTTTTTTGCTGTTTGAAATGAATGGTCAGAAAAGTAGAGCTCCTAATTTTGAGACTGGGGAAAGAAACAGAATATTTTCACTGGTTGCAAAATATTCCAGCGTTCTTGAAAACAAACGCACAAATGCAGTCTCAAATAATGAGAAAAACAATGCTTGGGAAGAAATTGCTAAGGAATTAAACAAAGATTCTGCAAGTTCGCATTTCCGTAGCGCAGAGTCAATTTCCAAGTTTTGGAAAAACGCCAAAAAAAGAGCAAGGCATGATGCAGCTACCGAACGTCAAGAACGAATAAAAACTGGTGGAGGTGTACCAGGAATTAAAATGAAAGATAACGATTACGAAACGGTACTTTCAATAATCAACGATAAAAGTGTATATGGTTTTGTCAATCCGTTTGATAGTGATAAGACTGACTCGGTTCCGGTGTCTAACCAAATAGAGAAACATGTAAGTATAATAATGCAGTAAAGAGGAAATTGACATAAAACCGTGAAGAAATGAATGGCGGAGGGGTACCTATATAATTATATGATCTATAATATTAACTTTTTAGGACTCGATGGAGTTCTACAATTGTGATGAAAATGAATTCGAGGTTGTCTATGAAGATCCTGCTTCTCAAGCTGGAACTGCCAGTTGCAGTAGTTCAACCTTTTTGCAGCAATTGTTCGGTGAAAATGATACAAACAAAAACATCGAAACACAAGCTCATTCACAACCTAGCAAACTAACACTAGCCAAAGTAAGTGAATTTTTTGTATATGTGTATTAATATATTCAGAAGCGGTTTGTCAATGAATTAATGGTATAACTAAATGATAATATATATGTATATGTATTGTAAATACAGTTTCGGTGTTCCTAATTGTACAAATTGTTACAGGTAAACGGAGATGCTTCTCGGCGTCGACCCGCTGTTCATGTTAAAGCATTAACATCGTCATTGGTTGCGGAAAGATATGAGGCATTGTTGGAAAAGAGGTTGAATATAGCCTCTCTTCAACAAACATTGTTTCATCAGAAATTAGATCAGCAAGCAGAGGAACATAAGTTGAAGATGGACGAACATAAGTTAAAGATAGAATCCTTAAAATTGGATATTTTATTTAAAAAACAAAAACTTATGAATACTGAATAAAAGGCTATTTACACATAATTTTGTAATAATGTATCATAATTTAAATTAAGCACACTTATACATTACTATATTTTCCACATTTGATAAATAAAATCTTGAAAATTCAATTTTTTTAACACAACACAACTTATAAATGAGCAAAATAGTTGTTGATCAAGTCTTGTCTTTCATGTACTACAACATCTTCATTATGAATTAAATTGGGCAACTGACCTTCTTCAATGAAGCGATCTAATACTTTAGGGTCCATATGTTCAGGTGGAGCAGGTAGTTCCTCGTTCTGATTCAGCACTATATTGTGTAAGATAGCAGTGGCAACAATGATTGTAAATCTAGTTTGCAATTTTACTCTCATACCAAATGCAACGATAGGAAACCTTCGTTTCCAAACGTCAAAGGTTCGTTCAATGCAATTTCGCGTTCTGGCATGAGCTTCATTGTAACGCACTTCTGCTCGAGTTATTGGGTTACGAACTAGTGTAAAGAAGTTGAGGCGGCTCCGTGGCGTAGTGGTATGTGTGTGACTACTACGCCCAAGGTCTCGGGTTCGAATCCCGACACGGTCCGCTTGAAAATGTTAGGCGAGCATTTTTCACAAAAATACACCCTCGTTCGGACGAGAGGTAAACTGGAGGTCCCGTGTGTGAGTGTTGTCACGCACGTTAAAGATCCCTACCTTGCTTGGAACAGCAAGGGTTCGGCAAAATTCCAAATTTTCTAGGTAAAAAAAAAACTCGCTTCCTGGCCAATGTAGTACCTTCGGGTGGAGCATTGGAAAATCAAATGTAATGTAAAGAAGTTGGCTCGTAGTCTATAACCACCGTCTCCTGCAAAATAGTACAATACAGTGTGTAAGTATGTTGCACACAGTTTTACTACCAAGGAGTACACCATTATGAAATAAACCAGAATCCATCCTAGTCTTAATGCGGCTATTGTTGTAAATCGTTGCATCATGTACGGATCCGGGCCAACGTGCCACAAGATCAAGAATTTTTTGATTTGCATTGCACACTGCTCGCACATTGACAGAAAATTTGTCCTTACGATTTCTAAAGATTTCGCCCTTATTAGCTCCTGAAATGTATTAAACGATGAGAATATATTTTATTGTAGTAATCAGCACCTTCCATTATTATGTGTGTACAATCAATTGCACCTATTACTCTTGTAACATACTGTTTTAATACGCTCTAATAGTTCTATTATTTCTAAAAATGGTTATTTTCTAGTGTAATTTTAGCATTCTAATTATTAGAATGAAGGTCTTAGCATAAATATGTCTGCAATTCTAAGCGGCTGCAAGATCATCCAAGTAGCGTCCTAGCGAAGTTTCCAGGAAGATCTAATCCAAGAGTTAATCAATTTTTCTAAAGGCACTCTACTTCAAAGGCACTAAACATGTTAGATTAGTTGCTATCTATGATTAGATGTCAATCATGTTCTAGGATCCTATTTATGTCAGGGTGGTCTGAAGGAATTTTTCAATTAGCGAAGTACTCAACTAAAAATTATTTCCGAGATCTACTTGTGTGGCTATCTTAGTGCAATTGGCAGTTTAATTAATCTTAAAGATTTACGACCGGCGTATCCTAAGCCGAGTATGAGAGCCAAGAAAGGGGTTATTTTTCAATTAACTTAAATGTATATAAGGATGCCAGCCGGTGGTAATCGGGGTTGTTTATTTCCAGACGCGTTAGAGGTTAAAGCTAGTTGTTATTTGCCAGATTGAGTGAAGTGTTTTATTTCTCTGAAGTCAAGTGCGTGCCGTTATGTTCTAAGTTAATTATTTCTCTGAGTAAGTAATTAGTATATGTGGTATTACCATGAACTCAAGGCTGTGTTATGCAGCATAAGTCAGTTATTTGTTTAAATACAGTATTTGTCGACTTCCATAAAATACAACTCCGGGTAAAAGCTCAGTTCAAGTAAATTGATCCGTTAGATTATTGTTTTGGAGACCGCATCGTTTTAGAAGGATCTACTATTATATTGTGTTTCGACGGTGTCAGAGGCCGTTAATCACTAAGCCACGAGACTACCTGAGTATGCAAAGCTCAAGTCAGGAGTCACGTTACTGTACTATTTGACCCTTGAGAAGGTCGTATTTTTCCTGGTGTTGATGACACCGTGGTTAAAGGAGGATCGTCGCCATAAGCAAGTTAAGTAGACTACGGTAGAATTAATTAATTATTGTATTGGGGTGGTTTCACCCAGAACTGTTATTAATATTCATAAAATAAGGATCTTAGTTTAGTTTAGTTCAGTTGTGTTTGTGCTAGCCGGAGACTTTAAAAGATTAGCCCTGTGAAGTGATTTATTTTCTGTCCTGCAATCTTGGTTCATCGCCCACGAACAAAGTGCGACGAGAGCTATTACCGCGATTGGTCCATGGGCCATTTAATTCCCATGGTGGCGCCCTATTGTAAATAATGTTATTTACTGTATATATTATGCATATGTAATTAGTTGAAGTTTTAGTTAGTAGCCATTTAATAAAACAATCGGAATTTCGTCTCAGTGTGTTTGTTTAATGAACCCCCCCTCTCACCGACTGCTGCTGCTTGCGAGGCAATGTCCCGAAACGTGAGGGTACGATAGTGCTAGAGGTCCTGCCATTTATTATTTATTGTTAATTGGATACCCTCACGCGGTAGGTAAATATTCAAATTACACTCTTGGAAACGCTGCTATTTCGTTGAAATCCCTTTGAGTTTGAGCAATTTCATTATTTTTTGGCATTTCTATGTAGATGGGGCGTAATCTTGCGATTGCTTCAGACAGTCTTACCACAATCCGGGATACAGTTGACGAATGCATTTTGGCAAGATCTCCAACTGTTATCAAAAAACTGCCAGACGCTTAAAACCGTAGCAGGTTAACAATTGATTAATCGGCGAAACACTTTGGTTTCTGAAATTACATACTAAGTACTTGACAATTAACATTTTACTAAACCCTGCATATCATTAGGATATTCTAAATGCTGCTCGATTAATGCCAACACGTTTAAGTTTGTAGCCTTCATTAACCGATATCTTCGAGAAAAACTTAAAGCATCCAAGTCATGAAAATCCTGAGTTCGATTATATTGGATTTGTCGTGGAAAACCAAAATCTATTATCTCTAATACATCAAAATCATCATCCAAGAGATCGTCCCACTCAACAAATTCTATTTTAATAATCTTTTGGATGAACAATATGTAATGAATTCAATGTTTACGTTATACAACACTTTTTGACATTTTATGGATAGAACTCGAGTAGGCCTTGTATTCAATTGAAGTGTAAAAATCCCTAGAAATATGCTGCGTTGCCATACATACGTTGAACAAACAGAGACTTAATAAAGCTTGGTTTTCTGATATGCGGTGCAATACGAACTATTTTTAAGCAGGGTTCAAATGTAAAGCCAAGCTTTATAAAGGCAGGATTAATTGAAAAACGGTGCAAGCGGGCTTAAGTGATCTAAGGAGAACTAGAACGGTTATTGTAAATAAATTATTAGGTTTTAAATAAAATTAAGTTTATGAACATAAACTGCAGATAAACATTGATTATCTTCTGAAGGATAATAATTAAATATGTTACAAAAGCTACTAGAAAGGAAATTATCATTCTATTATGTTTTTGAAATTTTGGTTCGACAACCAAGTTTGAATTTTTTGCATCGATCTATTAACTAAATCGACTTTTTCTTTTGTTAACTTCTCTATTAGAATTTTCAACATTGTGTAAAATAACGCATAAGATGAAAAATAATTTTGTTCAATTGGTAGCTTCCACACTGTGTAATATACAGGGTTTTTTGAAACATTGTTTAAAGATTTTAAGGGCATGTAGTACGATCGAAAATAAGGTTGAAAGCAATAATAAGCATATGCCCACAAATTAACTGTTTACAAGATAACAGCGATTTTATCGCAATTGCAGAATAAGTTTACTTTATTAAGATGTTGTTGCATTTTAACATAAAATAGATTATAACTAAAGAAATTGTTCAAAATGACATCCTTCCATTTCGACACAGGATCTACATATTCTTTCAAAGGAAGCGCGCACTCTTTCAGAAAACAAGGGTCGTTCTCGAATTATCTGGCAACAGTGTTCTATTCGTGGGCGCAACTTTGGAAGATCGTTTACTGGTGTTGCGGGAGTTCTTGGAAGCCAATCAATGGGACCTGCTCGCCCTATCCATCTCTCATTAAATTCATTGTTAAGGTGTTCTCTGATAGCAAGCGTAAAGTGCGGTGGAGCTACATCTTGCATAAACCAGAGGTACATCTCAGATTTAGAAGTACATCTTCCAAAAGTTCAGGTATAGTATTTTCTCAGAACTCGAGGTATGCAAGACCTGGAGCGGCACAGTGGCGTAGTTGGTATGTGTGTAACTACTACGCCCAAGATCCCGGGCTAGAATCCCGACACGGCCCGCTTGAAAAATGTTAGGCGAGCATTTTTCACTAAAATACACCCTCGTTCGGATGAGAGGTAAAACGGAGGTCCCGTGTGTGTGTTGTCACGCACGTTAAAGATCTCTACCTTGCTTGGAATAGCAAAGATTCGGCAAAATTCCAAATTTTCCAGATAAAAAAAACTCGCTTCCTGGCCAATGTAGTACCTTCTGGTGGAACATTGAAAAATCACATGTAAGGTATGCAAGACCTGTTAAGCGTTGTGGCAAAACAATCGGTCCTAACAACCGTTCCCCTATCATGCCTAACCAGATGTTTACAAAGAAACGTTGCTGGTGTCTGGCTTCAACGATAGCAAGAGGATTCTAGTCACACCAAACGTGATTGTTGTGGAAATTAAATATTCCATTTTTTGTAAAACCAGCTTTATTAGTGAAATCTTGCCGATCAGCAGCTGTTTGCAAAAACCACTCACAGAAAGTCATTCTCGGTTGATAATCCGGAGCAGCAACGGCTTGTACCCGTTGGATTTGGTAGCGATATAGGAGTTGTTCATGAAAAGTTTTCCAAGCAAGATAGCTGCTTACACCCACTTGAGTCAAAAATTTTCTAAAACTAGTTTCGGGATTTTTATCAGTAATATTCAACATTCGATCATCTATCTGTAGAGCATATGCTATTCTCTGCCGTTCAGTATCATACGACCACTTCTCAAACGAACCAGTTTCTCTTAGGCGTTGAAACACTGTCTGAAACATAACATGCGAAGACAGTTAGCGATCAGTAAACGTTTCAGCATAGAAGCGACGTCTTTATAAAGAATGTCAACTAATCTGGTTGGTAGCAACGAGCAACCATACCTACATTGGACAAGGTGGAAGGGGCTATTTGCGCCAAGAACCAGTCGCGGTTTGACCATGCTCAGATTCGCACGTGCGTTATGGTAATGGCGGATCGTGGTTTGTATCGCCCTCACATTACAAATTGTAATATCTTTTATTTAGCGATACACATGTGTTATGTTGCATGGTAATGTTGTATTCGGTTTATTCGTTCTTTTAATCAATATACAGTCCACTTTAATCTTTTATTTTCAAGCTTTTTTTATTAATTAAGCACAACTAGAGTATGGTAAATACGAGCCTATGGAGTCGCTAAATAAAGTGATATCAATAATTCGTGTTAATCATATTTTATTGGTCCGTTCGAGATATTCGGATGCGTGGTGAATTATTACGTATTTTTAAATGATTGTTCAATTAAGTCGGAGGTGGTAATTTTCGCCATATTATTAACAATCCGATCGAGCATTCAAAATATTATTGGAAAGAATTTTAAGTGTTTTATTATGGTGTTAATGATTCTGTAATCGGTGTTGTTCTTTCAAAGGAAGCGCGCATTCTTTCAGAAAACAAGGGTCTTTCCCGAATATCTGGCAACAGTGTTCTATTCGTGGGCGCAACTTTGGAAGATCGTTTACCGGTGTTACCTACACTAAACTTTTCGAGTAACCTCAGATACTAAAGTCCAACGTGTTTAGATCGGGAGATCTTGGAAGCCAATCAATGGAACCTGGTCGCCCTATCCATCTCCCAGGAAAATCATTGTTAAGATGTTCCCTAACAGCAAACGTAAAATGCGGTGAAGCTCAATCTTGCATAAGCCAGAGGTAAATCTTCCAAAAGTTCAGGTAGAGTATTTTCCTAAAACACGAGGTATGCAAGACCTGGTGCGGCACAGTGGTATGTGTGTGACTATTACGCCCAAGGTCCCGGATTAGAATCCCGACACGGTCCGCTTGAAAAATGTTAGGCGAGCATTTTCACTAAAATACACCCTCGTTCGGATGAGAGGTAAAACGGAGGTCCCGTGTGTGTGTTGTCACGCACGTTAAAGATCTCTACCTTGCTTGGAATAGCAAAGATTCGGCAAAATTCCAAATTTTCCAGATAAAAAAAACTCGCTTTCTGGCCAATGTAGTACCTTCTGGTGGAACATTGAAAAATCACATGTAAGGTATGCAAGACCTGTTAAGCGTTGTGGCAAAACAATCGGTCCTAACAACCGTTCCCCTATCATGCCTAACCAGATGTTTACAAAGAAACGTTGCTGGTGTCTGGCTTCAACGATAGCATGAGGATTCTAGTCACACCAAACGTGATTGTTGTGGAAATTAAATATTCCATTTTTCGTAAAACCAGCTTTATCAGTGAAATCTTGCCGATCAGCAGCTGTTTGCAAAAATTACTCATAGAAAGTCATTCTCGCTTGATAACCCGGAGCAGCAAGAGCTTGTACCCGTAGAATATGGTAGGGATATAGGAGTTGCTCATGAAGAGTTCTCCAAACAAGATAGCTGCTTACACCCACTTGAGTCGAAATTTTTCTAAGACTAGTTTCGGGATTTTTATCAGTAATATTCAACATTCGATCTTCTATCTGTGGAGTACATGCTATTCTCTGCCGTCCAGTATCATAAAACCACTTCTTAAACGAACCAGTTTCTCTTAGGCGTTGAAACACCATCTGAAACATAACATGCGAAGGCAGTTAGCGATCAGTAAACGTTTTAGCATAGAAGCAACGTGCTTGTAAAGAATGTCAACTAATCTGGTAATTGAATCCTAACATGAGTACAATTTAGAGCCCCAACAACTTGAGGAA
The DNA here is from genome assembly GCA_036346225.1 of Platerodrilus igneus. Classification (NCBI taxonomy): domain Eukaryota; kingdom Metazoa; phylum Arthropoda; class Insecta; order Coleoptera; family Lycidae; genus Platerodrilus; species Platerodrilus igneus. Next base: position 4,921,916 of record JARFIW010001680.1, read on the forward strand.
ATTTTGCAATGTATTAGAACATTCTGCTACTTTCTTGTAAGTCATGAGGAAATTTTACACAGTCTACACGTAATGACGCAGTTACATCACTGATCTCTTTAATTAGTTGAATTGTTGTTGATTTATGGATGGCAGCAAAATCACCCACCACTATCAGCTTACTCCCAGTAGCATAACACCTCAATGTTATTACAAGTTTCTGAAGCGGTGTGACAACGTAGTTTCTGTACACATACTAGAGTTACTAACGTGAATATTATTAAACTAAGTTTATACCTATCGGTTAGTCTTTCCAAAGCATAATAGGTAAATAACCAAGGGCTTTGACTGGCGAAAACGCATTTTAAACTTTTCGTTATTCCACAATTGGAAGTCTAAAAACATGCATATTGCCTTCTTCATCCGAAGAGAATACCGCGTCTACCAGTTCAACAAAATCCACATCCACTATATCTCTCGCCTCCAGAATAAAACAATTGAAACCACAAAGATTCGAACTTAGTCTTGAAAATTATATTTGGAAAGCTTATACGTTCTAAATTAACTAAAATAATTTTTTTTACAATATACAAAATTTAGATTATGTGATAAATGATGATAACAATTGGAATTTGACTAGCTAGTAAGTTTTAGATTATGACTAAACTAACATTGTGTAACTCGACCTGCGTTTAAACTTCGGTCTACTCTAAGCAGCCATTTCATTAAATTTGAAACAATGTGACACTATACACATGCAAGTTCATCAAGAACAGTAGATGCAGCTCGTTCAATAACGCTCAGCAGTTTGTACTAAGGCTCAACAAACAACTAGCCTCATAGAGGATGCCCTCACCTTCTATAAAAAAATCTGACGTTAAAACAAGTTCCAGCATCTGTTTCATCATTCAGAGATCCTCCGGCATCCAAAGAATACAAGCCGTCGTTAAGAACCGATGTTCAAGAGTCCATCCTACTGAGGTGTGTGAAGTTAGCCGCAACATTTTTGAATTTTTTTAAAATATTTATGTCATAATTAGGCGCCAATTAGGCGCCATTTTGCGCCGCTAAAACTAAATTTTGCGCCGTCTTGGCAAACAAGTTATTGATAAAATAAGATTTTTCCGGCCAAGTTCACGAAGCCGCACTTTTTTTCAATTTTCAGAAAATCTTTATTCCATAATTTAGCGCCAATTAGGCGCCATTTTGCGCCGTTGAAACGAAATTTTGCGCCCTCCTGTGTATCAAGTTATTCGCAATAAACTATTTTTCTGAACTACCTAAAAACGTGAAGTTGGCCGCAACTTATTTGAATTTTGAAAAAAATTTTGTACCACAATTAAGCGGTAATTAGGCGCCATTTTGCGCCGTCGAAACAAAATTTTGCGCCCTTCTGTGTAAGAAGTTATTTAAAAAAAACTATTTCTCGAAACTAGCCAAAATCGTGAGGTTGGCCGCGATTTTTTTGAATTTTGAAAAAAATTTTGTACAACAATTATGCGGTAATTACGCGCCATTTTGCGCCGTTGAAACGAAATTTTGCGCCCTCCTGTGTAACAAGTTATTTGGAAAAAACTAATTCTCCAAACTACCAAAAATCGTGAAGTTGGCCGCGACATTTTTGAATTTTGAAAAAATATTTGTACCACAATTAAGCGGTAATTAGGCGCTATTTTGCACCGTTGAAACAAAATTTTGCACCCTCCTGTGTAACAAGTTATTTGAAAAAAAACTATTTCTCTAAACTACCCAAAATCGTGAAGTTGGCCGCAACTTTTTGGAATTTTGAAAAAATATTTGTACCACAATTAAGCGGTAATTAGGCGCCATTTTGCGCCGTTGAAACAAAATTTTGCGCTCTTCTGTGTAAGAAGTTATCTAAAAAACAAAACTATTTTGTCCAAACTAGCCAAAATCATGAAGTTGGCCGCGACTTTTTTAAATTTTGTAAAAATATTTGTACCACAATAAACATTTTGCGCAGTTAAAACGAAATTTTGCGCCCTTCTGTGTAAGAAGTTATTTAAAAAAAACTATTTCTCCAAACTAGCCAAAATCGTGAAGTTGGCCATTCATTTACATTTCCAATGTTCCACCCGAAAGTACTATATTGGCCAGGAGGCGAGTTTTTGTTGCCTGGAAATTTAGAATTTTGCCGAACCCTTGCCGTTTTAGGCAAGGTAGGGATCTTTAACGTGCGTGACAACACTCACACACGGGACCTCCATTTAACCTCTTATCCGAACGAGGGCGTAATATTTGTGAAAAATGCTCACCTGCCATTTTTCAAGCAGTCGGCCGTGTCGGGATTTGAACCCGGGACCTTGGAATCCGTAGTCTTACGCTTACTACATTGATCCACGGCGGCGCCTCGTAAAGTTGGCCGCGACTTTTTTGAATTTTGAAAAAATGTTTGTACCACAAGTAAGCGGTAATTAGGCTCCATTTTGCGCCGTTGAAACGAAATTTTGCGCCCTTCTGTGTAAGAAATTATTTTAAAAAAACTAATTCTCCAAACTAGTCAAAATCGTGAAGTTGGCCGCGACTTTTTTGAATTTTGGAAAAAAATTTATACCAAATTTAAGCGGTAATTAGGCGCCATTTTGCGCCGTTAAAACAAAATTTTGCGCACCCCGTGTAACAATTTATTTGAAGAAAACTTTCTCTGGCTATCTTCGACGCGTGTCTTCAATGTTGAAATTACCGTTCTTTACAATAAGCATTGTAGTTGAAAGATAGTTGTATTATTTTAAAACCTTACATACAAGGAATGTGCTATAGAAAATATTATTGTTGTCTAAACAAATAAATACATTATAACCAGTAGCGTCTTGCATTTTGCTGAGTAGACAAGATTTATTTAAGTATAATATAGAGCCAAGAATTAAATAAATAAAAGTGAAATACAATTCGCTGCTGACTTTCACAAAATCTCAGTTAGAGATATTAAAATCGGCGTTTAGGATCTTAGTCTTAAATAATAAAATACTTGTATAAGCGTTTTTTAAGAAACAACTCTTAAGTGTGTAGAATAGAGAATGAAAGTTGGTATGAAAATTTTATTTCCTGTTATTAACTTGAAACTTCATAAAAATATATTATTAATCAAGTATTTAAATTATGTAAAACTACTCCTATCCAGGGGGTGTAATTCCATGGCAATACCTTCAAATATGATAAAAAATGATATGCAAATTACGAATACTTCAAGCATGAAGAGGCGGGCGACAGCTAATTTCTGATAAGAGGACACCGCTGGTGGCCAACTATATTATGTTCGCTTACTAGATGTGTCCCTTAGTTCTAGAATTTGGTATAAATCAAGATATGAATGTATATACAGTTTGGAAAAACGGTATATTTTTTCAAATAAATTGTTAAACAGGAGAGCGCAAAATTTCGTTTTAACGGCGCAAAATGGCGCCTAATTACCACTTAAATTTGGTACAAAAATATTTTCAAAATTCAAAAAAGTCGCGGCCAACTTCATGATTTCGGCTAGTTTGGAGAAAATAATTTTGTTTTTTAAATATCTTCTTACACAGAAGGGCGCAAAATTTTGTTTCAACGGCGCAAAATGGCGCCTAATTACCGCTTAATTGTGGTACAAATATTTTTTCAAAATTCAAAAAAGTCGCGGCCAACTTCACGATTTTGGCTAGTTTGGAGAATTAGTTATTTTTTAAATAATTTCTTACACAGAAGGGCGCAAAATTTTGTTTCAACGGCGCAAAATGGCGCCTAATTACCGCTTAATTGTGGTACAAATATTTTTTTAAAATTCAAAAAGTGACGGCCAACTTCACGATTTTGGGTAGTTTGGAGAAATAGTTTTTTTCAAATAACTTGTTACACAGGAGGGCGCAAAATTTCGTTTCAACGGCGCAAAATGGCGCCTAATTACCGCTTAATTGTGGTACAAATATTTTTTCAAAATTCAAAAAAGTCGCGGCCAACTTCACGATTTTGGCTAGTTTGGAGAATTAGTTATTTTTTAAATAATTTCTTACACAGAAGGGCGCAAAATTTTGTTTCAACGGCGCAAAATGGCGCCTAATTACCGCTTAATTGTGGTACAAATATTTTTTCAAAATTCAAAAAGTGACGGCCAACTTCACGATTTTGGGTAGTTTGGAGAAATAGTCTTTTTTCAAATAACTTGTTACACAGGAGGGCGCAAAATTTCGTTTCAACGGCGCAAAATGGCGCCTAATTACCGCTTAATTGTGGTACAAAAAATTTTTCAAAATTCAAAAAAGTCGCGGCCAACTTCACGATTTTGGCTAGTTTGGAGAAATAGTTTTTTTTAAATAACTTCTTACACAGAAGGGCGCGAAATTTTGTTTTAACGGCGCAAAATGGCGCCTAATTACCGCTTAATTGTGGTACAAATATTTTTTCAAAATTCAAAAAGTGACGGCCAACTTCACGATTTTGGCTAGTTTGGAGAATTAGTTTTTTTTTAAATAATTTCTTACACAGAAGGGCGCAAAATTTTGTTTCAACGGCGCAAAATGTGGTTTAATTACCGCTTTATTGTGGTACAAATATTTTTCCAAAATTCAAAAAAGTCGCGGCCAACTTCATGATTTTGGCTAGTTTGGACAAAATAGTTTTGTTTTTTAGATAACTTCTTACACAGAAGGGCGCAAAATTTTGTTTCAACGGCGCAAAATGACGCCTAAATACCGCTTAATTGTGGTACAAATATTTTTTCAAAATTCCAAAAAGTCGCGGCCAACTTCATGATTTTGGCTAGTTTGGACAAAATAGTTTTGTTTTTTAGATAACTTTTTACACAGAAGGGCGCAAAATTTTGTTTCAATGGCGCAAAATGGCGTCTAATTACCGCTTAATTGTGGTACAAATATTTTTTCAAAATTCAAAAAAGTCGAGACCAACTTCACGTTTTTGGGTAGTTTGGAGAAATGGTTTTTTTTTTCAAATAACTTGTTACACAGGAGGGTGCAGAATTTTGTTTCAACGGTGCAAAATAGCGCCTAATTACCGCTTAATTGTGGTACAAATATTTTTTCAAAATTCAAAAAAATCGCGGCCAACTTCACGATTTTGGGTAGTTTGGAGAAATAGTTTTTTTTTCAAATAACTTGTTACACAGAAGGGCGCAAAATTTTGTTTCAACGGTGCAGAATAGCGCCTAATTACCGCTTAATTGTGGTACAAATATTTTTTCAAAATTCAAAAAGTTGCGGCCAACTTCACGTTTTTAGGTAGTTCAGAAAAATAGTTTATTGCGAATAACTTGATACACAGGAGGGCGCAAAATTTCGTTTCAACGGCGCAAAATGGCGCCTAATTGGCGCTAAATTATGGAATAAAGATTTTCTGAAAATTGAAAAAAAGTGCTGCTTCGTGAACTTGGCCGGAAAAATCTTGTTTTCTCAATAACTTGTTTGCCAAGACGGCGCAAATTTTAGTTTTAGCGGCGCAAAATGGCGCCTAATTGGCGCCTAATTATGAAATAAATATTTTTAAAAAATTCAAAAATGTTGCGGCTAACTTCACGGGCGGTTCCGTGGCGTAGTGGTATGTGTGTGACTACTACGCCCAAGGTCCAGGGTTCGAATCCCGACACGGTCCGCTTGAAAAATGTTAGGCGAGCATTTTTCACAAAAATACACCCTCGTTCGGATGAGAGGTAAAATGGAGGTCCCGTGTGTGAGTGTTGTCACGCACGTTAAAAATCCCTACCTTGCTTTGAACAGCAAGGTTTCGGTAAAATTCCAAATTTTCCAGGTAAAAAAACTCGCTTCCTGGCCAATGTAGTACCTTCGGGTAGAGCATTGGAAAATTACATGTAAGGCTAACTTCACGCACTTATCCTACTGAATGTCAGAATTAAACTGCACGGTATCTTCTTTACTAATCTCGTAGAAAATGAATCATCGAGTTTGGTTTTGGTATGCATAATATAGAATTTAATCTATTATACATTTTTTCATTTTTTGCATAATATATAATACATAAATCTAAGTAGATACTTACAAAGTATAATTAACAGCAACACAATAGTTGAAAACGTAGCTACTCCCATAGTTAGCCTTCCAAGCATTATTTCGGTAAACTGCTTTTGTGGTTCTCCACTTAGAAGAAGTGTAGGGACTAAGCATCCTGTTGCAAGGGCTAACTGAAATATTAAAATAATTAATTACGGGGTTTAGAATCAGAAATTTATAATAAGGAGATAAATAAGCCAGGTGTTCGGAAATTTATTAGCAATTTATGTATAGCAGATTCTTGTGCCGGACCCACAGGCCATGCTTATACGAATTAATTGTATAGAATACATATGGAGGGTTTAATAAAACTGGAAAGTTTGTGTGGGTTTAAGTAGAAGGTTGCGTTTGAGCGCAATTTTTGCGCATCATCTCGTATTTCGGTTCCTGGAGGGTGTTGGGGTGATCTGTTAATTGGATCTGAACCCTAATTTCCCGGGCGATCTAACCCCGTTAGAATTTTTAAAATCGGACTACCCCTTGCGAAGTTACCATCTGTTAAAGCCCCGTACTCCAAGTTTTTGCTCATTGCATTCATATCTAACCCAGATAAAAGTTTTCTTCGACTAGCTATATTAACCTAATTTTGCGGGTAATCTAAATCCGCCAAAATTTTTCAAATCCGACAGCTACTTACAAAGTTTCATTTTTCCCTCTTTATATTTACCGTCAACGCGGTATATGAAACGCAACGGCAGTTGGTAACGCTAATCTAAAATACAGAAACTAGCGCCCCCATCTGTCGATGACGGCACAGAATATGCAAATTTAACACGTAATGACGAAATAGTCCATTTTCAAAAAAGGTATTATAAACAAAATCCCACACACGGAGTACTCACATGAATAGGTCCAGCTTCCTTTCCAAGTTATTTAAAGATGGTGGCTGCAACAACAATCATGACTGCTCCGACTAGCGCTGCAGGGCGTGGACTCCGGTTCGGCCAGGTTGTGTTCATATTTTCTTTCTATCTATGTAGGGAAATGGCAGGAACAGGTTTATAGGAACGACAATCAGATAAGGCAAGGAAATCTACATAAATAAAGATAAAGATACGATACGATACCTGACACGACCACTCTACTCGAAGTTCCAAGGCAAAAAGCTACGTTTTAGCGTCTCCCGGAAACTGCCCCACCTTTCCTTTGCCACTCGCGTCGGCGCGAAGTTCGTCCAACCCACTTCTGACTTGCGGAAATACGCGCACCAAGTCTTTGAAATTTATGGCGCGAACTCCCGCACATCAAAACTAAAACTAGCAAAAGTTTAGTGCCAAATTTTTGGCACGTAACACACTAAACTAACATATCCTGGATGCAATTCGGGAAACTACAAAAGGAACCGATTTTAGATCGTAGATTGGTTTCTAATAAAGCTCTCATGGTCACTCACACATAAGTGTAGTATACTTTAGAGTAAGCTTGTGGAAATCAGCAATGGACTTGTAAATTTGCACGACATTATAGCCAACCCGACAATTAATGTCATTTAAATTGTATCTGACTTCCTAAAACACAGCAAAATTGGAATCTAAATGCACACCTTACATTTCTTTTCAATATTCTTAACTCAAATCAACACAACTCCAAAAACCAAATTACCCTTTGAGTACAAAAGCAGATACCAAAGGATGGACATCCTACAAATTAAAACAGCCACTGAATAAATCACTCACTGACTGAGTGCCGAATGGACGAAGACCAACAAGCAAAAAAAAACGATTAATAAATGAAGTATTGAAACGTAGTGGATGTAAAATTACTAGATAAATGACAGGTCAAAATACATTCTCGTTGCAACTTTTTGACTAAGTCCTAAAACAGACTCAATGCTACGATTTAAGATTAAATCGCTCGCTGCTTGAAGCAACTACATTGACGCAAAAGAAAAATATTATCATTGATTTATAATTTACCTGCATTCCAGCACTGGCGATACTACATGCTGTAGACACTTGGCTAGCTCCAAACCACGCAGCTGCAACAGACGCAGGTAATAGTGTTACATACGTTTGAGTGATTCCGTCAATAGTTTGTGCCAGTAGAACAACCCAAAACCTGTTTGGATGTACAGATAATAACTTTATAAGTGATGCAATACAGGGTCCCGTTGCAGCCACTATTACAGCAAATCGAAGACCCTAAAATGGGATAGAAGTTTTTTTTTAAAAACGAATACTTACAAACTTTTGTAATAAATATGTAGCGGGATAAATACATATAACATAACAAAGTAGAAACACTGTTGCTGTAAAATTCACTGTTTCAAGGCTTACTCCATAGTATTCTTCTATTACATTGTCCACAATGACATACATAGGCCATTGGAAAGCAGAAGAAAGTGAAACCAAAAAAAATAATCCTAAAATTATCCATTGGTATTTGTATGTTTTATATTTTGCTGGTTCAAATTTTTTATTTTTGTCAATTTCTTGTTCTTCTGGTACAAAACTGCAGACGTCTGTCATTATAAGCTACAAGCAAAGAATTGAGTTAAGTATATAATTTAAGACTTGTGAAATGATATTGGAATCTATATCAAGAATTATTAAGAAAGTAACCGAAGTTCTGTCATTATTCTAGAAATCATCCAGTTTTTGATGTTATCATATAATTATACCCATATAAAACCATAATTTAAGTAAAAACTAATTTGTATTGATATGTTGATTTATCTTCATTAGGAAATTGTTCGTCTTGTGCTTTGTATGACCATGCTATCATAATTACTAACAAATTATATTGTAAAATGTTGTTTTCTCTTCATTAGTTTCAACAGTCACTTAAGTTAAGGTTAATATAATTACCATCAAGTATAAAAACAATTTAATCCTAAGTTCATTATCTTAGTACTATTTAGGCCATAAGCTTTGATCTGTTAGTTCAAAGTAGAACTTGTAAATAAATAGCTTTCTTTAAAACGTTAATTTTTTGACTTGTAAACCTAATTAGCGCTGCGATTAAGATACCAGTTTAACTCTTATAGCTTTCAAACCTTTGTGTATCAGAACTTCATTAACCACTTCACTTCCAGCAAATCAATGAAAGATTCACTTAGGGTACAAAGAGACTTCAACCATTGATGTATCTTACCTGCGTAGAAATATCAGGAATTTTTGTGTGGAAACTCAACTGGACGAACCTATCCATGAAGTATATTTTAACAATCGATGGTAAAGCATTTGTGGGTTATTTAGTCGATATCTTTGAAAAACTAAATATATTAAATAAACAACTTCAAAGAACAAATAAAACTCTTGTCGATGCAAATGCGAAGATATTTGGTTTCATTACCTGTTCCATCCAATCCTGTATATATTCATTTAGTTTCTTTATATTATTACTATAAAGTTTAAGTTTATCTGTTAATGGTAATATCTGCTCTTTTATTTAAAGTTGATAAACCCAGTCGCGTTATCACCTTCAATGTTCTATGTTATTTGCCATATGTTTGGTGATTGCGCGGCCTAACACAGTCTATTGTCACTACTTGGAGGATAAGTTTCTGTTTCGGAGGTCAGTGCCCGTATAGGACTACCTCACCACTTTATATTATTTTTCAAGTGTAGTAATAAGTGTTCTGGATCCAAGAATCTTTACCGCTCTAACTGGACATTAGGTAGGAATACTGAAGGACGCATTTGTTTAATATCTGTTTGGTTATACTCCCGCTTTTCTCTCCTGAGTATTTTTTTTATGTACTCAACATTCAAAGTTGGGCCTTTGAGCCGGATATTACCAGTAGGACTTATTAGTACTATAACTTAAAACAATTGTTAATCTCTTACCTGAGGTCAAGTTTGTGTTGTTATACATATTGTCTTGATAATACAAATGTTATATTACTTGAATTGCATTCATTCACATTAGTTCTCGTGTTTGATACAATGTTTATTACTTTATTTATATATATATATATATATATATATATATATATATATATATTGTCGTGGAATTATAGGTTAAATTGGTCTAGGTAATAAAATTTTAAACACTGTGTATATAGGAAATAGGAGCAATTTATTTACGCGCCAAATTAATCATTTTAGATAGTGAAAACGGACGGGTATTAAGATATGTGTGTATTACTAATTTAGCATATTAAAATTGCATAAAAGGAAGAAGCTTTAAAGTACACAAAAACTCAAGGATACGCATAATTAATTGTAATAATTTTAAATCAAGCGCATGGGATAGGAAACGGAGCTTTCAAGCATAGAAAATCAATAATTTAAACGCATATTTCCACTTAAATAAACAAAAACGTTTGTTTTACAAATACTAAAAAGTGGTTAAACTCGGAATTGTTATTTTAAACAAGTTGCTTTGAAGAAACACCTGTTAGTTAAATGTCAGGTTCATAGAACAGGATTGAACGTTGGCACGAAATTCTAAAAAATTGTTTGCAACGGTCGGTTCGACAAGCTGTTAAAAATAACAAATGCTTTGAAGTCCTACCTGCCTACTACTTGCGTCAACGTCAACCAGTTACCGCAATTACATAACATTTAGTTAGCCGACCCACAGTTTTCAAAACCCGGTCCTATAGATTTATTACTAGGGGCCGATGTATTTCCACAAATTCTAATAAATGATCGTGTTCCTGTTAAACGCCATATACCCATAAGCATAAATACTGTTTTAGGACATATTTTAATGGGATCGATTCCCACCTCAGGCACCCCGCAAGTTACCGCTTTACTTTGCTCTATGGATCAAGTACCTTACCTTGAAAAAGTTGTTTCCAAATTTTTAGAGGTCGAATCACTTCTTGATGCCGAAATTTTTTCAGTAGCGGAAAAGAAAGCTGAAATTATTTTCAAAGAAACTCATACGCGGACAGATCAGGGCCGTTATGTAGTTTCTTTGCTTTTTGAGGATGCTGCTCCCACGTTTACCGGAAGCCGCGATTTAGCAATACAAAAATGTCTTTCCTTAGAAGGACGCCTTCTCAAATAGCCCCTTGTATATCAACAATATAAAGATTTTTTTCAAGAATACATCGATCTTCAGCACATGCAGCCTATCACTAATAAGGGTCACTTTGATCATTCTTATTATACACTTCATCATTGTGTTATAAAACCTGTAGCATTCTGGGGTTATTTCTAGGTCTTCTTTCATTGGTCGACGATTATGTTATACGAAATTGTGTGCATTACTCTATATTCGATCGCATTTGAGAACAGCGCTGTATCCGCTTGTTGGCTTCGGAACGCATCCTGAAGTGTCTTTTTGGACATCAATTAGTTTTAGAGGCGAGGGAAAAGGAGAGGAGTTTGGTCCTTGACAGAAGTTTTGTTGGGTTTTTTGTTTGGTCCCGCTCAGAGGTGTTGGAAAAATATAGGCTAATTTCTTTTAAGTTACAGGTAAAGTTTGATAAGTTTATAATGTAGTTGCTATTTAAGGTAATCTGATTACATCTGGTAATTCCAGCCTTGTTTTGGATGTGATGTTGGTACTTATTATAAAACCGTTAGTTATTTAACCCTTGAAGAAAATATTTTTATGACTACCTGTTGCTTTTTTGAGATTGATGTATACAATGTTGCCTTGTCGGTTGTTTTACTTGTGATGTTTAATATGTGAATTTACGATTTTATTGAACGTTTGATTTATAAATGAGTGTGGCTTGGTTTAACAACTGACAACTATGAATGGTTTATTTACTATCTAAATCAGGGTAAAACTAATACTTGTTTATTTGAAATAATATTTATTTAGTATTTCATACAGAGTTTGAACTTCCATTGCATTGTACTTATTGCAGAATTAATAGTAAATGTACCTTTACTGTGATTTTCGAGCAATTAGTACTAATTTTGTTGTGTATATATTTTTGTTTGTAATTGGTAATGCCAGGATGTGTTTAATTTTTAAAACGTACGTTTTAACCGATGCAATCATAATGAATAATTTTTAACATTTGCTTACTAGATTTAACTAACATGAATTTATACAAACATTTAGCGCCTAAATCTGGGCTTGTATTTATGCGGTAGAATTTTGGGTATGTATTTGCTGCCAACATATTTAATAATGTTTGATATTTGTGATTCATTTGGGACTTTTATCATGTGTAATTGATTTATTTCAGCATATTAACCACATATTCAACTGCATCACTTCTATCTCGGTTTAAATGTAATTAGATATGTTTGTTTATCCTATTATCTAGCCGATGTTCCTATATAATTAACTAGTATTTCACGTTTGTGATAATTGTTGTGATGTAATTAAATTGAACCTTTGGTATGATCGACCATCTCGTACCTTCGTGTTTGCATTTACGACTATGTTGGAGATAGTCTATTCAATAATAAGCGTTTTTTTACCCAGGCGCAATTATACCATAAATTCATTTCAACGATTCATGTCATCTTGTCAAGGTACTTGTAGTGGTACCCTTATGCAAAGAGACATTACTACACTGTTACTACAATTATGTCTGCATCATTAGGTCCTCACTGCAGATATTCGTCAAATGTATCGGCAAATTCCTATCGCACCCGATCTGCGTGATTATCAACACATTGTGTGGCATTTCTCTCCTGATGATCCTATCAAGGATTTTGATCTTAATACCGTTACTTATGGGGTCAACTGCGCTCTATTTCTTGCCATACGTACTCTTTTGCAACTTGCCGATGATGAAGGTAGACCCTTTCCTCTAGCCGCTTTCGCTCTTCGTCAACATACCTATATTGATGACGTAGTGACAGGTCGAGATACTTTTCAATCCGCCTTGGATTTAACAGACCAGCTTATAGCCCTATTAAAACGAGATGACTTCGACCTGCACAAGTGGTCTAGTAATGATCCCAATTTTCTTAACGGCATTCTCGCCTTTCATCGGTGTTTGCTACCGCATTGCTTTGATGATCTTTCTGATCCTACAGTGAAAGTTTTGGGTCTCCGGTGGAACCCTCTTCAGATAAGTTTCTTTTCGTGGTCACCCCTATTCATACTCCTTGTACAAAACGTAATATACTTTCTAACCTAGCCCGCTTTTTTGACCTGTTAGGAATGCTTTCCCTCATTTCGTTTTTAATAAAACATTTCCTCCAACGTCTTTGGACTCTCAAACTAGATTGGGATGCCCTTCTACCAGTGGAGTTTTGTCGTTTATGGGAAAGATATGTTGAGAGCCGTCCTCTTTTGCAGATTGATTATTACCGGGCCTTCTAGTCCCTTCTCACTACGATTCGTGTGAGGTACATTGTTTTGTGGACGTTCCGGAACGCGGATAAAACTTCTAACGCCATGTGGCTTCACGTGCTTTCTACCGATAATCTCGCTAAAGTTGAGTCACGTGGTTTGTTACCCGCCGAGTTGCTCCAATGTTCGTTATGGTGGGTGGCTTCACCCATTTTACTACATTTTCCATGTTCATGTTCCATGTTCCACGTTCTGGTTCTCTAGAACCGCAACAGGTACTAAATGAAAAATGGTCTGTTGCACTCACTACTACTTTGTCCTGTAATGTATTGGATGCCCTACTTAAAAATCTGTCTTCTTTTTTATCTGTCGTTCGCATAATCACTTATATATTCCGCTTTTTTAATAATGTCAGACATCCTTTAACTAAGCGTACTGGATCTGTACCCGCTCATGAGTTCGACTTTGCTTTAGAATGCCTTGTTAAACATACCCAACAAACATCTTTTACGGTTGCGATCAGGGCCCTTCAATCCGGGGCCCCCACTTGCTAAAAGGTTCCAAAAATTATCCTCCTTTCTTTTAAATGACGTACTTAGTGTAGGTGGCCGGTTAAGTTACGCCCGTATTTCTTACGATAAACGATTCCCCGCTTTATAGCCTAGCAAGAGCCGTTTCACGGGTGTGTATATTCAATACATTCATCACAAATATTATCGCGCAGGTATTCAAACAACACAATTCCTTATAAGCCAAAGATTTTTGAATTTTGATAGTTTCTTCGAGAAGATCCATCCGCCGAGTACTTCGCTCTTGTATTCCTTGTTGAAAAACACATTCCAAGTCTTTTCATCCCCTCATGAGCAATCTTCCATCTGCTAGAATAACTCAAGTTAAACCATTTATGCATAACCATGAGCCGAATCCGCGGCACCAAAACTTTAAAAGCTACCTCTGCACTTTTATTTGTATGTGTATCAAGGCTCTTCACTTAGAGTTAGTTTCCGATTTAACCGCTGGCGCCTTTTTGGCCACGTTTCGTCGGTTTCTTGCTCGTCGTGATCGGTGTGAACATTTGTACAGCGACTGTGGTACAAACTTTGTCAGTGCCTATCGCCAACTGGTTTCCTTTGCTAAAGCCGCAGCTTCCCAAGAACTAATTACTTGTCATTTTAACCCACCTTCCGCGCGCCGTTTTGGGGGTCTTCGGAAAGCTGGCGTCAAATCCGTCAAGACCCTGCTACTTTGTGTTGTAGGAGAGCAAGTTCTAACCTTTGAAGAGTTGTCAACCGTTTTTATCCAAATTAAAGCTATCCGCAATTCGCGCCCTCTGACCCCCGTTAGTAATAATTCTAACGACCTTAGTTGTTTAACGCCGGGTCATTTTTTGACCCTTTCCGCTCTTTCCGCCCCGTCTGGTCCCGCACTGACGGCACTGCCTTTAAATCGTTTGTCTCGATGGCACCTATTGCAGCGTATCTACCAGGACTTCTGGGCGCGCTGGTTTCGGGAATACTTTCATACTCTTCAAGTAAAATCTAAATGGCATGTAGCTAAAAATAATATTCAATCGGTATACTTAGTTCTAATTAAAGTCAATTCTCTTCCTCCTCTTCAGTGGTCACTTGGGCGTATTATCTCCGTGCATTCTGGCGCTGACGGGATAGTCCGCATTGCCACCGTTATATTATTACTATAAAATTTAGGTTTATTTGTTAATGGTAATATCTGCTCTTTTATTTAATTCTTGATAAACCCGGTTACGTTATCATCTTCGACATCTTGTTTGGTGATTGGGCAGCTTAATTCATACTATTGTCATCGCTTGGATAATAAGTTTCGGTTTCAGAGGTCAATCCCCGCATAGAACTACCTCACCGCTAAATATTATTTTTCGAGTGTAGTAATAAGTGTTTTGGATGCAAAAATCTTCACCGCTCTAACTGGACATCAAGTAAGAATATTAGTAGATGGTTTTGGGGGCTCAAATCCTCATTTCCACACACATTTACATGTAAATTCCCATAAGTAGCAAATGAGGAGGAGCGACTTTCTCCTTCCTCATTTGCTCCCAAATCCCTTATTTCCACACACATTTACATGTAAATTCTCATAAGGTGGAAATGAGGAGAATTCCTCATTTCCACACTCATCTGTACCAAATAGTTTTCTTCGACTAACCATTTTTCATCTTTCGAGATAAACCTATCTTGTTTGGTATCAGTTAATATTAGAATTGTCTCAGCTACCCAAATCTCTAGTAATTTTTCATATTACATCATCCCCCTCATTTTAAGATTTTTTGCGGGTAGCGATTTTCTGACCATCCGCATAAATTTTTTAGTCATGCAGTACATCAAATTGGTCTAGAATTTTATGCAAAATCCGAATCTGCAAACAAATTTAAAATCTAACCACCCCTTACAAAGTTACACTTTTAAAGTCCTGAAGCTCTAAATTTGCTCTTTGCTCTATAACCTATCAAATAGCTTTTCTTCGACTATCCATTGCATCTTTCGAGATACACCTATCTTGTTTGGTATCAATTAATATTAGAATTTTATCAGCTACCTGAATCTCTAGGAATTTTTTCGATTACATTATCCCCCGGAGAGCTACCCTCATTTTAAAATTTTTTGCTGATAGCGATTTCTGACCGTCCTTATAAATTTTTTATTCATGCGACACATCAAATTAGTCTAGAATTTTACGCAGAATTTGAATCTGCAAACAGATTTGCAATAGGACCACCCCTTACAAAATTACACTTTTAATGTCCTAAACCTCTAAATTTTGCTCTTTGCTCTATAAGCAAACCTAAAACAAATAGTTTTCTTCGACTATCCATTGCATCTTTTGAGATAAACCCATCTTGTTTGGTATCAATTAATATTAGATTTTTCTCAGCTACCTGAATCTCGAGGAATTTCTTAGATTGCATCATCTTCCAGGGAGCTATTCCAATTTCAAGCTTTTTTACCGGTAGCGATTTTATGGTCGTCCTTATAAATTTTTTAGACATACAATACATCAAATTAGTCTAGAATTTTACGCAAAATCCGAATCTGCAAACAGATTTAAAATCCGACCACCCCTTACAAAGTTACACTTTTAAAAGTCTCAAACCTCAAAATTTTTGCATGCTTTAAACAACCATTTCCTGAGAAATCTAAAACTTGCGGGATTTTTAAAAATGAGTTCTATATAAGCCATAAGTGTTTAATATTTAAAACCAATTTCAAACACTAATGTACTGATTTTAGAATATTCAAAACCGCGGCTTTTTTAAAATTTTAAACAGTTATCAATTTCTGGTTTAACATTTTCCTAATTACTAATTACGTTACAAATAATTATATGCTCAATGCTAAATGTACTTTGGAAAATACATTTCGTTTCCGAAGTAATTGCTTTACCATTATGTGACGTAAAAGCGAAAGCAGCGTAGACCTTTCTCTTTATTATTGACTATGTGCTTGAGAAATATATTTCAATGTCGTGCATTAGAAAATTTACGTATAATTGCTTGTAGTTTATTAATAACACAATGTTGCACCCAAAATAAGCGGTTGTAGTTGTTGGATGTTAATAGCATATGGAATGATACATTTTTGGGAGTAGATTCGATCACAGCACAAGACCGCCTGTTGCTGTTTTTATAATATCAACGTTAAATTTTTGTTTGTTCAAAATTTACATTCAAGCAGACAAAGTCCTTTTTCCACCCATGGATCTAAAATACGTGAGGAATAATATTTATTCAGAATTGGATAAACATAATTTAACATTTTTTGGAGCAGCTGTAAAATTGTTTAGAAGATATTTATCTAGTCAGTGGCAAAACGTTTCGATTCTAATTGTGATAAAGAGCGATGTTCCACAGGATATTATTTTAGCTCCAATTCTATTTGTTATTTACACATCCCCATGTTTTCTTTCCCAAATGGGCCTCATCGAATTATTTTACATTTTCCTATCAAATCGAAAGACAATGTCTTCATATTAATCAGTCTTAAATCGTGGTGCTTAGTATTGGACATACGAATTGAATAAGTTTATTATGCAAGGTTAGCCATTAACCTTCCGTATTTTTGTTAGTCCATTTTTCTTTGAATAATTTGAGTCAACATCTTTGTTTATATTGTTCTATTACTTGTAGTTAGTTTCAGAATATTTCTTTGTTATTGAAAGCTGCTGATTTAGGTTTGGTTCATTATATTTTATTTTCATTTCATATTCTTTATTGTTTTGAATCTTGTTGTCCTTTTACTTTCCCAAACTAAAGTCTAGGAGAAAAGACCTGTCCTCTTTCTTTGACTAAAAGTCGATGAAAGGGGATTTCTTCCGACTAGCTAGAGCTCTAGCCTCTGCGCAGACCTTTGAGACGTGGTCATGGATTCCTATTACACTATTCGAATAAAAACCATGACAGTAAACCAAAGCAAAAAAAGCTGAGCACTACCAAGTCCTGGAATAAAATGTTATTTAGGCAAAGTGTACTCTGAAGACGGACGTAGACCCTCAGTAAAAAGGAGTGGCCTTTGCCGAATAAGAAACCTGTTCCCTTAAAAAAAAGGACGCAGCTTCTATAGTTAAGGTATTATGTTTAGTTCAACAAAAAGAGCACAAAGTGTTCTTAAAATTTCATAAATTTAAAAAAAATTAAGGAGAAAAATTTCATCCCCTAACAGAATCTCAAAAATATTCTTACTCACTGGTTCTGATAATACCTCACACAATTACTAATTTTAGAGGTCACTGACTTCCGCTTACCTTCAATAAATATTTTTGTCCCTTATAAAACTATTCAAGTGTATACTGTTATGAACATTTGTTGAAAATAAGAGTAACAAAAGTGTGAATAATTATTTAATTTTAATTCCCTTTTTTTATATATCAGTTTTTATGAAAGAGGTATATTCAAATTACAGTTAGACTTTAATACGGTTTTAAAGCAAATCTGATTTACCTACACCAATTTTGGTATAAAAATAATTTCAACAAAAAAACATAAACAAATCTTGATGCTATTTTCTTCGAGCACAAAATTTTTAAGCATTTCAAATGTGACCACCAGACTAAGCGCCTCTCCACGACCATAATCATTCCCTGCCACATGCTTCCTACTTAACAAACGGCGGGCGAATTGACCCGATTGATGTTTTAAAAGAATAACTGGCAAATTGAAGCACAGGTGTCGATATGAATTATAAGAACAGGGGTTTATAAATGATACCTGAGTAATAATATGAAATTATTATAACCCATTCTAGTGGATACCTAATGCATGTATAAAATTAATTTTTATTTATTTATTTATTTATTGTATGTTGGAAATATAAAGGTCTAAACCTAATTACATATTTCCACTAAAAATAAACTAACAAAAAAGAAAAATGTTAACTTAAGATATTGCCTTCCTCACATATTGATGAGAATGCATTACAAATTTTAAATGAACATGTTTGATATAACTAGACAGTAAATTCATTTTATACTATAATTCTGTTATGTGTGGGTGTATGTGTTGGTGTGTGGATGGCTGAGGGTGTGTTGTTTATGCGTAAATATGAGGGTATTACATTTTATATAATAATTTTACACCGGTTTCTTTTAAAGCTCTGTAAGGTATTTCCAAACAATGGTATATTGGCTTGTTTAGAAATGTTATTATAAATCGACAATGTTTTTATAAATGGTGAGATCTGCCTTAGTTGAGTACGATAGTATGGAATATAAAAGAGATCTCTTCTTCCACCAAAGTGGAGCGGAGCATAAAAACCAATTTTACATACTGCAACTCGACAGTCAATATAATTATTAATTATTTTGAACAAAAACGTGAGTGCGATTGCTATCCTACACCGCTCTAATTTCATAATATTTAACAATAATCTAGCTTCCACATATGATTGGAACCCAAAAACCTCTCATATTTTTTGTAGTAGATATACGAGATAAACTTATTCTGTAGTCTCTATCATTTGCGAATGCTTACTTGTGCCAGGATCCCAGACTGTAATTGCAAACTCTAATTTTGATCTTACCAGTGTATTATATAATACTCTGATGCATTTTATATCTTGAAATTGACGCGTATTGCGGATTACAAATCTCAACATTCTATATGAAGATGCACCAGTGGCGTAACTACACCCCTGCCAGCCCCCGCTATGCGGGGGGGCCCCAAGTGCAAGAAGGCCCAAACGATAATAAACTCAACTTATTCATCTTCAACGTATTTGGCAGGTAAGAAACGGTCAAGAAAATATTGCAGATAATTCAGAAACCGCAGGTTAACGAACGTTTTCTTGATGTTACTACTAGGAACTGCTGAAATACAAGAAATAATAATTAAGATAAATACTGAACACCACCTGCAGCCTGCATCCTTTCTTCTTTCTATCCGTTCTGTCCTATTTTGTAAGGGTTAATAAACAGATGAAAGAGACTGTAAACTTTAATAACAAAGATGTCTATATTATTCTTAAGTGATAAGTTGTATAAAGTGGTAAAGCATTATTAAACGACGTATAGTAGGGTTAGTTTGGTTTGTGGGATTTTAAATAGGAATAAAAGGGCTATTGTCTGTACAGTACAGATTCACAGGATGGCAGGTAGCTTAGTAACCTTCGCTTTCTAGAAATATAATACTAGAAAGAAATTCATTTTGTGGTTTCTAGTCAGCTGGTTGCAACGTATTTGCATTAGCTGCATTATATATAACGGAAAGGAAGTAAAAAGCATTCCAGTACGTTTTACTCAATAGTGTTGTGTTCGTATTACAGGAGGTCTTTCATATTTAAACGTAAGTATTTATATCTATTTTTATTAAACTACTATTGATTTGATCATAGTTGAAGTCGCGCTGAGAAATACATATAAATAAATCTTTAAGCATTCAATAAAAATCATTTATATTTTGTTAATTAAAGCATTTAAAGCAAAGTATGTATGTGTTATTTGTAATTTCAAAAGGCTTTTAAATAATTATTACTTATCTAATTACATTATAATTAATTTCATTCAAAATTGCAGGAAATAATATACAAGGAGCACTACAAGCGGCGCTGCAAAAAACGAAAAGGAAACTATTGGAAGAATCAAAGAGCAAGATTCCAAAATAAGTTCCTTTTTACTTCTAAAGAGTCCGAAAACAAGAACAATCTATGAAAGAAATTGGGCTTTCGACAGTAGCATCTACTAGTTCCGCTACAGACGAACAGCAGTCGTCAACAATTTTAAAACTCTCACCCAGGGCGCAAGTACATCACATAATGACGGCCGCGATAGAAATTTGGAACTAGATACCACTACAATTACAGAGGTAAATGTGAGTAGTACTTTTCACTTAATGAACTATCTATGGATCTGACGAAAGAATATCCAACCGATTTTGCACATTTTTAAAAATCAATGTTTTACAACATGACAATTTAAGAAAAGAAATAATTAATTACGGATTGTGTAGACCAGATGGTGCGTTTCCTAAAGATAATAAAATAGAAGTTTTTCAGTTCACTATTATTACTTAATAACTGCAAGCGAAAATAAAAGCAATACGTTAAACTTACCACACAATTCAAATGGGTGGTTGTGTTATTCTAAATTAAAAATTGTGTTTATTGTCAACCATGTTGGCTGTTTGCTTCAGTAAGGTCAAGTTGGACGACCGGAATTAATGATTGGCAGGGTTTATCAAAAAAAATTAAAGAGCATTTGCTTGCTCAATCTCATTTAACTTGTTGTTTTATTTACGATATGTGGAAATAAAATTATACCATAGATAAGAAAGATACTCTACTATTAAAACAAGAAACTGAATTTTGGAAAAATGTTTTACACAGACTTTTCAATGTTACTTTAACACTATCCCAGCGCATGCTGTCATTTCGAGGACATAGAGAAAGTTTTTCTGATTCAAAAGACAGTTACAACAGTAATTTCTTAAGTTTAGTTCATTTAATTAGTAACTATGATCCTATATTACAAAAAGTGCTTGAACGACCCAAAGGTTCAATTAAATATCTTTCCCCAAAAATTTAAAACGATATTATTAATACTTTAAGCGCACACTTAAAAATATTTTATTAAATAAAATTAGATCCGCTCCTTTTTCTCAATCATAATGGACACTACACAGGATATAACTAAGATTGATCAATTAAGTAAAATTGTAAGATATATTGATTTTAAAAAGACAGCTTGGGAGAGGTAACCAAAATAGATATTTGTGAAACTTTTGTGGGTTTTACAAAAGTAGAGTCCCAATCTGCTGAAGAACTATGTAATACTATATTAAGCAATTTAACCAACATGCAATTAGATATAAATAAATGTAGAGGGCAGGGCTACGATGGAGCTAACGTTATGAGCGGTACGTATTCTGGCGTGCAAAGAGAATTTTAAACATAGAGCCTGCAGCCTTATATATGCACTGTAGTGCCCATAACTTAAATCTAGTCATAAATGATGCCGTTAAAGGTATAAAAGAAATAGAATCGTTTTTTCTACTTTTAGAAAACATATATACATTTTTGCTAATAGTATAGTAAGATGGAATTGGCTTTCTGTTTTTAAAGAAAATTTCACACAATTGAAACGCTTAAATCCGACACGTTGGGCGGATCGAGTAAAATCTTTAGCTGCCATAAGAATTCGGTATAAAGATATAGTAATGTCTCTTAATAAAATTATTATGATATCAAAAAAAAACAGATGAACGAAATGACGCAAAGCAAATATTAACTAGCATGGATAATTTTAATTTTATTTTTTAAGTGTTTTTAAGTCAAATTCTAGAAGAGCTTAACAAGCTCTCACAAACTGCTCAGAGTGAAAAGGCGAATATTAATCAGATAACTCTCTTATTTCAAAAACTTTAAAATTTTTCAAGGAAACAAGAAATAACTATTCCAACATCAAGGAGGAAGCAGCGAAAGTTGCAGGGCAATGGAATATTAAACCGGAATTTATAAAAAAGGCAACCAAAATAAAAAGCATTACGATGAATTATCCAATGATTATCGATTTAATGATGAAGAATTTAAATTTAAAATAAATGTATTTTATCGCGTAATGGATATTATAATTTCACAGCTGTCGAATCGTTTTAAATCGCTTTTTCATGTAAACGAAAAGTTTAATTTCTTAGAACCTAATGTATTTTGAATTTAACTGCAGACGATATTTTATCTAAGGCAAAACAATTGCAAAAATTTTACTACAAAGATTTAAATGGTATAGAACTTACTACACTCAAAAATAATAGACTTATTTGTGATGAATTAAAAATGTTAACGGTATCTTACAATTTTAGAATATCTAGTACTTTCCAAATCTACAGGTTCTAGCAGTTTTCCAAACACCATAACAGCCTTAATGTTATACCTAACTTTACCCGTTAGCGTTGCAAGTGCGGAGAGATCTTTCTCAAAATTAAAATTATTAAAATTATCTTAGGAACCGCACTTCACAAGATAGATTAGACGATTTATCCTCTTAGCAGTAGAACATGACACTGCCAAAAATATGAATATAGAGGATACAATAAACGCGTTTGCAGCAAAACATGCAAGAAAAACAAAATTTTGAATTTGATTTGGAATGTCTGCTAGCTCATAGGTTTTTTACTGTATCAAATTTTTAGGTGTAAATAATTTTGTGCGGCGTATAAATATGTAGATTTAATATTAATTAACTTATAAGTTTGAATTTATGTAATTTGGTTTTATAATTAATAAAGCACTTGATTAATATAGTATATGTATTTAATTCTATACTGCTTCCTTCTCTACATGTACTATAATTTAAAAATATGGCTAAATATAAGCCAGTAAAAGTAATACATTTTAAAGAGAGCCCACTTTAAAATTTTTGCGGGGGGGCCCAAAAATCGTAGTTACGCCACTGAGATGCACACAGCATTTTAATGTGCGTTTTAAAACCCAAGTTACTAGTAAATAGTACGTCCTCGGATAAGTATTTAGGAAAATACAAATTTTAAATAAACACTTTAAACCTTTACTAAGGGAATACCAAACTTGTTGTTTACAGGATACTTACTAATAAAGCAATTTAATTTTAAATAACTTCTACGTCATATTTTCGGAAATGACAAGGTTGCAAATGTTCTTTGGAAACAATCGAAGATTGCCGAAGATACACGAAGAGTGCACAAACGCGGTCACTAAACTAATTAACATTAATATCAAGTATTCCGTACTTTCGTAGGTTGCTCAAAACAAGTCAGATTAAATGGTTTGACTACTGGAGACGACGTTGCTGACATCCAATTGGATCAAGATTTCAAATTGCAGCTGCGCACGGCCTTTAATAGAAGTATATGGCTGTTGAACAATTTTGAAAAAGAGAATTTATATAGTATGAAGATTACGAAAGATCGAAATGTTATTGTGCTACCTGCGTACGAGTGCATCAAGCTATTAAATTTGCTAGAATTAATCTGTTTAAAATGGCTAAGTTGAGGTGTAGGAACTTTCCAGAATTTTACGAAAAATTTGTAGGTGATATAAAAAAGTATGTGGAAATACAACGGAAGAAGAAAGAGTTCAAACGTTATTAGAGGAAGAAAGCAGTGCCAGTATTTCTCTGTCTAGTGATTGCAGCAATTTAAATTACTTGGCAGTGTTGGAAATTATTAAATGTTACCCCATCTAGTACTTAAAAGATGCAACCGCAATGCAACCGCTTGCGCAAATGTTATAGAGATTCGGCGATCCCAAATTCACCAGACTCGGGTTACCACAGCGGTTTATATATGTTATCAATGTATGTATGTATTTTAGTTAAAACATTATATTTCTTGATAAAGTTTGTTTTTACATATTTGTATCGCCGACATTAGCAAAAATTATTAATAAGCATATTAAACTGTCTTGTTTTTATTTTTAGGTTTAAAGTGGTGTACCACGCAGATAATAAACACAATATACCGCATGTCAACAAAAAAGTTGTAGGGAAATTCAAAGACGACTTTAATGGGGGTCTAGTATTAGAATTCGTTGGTGGTAGGGCTAAGTCCTACTGTATTGTAAGCGAGAAAGACACGATTAAAAAATTGAAGAGGTCGCACGAAGTGTAGTTAAGAATATTAATGTAGATAGTTTTAAGGACATTGTACATTGCGGAAGATTTGGTTCTAGGAAATGAGCAACCTACGAAAGTACGGAATACTTGATATTAATGTTAATTAGTTTAGTGACCGCGTTTGTGCACTCTTCGAGTGTCTTTGGCAATCTTCGATTGTTTCCAAAGAACATTTTCAAGCCTGTCAGTTCCGAAAATCTGACGTAGAAGTTATTTAAAATTAAATTGCTTTATTAGTAAGTATCCTGTAGACAACAAGTTTGGTATTCCCTTAGTAAAGATTTAAAGTGTTTATTTAAAATTTGTATTTCTCTAAATACTTATCCGAGGACGTACTAGAAACTACATTGTGTTATTAATAAACTACAAGCAATTATACGTAAATTTTCTAATGTAGGACATTGAAATATATTTCTCAAACATATAGTCAATAATAAAAAGAAAGATCTACGCTACTTTCGCTTCTACGTCACATAATTGTAAAGCAATTAGTTCAGAAACGAAATGTATTTTCCAAAGTACATATTTAGCATTGAGCATATTTGTGACGTAATTAGTAATTAGGAAAATGTTAAACCAGAAATTGATAACTGTTTAAAATTTTAAAAAAGCCGCGGTTTTGAATATTCTAAAATCAGTACATTACTGTTTGAAATTGGTTTTAAATATTAAACACTTATGGATTATATAAAACTCATTTCTAAAATCCCCGCAGTTTTAGATTTCTCAGGAAATGGTTGTTTAAAGAATGCAAAAATTTTGAGGTTTGAGACTTTTAAAAGTGTAACTTTGTAAGGGGGGTCGGATTTTAAATCTGTTTGCAGATTCGGATTCTGCGTAAAATTCTAGACTAATTTGATGTATTGTATGTCTAAAAAATTTATAAGAACGACTATAAAATCGCTACCGGTATAAATCTTGAAATTGGGGTAGCTCCCTGGGGGATGATGCAATTTAAGAAATTCCTAGAGATTCAGGTAGCTAAGAAAAATCTAATATTAATTGATACCAAAGAAGATAGGTTTATCTCAAAAGATGCAATGGATAGTCGAAGAAAACTATTTGTTAGGTTTGCTCATAGAGCAAAGAGCAAAATTTAGAGGTTTAGGACTTTAAAGGTGTAATTTTGTAAGGGGTGGTCCTATTGCAAATCTGATTGCCAATTCAAATTCTGCGTAAAATTCTAGACTAATTTGATGTATCGCATGGATAAAAAATTTATAAGGACGGTCAGAAATCGCTATCAGCAAAAAATCTTAAAATGAGGGTAGCTCCCTGGGGGATGATGCAATCTAAGAAATTCCTAGAGATTCAGGTAGCTGAGAAAAATCTAATATTAATTGATACCAAACAAGATAGGTTTATCTCGAAAGATGCAATGGATAGTCGAAGAAAGCTATTTGTTAGGTTTGCTTATAAAGCAAAGTGCAAAATTTAAAGGTTTAGGACTTTAAAAGTGTAATTTTGTAAGGGGTGGTCCTATTGCAAATCTGTTTGCAGATTCAAATTTTGCGTAAAATTCTAGACTAATTTGATGTATCGCATGGATAAAAATTTATAAAGACGGTCAGAAATCGCTATCAGCAAAAAATCTTAAAATGAGGGTAGTTCTCCGGGAAATAATGCAATCGAAAAAATTCTTAGAGATTCAGGTAGCTGAGAAAATTCTAATATTAATTGATACCGAACAAGATAGGTTTATCTTGAAAGATGCAATGGATAGTCGAAGAAAACTATTTGATAGGTTATAGAGCAAATTTAGAGCTTCAGGACTTTAAAAGTGTAACTTTGTAAGGGGTGGTTGGATTTTAAATCTGTTTGCAGATTTGGATTTTGCATAAAATTCTAGACTAATGTGATGTATTACATGACTAAAACATTTATGCGGATGGTCAGAAAATCGCTACCGGCAAAAAATCTTAAAATGAGGTTAGTTCTCTGGGGAATGATGCAATCTGAAAAATTCCTAGAGATTTGGGTAGCTGAGAGAATTCTAATATTAATTGATACCAAACAAGATAAGTTTATCTCGAAAGATGAAAAATGGTTAGTCGAAGAAAACTATTTGGTTCAGATGAGTGTGGAAATGAGGGATTCTCCTCATTTCCACCTTATGGGAATTTACATGTAGATGTGTGTGGAAATGAGGGATTTGGGAGCAAATGCGGCGGCATGAGCCCCCAAAACCATCTACTAATATTGAAGGCCGCATTGGTTTGATATCTGTTTGATTATACTCCCGCTTTACTCTCATGAGTATTTTTTTATGTACTCAACAATTACTGTTCCCATTTTGATATGTACGGTTAACATGATTATTTATTACTTAGCAATATCTCGTTCATGGTTCTTCAAAATATTCTGTATAAATTTACAAAGAAAAATGTTACATTAGTAACATTCATTAATGCCTACAAATTTAATAAATTTGAGAATCAATAGAATGAACATATGCAAAAATAATAAAGCGAACACATTTTTCTTAATCTTCATCCGTTAGAGTACGCGTTAGAGAGTGTATTGATGTTAGTGTCTGCGTTTATTTAATTAGCTCTTCGTAGGCGATGTCTTGTGTGTGCAAGTGCTTGTCTGGTAGTTGTTAGTTCTGATGTTCACCGGGCTGTGGTTCGTTGGGTCTGATGTTTTCTACATATAGTGGAAGAAGCGGCGGTTAAAATGTTTTTACTAGTTCACTAACGAGGGAATCCGGGTTGGTAATTGTCAGAGACTTAGATATTAAGTAGACTAAGACTTCTAGAAAGCTGCTTTGCATGTTTTAGAGATTAGGGTTTTCTTATATAAGTGGGTGGGAGATTATGGAGAATGTCAAATGTAATAGTATTGGGTCTAATAGGTCTGTGGGAGACTGTCGAGAAATAAAATAGGTTAGGGACTAAATGAGAAGATAAAATGAGGTTAATGTTGGGAAGGCTTATAATGGGATATAGAAGTGGGGATAAGGGTGTGTACTTATGAATATGCAGTGATAGTGCTTTATGAATTTATTCATTTCGTCTGAATCGTCGTAATGCCAAAGTGTGGATTTGAAATTGGTGTCCACTGCTATTAGTGTTCGTTTGTCTCCTACTGTCATCAATGTTTCAATTGGTGTAGGTGAGTGATGATGTTTATGCTGAATTGAAAGTAGGATGAGATGTGGAAATGGAGCCAGCATTCTAAAGGAGATCTACTGCAATAGTGTTAGGTAGCATCAATTAAGAAATCAGTTATTGTAACGGCGGAGGTATAGTTTGGTTATGTGGGGCTGGGATAGATGTAAATTCGGAAATTAAACGAGAGGTTACGGATTTTATTTGTAAATTAAGTCGTTTTTGTAATAGGATAATGTGGAAGCGATATTCTTGGAGTATTTTGGATAGTTCTAGGGTGGCTGTGCACGAGTGTTGAATGTTAGTTCGGATTGATCAAATTTTGGAGTTGAATTGGTGCGGGTTTCGTGTTCAGTTATGTACTTGGTGTCTAAAGGCCATAGTCGGTGAGGAGTTTTGTTAGGTTTAAAGCTTGTTTATACACGTAGCAGTCGGAACTAGTCACGTCGCGTGGTCTGTTGATTTTGGCGCAGTTTGTACATCAGAGGGCGACGGTTCGGAGGATTTCGTTATGTAGGCTCTAACACAGCGGCCACAGACAGATGGAGAATGAGATGTTTAGGAGGAATGGTCGAAACACTGACAGCTGGTGCACAGAGTAACAACGGCTATATCGCATATACGACAGGTCTACCAATGTTTGATGCTGATGTTAGTATACCTTGGCTTTCAGGAGAACTCGGAAAAAGAACCCGCAGGGTATATACCACGCAAAGGGATAACATTGTCCGGAAAATATTTTTCCGAGAGGGTCCAAGAAAATGACGAGACGTGTGTGCCGTAGCGCTGTCTTACTGGAACCAAACTTACTCTGCGCCATATTTATTAAAGATGTCACCCAATTGATGCCAGAGAGGGTTCTGTAGTATTTTACAATACCGATCGCTGTTGACCGAAACACAGACACCACGTTTTTCAAAGAAATATAGTACCAACACTCGAAAATTAAAAACGGCACAGTATCACTTGTCGTGGAGTGGAACTGCTGAAGCTCCTTAGAGTTTCTGTTAGACCAGTATCTAAAATTTTGTATATTTACTGTGTGTTACGTTCATTTTCGGCGGTATTTGGTTATTTCATTTACATCGATTCCGTTTCTACTCTTTCATTCGCCGTCAACATCCTGTTACAATAAGTATGCTTCCTACTAATTTTCATATTAAACTTATTTATTTCGAAACGTAAAGTTTATGCTAAAATTATATAGTCAATACCTTGTTTTAAGTATCCGTTAAATGCTATACATTACGACCGCGTATAATTGATTCTTAGGTGATTTCCATCTAAAGACTCGTTCAAATGAGGTATTGAACTATCCGATAAGACCGTGTTTTCAAGTTTTCTAATCTCGTTGAAAAACTCTAGTATTACTTTGAACTCGAGTTATTTCAAAACGAACATTTATGCATTTTCTTTCTTGAACACTTCAAAAGTACTCGTCGTTATCGCTGTATTTTTCGTTTCTGGGTTTTTTAATGGGATTTTGTACACACACTATTGTGTGGTAAGTATTTCTGATTTTACGAAAAGTGTACTTTGCGGTGACAATAAAGTAATTGTACCTGTAATTATTCCAGCTTCACCTGATAGATTGCCGACCCATTTTGTGATGAGAGGACAACCCCAAAGCGGGATCATGCGCCCCCTGTTTCGCTACATCCTTAGAAACGGTGGGAGCCAGTTCTATGTTGTAAACTCGAGGGTGAGTGTTTAGCTACCATTTTATTATAGGGGGTTAGGTAGTTGTTGATACTACATATGCACATGGTGCTATAGATGATTGACCTTGTTCCACGTAAATGACTGTGTTTCTGTGAGGAGTTATGTATAGTCCCGAGTAGAATGCGTACTGATTGTCCTGTAATAATTTTAGATAGCTACTGCTGTATTTACTAAAAATATTTAGAGCTGTGGTTTTTAGAGGGGAAATTTTGTTCTTTTTTTTTCTTTTGAGTAATTAACTTAGGGTCGAAACCTAAAAACTACAACTCGCCATTTTGAGAAGAATTTTTTTGTGTTCTTCTTGTTAAATGTATATTACGCTTATGCGCTATTCTGGTTTACATTTGTTTGGGCACTACTGTGCTGATATAACATGTTTTTTTATTTGTTTAATTATAATTTTTTATGTTGCGTGTGGATTTATTGAATGAGTGCGAGCATGTTCTTTTTTTATTTCAGGCCTTCCTTCCTTTTTGGTAATTGAAATACCCCGCTTACTCACCGACTGAGCCCGGCCATTTGCTTTCGTTGATATCTTTTTTGATTGGCTACGTCGATGCACGTAAAATGTGTCTAAAAGTGGAAATGTGCTTCATCTGAAAAAAGCGTAGCATCTGTGGGACCAGTATATTGTAGGAGGTTGCGGCATAATACTTCACAGATTTTAAAGTCTCTCTCTCGTTATTGTTTTCCAATTAACATTATATAAGGATTCATTTTCAGATCTCGAGCAGAATTCTCTTAACACTTCAATCAGATATCCTTAGCGCCGCCTCCTCACCCCCGCATTTAACTTTCGATTGCTCGGGTTAAAGGTACTAAATTGGCCAAGAACCGAGTTTTTTTTCTTGGAAATTTTGAATTTTGCCGAACTCTTGATGTTTCAAGCAAGGCAAAGGTCTTTAACGTGCGTGACAACATCCACACATGGAAACTACATTTTACCTCTCATCTGAATGATAGCGTACTTTTGTGGAAAATGCTCGCCTAACATTTTTCAAATGGTCCGGGTCGAGAATCGAACCTGGGACCTTGAGATTAGTAATCATACGTGAACCTATCTAACTCACGAAACCGCCTCTCTAGTGCTAACGCGTGTTTCCACGCAGAACGCCGTGGACTGTTGAATCGTAGTTCTGACGCCGGCTGCATTTTCTGGTCCTGTTGCTGTGTGAGGTCTACCTAGAGATTTCCGTTCGAAGGCAGAATCTGTTGCTCTGAAATTTGGACGTGAAAAGCACGTTACACTGCTATCGGCGACCTATTTGTTTTTCTCCTGGCCGATCATCATTCAAGTTTATTCTAGGTCACCGTTATTTTCAGGAGGTCCCTATTAGGTCATAACATTCTTTGCCCAGTAATTTGAGGAAGAAAAATAAAACTATCACAATGCTTTTTAAAATTTATTAATTGTCTTTTCTTAACTATTTTTATTAGAAATTTTTATAGATCAAAATTTACAACTTTTTCGTAAATGTAGTTTTTAAATTCTTGTTTATGTTAAAACAAGCAACTTTTACAAAAAACTGTTTCTTATTTTTAATATTTAATTTTTAATTTGCGTCACTGTATATTTTTGACGGGGTGGGTTTTTTTTTGTTCAAATATGAGCTATTTCAGATATTACAAGCAGTTCCAGTCTGACTTCGATAGAGTTAACATCGCGAGAGAACGACTAGAAACTACTTACAGTGAGAAACTTCAGATCATCTCTAGGGTTTTCTTCCAAGACGTTCGAGTGAGCTGAACTTTTAGCTGCTGAAGAAGTGTACATCACGAGCCCCGCCACTTGGTGTACACCATTGTTATTAACTGCTCTTTTCCGAACGAACCAATACCAATGCCAGCGAAGAATTTCCTGAAAACCCGGGCATCCGTTTCCATCACAGACGACACTTCCGACATGGACTACGAGAACGCCTCTATACGTAGATGACGTCACGACTGATCATCTTCCGAAACGGAACACAACAAGAAGCAGATATTCGACAGTCATAAAGTAAGAATCGAACCGAAGACATCCACCGTAACTACCATACCAGGCTCCGACACCGCCACGACTTCAATCACCGCAGACAAAAACAAACCATCGACTAGCAGAAGCTACGCTAACGCCGCCTCCACCATCTCCATCATGGACACATCAGACACCGAAAAACGTTCACAGTTTCAGACACGGACCAGCAGTAACCGCATCCCTCTTATTTTTATCGAGAAGTTCCCTAACTTCATTCAGCACGCCAAGGAGCTAAATCGACATTACAAAACAAACTCGACATCCGAGCAACTGGACAAGGAGCAAGAATAATACCCACCGACGGCACGCAATTCAGATATCTGCAGGACTACTTAAAGAAAAACAACATCGAATTCTACACATACACCATCAGATCCGAGCGCGAACTTAAAATAGTCATCAAGGGTTTAGCCGCCAACATTACGACAGAAGACATGCGTTACAAAATCAACTACGTGACTAAGCTACAGAATAAAGAACGAGAATACTGCAACACCGCCCTCGTATCTTTGGAGAACAACCGGACATCGACTGCTATCTACAACTTGACAACGTTACTGTACTCCAGCCACATTAAAGTAGCATGCATTCGAAAGCAAGGTGAAGCTCCCACAATGCTCTTCGTGCCAACGGTTTGGACATTCGAGCCTAAACTGCGGCTACAAACCCCGCTGTGTTAAATGCGCCAAGCAACACCTGGCAGCGGATTGCAAGAAAAGCAGGCAGTTACCACCTATATGCGCCAACTGCAGTGGCCCACTACCGAAACTGCCCTGCATACCACGAACAACTGCGCAAGAGATACACCACCGCTACTCAGCAACGACGCAACCCACCAACAGCACAAGAAACCGACGGCGACTGATTCACTACAAGCAAAAATGGACGACACGGAGCTCCGACAACAGCTTCAATAATTACTTCAAAGACCACCGTCAAAGACGATACATGTACTACAGAAGACGCAGAACAATCAAGGTCCGAAGAAGAACCACGCAGAAAAACAAAACAGAACGAAAGCAAGAGCCGACGAGTAAAGAGCAACCCAAAACCACCAACCACCACAGACACAAAATCACCGACGAACACAACAAGAAGCAACAGAGACGAGCGGCTAAGTAACAGAACGACTATAACACCTTCCACACAACCACAGGCAGAGCCGTCCATCAGCTTCACCCCGACAATGACACTACTTTTTAATAAAAGTCTGCAATGGGCACAAAGACTCATAAGTGCCTATGTGGCTGGAACATTTGAAACTGCCTTACTATGGACGGCAATGTGCGAAATACTGAAAACCTATAATAGAAAATAGACCAACGCCAAGAAACTTAGTACTCCTCACCTGGAACGCCAACGGGGTACGGAACAAGATAGCCGAATTGAAACACTTCTTACAGCATCACAACGTGGACGTTGCAATGATTGGGGAAACAAGATTACAACTCAGCCGGGCGAATTACAACATCTACAGAAAAGAACGCGACCGAAAACCAGGACATTATAATTTAAATAAGGGCCGCAATATTTGCGGCCACGTCCCCAATGCTCCACCCGGAGGTACTACATTGGGTTTAAACGCGAAAATAATCGTGCTTCTAATTCATTCCAACTTCATAGTTAATCCACTCTAAATAAAAAACTAAATAAAAATCTAACAAACCTAACAAGCTCTAACAATCTAACAAACATAAAAATCTGACAAACTGAAACAAAAACTAAAAACAAAAACTAAAAACAGGGTTGTAAATAATGGTATCCCTAGCGCTGACTTTGGAGTGTACTAAAACCAGGACAACATGCTCACGAAGGAGTTGCCATACTGATACACAACCGATTACTTCACGAACAACTCCAACTACACTCTACTGCTTTAGACAGCGTGAGCGTCAGGTTCAAAACCAACGGACAATTTTTTAAAGCAATAGCTGTCTACAGAAGTCCAACCAGCATGGAAATACGCCCCGAAGACATCGACGACCTGCTACAGGAAGATACACCCACAATAATCTCTGAAGACCTAAATGCCAAACACGAAGTCTGGGGAGCAATAACTACTAAGAAGAGCGGCCGCATCCTCTACACGCACTCTCTCGGTAAGGACTTCGACATCGTATCACCGAACGCACCGATAAGAATCCCACCGGACAGAACACAAAGTGCAGACATCCTCGACATCTCAATTATAAAGAAGATACCGTACCCGCTCAACATAGAAGTTATTCAAGACCTCAGTTCAGATCATCAACCAACCATCACCGAAATATAGACACAAGCACAGACACACCCAGGCGCACCTGGATAAAACATAGTTGGCGAAAGTTCAACGAGGCTTTCCAATGGAAAATCACCGACGGAAACCCAGACATAAACAACACACAAAATATTGACAAGTTACTACAGTATCTTACGAAGACCATCCAAGAGCCAATGCAACAGTGTTCCGTAGAGACTGCTACCCGAGACAAAAGACCTGACATCCCACGATACATAAAAGAGGCCATCAACGAGAAGGAAGCCCTCGTCAGAAGGTGGAACAACACACGAGATCCACAAGTGAAAACACAACTTAACCGAAAGCAATGCGCAATCTAGATTATGCTGGATGAATATTACAACGAATCCTAGACCAACCACGTCAACTACACAATACAAATAGAAGGAAAATGGTACAGACTAAACCATCGGCTTATGACACGGAAGAACCTTAGCTCCGCACCGCTACAAGAATAAAACGAAATGCTGTATAGCGCCGAGCGAGCAGCCAAATTCGCCGAAGTTCTCCAAAATACATTCTCAGAAAACCGAGAAAAAATATTCACTAACTGCATAAACACAAGAGTAGACCAAATACTACAAACACCTGCAGCGAACGACATTCTACACATCACTCCGCAAGAAATAAAACAAACTATCGCCAGACAAAGTAACAGGAAAGCTCCAGGAAAAGACGGAATCACGCGCATGGCACTAAAAGACACTGGCGTTCATTACAAAAATATTCAACAGCATTATTAACTACAAATACTTCCCAGACTTATGGAAAAAGGCAATAGTGGTAATGATTCCGAAGCCAGGGAAGAAGAGAATGGACGCCGAGAACTACCGACCAATCTCCCTACTCAGCACGCTATCCAGAATCTTCGAACGATTACTACTGACAAGACTAAAACCACTGCTGAAAGACCGACCAGAACAATACGGATTCAAGCAACAGCACTCCACTACATTACAAACCATCCGGGTAATAAACAACATAGCTACGAAGTACAACCGAGGACTAACCATAGTCGCCATCGCCTTCAACATCAAAAACGCCTTTGACAAGGTATAGATCAACGGTCTGCTGTTTAAGCTTGCCACTATTCACAACCTTACATCCAACTGATACGAAGTTACTTGATCAACAGGAAGATACAGATGAAAGTAGAAGACATCCTGTCACCAGAAACTTCCGTCACACCCGGCGTCCCACAAGGTGGTTGCTTTTCACCAACACTCAACTTATGCATCCAGGTCCTACCATGCCGCCAAAGAGTCTTCTGTGCCATGTACGCCGACGATACCCTGCTCCTGACAACCGGACGAAACCCTAAGGAAACAACAGCAAGAATGCAAAACCAGCTCGACACACTACCGAACTAGTTCCAACAGTGGAAAATAAAATTAAACGTACAGAAGACTAAAGCTATACTATTCTCAAGACGCAACAAAAGGCAAACACCACCGACACTAGAAAACCAAGAGCTAGTTTGGAGCAAATCAATAAAATACTTAGGGGTACACATCGACAAACAACTAACGTTCAGCAAACGCTTCACTGAAACGACAAATAAAGCCCGAAGAGCTAAAGACTTTATCCGTGGTATACTCGTCCACAAAAATAGACTACCAATAGACACCAGACTACACACTTACAAGATATACTTACGACCCTTACTAAGCCACGCATCGGCGGCATGGTACAACTACATTTCAAAACAAACAGAAACAAACTTGAAGCATGCTAAAATAAGACCGTTAGGACGATCACTGGAGCACCATGGTTCGTTAGAAACAAAACCCTAAGGCAGGACCTTAGACTACAAACGCTAGAAAACCACTTTAAGACACTGACGTCAAATATATACGAGATCAACGACAACTCCGATATCGCACACATTCAACACATCGCACCTCCGCTGAAGGGAAACCCACACAAACGTAAGAAAACCCCAGAAGCATATTAGATGGCTGAGCCGTAAATACATACACCAAGTACATCAATCCTTCCGCCAGCAAGACTGGCGCGAAGATACCATTTCACACCCTCTGCAGACAGAGAATGAGAGATTTATAAAACAGTAAAATCAGCTAGCTACGAGACAGCCAAAATCAACTGATTAATGCTGTAGAAGAAAGTTGGACCTCAGAAGTCCAGCTGATGACATTACAAGCATTCACGTCAATATTACCAGTTTTTATACTTTTTGAATACAGTTGGACTTAGAACATGATACTAGCATTGTCATAATAAAGGTTAACGTTCCAGACCACGTATTCTAAAATGAAAATGTGTAACGAATACGATTACCTGCTTCATTAATGTACGTTTTGTTCTAAATATTTATTTAACAAAATCTTTTATTATACAGAAAATATCAAATTCTATTTTAGCAATATAATATCAATTTGTTACTTAGAACCCCATCTATGTATATGGACTCAAAGTAGAATTTAGGTTTCCTTTTATCTATGTATGTGTTGATGCAACAATCCAATTCTGCGCTTGCTTGAGTAATAAATTGCCTTGTGGTTAAAGTTCGTCATTTAACGTCCGAATGTGATCAGATAAACAAGTTTGTTGAGGCGTGGGCCAGCAGGTTTTAGAAACATGCAGTCCCAAAGGCAGGTGGCATGGTGTCGACGAATACCGTTACACCAATTGATAGTTTAATCGACCTATTGTTGCTATAAAATAAACATCATCTACGGTAGGTGAATAAATTTCAATTTTGCATTCAAATCATTTTCTCGATTCTTTTCAGCACAAGTATGAAGCTAATTGTTATAGAATATTGAAACGCAAATTTTAATCTAACTGTTATGGAGTATTGAAATGCAAGCTTTAATCTAATTGTTATGGAACACAAAAGCACAATTTGTTTATTACGCAGTATTGAAAGTTCAAATTTTCAAATGTTGCTATGGAGTATCGAAGGATTTTTCGTAAATTTTGTTTTGTATAGAAGTCAAGCCTTAATGTCAAACACGTGTGAACCGCGCGCACCTGTTGTCATAACTGCCTATGATGGTTGACGAAAGCTGATATCTAGAGAATTATTTGTGGTGAGTCTTCTCCAATTCTAATTCAATTTTCGTTTCACGGAACCATTACTGGAAATGTAATAATAATTTTTGTAAATTTTATATAGTGATTTAAATTGGTACACATAATTTTTGTTCAAAATTTAATAATTGGATATTGCATAAATGTTCTTATGTACACAAAGAAATTTCTATAAGATAACTTTAGTTGAATTTAAAGGTTACAGTAAAACGTACTCGTAACTAAGCACGTGACACGTTAGTATTTATTTGTCACATTATAAAATCAACAATTAAAATACAGATTAGTTCAGACCATAAGTATTTT
Source organism: Platerodrilus igneus (assembly GCA_036346225.1). Lineage (NCBI taxonomy): Eukaryota > Metazoa > Arthropoda > Insecta > Coleoptera > Lycidae > Platerodrilus > Platerodrilus igneus. The sequence continues at coordinate 4,958,666 of JARFIW010001680.1, forward strand.
TGACCTTTGATTCAAGAAATTAATTAAGAATGTAAGTTCTGCAGTTTAAGTAAAGTCAATATATTTAATTAATTATATGTAAGCCAAAACAGGATCCTATTTCGGTATCAAACACAAGTTGTAGAATATTAACAAATACTCTTTAATTCTCCTAAAAAACTATAATAATTTAGCACTTGCAAAATTCGTACAAATAATAAGAGACTACTCATGGACATTATTAATGGTAGATATCTAAAAAGCTTTAATACGTATAAAATTGTACAAATGATGTATATATTTTTTTTTGTAAATCAATAGAAAGTGCACTAAGTTGTTTTAAAGCTTTGAAGTCAACAATAATTTTTCTATAAAAGCAAGTAACCCTATTTATAAAATTTTTGTAGTGAAGAAGGATAGACTATTAGTATTGTGTTTAAAAATTTTTGAAATATAATCTTAACTAGTTAATTTTTGGAAATTATTTTTGTGATAAAGTGACTAGGCTCTAATGTAGCCCTAGCCCTAAAATGCTATGAAGTGATTAAATTTTCAGATAGTACGAGATCGTCGTTCCAATTCCAGTTTGCAGAGTCACAAGTAAGTATTATATTTCTATGTTTTGCTGGTTAAGGATGTTTTTTTTCGAAGATTTCCGTATCTGATCTTCGGATAGTTTCGTATTATAACATTCATTAAGATACGGTGGCGTCTATTAAAAATTCTTTTATTATCGTATACCATCCTACGACCCTGGCTCTTAGTTCTGCCCAAAGTTGAAGAAGCTTAGCTGGCTGGAAGATCTCGTTAGAGGGTCCTATTATACTCAAGGTCATTTCTCATCCTCTTTACCCTGGGCTTAAACCTTAGACAGAAACCCCTCATAATTTATTGAGGCTCTGCCGCCTATAAGGTACAGTAAATACACTATAGAAAAAAATAGTGTAACAAATGTTTAGACATACCGCAAGCTCTTATAATGCTATTGGTGAGCGCTTTCGTTCTCTACATCCTCTATATTTTACTTGTCTACTATTAATCCCATCAACACTAACTTTCTAGTTCAAAATATTATTTACATCTTAACTAGAGGTAAACAACTATAATGTTGAAAAAACAGAAGAAAAATTGTATGCCGTTAAATTTATAACTCTAGAACAATCAACTAACACAATAGAAATCTTTACTTACCCAGTTAGAAAATAGACAACATATAACTAACAATGATGTTTCTGTTTTACGAGGGATTGAATTGCCACAATCTGAAACAGCTCTTTATCAAAACAAGAGGTCAGAGTTACAAGAAGCCTGATCTAAACATTCAAGCAGAATAAGTCAGTAAATGAAGTGCAATTATAGAATAACGACTTAACCTTGGGTCATATAAGTGCTTTATCTTATTGCACTAGTGATAATTAACGTCAATAATGGTGAATTGATAAACTAGGAAAATTAAAATTGAAAACGTTATCTTAACACTGCAAATGAAGGCAAAAATATAAGTTGTTACATCTACTGTAATTTTTGTATAAATTCAGTGAAATTTAACTTCCTCGACATGAATTAATCATGCATGACCCTGACGTAAAAAGGACTAGACCTACATTTTGGTTGCGTGAATAACCGTTGCGAATAAAGTATACAAATTAATAAAAACAACTTAGGAGCTTAGCAGGTTTTTAACAAAGTCAAAGCGGAATCCTGTTTCTCAAGTGCAAGTCATAGACTAGTGGGTTCTTGGTGGTTCTTCCTGGTGCGGCCAAGATTTAACACGACAAAGCACAGGTAGTTTTTAGATATAGGAAGGTACATACATAGGAAAGAGAATTACTTCACCGAACTTAACCGCACACACAACCGATCTCGTCAAAAACCGATAGTCAAGTCCTTTCCTTTAAAATGCTTAGTTTTCAAGAGTTTAACTACTCCACCACTTTTCCACGCTCCCACGCCCAAAACAGCTAAACACAGCTGCATCCTTATAACTCTACTACGCCCTAGGTCCCGGGTTCGAATCCCGACACGGTCCGCTTGAAAAATGTTAAGCGAGCGTTTTTCGCAAAAATACACCCTCGTTCGGATGAGAGGTAAAATGGAGGTCCCGTGTGTGAGTGTTGTCACGCACGTTAAAGATCCCTACCTTGCTTGGAACAGCAAGGATTCGGCAAAATTCAAAATTTTCAGGTAAAAAACTCGCTTCCTGGCCAATGTAGTACCTTCGGTGGAGCATTGGAAAATCACATGTAATGCATCCTTATAACTCTAGTTGCCGCTTAAACAGTAAGTTCTTAAGTAAGTTCTTATCTAGGGTTTATATTATTTATTGTTGTATTATTTTATTTGAAGCTTTACTTTTGTGTTTTATTTTTAAAATTGTGTGGCTTTAAATTTTAAATACAGGGCAGTAAAATAAAATTTAAAAACAGAATTTAAACCTAATATATACTAAATAAATCGGGTTTTTCTTTGCAATTTAAAATAAAATCCGCGTTTTAAAATAAACCAACTAAAATTCAGGCTAATAAAACAAAAAACTAATAGACAAATACTCAAAAATAATTTCGAATAACTTAAAAAGGCGTTTTTTAATAAATTTAAAACAAAAACCGCGCAAATCAAGTTAAAAAGCCGGGTAAAACAAGTAAAAAGTGTGTGAACTTTTCATAGTGCGCGTATAATCAAATAATAACCTAAAAACAAAAATCTAGCCCTTTTTAAATCAAATAAATAACTTAAAAACTGTAAATTTTAAAACAATTTTAATATAAATTTTCCGTAATTTAAGTACACACCTACTTAAAAGTTCCTTTAAATCGATTTTTGGTGTAATTAAGCGGTGTAACAGTTACGGGTTGTGCTAGTTACCAAGCGATAAAGTGAAAGGTCATTTCCGGTTACCACATTCCGATTGCCCTCGACCTTATTTTGTTAATTACACATTTAAAAATAAAGTGTTGTTATTTATAAATTAGATATTTTGATAATTTGAAGTAATTAATTTATTTAAATTTGATTTGGCGGTTTTAAAATTTTAAAATAAATAAATAGTGTTCTTTACGGTAGATTTTAAATCGAGATATTTTTATTGCGTTAGGGAATTTATTTGGTTCTAGTTGTTTTTTGACGCTTAGTGCTCTTAGTATCTTTGTCAAAATTTAATATTTAATTGGGCGGTTTGAAGTTTAAATAAATACAAGGTTGTTTACGGTTTATCTTTACACAAAACATTTTTAATGGACCAACGTTTTGCGCTCTTCTAGCGTCGTTCTTTTAGCGTCGTAACGGTCAAGTCGTTTTTTGAGCTGCGTTTTAGGCGACATTCTTTGTTGTTAGTTTTGTCAGCATGGTAGTCCACCACGACGAGGAGCCGTTGCCCAGGAAGAAGGACTTATTAGTTGCCGCTTGAAACGAGCGGACGTGTTTTTGCCGAGCTCCCACTTCAGCAATAACAAACAGTAAGTTTTTATCTAGGGTTTTATTATTTATTGTTGAATTATTTTATTTGAAGCCTTGCTTTTTATTGTGTTTTATTTTTATAATTGTGTGCTATCAAATTTTAAATACAGGGCAGTAAAATAAAAATTTTAAAACAGAATTTAAACTAAATAAAACTAAATAAATCGCGTTTTCTTTGTAATTTAAACTAAATCCGTGTTTTAAAATAAAATAAATAAATTACGGGCCAATAAAACAAAAATCTACTAAACTAATACTCAAAATAATTTCGAATAACTTAAAAGGCATTTTTAATAATAAATTTAAAATAAAAACCGCGTAAATCGAGTAAAAACCGGGTAAAACAACCAAAAGTGTGTGAAATTTTTATAGTGCGCGTATAATAAAATAATAACTAAAAACAAAAATCTAAGCCTTTTAAATCAAATAAATATCTCAAAACTAGAAATTTTAAAACAATTTTAATATAAAGTTTCCGTAATTTAAGTACACGCGTACTTATAAGTTCTTTAAAATCGATTTTGGTGTAATTAAGCGGTGTAACAGTTACGGGTTGTGCTAGTTACCAAGCGATAAAGTGAAAGGTCATTTCCGGTTACCACATTCCGATTGCCCTCGACCTTATTTTGTTAATTACACATTTAAAAATAAAGTGTTGTTATTTATAAACTAGACATTTTAATATTTTGAAGTAATTAGTTTATTTAAATTTGATTTGGCGGTTTTAAAAATTTAAAATAAATAAATAGTGTTCTTCACGGTACATTTTGAATCGAATTGCGTTAGGGAATTTATTTGATTCTAGTTGTTATTTTGACGCTTAGTGCTTGCTGTATTTTTGTTAAAATTTAATATTTAATTGGGCGGTTCGAAGTTTAAATAAATACAAGGTTGCTTACGGTTCACCATTAAACAAAACATTTTTATTGGACCAACGTTTTGCGTTCTTCTAGCGTCGTTCTTTTAGCGTCGTAACGGTCAAGTGGTTTTGAGCTGCGTTTTAGGTGTCATTTTTGTCGTTTGTTTTGTCAGCATGGTGGTCCACCGCGACGAGGACCCGTTGCCCAGGAAGAAGAGGGAGATAGGTCGAGTCTAATAGGTCGGAGGCTGAGGGCGCTGTTGGGGGAAACAGCTAAAGGTAATTTTAAAAGACGTTAGGTTAGGGATTCAGGAGGAGGTACCGGAGGTAGAGGAGCCTGTGTCTGCGGCGGTCGTGTCGGGGGAGTCGGGGCCCCCTGGGGTGGCTGCGGCGCCTGAATCGCCCTCAACTTCGGAAGCCCAACGAAAGATGTCGACTAGCAGCGACGTTAGCGTTGCAGCTAGCGACCTCGATGAGCTGGACCTCCTGAGATTGAGGGTGAGGAAGGCGCACTGGGTCATCTCCGGAAGGGGGCCGACGACCTCCGCCACTATCGTCGTGGAGGACAGAAAGAGTATTCGCTACGCCCTGGGTGATTTCCTCGACGCGGCGAATCAACTTATAGGTATGGTTAGGGCGCTGCGGCTTGTGGCTAGTGATTCTGGGAGAGCTAATGTTGTCGGGGGAAGTCCAGCGGTGGTTGCTTGTGTTTCAGGGCAGCGGTGTTCCAGGAGCCAGGAGCTGCCGATGCCGCGGAAGGCATCGTATGCTGCAGCTGCTGCAGGTGCGACGCCCACCTTTGCAGTTAGGGTCGACGCCAGGCCAGGGGAGAAGGATGACGTCATGTCGACCCTAAAGAAGAAGGTCGATCCCGCTCGTTATGGTTTTGTTGTGGTCGGAGCTCGTAGAACTCGCAAGGGCGGTGTAGTTGTCGAGTGTGCAAACCTAGAAGATGCGAAGAAACTGCAGTCGAAGGTTGTCGGTGACTGCAAAGAGCTCGTGGCGAAGACCATCGAGAAGAAGCGCCCACGGGTCGTTCTTCCGGGGTCGAAGCGGGATGAAGGCGGAAGAGCTGGTGCGGTTGATCGCGTGCCAGAATCCCGCTTCGGCGATTTGAAGATTGAAGACCACCTGAGGTAGAAATTTAGGTTTGGCGGAAAGGGCCCTAGGGATCCCTTCGTCAACGTAGTCTTCGAAGTGACCCCCACACTTCGGAGACGTATATTAGCTGACGCTATAAACCTCAGGTGGCGAAGAGTCTGGGCCCGGGACCACTTCTGATGACCCAGTGCTACAGGTGCTACGAGTACGGCCATAGATCGATGGAGTGCAGGAGAAGGTACAGTGGTGCGGTAACTGTGCCGAAGTCGGTCACAAGTTCAAGAATTGCCGGAGGGCAGTCCCCTGCTGTGTGGTTTGCGCTAGGGCAAACGACAGAACTGGCGGTGGCGCGAAGATCGATACGCGCCACGACGCCAAGTCGAGTAGATGCCCCACGATGCTGAGATTGAAGAACGCAATCACACGCAACATCGATTATGGACCGTGAAGAAAAGAACGATTTAAAGAAGCAAGAAGATTAAATTCGCGCAATTAAATCTCGGGAAAGGAAAGGGCTACAAATAACTTCGTAAAGTTATTTAGCGAAAATAATATCGACATTGGGCTTGTACAGGAACCGCACCTGTACAGCCACAAAATAACAGGTTTTGGGAAGGGGGTCACCGTTTTAAACGCAAACAGCGAACGACCGCGTAGCGGTATAATAATAAATAATGGGACGTGCGCCGGAATAATACTAAATAATTTATCCAACGAATTTTTAACAACGGTCGAAATTAAATCAGGGCTAAATACATTTTACGTGATCAGCGCGTATCTTCCGCCGGTTGATTCGCGGCGGGAAAATCCTCAAACCGAGGACTTAGTAAACCAAGTTGAAAACATTTTGCGCAAAATCGGTAGGAATAAAAATTTAATCATCGGGGGAGATTTTAATGCTAAATCGCCACTATGGGGTAGCCCTATCGAAGACGATAGAGGCTCGCAGGTTGCTGATCTGTTTACGGATGGGACCTTAGTGTGATAAACACTAATGATTCACCTACGTTTGAGACGCATAGAGGCAGCAGTTTTATAGATATTACTGCAGTCTCGCACGAAATGTTAGAAACGATTTGTAATTGGAAATTAATGTCAGACGAGGAAACGCTCTCTGACCATAAATTAATAACATGGGACGTTGAAACCAAAACAAGCGCAAACGAGCAGCTAACTATATTTCCGCGGTTCTGTAATAAAAAAGCAAATTGGGAGCGGTTTAAAGAAAAATTTGGCAAAAGTATCCCTGCGCTCGAAAATGAGCTATTTAACTGCCGAGAGGTAGACGAAGTAGAAACACTCGCGAAAAAATTGAACGACGCGGTGGTAGACGCGTCGTCGTATTCCATGCCGCAAAAAAAAATATTTAAAGACAGCGTACCCTGGTGGACCCGGGAACTAACCACCAAGCGGGCAGAAACGCGTAACCTAAGGCGCCGCTATCAACGCGCCTCGGGAGAAATAAGAGAACAACGGAGAATAGAATATAATCAAAGTTACCGCGAATATAAAATATTAATAGAAGAAACGCGAACGAATAAATTTAAAGAATTCTGCACGCAAAACTCAGAGAAAGAACCCTGGGGAACCGCATGCCGCGTAATTAGAGGAAAACAACAAAAAATCGCGCTCAGTAATATAAAGAAAACAAATGGCGAATACACGGAAGGTTTTAAAACCACAACGGAATATTTACTAGAGAAATTTTTCCCATCGGATAATCCCGAGGGGGATGAAGGGTTGCACGATTTAATACGTCGGGAAGCTGCAAAGGCGCAAGGAACAGGTGCCGATAAGGCAATCCTAGTTCACGAGGTCGTCAGGGCTCTTAGGAGGATGAACCCTGAGAAGGCACCGGGGCATGATGGAATCACTTCAGACGCAGCTCTGCAGGCGTGCCTGTTAGCCCGTGTGTCTTTGTTGGGTTGTTTAATCTTTGTTTAGAAAGGGCGTTTTCCGCGTTGCTGGAAAATCCAGAATGTGAAATTTATACCCAAACCTAAAAAGGCGGATGCGTCAGATCCGGGCAGCTATCGTCCAATTAGCTTGCTACCGGTGCTGGGGAAAGTTTTAGATCGCGTTATGACTACGCGTGTTGAGCACCTAGTGCGAGACAGCGGCGGTTTTAATAACCGACAGTTTGGTTTTATGGAGGGCAAGTCGACTATCGACGCGTTAGAGTTCGTTGTCGGTGAAATTAAGCAGGCAAGAGATGCCAAAGAGTACTGTGTCGTTGTTGCTTTGGACATTTCAGGAGCATTTGATGCTGCCTGGTGGCCATTAATCGTTTGCGAGTTAGATCGTAGGGGTTGTCCGCGAAACTTGATGTCTTTGGTCAAGAGCTATTTCTCGGGGCGATTAGCACAGGTTGAAATTCCGGGTGAAGTTCTGTCGCGTGAGGTGGAAAGGGGATGCCCGCAAGGGTCATGTTCTGGTCCCACATTTTGGATGTTGTTGTATGAGAGCATCTTTAGGGTCAAGTTGCCCGCAGGATGCTCAATCGTTGGGTTTGCAGATGACACACTTTTAATTGTAAGATCGAGATTGTTAATGGATATGCGCACAAAACCGAACGAGGCGCTTAATAAATTACACGAATGGTCGCAGGCGGTAAAATTAAAATTTAACACGGCGAAGTCAGAGGCGCTTTATTTCGGCACGAAACCAGGACAGAGACCTCCTAGGTTAGAGCTAGGAGGAGAAAATCCCGTTTAAAGATTGTATTACCTACCTCGGCGTCAAGATCGACAATAAATTAAATTGGAAAGCGCACGTACAATACGTAAAAAGTAAGGGCGGCGAAATATCAAATAAAATGATGGCGGCGGCTAAAATAAAGTGGGGTTTCAGGGGCGAATCGCTGAGGACGGTTTATGCCGGAGCAATTGAGCCGGCAATACTGTACGCAGCTTCTGTATGGGCAGAAGGTTGTAAAGTCCGGGAGATGCGTCAATTGACGAGCGTACAACGCATAACCGCGGTAAAAGCGGCGAGGGCGTACAGGACCACCTCCACGGAGGCTGTCCTGGTAATCAGTAGGACTCTCCTATCGAATATGTCGTTAGGAGATTAGAGATAAACGATTAATAAATATAGGAAAAGGGCGCGAAATTATCGAAGATCTTAATCTTGGTAATAAGGAAATTGCAAGAAAGATTGTTGTATCTGAGTTAGGGCACCCAGCTGATATTAGAGGGATCGAGTTTGTCGAAGGTGATGAGGACGCGATGGGTATCAGAATTTATACGGACGGTTCACGTATGGACGATGGGCAAGCAGGCGCGGCGTTTGTCGTGTATAAGCAGGAAAGGGAGGTGTTTTGGTTTCAAACCAAACTCGCGAACTGGTGCACTATCTTCCAGTGCGAATTGGTAGCCATACGAGAGGCTATCGATTACGTAATAAACCATACGGGCAGAGACGAGTATTATATAATCAGTGATAGTAAATCGGCGCTAACGGCTTTAACAAACATGAACACCTCGACAGATCTCCAAGCGGACGTCTGGAGGATAGCGCGTACGGCGCTAGAGTTTCGACGTTTAAAGTTCTGTTGGGTCAGGTCGCACAATGGTAACGTAGGAAACGATAGGGCTGACGAATTAGCTAAAGAGGCCGCGACGGGAGACTTTCGAGTATCACATTCGTCGATACCGAGGTCTTTAATCAAAAGAAAGCTGCGCGAAAAATCAATTCGACAATGGGAAGAGGTGGAACAACGCTGCCACGGGCAGGTTGACCCACAAATTCATACCGAGCATAGAAGCCAGAGGTAAGATCGAGGTTAAGCTCGATCACAAAATGGTGCAGTTGATAACAGGGCACGGCGCCCTGAAGGCGTATTTACAAAGGTTCGGTCTAACCAACAGCGACCGCTGCGAATGCGGTGAAGGCGCGGAAAGCGCAGAGCACGTGCTCTTCGACTGCCCGCTTGAGGCGGGAAATCGAGGGTTGGCTGATAGCAAACTAGCTATCCTAGGTCTGGCATGGCCAAAGAGCCTAGAGGAAGTCGGGGAAGTGGTAAATCAGAAGGCGTTCTGGACAGCCTTAAAGAATTCGCGGGAAGGGTCGCGAGATTAGACAATCAATGACGACCGCGTGTAAAAATTCCGTGGGGTTGGTGGGAGGATTGAAAAATTTTAGATTGACTTGGCGTGAGTAAGGATACGAGCATAACCAAAACCTGATATTAAATAATAATAATAAAAAAAAAAAAAAGATAATTATACCAAAATGTCCAATATGCACGAGAAACCCCCACTCCATTAATACAATCACTGCCTATCTTCATAATTATGTGCGGAAAATCGGGAATAAATAATACCAAATAAACAATAACAAATAAATCATAAACCTTCATTAAATTAAATCAATAAAGTAAACAAGGATAATAAAACAGAGCGCAACCGCGCATCCCCCCCAGGACTTGAAAGTGAAGTGATAGTGATAGTGATTGTGATCCCCCCAAGAACATTTAGTGGAACAACACACGAGATCCACAAGTGAAAACACAACTTAACCGAAAGCAATGCGCAATCTAGATTATGCTGGATGAATATTACAACGAATCCTAGACCAACCACGTCAACTACACAATACAAATAGAAGGAAAATGGTACAGACTAAACCATCGGCTTATGACACGGAAGAACCTTAGCTCCGCACCGCTACAAGAATAAAACGAAATGCTGTATAGCGCCGAGCGAGCAGCCAAATTCGCCGAAGTTCTCCAAAATACATTCTCAGAAAACCGAGAAAAAATATTCACTAACTGCATAAACACAAGAGTAGACCAAATACTACAAACACCTGCAGCGAACGACATTCTACACATCACTCCGCAAGAAATAAAACAAACTATCGCCAGACAAAGTAACAGGAAAGCTCCAGGAAAAGACGGAATCACGCGCATGGCACTAAAAGACACTGGCGTTCATTACAAAAATATTCAACAGCATTATTAACTACAAATACTTCCCAGACTTATGGAAAAAGGCAATAGTGGTAATGATTCCGAAGCCAGGGAAGAAGAGAATGGACGCCGAGAACTACCGACCAATCTCCCTACTCAGCACGCTATCCAGAATCTTCGAACGATTACTACTGACAAGACTAAAACCACTGCTGAAAGACCGACCAGAACAATACGGATTCAAGCAACAGCACTCCACTACATTACAAACCATCCGGGTAATAAACAACATAGCTACGAAGTACAACCGAGGACTAACCATAGTCGCCATCGCCTTCAACATCAAAAACGCCTTTGACAAGGTATAGATCAACGGTCTGCTGTTTAAAGCTTGCCACTATTCACAACCACATCCAACTGATACGAAGTTACTTGATCAACAGGAAGATACAGATGAAAGTAGAAGACATCCTGTCACCAGAAACTTCCGTCACACCCGGCGTCCCACAAGGTGGTTTTTTCACCAACACTCAACTTATGCATCCAGGTCCTACCATGCCGCCAAAGAGTCTTCTGTGCCATGTACGCCGACGATACCCTGCTCCTGACAACCGGACGAAACCCTAAGGAAACAACAGCAAGAATGCAAAACCAGCTCGACACACTACCGAACTAGTTCCAACAGTGGAAAATAAAATTAAACGTACAGAAGACTAAAGCTATACTATTCTCAAGACGCAACAAAAGGCAAACACCACCGACACTAAAAGACCAAGAGCTAGTTTGGAGCAAATCAATAAAATACTTAGGGGTACACATCGACAAACAACTAACGTTCAGGAAACGCGTCATTGAAACGACAAATAAAGCCCGAAGAGCAAAAGGCTTCATCCGTAGTATACTCGTCCACAAAAATAGACTACCAATAGACACCAGACTACACACTTACAAGATATACTTACGACCCATACTGAGCTACGCATCGGCGGCATGGTACATTTACATTTCAAAAACAAACAGAAACAAACTTGAAGCATGCTAAAATAAGACCGTTAGGACGATCACTGGAGCACCATGGTTCGTTAGAAACGAAACCCTAAGGCAGGACCTTAGACTACAAACGCTAGAAAACCACTTTAAGACGCTGACGTCAAATATATACGAGAACATCGACAACTCCGATATCGCACACATTCAACACATCGCATCTCCGCTGAAGGAAACCCACACAAACGTAAGAAAACCCCCAGAAGCATATTAGATGGCTGAGCCGTAAATACATACACCAAACATCAATCCTTCCGCCAGCAAGACTGGCGCGAAGATTTTCACACCCTCTGCAGACAGAGAATGAGAGATTTATAAAACAGTAAAATCAGCTAGCTACGAGACAGCCAAAATCAACTGATTAATGCTGTAGAAGAAAGTTGGACCTCAGAAGTCCAGCTGATGACATTACAAGCATTCACGTCAATATTACCAGTTTTTATACTTTTTGAATACAGTTGGACTTAGAACATGATACTAGCATTGTCATAGTAAAGGTTAACGTTCCAGACCACGTATTCTAAAATGAAAATGTGTAACGAATACGATTACCTGCTTCATTAATGTACGTTTTTGTTCTAAATATTTATTTAACAAAAATCTTTTATTATACAGAAAATATCAAATTCCTATTTTAGCAATATAATATCAATTTGTTACTTAGAACCCCATCTATGTATATGGACTCAAAGTAGAATTTAGGTTTCCTTTTATCTATGTATGTGTTGATGCAACAATCCAATTCTGCGCTTGCTTGAGTAATAAATTGCCTTGTGGTTAAAGTTCGTCATTTAACGTCCGAATGTGATCAGATAAACAAGTTTGTTGAGGCGTGGGCCAGCAGGTTTTAGAAACATGCAGTCCCAAAGGCAGGTGGCATGGTGTCGACGAATACCGTTACACCAATTGATAGTTTAATCGACCTATTGTTGCTATAAAATAAACATCATCTACGGTAGGTGAATAAATTTCAATTTTGCATTCAAATCATTTTCTCGATTCTTTTCAGCACAAGTATGAAGCTAATTGTTATAGAATATTGAAACGCAAATTTTAATCTAACTGTTATGGAGTATTGAAATGCAAGCTTTAATCTAATTGTTATGGAACACAAAAGCACAATTTGTTTATTACGCAGTATTGAAAGTTCAAATTTTCAAATGTTGCTATGGAGTATCGAAGGATTTTTCGTAAATTTTGTTTTGTATAGAAGTCAAGCCTTAATGTCAAACACGTGTGAACCGCGCGCACCTGTTGTCATAACTGCCTATGATGGTTGACGAAAGCTGATATCTAGAGAATTATTTGTGGTGAGTCTTCTCCAATTCTAATTCAATTTTCGTTTCACGGAACCATTACTGGAAATGTAATAATAATTTTTTTTGTAAATTTTATATAGTGATTTAAATTGGTACACATAATTTTTGTTCAAAATTTAATAATTGGATATTGCATAAATGTTCTTATGTACACAAAGAAATTTCTATAAGATAACTTTAGTTGAATTTAAAAGGTTACAGTAAAACGTACTCGTAACTAAGCACGTGACACGTTAGTATTTATTTGTCACATTATAAAATCAACAATTAAAATACAGATTAGTTCAGACCATAAGTATTTTTGACCTTTGATTCAAGAAATTAATTAAGAATGTAAGTTCTGCAGTTTAAGTAAAGTCAATATATTTAATTAATTATATGTAAGCCAAAACAGGATCCTATTTCGGTATCAAACACAAGTTGTAGAATATTAACAAATACTCTTTAATTCTCCTAAAAAACTATAATAATTTAGCACTTGCAAAATTCGTACAAATAATAAGAGACTACTCATGGACATTATTAATGGTAGATATCTAAAAAGCTTTAATACGTATAAAATTGTACAAATGATGTATATATTTTTTTTTGTAAATCAATAGAAAGTGCACTAAGTTGTTTTAAAGCTTTGAAGTCAACAATAATTTTTCTATAAAAGCAAGTAACCCTATTTATAAAATTTTTGTAGTGAAGAAGGATAGACTATTAGTATTGTGTTTAAAAATTTTTTGAAATATAATCTTAACTAGTTAATTTTTTGGAAATTATTTTTTTGTGATAAAGTGACTAGGCTCTAATGTAGCCCTAGCCCTAAAATGCTATGAAGTGATTAAATTTTCAGATAGTACGAGATCGTCGTTCCAATTCCAGTTTGCAGAGTCACAAGTAAGTATTATATTTCTATGTTTTGCTGGTTAAGGATGTTTTTTTTCGAAGATTTCCGTATCTGATCTTCGGATAGTTTCGTATTATAACATTCATTAAGATACGGTGGCGTCTATTAAAAATTCTTTTATTATCGTATACCATCCTACGACCCTGGCTCTTAGTTCTGCCCAAAGTTGAAGAAGCTTAGCTGGCTGGAAGATCTCGTTAGAGGGTCCTATTATACTCAAGGTCATTTCTCATCCTCTTTACCCTGGGCTTAAACCTTAGACAGAAACCCCTCATAATTTATTGAGGCTCTGCCGCCTATAAGGTACAGTAAATACACTATAGAAAAAATAGTTAACAAATGTTTAGACATACCGCAAGCTCTTATAATGCTATTGGTGAGCGCTTTGTTCTCACATCCTCTATATTTTACTTGTCTACTATTAATCCCATCAACACTAACTTTCTAGTTCAAAATATTATTTACATCTTAACTAGAGGTAAACAATTAATGTTGAAAAACAGAAGAAAAATTGTATGCTGTTAAATTTATAACTCTAGAACAATCAACTAACACAATAGAAATCTTTACTTACCCAGTTAGAAGATAGACAACATATAACTAACAATGATGTTTGTGTTTTACGAGGGATTGGATTGCCACAATCTGAAACAGCTCTTTATCAAAACAAGAGGTCAGAGTTACAAGAAGCCTGATCTAAACATTCAAGCAGGATAAGTCAGTAAATGAAGTGCAATTATAGAATAACGACTTAACCTTGGGTCATATAAGTGCTTTATCTTATTGCACTAGTGATAATTAACGTCAATAATGGTGAATTGATAAACTAGGAAAATTAAAATTGAAAAACGTTATCTTAACACTGCAAATGAAGGCAAAAATATAAGTTGTTACATCTACTGTAATTTTTGTATAAATTCAGTGAAATTTAACTTCCTCGACATGAATTAATCATGCATGACCCTGACGTAAAAAGGACTAGACCTACATTTTGGTTGCGTGAATAACCGTTGCGAATAAAGTATACAAATTAATAAAAACAACTTAGGAGCTTAGCAGGTTTTTAACAAAGTCAAAGCGGAATCCTGTTTCTCAAGTGCAAGTCATAGACTAGTGGGTTCTTGGTGTTTCTTCCTGGTGCGGCCAAGATTTAACACGACAAAGCACAGGTAGTTTTAGATATAGGAAGGTACATACATAGGAAAGAGAATTACTTCACCGAACTTAACCGCACACACAACCGATCTCGTCAAAAACCGATAGTCAAGTCCTTTCCTTTAAAATGCTTAGTTTTCAAGAGTTTAACTACTCCACCACTTTTCCACGCTCCCACGCCCAAAACAGCTAAACACAGCTGCATCCTTATAACTCTACTACGCCCTAGGTCCCGGGTTCGAATCCCGACACGATCCGCTTGAAAAATGTTAAGCGAGCGTTTTTCGCAAAAATACACCCTCGTTCGGATGAGAGGTAAAATGGAGGTCCCGTGTGTGAGTGTTGTCACGCACGTTAAAGATCCCTACCTTGCTTGGAACAGCAAGGATTCGGCAAAATTCAAAATTTTTCAGGTAAAAAAAACTCGCTTCCTGGCCAATGTAGTACCTTCGGGTGGAGCATTGGAAAATCACATGTAATGCATCCTTATAACTCTAGTTGCCGCTTAAACAGTAAGTTCTTAAGTAAGTTCTTATCTAGGGTTTATATTATTTATTGTTGTATTATTTTATTTGAAGCTTTACTTTTGTGTTTTATTTTTAAAATTGTGTGGCTTTAAATTTTAAATACAGGGCAGTAAAATAAAATTTAAAAACAGAATTTAAACCTAATATATACTAAATAAATCGGGTTTTTCTTTGCAATTTAAAATAAAATCCGCGTTTTAAAATAAACCAACTAAAATTCAGGCTAATAAAACAAAAAACTAATAGACAAATACTCAAAAATAATTTCGAATAACTTAAAAAGGCGTTTTTTAATAAATTTAAAACAAAAACCGCGCAAATCAAGTTAAAAAGCCGGGTAAAACAAGTAAAAAGTGTGTGAACTTTTCATAGTGCGCGTATAATCAAATAATAACCTAAAACAAAAATCTAGCCCTTTTAAATCAAATAAATAACTTAAAACTGTAAATTTTAAAACAATTTTAATATAAATTTTCCGTAATTTAAGTAACACCTACTTAAAAGTTCCTTTAAATCGATTTTGGTGTAATTAAGCGGTGTAACAGTTACGGGTTGTGCTAGTTACCAAGCGATAAAGTGAAAGGTCATTTCCGGTTACCACATTCCGATTGCCCTCGACCTTATTTTGTTAATTACACATTTAAAAATAAAGTGTTGTTATTTATAAATTAGATATTTTGATAATTTGAAGTAATTAATTTATTTAAATTTGATTTGGCGGTTTTAAAATTTTAAAATAAATAAATAGTGTTCTTTACGGTAGATTTTAAATCGAGATATTTTTATTGCGTTAGGGAATTTATTTGGTTCTAGTTGTTTTTTGACGCTTAGTGCTCTTAGTATCTTTGTCAAAATTTAATATTTAATTGGGCGGTTTGAAGTTTAAATAAATACAAGGTTGTTTACGGTTTATCTTTACACAAAACATTTTTAATGGACCAACGTTTTGCGCTCTTCTAGCGTCGTTCTTTTAGCGTCGTAACGGTCAAGTCGTTTTTTGAGCTGCGTTTTAGGCGACATTCTTTGTTGTTAGTTTTGTCAGCATGGTAGTCCACCACGACGAGGAGCCGTTGCCCAGGAAGAAGGACTTATTAGTTGCCGCTTGAAACGAGCGGACGTGTTTTTGCCGAGCTCCCACTTCAGCAATAACAAACAGTAAGTTTTTATCTAGGGTTTTATTATTTATTGTTGAATTATTTTATTTGAAGCCTTGCTTTTTATTGTGTTTTATTTTTATAATTGTGTGCTATCAAATTTTAAATACAGGGAGTAAAATAAAAATTTTAAAACAGAATTTAAACTAAATAAAACTAAATAAATCGCGTTTTCTTTGTAATTTAAACTAAATCCGTGTTTTAAAATAAAATAAATAAATTACGGGCCAATAAAACAAAAATCTACTAAACTAATACTCAAAATAATTTCGGAATAACTTAAAAAGGCATTTTTAATAATAAATTTAAAATAAAAACCGCGTAAATCGAGTAAAAAACCGGGTAAAACAACCAAAAAGTGTGTGAAATTTTTATAGTGCGCGTATAATAAAATAATAACTAAAAAAAACAAAAATCTAAGCCTTTTTAAATCAAATAAATATCTCAAAAACTAGAAATTTTAAAACAATTTTAATATAAAGTTTCCGTAATTTAAGTACACGCGTACTTATAAGTTCTTTTAAAATCGATTTTGGTGTAATTAAGCGGTGTAACAGTTACGGGTTGTGCTAGTTACCAAGCGATAAAGTGAAAGGTCATTTCCGGTTACCACATTCCGATTGCCCTCGACCTTATTTTGTTAATTACACATTTAAAAATAAAGTGTTGTTATTTATAAACTAGACATTTTAATATTTTGAAGTAATTAGTTTATTTAAATTTGATTTGGCGGTTTTAAAAAATTTAAAATAAATAAATAGTGTTCTTCACGGTACATTTTGAATCGAATTGCGTTAGGGAATTTATTTGATTCTAGTTGTTATTTTGACGCTTAGTGCTTGCTGTATTTTTGTTAAAAATTTAATATTTAATTGGGCGGTTCGAAGTTTAAATAAATACAAGGTTGCTTACGGTTCACCATTAAACAAAACATTTTTATTGGACCAACGTTTTGCGTTCTTCTAGCGTCGTTCTTTAGCGTCGTAACGGTCAAGTGGTTTTGAGCTGCGTTTTAGGTGTCATTTTTTGTCGTTTGTTTTGTCAGCATGGTGGTCCACCGCGACGAGGACCCGTTGCCCAGGAAGAAGAGGGGAGATAGGTCGGAGTCTAATAGGTCGGAGGCTGAGGGCGCTGTTGGGGGGAAACAGCTAAAGGTAATTTTAAAAGACGTTAGGTTAGGGATTCAGGAGGAGGTACCGGAGGTAGAGGAGCCTGTGTCTGCGGCGGTCGTGTCGGGGGAGTCGGGGCCCCTGGGGTGGCTGCGGCGCCTGAATCGCCCTCAACTTGGAAGCCCAACGAAAGATGTCGACTAGCAGCGACGTTAGCGTTGCAGCTAGCGACCTCGATGAGCTGGACCTCCTGAGATTGAGGGTGAGGAAGGCGCACTGGGTCATCTCCGGAAGGGGGCCGACGACCTCCGCCACTATCGTCGTGGAGGACAGAAAGAGTATTCGCTACGCCCTGGGTGATTTCCTCGACGCGGCGAATCAACTTATAGGTATGGTTAGGGCGCTGCGGCTTGTGGCTAGTGATTCTGGGAGAGCTAATGTTGTCGGGGAAGTCCAGCGGTGGTTGCTTGTGTTTCAGGGCAGCGGTGTTCCAGGAGCCAGGAGCTGCCGATGCCGCGGAAGGCATCGTATGCTGCAGCTGCTGCAGGTGCGACGCCCACCTTTGCAGTTAGGGTCGACGCCAGGCCAGGGGAGAAGGATGACGTCATGTCGACCCTAAAGAAGAAGGTCGATCCCGCTCGTTATGGTTTTGTTTGGTCGGAGCTCGTAGAACTGCAAGGGCGGTGTAGTTGTCGAGTGTGCAAACCTAGAAGATGCGAAGAAACTGCAGTCGAAGGTTGTCGGTGACCTGCAAAGAGCTCGTGGCGAAGACCATCGAGAAGAAGCGCCCACGGGTCGTTCTTCCGGGGGTCGAAGCGGGATGAAGGCGGAAGAGCTGGTGCGGTTGATCGCGTGCCAGAATCCCGCTTCGGCGATTTGAAGATTGAAGACCACCTGAGGTAGAAATTTAGGTTTGGCGGAAAGGGCCCTAGGATCCCTTCGTCAACGTAGTCTTCGAAGTGACCCCACACTTCGGAGACGTATATTAGCTGACGCTATAAACCTCAGGTGGCGAAGAGTCTGGGCCCGGGACCACCTTGATGACCCAGTGCTACAGGTGCTACGAGTACGGCCATAGATCGATGGAGTGCAGGGAGAAGGTACAGTGGTGCGGTAACTGTGCCGAAGTCGGTCACGAGTTCAAGAATTGCCGGAGGGCAGTCCCCTGCTGTGTGGTTTGCGCTAGGGCAAACGACAGAACTGGCGGTGGCGCGAAGATCGATACGCGCCACGACGCCAAGTCGAGTAGATGCCCCACGATGCTGAGATTGAAGAACGCAATCACACGCAACATCGATTATGGACCGTGAAGAAAAAGAACGATTTAAAAGAAGCAAGAAGATTAAATTCGCGCAATTAAATCTCGGGAAAGGAAAAGGGGCTACAAATAACTTCGTAAAGTTATTTAGCGAAAATAATATCGACATTGGGCTTGTACAGGAACCGCACCTGTACAGCCACAAAATAACAGGTTTTGGGAAGGGGGTCACCGTTTTAAACGCAAACAGCGAACGACCGCGTAGCGGTATAATAATAAATAATGGGACGTGCGCCGGAATAATACTAAATAATTTATCCAACGAATTTTTAACAACGGTCGAAATTAAATCAGGGCTAAATACATTTTACGTGATCAGCGCGTATCTTCCGCCGGTTGATTCGCGGCGGGAAAATCCTCAA
Source organism: Platerodrilus igneus (assembly GCA_036346225.1). Classification (NCBI taxonomy): domain Eukaryota; kingdom Metazoa; phylum Arthropoda; class Insecta; order Coleoptera; family Lycidae; genus Platerodrilus; species Platerodrilus igneus. The sequence goes on from JARFIW010001680.1 coordinate 4,977,859, forward strand.
ACCGAGGACTTAGTAAACCAAGTTGAAAACATTTTGCGCAAAATCGGTAGGAATAAAAATTTAATCATCGGGGGAGATTTTAATGCTAAATCGCCACTATGGGGTAGCCCTATCGAAGACGATAGAGGCTCGCAGGTTGCTGATCTTTTACGGGATGGGACCGTGTGATAAACACTAATGATTCACCTACGTTTGAGACGCATAGAGGCAGCAGTTTTATAGATATTACTGCAGTCTCGCACGAAATGTTAGAAACGATTTGTAATTGGAAATTAATGTCAGACGAGGAAACGCCTCTGACCATAAATTAATAACATGGGACGTTGAAACCAAAACAAGCGCAAACGAGCAGCTAACTATATTTCCGCGGTTCTGTAATAAAAAGCAAATTGGGAGCGGTTTAAAGAAAAAAATTTTGAGCTATTTAACTGCCGGGGAGAAGTAGAAACACTGGAAAAAATTGAACGACGCGGTGGTAGACGCGTCGTCGTATTCCATGCCGCAAAAAATATTTAAAGACAGCGTACCCTGGTGGACCCGGGAACTAACCACCAAGCGGGCAGAAACGCGTAACCTAAGGCGCCGCTATCAACGCGCCTCGGGAGAAATAAGAGAACAACGGAGAATAGAATATAATCAAAGTTACCGCGAATATAAAATATTAATAGAAGAAACGCGAACGAATAAATTTAAAGAATTCTGCACGCAAAACTCAGAGAAAGAACCCTGGGGAACCGCATGCCGCGTAATTAGAGGAAAAAACAAAAATCGCGCTCAGTAATATAAAGAAAACAAATGGCGAATACACGGAAGGTTTTAAAACCACAACGGAATATTTACTAAGAAATTTTTCCCATCGGATAATCCCGAGGGGATGAAGGGTTGCACGATTTAATACGTCGGGAAGCTGCAAAGGCGCAAGGAACAGGTGCCGATAAGGCAATCCTAGTTCACGAGGTCGTCAGGGCTCTTAGGAGGATGAACCCTAAGAAGGCACCGGGGCATGATGGAATCACTTCAGACGCAGCTCTGCAGGCGTGCCTGTTAGCCCCGTGTGTCTTTGTTGGGTTGTTTAATCTTTGTTTAGAAAGGGGCGTTTTTCCGCGTTGCTGGAAAATCCAGAATGTGAAATTTATACCCAAACCTAAAAAGGCGGATGCGTCAGATCCGGGCAGCTATCGTCCAATTAGCTTGCTACCGGTGCTGGGGAAAGTTTTAGATCGCGTTATGACTACGCGTGTTGAGCACCTAGTGCGAGACAGCGGCGGTTTTAATAACCGACAGTTTGGTTTTATGGAGGGCAAGTCGACTATCGACGCGTTAGAGTTCGTTGTCGGTGAAATTAAGCAGGCAAGAGATGCCAAAGAGTACTGTGTCGTTGTTGCTTTGGACATTTCAGGAGCATTTGATGCTGCCTGGTGGCCATTAATCGTTTGCGAGTTAGATCGTAGGGTTGTCCGCGAAACTTGATGTCTTTGGTCAAGAGCTATTTCTCGGGGCGATTAGCACAGGTTGAAATTCCGGGTGAAGTTCTGTCGCGTGAGGTGGAAAGGGATGCCCGCAAGGGTCATGTTCTGGTCCCACATTTTGGATGTTGTTGTATGAGAGCATCTTTAGGGTCAAGTTGCCCGCAGGATGCTCAATCGTTGGGTTTGCAGATGACACACTTTTAATTGTAAGATCGAGATTGTTAATGGATATGCGCACAAAACCGAACGAGGCGCTTAATAAATTACACGAATGGTCGCAGGCGGTAAAATTAAAATTTAACACGGCGAAGTCAGAGGCGCTTTATTTCGGCACGAAACCAGGACAGAGACCTCCTAGGTTAGAGCTAGGAGGGAGAAAATCCCGTTTAAAGATTGTATTACCTACCTCGGCGTCAAGATCGACAATAAATTAAATTGGAAAGCGCACGTACAATACGTAAAAAGTAAGGGCGGCGAAATATCAAATAAAATGATGGCGGCGGCTAAAATAAAGTGGGGTTTCAGGGGCGAATCGCTGAGGACGGTTTATGCCGGAGCAATTGAGGGCCTGTACGCAGCTTCTGTATGGGCAGAAGGTTGTAAAGTCCGGGAGATGCGTCAATTGACGAGCGTACAACGCATAACCGCGGTAAAAGCGGCGAGGGCGTACAGGACCACCTCCACGGAGGCTGTCCTGGTAATCAAGGACTCTCCTTCGAATATGTCGTTAGGAGATTAGAGATAAACGATTAATAAATATAGGAAAAGGGCGCGAAATTATCGAAGATCTTAATCTTGGTTAAAATTGCAAGAAAGATTGTTGTATCTGAGTTAGGGCACCCAGCTGATATTAGAGGATCGAGTTTGTCGAAGGTGATGAGGACGCGATGGGTATCAAATTTATACGGACGGTTCACGTATGGACGATGGGCAAAGGCGCGGCGTTTGTCGTGTATAAGCAGGAAAGGGAGGTGTTTTGGTTTCAAACCAAACTCGCGAACTGGTGCACTATCTTCCAGTGCGAATTGGTAGCCATACGAGAGGCTATCGATTACGTAATAAACCATACGGGCAGAGACGAGTATTATATAATCAGTGATAGTAAATCGGCGCTAACGGCTTTAACAAACATGAACACCTCGACAGATCTCCAAGGGACGTCTGGAGGATAGGCGCGGCGCTAGAGTTTCGACGTTTAAAGTTCTGTTGGGTCAGGTCGCACAATGGTAACGTAGGAAACGATAGGGCTGACGAATTAGCTAAAGAGGCCGCGACGGGAGACTTTCGAGTATCACATTCGTCGATACCGAGGTCTTTAATCAAAGAAAGCTGCGCGAAAAATCAATTCGACAATGGGAAGAGAGGGGAAAACGCGCCACCGGGCCCACAAATTCCATACCGAGCATAGAAGCCAGAGGTAAGATCGAGGTTAAGCTCGATCACAAAATGGTGCAGTTGATAACAGGGCACGGCGCCCTGAAGGCGTATTTACAAAGGTTCGGTCTAACCAACAGCGACCGCTGCGAATGCGGTGAAGGCGCGGAAAGCGCAGAGCACGTTTTCTTCGACCGCCCGCTTGAGGCGGGAAATCGAGGGTTGGCTGATAGCAAACTAGCTATCCTAGGTCTGGCATGGCCAAAGAGCCTAGAGGAAGTCGGGGAAGTGGTAAATCAGAAGGCGTTCTGGACAGCCTTAAAGAATTCGCGGGAAGGGTCGCGAGATTAGACAATCAATGACGACCGCGTGTAAAAATTCCGTGGGGTTGGTGGGAGGATTGAAAAATTTTAGATTGACTTGGCGTGAGTAAGGATACGAGCATAACCAAAACCTGATATTAAATAATAATAATAAAAAAAAAAAAAAGATAATTATACCAAAATGTCCAATATGCACGAGAAACCCCCACTCCATTAATACAATCACTGCCTATCTTCATAATTATGTGCGGAAAATCGGGAATAAATAATACCAAATAAACAATAACAAATAAATCATAAACCTTCATTAAATTAAATCAATAAAGTAAACAAGGATAATAAAACAGAGCGCAACCGCGCATCCCCCCCAGGACTTGAAAGTGAAGTGATAGTGATAGTGATTGTGATCCCCAAGAACATTTAGTGCATACCCACCAGGACTTTAGCAATGCACCCGTCCCACCTTTAGAAGTAAGTTACAGACGACCAGATCTTCGGATGCTGGAGCATTTTATTATCGAGGTAAGACTTAAATTGTGGCGGCTGTACTCGCACAAGCATTGATTACATTAATTAGTAGTTTTGAAATAATTTAAGAAGCACGTTTGGTGTGTAAAGGCGCTAGCCGACATAATGCTTGTGCAGTGCACCTGATAAATAGGGTGATGCTTTCGCTATTTTGTGCACTGCTATATGCTTAACGCTTATTAAACATTTATTTATATATTTACATAATTATATTTATTTATATTTTATATTTACACTTTATATTTATTTATATATAGCATGTATTATGTGGCTTATTTGTTTTGTTTGACGTTCTGTCGCCATTTTGGTTGCAGTATATATTTGGGAAGGACGAGCAGAATTGCGAAGATTGTAATCATAATGTAAATCAGTTAGGAACGATAGGAAAGCTAGGGATGGATTTAAATTAGTTAGCTAGATTTGGATAGTTTTAAGACGACCCTTCAGGTCGCACTGGTAAGCAGAACCGGCGTCTGCTATCCGGTATTACGGATCCCTCCTCCTCTCATTTTTGCTTGTTGATCGGGTACACTCGAAAGTCAGCGCTAGGGATACCATTATTTACAACCCTGTTTTTAGTTTTTGTTTTGTTTTTGTTCCAGTTTTTGTCAGATTTTTAGGTTTGTTAGATTGTTAGAGTTTGTTAGGTTTGTTAGATTTTTAGGTTTGTTAAATTTTTATTTAGTTTTTATTTAGGGTGAATCAACTATGAAGTAAGAATAAAGTAGGAGCACGACTATTTTTCGCGTTTAAACCCAATGTAGTACCTCCGGGTGGAGCATTGGGGACGTGGCCGCAAGTATAGCGGCCATAATTCAAATTATAATGCCCAGGAAGAAGAGGGAAGATCGGTCGGAAGCTGAGGGCGCTGTTGGGGGGGAAACAGCTAAAGGTTGTGTTAAAGGATGTTATGTTAGGGATTCAGGAGGAGGTAGAGGAGCCTGTGTCTGCAGCGGTCGTGTCGGGGGAGTCGGGGCCTCACGTGGTGGTTGCGGTGCCAGAATTGCCCTCTACTTCGAGAGCCCAGCGCACGATGTCTACTAGCAGCAACGTTAGCGTTGATGCTAGCGACCTCGATGAGCTGGAGCTCTTGAAGTTTAGAGTGAAGAAGGCGCACGCTGCCGTCTATGGAAAGGTGCCGACGACTTCCGCCACTATAGTCGTGGAGGACGGGAAGATGGTTCGGCACGACGTGGATGATATCCGCGACGTTACGAACCAACTTATAGGTATGGTTAGGGCGCTTCGTCTTTGCCTAGATGGTTCAGGGAGAGCTGGTGTTGTCGGGGGAAGTCCGGCGGCGAATTCTATCGTTTCAGGAGGCCAGAGTCAGGGTGCGTCGGTGCAGCGCAAGGTTTCCTATGCCGCTGCAGCTTCAGGTTCTACCCCTACGTTTGCTGCCAGGGTCGACGCCAAGCCAGGCCAGAAGGACAACGTGATGACGACCCTGAAGCAGAAGGTCGATCCCGCTCGAGATGGGTTTGTTGTGGTCGGAGCTCGTAGGACGCGCCGGGGCGGTGTTGTTGTGGAGTGCGCAGGTTGCGACGACGCCAAGAAGCTGCAGTTGAAGGTCGGCGGTAACTGCAAAGAACTCGTGGCGAAGACCATCGAGAAGAAACGTCCACGGGTCGTTCTTCCGGGGCTCGAACGGGAATGAAGGCTGAAGAGCTCGTGCGGTTGATTGCAAGCCAAAATCCCCGCTTCGGCGATTTGAAGCTAGAAGACCACCTGAGAGAGAAGTTTAGGTTTGGCGGAAAGGGCCCTAGGAATCCCTTCGCCAACGTAGTCTTCGAAGTGACCCCCACACTTCGAAGGCGTATATTAGCCGATGCTATAAACCTCAGGTGGCGAAGATTATGGGCCCGGGACCACTTTTCGATAACCCGTGTTACCGGTGCTACGAGTACGGTCATCGATCGATGCAGGGAGAAGGTACAGTGGTGCGGTAACTGTGCCGAGGTCGGGCATGAATTCAAGAATTGCCGGAAGGCAGTCCCCTGCTGTGTGGTTTGCGCTAGGGCAAACGACAGAACTGGCGGTGGCGCGAAGGTCGATACGCGCCACGACGCCAAATCGAGCAGATGCCCCACGATGCAGCGTCTGAAGAACGCAATCACACGAAACATCGATTATGGACTGTGAAGATAAAACAAGGTCCATAAGAAGCAAGAAGAAAAATTCGCGCAACTAAATTTCGGGAAAGGTAGAGGGGCAACAAATAACTTCGTAAAGTTATTCTTCGAAAATAATATCGACATCGGGTTTACACAGGAACCGCACCTGTATAGTCACAAAATAACAGGTTTTGAGAAGGGGGTTACCGTATTAAATGCGAATAGTGAACGACCGCGTAGTGGGATAATAATAAATAATGGGACGTGCGCCGGAATTATATTAAATAATTTATCGAATGAATTTTTAACGACGGCCGAAATCAAATCAGGAGGAAATGCGTTCTACGTAATAAGCGCGTACCTCCCGCCGGTCGATTCCCGGCGGGAAAATCCCCAAACCGAAAACTTGATAATTCAAGTAGATAATATTATTCGTAAAATCGGCAGAAATAAAAATCTAATCATCGGGGGAGAGTTTAATGCCAAGTCGCTACTATGGGGCAGCCCTATCGAAGACGATAGAGGCTCGCAGGTTGCTGATCTTTTTACGGAATGGGACCTTAGTGTGATAAACGCTAATGATTCACGTACGTTTGAGGGGCATAGAGGCAGCAGTTTTATAGATATTACTGCAGTCTCGCACGAAATGTTAGAAACGATTTGTAATTGGAAATTAATGTCGGACGAGGAAACGCTCTCTGACCATAAATTAATAACATGGGACGTTGAAACCAAAACAAGCGCAAACGAGCAGCTAACTATATTTCCGCGGTTCTGTAATAAAAAAGAAATTTGGGAGCAATTTAAACAAAAATTTGGCGAAAGTATCCCTGTGCTCGAAAATGAGCTATTTAACTGCCGAGAGGCAGACAAAGTAGAAACACTCGTGAAAAAATTAAACGACGCGGTGGTAGACGCGTCGTCGTACTCCATGCCGCGAAAGAAGACATTTAAAGACAGCGTACCCTGGTGGACCCCAGAACTAACCACCAAGCGGACAGAAACGCGTAACCTAAGGCGCCGCTATCAACGCGCCTCGGGAGATATAAGAGAACAACGGAGAATAGAATATAATCAAAGTTACCGCGAATATAAAATATTAATAGAAGAAACCCGAACGAATAAATTTAAAGAATTTTGTACGCAAAACTCGGAGAAAGAACCCTGGGGAATCGCATACCGCGTAATTAGAAGAAAACAACAAAAAATCGCGCTCAGTAATATAAAGAAATCAAATGGCGAATACACGGAAGGTTTTAAAACCACAGCGGAATATTTACTAGAGAAATTTTTCCCATCAGATAATCCCCAGGAGGATGAAGGGTCGCACGATTTAGTACGTCGGGAAGCTGCAGAGGCGCAAGGAACAGGTGCCGATAAGGCAATCCTAGTTCACGAGGTCGTCAGGGCTCTTAGGAGGATGAACCCTAAGAAGGCACCGAGGCATGATGAAAACACTTCAAACGCAGATCTGGAGGCGTGCCTGTTAGCCCCGTGTGTCTTTGTCGGGTTGTTTAATCTTTGTTTAGAGAGGGGAGTTTTTCCGCGTTGCTGGAAAATTCAGAACGTGGAATTTATACCTAAACTTAAAAAGGCGGATGCGTCAGATCCGGGCAGTTATCGTCCAATTAGCTTGCTACCGGTGCTGGGAAAAGTTTTAGATCGCGTTATGACCACGCGTGTTGAGCACCTAGTGCGAGACAGCGGCGGTTTTAATAACCGACAGTTTGGTTTTATGGAGGGCAAGTCGACTATCGACGCGTTAGAGTTCGTTGTCGGGGAAATTAAGCAGGCGAGAGATGCTAAAGAGTACTGTGTCGTTATTGCTTTAGACATTTCAGGAGCATTTGATGCTGCCTGGTAGCCATTAATCGTTTGCGAGTTAGATCGTAGGGGTTATCCGCGAAACTTGATGTCTTTGGTCAAGAGTTATTTCTCGGGGCGATTGGCACAAGTTGAAATTCCAGGTGAAGTTCTGTCGCGTGAGGTGGAAAGGGGATGCCCGCAGGGGTCATGTTCTGGTCCCACATTTTGGAAGTTGTTGTATGAGAGCATCTTTAGGGTCAAGTTGCCCGCAGGATGCTCAATCGTTGGGTTTGCGGATGACACGCTTTTAATTGTAAGATCAAGATTGTTAATGGATATGCGTACAAAATCGAACGAGGCGCTTAAGAAATTACACGAATGGTCGCAGGCGGTAAAATTAAAATTTAACACGGCAAAGTCAGAGGCGCTTTATTTCGGCACGAAACCAGGACAGAGACCTCCTAGGCTAGAGCTAGGAGGAGAGAAAAACCCGTTTAAAGATTGTATTACCTACCTCGGCGTCAAGATCAACGATAAATTAAATTGGAAAGCGCACGTACAATACGGTAAAAGTAAGGGCAGCGAAATATCAAATAGAACGATGGCGGTGGCTAAAATAAAGTGGGGTTTCAGGGGCGAATCGTTGAGGACGGTCTATTCCGGAGCAATTGAACCGGCAATGCTTTACGCAGCTTCTGTATGGGCGGAAGGTTGTAAAGTCCGGGAGATGCGTCAATTAACGAGCGTGCAACGTATAACCGCGGTAAAGGCGGCGAGGGCATACAGGACCACCTCCACAGAGGCTGTCCTGGTGATTAGTAGGACTCTCCCTATCGAATAGGTCGTTAGGGAGATTAGACATAGGAGACTTATAGATATAGGGAAAGGGCGCGAAATTATCGAAGATATTAATCTTGGTAATAGAGACGTTGCAAGAAAGATCGTGGTATCAGAGTTGGGGCACCCGGCCGATATCAGAGGAATCGAGTTTGTCGAAGGAGATCGGGACGCGACGGGTATCAGAATTTACACGGACGGTTCACGTATGGATGACGGGCAAGCAGGCGCGGCGTTTGTCGTGTTTAAGCAGGAAAGGGAGGTGTTTCGGTTTCAAACCAAACTCGGGAACTGGAGCACTATCTTCCAGTGCGAATTGGTAGTCATACGAGAGGCTATCGATTACGTAATAAATCACACGGGCAGAGACGATTATTATATAATCAGCGACAGTAAATCAGCGCTGACGGCATTAACTAACATGAACACCTCGACAGACCTCCAGGCGGACGTCTGGAGAATAGCGCATACAGCGCTCGAGTTTCGACGTTTAAAGTTCTGTTGGGTTAGGTCGCACGATGATAACGTAGGAAATGATAGGGCTGACGTATTAGCTAAAGAAGCCGCGAAGGGCGACTTTCGGATATCACATTCGTCGATACCGAGGTCTTTAATCAAAACAAAGCTGCGCGAAAAATCAATTCGACAATGGGAAGAGAGGTGGAACAACGCTGCCACGGGCAGGTTGACCCACAAATTCATACCGAGCATAGAAGCTAGAGGTAGAATCGATGTTAAGCTCGATCACAAAATGGTGCAGTTAATAACAGGGCACGGCGCCCTGAAGACGTATTTACAAAGGTTCGGTCTAACCAACAGCGACCGCTGCGAATGCGGTGAGGGTTCGAAAAGCGCAGAGCACGTGCTCTTCGACTGCCCGCTTGAGGCGGGAAATCAAGGGTTGGCTGATAGCAAACTAGCTATCCTAGGTCTGGCATGGCCAAAGAACCTAGAGGAAGTCGGGGAAGTGATTAACCAGAAGGCGTTCTGGACAGCCTTAAAAAAATTCGCGGGAAGGGTCGCGAGATTGGACAATGACAACCGCGTGTAAAATTCGGTGGGGTTGGTGGGAGGATTGGAAAATTTTAGATTGACTTGGCGTGAGTAAGGATACGAGTATAGATATAACCAAAACCTGATATAAAAAAAAATAACATGATAATTGTACCCAAATGTCCAATATGCACATTGGCCAGGAAGCGAGCTTTTTACCTGGAAAATTTTTGAATTTTGCCGAATCCTTGCTGTTCCAAGCAAGGTAGGGATCTTTAACGTGCGTGACAACACTCACACATGGGACCTCCATTTTACCTCTCATCCGAACGAGGGTGTATTTTTGCGAAAAATGCTCGCCTAACATTTTTCAAGCGGACCGTGTCGGGATTCGAACCCGGGACCTTGGGCGTAGTAGTCACACACATACCACTACGCCACGGAGCCGCCTAATAGAGTGAAACAGCGCATCCCCCCCAGGACTTGAAAGTGAAGTGATAGTGATAGTGATTGTGATCCCCCCCAAGAACATTTAGTGCATACCCACCAGGACTTTAACAGTGCACCCCCATCTTCCCCTTAGAAGTAAGTTACAGTTAGATGTAGGCAGACGACCAGATCTTCGGATGCTGGAGAATTTTATTATCGAGGTAAGACTTAAATTGTGGCGGCTGTACTCGCACAAGCATTGATTTACATTAATTAGTAGTTTTTGAAATAATTTAACAAGCACGTTTTGTGCGTAATGGCGTTAGCCGAAATAATGCTTGTGCGAGTGCACCTGATAAATAGGGTAATGCTTTTGCTATTTTGTGCACTGCTATATGCTTAACGCTTATTAGACATTTATTTATATATTTATATAATTATATTTATATATATTTTATATTTACACTTTATATTTATTAGCATGTATTGTAGTATTTTGTGACATATTTGTTTTGTTTGACGTTCTGTCGCCATTTTGGTTGCAGTATATATTTGGGAAGGAAGAATAAAATTGTGAAGATTGTAATCATAATATAAATCTGTTAGGGAATGATAGGGAAAGCTAGGGATGGATTTAAATTAGTTAGCTATATTTGGATAGTTTTAAGACGACCCTTCAGGTCGCACTGGTAAGCAGAGCCATCGTCTGCTATCCGGTATTACGGATCCTTCCCCCTCTCATTTTTGCTTGTGTGTTGTTGATCGGGTACACTCCAAAGTCAGCGCTAGGGATACCATTATTTCCAACCCTGTTTTTAGTTTTTGTTTTTAGTTTTTGTTTTTAGTTTTTGTTTCAGTTTGTCAGATTTTTAGGTTTGTTAGATTGTTAGAGTTTGTTAGGTATGTTAGATTTTTAGGTTTGTTAGATTTTTATTTAGTTTTTTGTTTAGGGTGGATTAACTATGAAGTTAGAATGAATTAGAAGCACGATTATTTTTCGCGTTTAAACCCAATGTAGTACCTCCGGGTGGAGCATTGGGGACGTGGCTGCAAGTATAGCGGCCGTTATTCAAATTATAATGCATCCTTATAACTGGGATCTTAGTGTGATAAACACTAATGATTCACCTACGTTTGAGAGGCATAGAGGCAGCAGTTTTATAGATATTACTGCAGCCTCGCACCAAATGATAAAAACGATTTGTAATTGGAAATTAAGGTCGGACAAGGAAACGCTCTCTGACCATAAATTAATAACATAGGACGTTGAAACCAAAACAAACGCAAACGAGCAGCTAACTATATTTCCGCGGTTCTGTAATAATGAAATGTATTTAGTAAAGCTCTTCTTTACTGCACGCTCCACGTTGGTGGCGTCAGTGAACTTAAGTAAAACTTTGTGTTTTTCTTTATTTAATTTAATTATGGAGTGAGTCAATTAGTGAACAAAACCTCGGTGGACCCACGAGCTTTACTATATTCGCGGCTTAGTCTGGGAATTACCCCAAGGGTGAGCAATGAGTTTGGGCGTGGATATAGGGTGGGCTCGACTACAAACGGGAACAAGAAAACGTAAATGGACGCCACTGCATCTATATAGACAATAAACAAAACTAAAGTATCCTACAGGAAGACGCAGAAACCTATAGGATATAATGATTCCCAAAAAACATACAAATTACAATAAAAAATACCTCTGGAAACCTCTTGGACCTCTGCTCCAGCTTCTGCGATGTCGGACCTGCAAGAAAATGTCACACAAAAAAAATAAAATATAAGACACTGTTTGTGCCTTACAACAACAAAATATTTCGATCTTTATAGATCGATTGGCCTGAATTCAAAATCTCAATAACACCTTACCTATGAAAAAATACTCTACTGGAAATTACTTATTCCGTTTCTATTACCTGGTACTGTATCAACCTTTTCTACATTCAAAATTTTGCTGATCTAATTTGGACAATGTTAATTTCAATTAGTGAAATAAAAAGACGAAGGTATTAATTCAAAATTTAATTTAACTGTAATTCTCTTTTGTTGCAAAAATTATTTATAAAAAAAATTAATAATCAACATAAAGTAAGTTTCAAAAATCTCTGAATTTGCTTCTCTACATGGAGAAATCTTAGCATTTAAAAATTATTTAATACAGTCTGGGTTCTTAAACATCCATAAAACAGATCTGTTCCGGCTTACAAAAATTCATCTAAAGAACTTGTTACATAAACAGTTCATATGGCTTAAGCATTATATAGAATTAGAGAAAGTCAGTTCAACCATATGTTAGAAACAGCATAGGTATTCTACTAATCACATAACATATTGCAAGAAAACATGTTTCAATCAAAAGTGGACTTTATACTTATTTTTCTCAATTTACATGTGTTTTACTTAAGTGCCTTGAATAACACCTTAGTTTAATTAATCCAAAATTTCAAAAATTCCTCTTATAAAAAATTTAGTTCTGAACAAAAAGTATTTGACCCATTAAATTTCTAGGGTATAATTTTCAAACTGATCTCTACGTGAGATTTGAGCATAAACATATCTTGCATAAAAACTTGAAATTTACATTCTTTAACAAAAGTTTCCCACGATCTAGCAAATGTTAAATCAAAGCTTTAACCGTAATTAGTACGTAAAATTAATTTTCAGTAAATAGTTTTATAAGTACCTGATTGATTTTGTTTTAATTATACAACGGCAATGCTGACGAACTTAATAGATTAACTAGGACGCTAAACATTCCATCTCCTTGAACTTCAGAAAGATACAAACATGCCTTTATTAGTTACAACCCTTCGGACAGCTTTAAAATAATCAATTTCACAATACACTACCAAATTCCAATTCCATGTTTAAGCGTGTTTCTTAAATGTGCTAGAGAAATTGAACCATGTATTAGTTTTATACTAGGCTGATTAATTACACAATGCTCACCACTAATGGACCTCCTCACCACGTGTCGTAACTGTTGCTCTAGGTTGTCTGGGCAGCTTTCACGAGAGCTCCTTCGTGAAGCCTCAACGCGGCAACCAAAAGCCCTTCCACTATCCTAGAGCTATTCTTAGCTCCCACTTACAAGCGAAGCTTCCCATCTTCAAAAATGAAGTCTACCTACACGTAGTTGCTTGCAAGATGGCTGTGTTCCTTCTTTGCCAACACCCTAGCTATCGCGTCACTTTTCGCGCAGGCGTTGTGTTTAACAATTGCATTAGTGGACGTCAGAACGCCTGTAGCTTATGTAACTCAAGTTACGTTCAAGTAATCCGCGGATATCAAAAGTATAGGAGTCCCCATTAAATACTCCTTATAAGTGAAAATAATGTAAACGGAAAGAGGTGTTCTTCCTTATAGTACATTAAATTATTTAACGATTTCACGCTAAATGACAATTTCGTAAAATAACAACAGCCAGTAATATTTTTCTTTAGAGATATTTAACGTAACAAAAAATTTTGTTACAATAATAAAGCAAATTGGGAGCGGTTTAAAGAAAAATTTGTCGAAAGTATCCCTGAGCTCGAAAATGAGCTATTTAACTGCCGAGAGGCAGACGAAATAGAAACACTTGCACAAAATTTAAACGACGCGGTGGTAGACGCGTCGTCGTACTCTATGCCGCGAAAAAAACATTTAAAGAGAGCGTACCCTGATAGACACGGGAACTAACCACCAAGCGGACAGAAACGCGTAACCTAAGGTGCCGCTATCAACGCGCCTCGGGAGACATAAGAGAACAACAGAGAATCAAATATAATCAAAGTAACCGCGAATATAAAATATCAATAAAAGAATCGCGAACAAATAAATTTAAAAATTCTGCACGCGAAACTCAGAGAAAGAACCCTGGGAATCGCATACCGCTTAATTAGAAGAAAACAACCAAAAATCACGCTCGGTAATATAAAGAAAACAAATGGCGAATACACGGAAGGTTTTAAAACCACGGCGGAAAAATATACTAGAGAAATTCTTCCCATCAGATAATCCCTAGGGGGATGAAGGGTCGCACAATTTAGTACGTCGAAAAGCTGCAGAGGCGTAAGGAACAGGTGCCGATAAGGCAATCCTAATTCACGAGGTCGTCAGGGCTCTTAGGAGGATGAACCCTAAGAAAGCATCGGGATATGATGGAATCACTTCAGACACAGCTCTGGAGGCATGCCTGTTAGCCCCGTGTCTCTTCGCCGGGTTGTTTAATCTTTGTTTAGAAAGGGGCGTTTTTCCGCGTTGCTGGAAAATCCAGATCGTGAAATTTATACCCAAACCTAAAAAGGCGGATGCGTCAAATCCGGGCAGCTATCGTCCAATTAGCTTGCTACCTGTGCTGGGGAATGTTTTAGACCGCGTTATGACTACGCGTGTTGAGCACTTAGTGCGAGACAGCGGCGGTTTTAATAACCGACAGTTCGGTTTCATGGAGGGCAAGTCGACTATCGACGCGTTAGAGTTTGTTGTCGGGGAAATTAAGCAGACGAGAGATGCTAAAGAGTACTGAGTCGTTGTTGCTTTGGACATTTTAGGAGCATTTGATGCTGCCTGGTGGCCATTAATCGTTTGCGAGTTAGATTGTAGGGGTTGTCCGCGAAACTTGATGTCTTTAGTCAAGAGTTATTTCTAGGGGCGATTAGCACAGGTTTAAATTCCGGGTGAAGTTCTGTCGCGTGAGGTGGAAAGGGGATGCCCGCAGGGGTCATGCTCTGGTCCCACATTTTGGAAGTTGTTGTATGAGAGTATCTTTAGGGTCAAGTTGCCTGCAGGATGCTCAATCGTTGGGTTTGCGGATGACGCGCTTTTAATTGTAATATCGAGATTGTTAATGAATATGCGCACACAACCGAACGAAGCGCTTAATAAATTACACGAATGGTCGCAGGCGGTAAAATTAAAATTTAACACGGCGAAGTCAGAGGCGCTTTATTTCGGCACGAAACTAGGACAGAGACCTCCTAGACTAGAGCTAAGAGGGAAGAAAATCTCGTTTAAAGATTCTATTACCTACCTCGGCGTCAAGATCAACGATAGATTAAATTGGAAAGCGCACGTACAATACGTAAAAAGTTACGGCGGCGAAATATCAAATAAAATGATGGCGGCGGCTAAAATAAAGTAGGGTTTTAGAGGCGAATCGCTGAGGACGGTTTATGCCGGAGCAAATGAGCCGACAATGCAGCTTCTGTATGGGTAGAAGGTTGTAAAGTCAGGGAGATGGGTCAATTGACGAGCGTACAACGCATAACCGCGGTAAAAGCGACGAGGGCGTACAGGACCACCTCCACGGAGGCGGTCCTGGTGATCAGTAGGACTCTCCCTATCGAATATGTCTTTAGGAAGATTAGAGATAGGCGATTAATAAATATACGAAAAGGGCGAGAAATTATCGAAGATCTGAATCTTGGTAATAGGGAAGTTGCGAGAAAGATCGTTGTATCTGAGTTGGGGCACCCGGCTGATATTAGAGAAATCGAGTTTGTCGAAGGTGATGGAGACGCGATGGGTATCAGAATTTATACGGACGGTTCACGTATGGACTATGGGCAAGCAGGCGCGGCGTTTGTCGTCTATAAGCAGGAAAGGGAGATGTTTCGGTTTCAAACCAAACTCGCGAACTGGAGCACTATCTTCCAGTGCGAATTGGTAGCCATACGAGAGGCTATCGATTACGTAATAAACCATACGGGCAGAGACAAGTATTATATAATCCTTGATAGTAAATCGGCGCTGACAGCTTTAACAAACATGAACACCTCGACAGCCCTCCAAGCGGACGTTTGGAGGATAGCGCGTACGGCGTTCGAGTTTCGACGCTTAAAATTCTGTTGGGTCAGGTCGCACAATGATAGGGCTGACGAATTAGCTAAAGATGCCGCGACGGGCGACTTACGGATATCACATTCGTCGATACCGAGGTCTCTAATTAAAAGAAAGCTGCACGAAAAGTCAATTCGACAATGGGAAGAGAGGTGGAACACCGCTTCCACGGGCAGGTTGACACACAAATTCATACCGAGCATAGAAGCTAGAGGTAAGATCGAGGTGAAGCTCGATCATAAAATGGTGCAACTGATAACAGGGCACGGTGCCCTGAAAGCGTATTTACAAAGATTCGGTTTAACCGATAATGACCGCTGCGAATGCGGTGAGGGCGCAGAAAGCGCAGAGCATGTGCTCTTCGACTGTCCACTCGAGGTGGCAAATCGAGGGTTAGCTGATATGAAATTCGCAATAGTAGAGCTCGCATGGCCAAAGAGCCTAGAGGAGGTTGGGGAAGTGGCTAGCCATAAGGCGTTCTGGACAGCCTTTAAAGAATTTGCGGGAAAGGTCGCGAGATGGGACGGTGATAACCGCGCGTAAATTGGAGGGGATGGGGGAGGATTAAATATTTTTGATTTTGACTTGGTATAAAAAATGGACATGAGCATGTATAACCAAAACCTATATAAAAAAATTAAATAAATAAAAATAAAAAAAATTAAATAAAAATTATGATAATAATTGTAAAATTAATTGCGGTAATTTCGATAACAAACTTGAGAAGAGAGAATAGATTGTATTAAATTTAAAGGATATTGATATTTTAACAAGCAACAGATAATTAAATGTTCTTAAACAAAACAAACAAACAAAGCGGCGTTTACTATAGCACTTACCTTTCTAACAATGCGGCCGTGCAAACAACGAAGTGGCTTTTACTCCTCTTTTTGGCGGATGGATCAAAACACATTAAACAATAGCGGTATTCTACAAACAAGCGGTTCATAGACAATAGCGGTGCGAACAGTCTAAAAACAAATCGATTCTTTTCAAGGAGAACTTGTACGATCATGCGGTGTATGCGACTACTACTCGCAGGACGAGCTTCTACTCTCCTGGTTTTGTGGATATTCCAATCGATATTGTTTGCGGCCGCGCACTAAACCAACGTTCACCACTCCCGGCACAGATTAGCGTGCTTAAATAAACGCATTGGGGAATTTGCACTAACAAATCTAAATATACCGCGACGAATTTAAAATAAGCAACAAGCTCAATGTAATAATAAAATTTAGTTTTAAATTATTTACATAAAGACGGAACATAGCGCCCACCAAAGTGCAAGGCATTTTAAACGAAAAAATAATTATAAGGCGGGGGGGGCGGAATGACCAAGCGAAAGAAAGCGAAAAAAAAAAAAGATTTACAAAAACAAAAGAAAAAAAGAAAAATTATTTTTCTACATTGCGCGCAACAGAGCTTTAACACAGGACGCATCAGCTCGTTATGAGCGGTTTTAAGTGTGACCACCCTAACAACACCATCTGTCCCAGGATGCACAGCCACAACACGGCCAAGGGACCAACGAAGGGGAGGAATATTAGCGGCCTTAATTAGTACTAAGGTGTCCAAATCAACTTGAGGAGACGGGTGTGCCACTTTGAGCGTGTTGTAGCGAGTGTAGGTATTCTTTGGACCAACGGGACCAAAAATATTGGTAAATGCGCTGGAGCAGTTGCCAGCGAGAGAGGCGGTTAAGCGGTAGGTGCAAAAGTGCTGGCTCCGGAATGGCAGTTAAAAGGGTCAAAGTTAAAAAATGACCGGGTATAAGACAGTTTAAATCATTCGGGTCAGTGCTCAAAAGTGTGAGGGGACGTGAATTCAAGATGGCCTTAATTTAGATAAAGACAATGGCCAAAATACGACGGATAGATCGCCTTCCAGAAATAATCCAGAAGTGCCGACTGACGAGAAAATGGACCATTTGAGCACCCGCCTCGAAGTATTTCAAATGAACGTAAGTAACATACAGATCAGTGAATCGACTTTTTGCTAAGTAACAAATCGGGAAATTTACGGTCAGAGGACAAAAGCGCGTGAGCCAGGCGACCTCCGACGCGCAAGATTCCATCACGAATAAAAGGGCACAACTTGCGAAAACTCTTTTTTAAAGGGGATCCAGAATGAATGGCTTCAAGTTCAATATCGAAATAAGATTGTTGAGTATACTCAAGCAAAGGGATCAAAGCATAGTGCAACTCAGAAGATGACAAAGGTCCGGAGTACCTTTCGAGTGGGTGGTGTAGATTATGACGAAAACGGAGAATCCAAGCAACAATGCGAGTAATAAAAGGAAAGGAAGAAAGATTTTCTAGAATTAATTGATTCCAAAAGGATGTTACGACAGCGGATAAAACAATAGAGCGTTGTTCAGTGAGAACTTCAGGAATATCTGAAGGCGAAATATATGGGCTGTAGTTTTCAAATGACCCATACAAGATTGGTGAAGCCGCCCACCATAGAGAACATTGGCACAAGTCGGTAGGGGAATAAACCACGTGACCCGACATCGGCAGGATTCTCGGTGGAGGGGATGTGATGCCAAAACGCGTGAGACCTGTTTTCCTGAATGTAAGCAACACGATTGGCGTCGAAAGTCTTCCAACGCTGCGGCGGAGAACGAATCCACGAAGGTACTACCATGGAGTCAGACCAACAATAAATTTTATGAAAAGTAAGGTTCGAATCAAAGGTTTTGAGGACAGTGACTAATAATTTGGATGCCAATGTGGCGGCCAACAATTCGTGACGAGGTAAATAGATTGTACGAAGGGGTGCAACCTTAGACTTAGCGCACACTAAGCGAACCTCAACGGCGGAAGGAGTAACAAAGCGAAAATAAACGACAGCACAGTAGCCACTTTCGGAAGCGTCAGCAAAGCAATGAACTTCGCACGTAGTAAACTGTGGTGGGATAAGTAAGCGGGGTAAAACGAAATCCGAAAGAAGCGGTAACTCATGCAAGTATCTCTCCCACAAACGGAGGCGATCAGGAGGAGGGGGAGCATCCCAATCTAATTTTAATGACCATAAACGTTGAATTAAGTGTTTTACCAGAAAAGTAAAAGGGGATAAAAGTCCCATGGGATCAAAAATGCGGGCTAAGTTCGAAAGTAGGTTTCGTTTGGTACAAGAGGTATTTAGTGGCTGAACAAGAAAGCAAAAATTATCTGAAGTGGGATTCCATTGAAGACCTAAAACTTTTAAAGGTTGAGTGTCAGGATCCTGAGCGAAGGTTGTGTTCGATAGAATCTCCACCAGTAGCGATGTCATCAATGTAAGTATGGTGGAGAAGTGCGAAAGCGGCTAACGGATAAGAATTCCCTTCGTCCACGGCCAACTGCCGAAGCGTGCGTATGGCAAGAAAGGGAGCACAATTGATTCCATACGTAACGGTATTTAATTTAAAATCCAGAATGGGCTTCTCAGGGGAGAAGCGCCAAACAATTCGTTGATAGTCACACTGAACGGGATTTACAAGAATTTGTCTGTACATCTGACGAATATAGACAGTGATAACATAAGAATGTAAACGAAATTGTAACGCATCAGAAAAAATACAAATATTCTACTAGTCTGTGTCACTAAATAAACATCTCATAATCTTTTCAAAAACTTTATTAAACATTCAGTTCTGGCTAACCTTTCTTACACAGTTCTTCAGCTACCTGTCGTCTATTTTTGAATTTCACCATAATTATTAATATGGTACCTATAGCAAGTGTTATGCACATGCCGGTATTAGCCCATATAATTCCAAAATTGTAAAATAAAGATGAATATAAGTAAGTATACGCGATTCCAACAATCTGCCCTATTGCTAAAATATAACCGGAAGACGTGCTTTCTGGAACCGGATATGTCAATCCTGCAACAACTTCTAAGGAAATTGAATATGTTGCCCCCATGAAAAATCTGAAAAGAAAGTGTATTAGTTAGTGATCGTGATTATGAGATTAATCTTGATGTATTTAATTTTGCGCAACTAAGAAAATTCTGTAACCATATTTGCGTCTACTAATAAGTGTATCACAGACGGCTTTGATCTTTGCGTGCGTCCAATTATAAAGTGGAGTAGATTCTGTACAGTTGTTACAGTAATTCGTGCGGACAAAAGAAAAATAAAGTAGGGAACCGTAAGCCCGCTCTAAGTACCGCAACAAAAGAGGGAATCAAAAGAAGTAATGTCGTGCTAGCTAAACGTCGGAGAGTGGGGTGGGTTACACAGAAAGAAAGAAACTTGATTTACAAAGTCTTAACAAATCAACATGTTATAAAAGAAAAAACCAACTCGCGTAGAAAACAATATTTATCCAGTGTATCTCGAAAAATTTACCTAGCGCAAAAATCTTTGCAAAATAATTAATACATACTCTTTATTAATTACATTAACCTAATTTTCTACCTCGATCCTAATATCTATATAAAACAAATTAAAAAAATATATAGTGAACGGTTTTCAATCACTATTCTCCATCGTAATATTTACATAAAACAGCAATTAAAGTAGTCATACAAACCCCATACTTACGTATTGTGCACGAGTAATTCTCGATAAGTAATTACAAAACAATAGTTACAGAAAATTACATTATTTCTGAAAAATCCTTCCATACGAGTCAAAATGCATTTCCCGGTAGCTGAAAAAAAATATTAGAAAAACGTCACACTTTTATATGGATAGAAAATTATATTTTATACTTAATACCCAAACAAGAAAGCTGTCTTCATTAGCATATTCCACCAGTTTGAGTGAATTAAGTTTAATTTCAACACCGCAGTACCTCTATTTGTGCGATGAGCAACCAGAAAAACTTAACAAAAAGCTTAGACCCAATTCTTCTCGATGTAGGTCATCAAAGCGACACAGAAAATAAATAAGAATTCTTACAGCTTTGCCGGACGTCCTATTGCGGCTCAACGACTGGTTATAGTCGACCTCTGCTGGACCACAGGGAACACCATACCAAACTCTATTCCTGTCGTTTATTTCGGAGAATTATCCGAAATAATCTCCGGAAAGGATCTGTTCACGACCAAACAAGGCAGAGAAAGGAGTGCAGCCGGAGATCTCATGTTTGGACGTTCAGATGCAATAGGTAATTTTAGAAAGATGGACTTGATTGATCTTGCGAAAGTCCACACAAAAACGATAGGAGTCGTCCACGGACTGGAAGACGGTTCCACGACCCCAAGGCGAATCATCTCGTCAAGTTTAGCATACGTGACCCGTAGAATTTTAGAAGAGAGGGGGTAATAGCGCTGCTTAATGGACTCAGAGAAAGTGCGGATAAGATATTGGACTAAAGAAGTGTAACCGAGACCAGTAGGATGTTCAGAAAAGCTAGTAGAAGTAAGGTAATCTAACTGATGTCGCTTTTCGAGAGTACGGTCTGACACAATGTAGACAGGATCAAAAGTGGTGATAACCAATAAAAAAAGAGAAGCAAGAGAACGTGAGCCATCGCGAAAACTGGGAGTACGTTGTACTCCCAAAAATCGATACCCAGAATAAGTGGATGAGAAACTTCAGGAATTACAAGACCTCTAGGAATTTTACAAAGTAATGGGAGGGGAAACGGAACCTAGGATAGTACAATTGGAATTTTCAGCAAGGCTGGAAAAAGACGGAGTGAAAGTATGAAGGTAGAGGTGTAAAGAACGTAGTTGGACCACCAAGAATAGTACGCATGGTTCCGGAGTACAGAAAAGGTCATTGAAAGAAATTCCGAAAATACGGACAGATAGATAAGGACGTTCATTACCCGCGAACATGCGCACACACGAAGTCTAGACCGAAGTGAAGTTGATCGCTGAGACTAGCAAATCGAGAGTCCGAGATCAACGGGATGATAGGATCGACTTTTCGGTCCGACGACCATATCTTACATGTGATTTTCCAATGCTCCACCCGAAGGTACTACATTGGCCAGGAAGCGAGTTTTTTACCTGAAAATTTTGAATTGTGCCGAACCCTTGCTATTCCAAGCAAGGTAGGTATCTCTAACGTGCGTGACAACACTCCCACACGGGACCTCCATTTCACTTCTCATCCAAACGAGGGCGTATTTTTGTGAAAAATGCGGACCGTGTCGGATTCGAAATCAGGACCTTGGGCGTAGTAGTCACACGCATACCAACTACGCCACAGAGCCGCCCCGACGACCATATCGTCGGTTTAATGAATTTTGACAAGAAGAGCAGCTGCGTCGGGTGAATCCCTTCAGGACGCAGCCATAACAATGAAACACTTGTGGACAGCTACACTGAAATAAAACGTGTCCCTGTTGACCTCAATTAAAACAGGAGATGTCTGTTATGAGCTGAAGTAGGACTAGTAGGCGTAGTGACAAGAGCATGACTGGTTAGATGGGTGGGTGTAATTCGAACAAGCACAGGGGAGGAACCAAAAGGTGTAGTAAAATAAGAAGAGGTAGTAAAGTCAACATAGGTTCTAATAATTTTGGCGTTCTATGAGAGGGTCGGCAACGTTCGGTTAAAATTTTGATGGCTCTAAGTTGTTGACCCAAGGATAGAAGCTGACTTATCGAAGTAGTAGGTGTAAGGCCTGCGGACGTTTGATAGATAGGAGTACGCTTCCCCGGATCAGACAAAGACGTTTCTCTACAGAAAGAGGCTCCAAACGACGAAGAAACAAATTCAACATACATACCATATAACTCAAATGGGGTTCCGAAGGACCCATAGTCCTCTGATAAATTTTGCGCATTAGTTGATCATCGTAGTCCGATGGTAGGAAAGCAGGTTTGAGCACACGGAGAATGTCAGACTAAGAGTTCGCGCTGTCGCGATTAACCCTATATCATAGCAAGGCTTGGCCTGACAGAATTTCGAAGGCGGAAGTAAACAATTGGTGGGTGGACAACCTCTAGAAGAACATAACTCATCTGTATGAACGAGGAAATCCATTAAGGGTTTTTCTCTAAAAAAATTTAGACCAAGTTTGGAAACTACGTTACTTTTAGTAAAAGTACGGTACCGGGTAAGAGTAATCGGTTTAGGATCTCCTTCGGCCGCCAATTTAGACGTATGGAAGAGATGTTCTTAGACGCCTGCATTAGGGACACTAATCTGATTAGAGGTAGTTCCCGGTGTACTTGGGAAAACAGTAACAAGACCAAATTTTTTATTTTGTCCTTATACAGGCTTCTTCGGGGTTCACATTTCGGCAACGACGACCAACATGTAACAATAAAGAATTAACATGTTTAAATCGCGGAAGGATTTATCTTCATTAAAATTGCAATTTCTGTATCGAAACTTTTATCAGTGCTTGTGACTCAAAATCGACCTCAGTTGGAAAAAAAGAAGCGTTGGCTCCTGTTCTATTCGGAAAGCACTCTGAACAGCCTGGCGTAGATTAGCCACATTAGTTTCAGCACCTCGCGAAGATAACTCATAATTTACCTCGGTCTTCTTACAGTCTATGGATGTCGATCTGCCAATGGGACATTTTAACCCACAAATAAATGGAGAGAAAGAGAAAAGAAAAATTGAAACCCAGTAAAGAAAATCTCGAAACATCTATTCAGAATAAGATACTGGCACAAGAATAAAAAATATAAAAACAGCTACAAACTAGTGTACCGCTAAGCCTAAGAAAGCAAAAAGCTTAAGGTCCATCCAGTATATCCAAATTAAGATTAATTTTTAAAACAAAATTAAATGAAAGAAATATTCAGAAAACTCTGCACTAACAGGTTAAAGCAAATAGAAATAGGGCGCCAGAGTTTTCAACTTTAACTAGAATTATCGGCGAAAACACAACTCCAATAATACGGGATACAATTAAAAAAATTATAAAGAATTTCGGTATAGTGGAGAAGAGAAAAAGAATTTTAAATATACTGTTAGAATGAAAATTTTATCAGGACGAAAAGGAGAGTAGGAAAAGGACAAGAAAAATCGGAGCTCTAAATCCTGGATTACCATTCGTTAACAACGTATAGACTTTTTCTACATACCAAACATAGGAGGAGAAGACTATAAAAGAAGTGTGTGGTCAGCAATAAGCATTCACTTGGAGCTCCTTATAGCCTAAAGAATCAACCAGCAGTGCTGTCCTATAGCCTGCCATCTCCTACTGCACTAACAGTGCTGCCCTATAGCCCGCTTACGCCGACGTCTCAACGAGAGGTGTCTCTGCATCACGACGTTGACACCTTCTACATCCACATCTTAGCCAGCGATGCTCAAATCATAGCCTGCTGATATCGACGCCTCAACGAATGGTACACTGCACCATGACGCCGACGCCTCCTAAACTCGACGTCTGCAGTAAGCAACGTCTTCCGAAAACCATCCGCCCCATGGAGTTTGACGAAGACTTATTAACTAGTATATAAATTGATCCTATAATTGTTTTATCCTGTAAATAGATATATTTTATAAATAATAGTCAGTAAGA
The DNA here is from genome assembly GCA_036346225.1 of Platerodrilus igneus. Lineage (NCBI taxonomy): Eukaryota > Metazoa > Arthropoda > Insecta > Coleoptera > Lycidae > Platerodrilus > Platerodrilus igneus. The sequence continues at coordinate 5,001,980 of JARFIW010001680.1, forward strand.
CACACACACGCACTGTGCCTCAGAATTTAGGCGCCGCCCACAACCACCGGTACCTAGCCGTAATACCACTTACTAACTATTTTGCGTGTAACATACTTACCCAAAAACAACGGTGGCTATATAAACCGCAATTAATGAGTACAAAGGTGCCAAAGTAAACATCACGCCACCTAGTAAAAACAGACCAAAGATGGATACCGTTGTTCTCCTATGAAGACATATATTACCTTGAAGCTAAGGAGCATTTCTTACCTATACTGCTGTTCTTTTCCCAAAACGTATCCACACATAAGACATGCAAAACCTCCAGTTATATTAATAACAAGCGAGAGTCTTCCAACCTCTTCTGTAGCACCCTGCAAGAAATATTTGCAGTTACCATGTGCTTAAGTGACCGAATTTGATTTCTAAAAATATATTCAGTCACTTACCGGATAATATTGGAGGACTATTTGATTAAGTAATATTGGAACGGCGTAATAAACACCGATACTAATCACATAACCGCATAAAAATACTACATATGAAGAATTCTTGAATAGCAATACTGTAGATTCCTTAAACTGCAGTTTACCAACTGATCCCAGTTGCTCTTGGGCTCCAGATGGAGGAGTTGCAGGCTTAGACTGAAAAACTGATATATACTTAGAAAAACAAGTTATTACACTTTAGAACAGAAACATCTTTAACAAAAATCATCTAACACTATTTTAAGTTATTGTGATTTATCAATTAAATTACATAATTAAGAACTTTATCGAAATATACCTAGGTTTGTAAGGTTATAACGCACGGGTCGGACAGAAACTGAAAGGACAATGAAGAAAGGACTCGCACGCATAACGATTACGTTTAAAAAAACAAAAGAAACGTAGAAATACCGGGCTAACTACAAACGCGAAGAGTGACGTGATTCACATAGGCAAGAAAAGTACATCGCTAATGATTTTCTATTTACAATAGCAATAAAAATAAATAAAAGTTACTATTTAAAAACAGAGTTATATTCTATGGACAATTTTAATATCTGTTGTACTAAGTGCGCATTTCGTAGCTTAACATTTAAGACTAATTGGTAAACAAAAGATAAGCAAGTGTGTAAAGTAAAGAAGTATTAAATGACAAACAAATTGCGACCAGAAGCAGCGTCACAACGGTAACCAATTCTTAGCACTACGGTCATCACTGCTATAGACAAGTTGGAACTATATAAAAAGCAATTTGGCCTAACGCATGAGAATTTGGGCCTACGTCGAAGAGCAATGCACCCAAGCTATCCACTTCTCGTTGAAAAAAAGTGCATCGCTCTTGGAGTAATAGTATTAATCGCGTAAAGAGTACATGTAATGACGGCGAAAAACAAGATCAAAGCGAAAGTCAAACTAGGAAACGCACTGATAATCGATTTAAATATTTGAGTAACACATGCCAAAAGAACACTTCTAAAGTCATTATTATACATGAAAAACGTCAAATTCGAATACAATGGTAGAAGATTTGCACTACTCAGACTTGCAATATTACTTATAAATGAAGCAAATATATTCCTTTCGAAAAACAAGGATTGTAGATTACCGACTATATTTGCTGTGTTATCTCAAACAATAAAGATAAATTGTGGTACTTTGAACTAAATTAAATGCGCTAATAACATTCTACCAAGTGTTGAAAAAGTACTTGTTTCAACCGTATTAGGATGAACTTCACAGAAACAAATTTATTTATTTAATTATGAAGCGTAATCTGCGGCGTCTCCTTTGACTAGTTGCACAATATATCGGAACGGAAGCGTGGGTATATATAAAAAGAATCTTAAAGCGCAACATTCAGTATGGCACAATTGAACGTAACAGGTTGTTCTTATTTAATTTAAATTAGTAATAAAGTTATGCTTACAGAGAGCATTCAACTCAAGTATATTGAATTATTCTTATCCCCCCGTAACTTACAAGCAACGTGTGTTTTTTTATAGTTATCGCAATCCAGAGTAGTGGAACGTATTTATAGGCGAAGTGTGGGATTCGTTTTTTAGTTGTACTCACTAAAACCACTCTCCACAACGGGTGAGTTTGCAAAACGGCTCCACCGCAATGTAAGCTAAAAGACTTATTGTGCAGATCCTGGTTAATTCTCAGACCCAATCGACTACACCGAAACCATGTACTAAAACGTACAAGTCCTCGTTGGATCAACTTCCTTCGGTTCAACTTTGATCTACCTAATAAACGCTTTCTTCTTCTTCCCAGCACAATACATGCATTGCAGTTTCTGATTCCTCTTGACAGAGCCCGCATTCGAGTTCTCCGTTATGTTTACGCATTCTCTGTAGGTGAAGCTTGACAAATACATGTACTGTTAGGAACTCCACGGTGATATTGAACTGTTCCTTGCTTAGGCAAAGCATTTCTGAATTCTTTTCCTGATGGGTACCATTAGCAATGCCTTGCTGTAAGCCAGTCCTAATCTTTTCTGACAATCCTGATTCCTTAATAACCTAGCGCTCACTGTAGTCTCATAGTATTGTGTTATGCCAATCGATTAAGTGCCTCAATACATTCCCATACCAGTTCTTGGTAACACCTTCTGGCTAATTAGAGCCCTAAGTACTGTCTGGCTGTCAGACACAATATAGATTTGTTTTCTAAAGAGGCTCTCTTAAATTTTTCCGCACATTTTGTAATATAGCGTATATTTCCGTTTGAACAATGGTGGTATAAACCCCTAAACAAAAGCTTATTGGAATCTCCAATCTCACCCTAAAAAGTTCAGATCCGGAACGTGTCCGCCTCTGAGGCTATCTGTGTACGAGACCGTACTGCTTGGAGGTAGGCTAGGCTCCTTTTTCTCTCATTCCCCGTTCTAAATGACAGTTTCAAAGATTGTATCTGCCCAATGTTGGGCAGTACTTTGATCCGTACGCATCTCGAACTTATGTCCCCAATTATTGTGTGTTCCATTCCTTTAATAAGTCTGGACGAAAAGTTCTTGTGTTTGTAGAATTCTAGCTTTGTCTCACTTACCACCAACAGATGTAGTGACGAAAAGCCAAGAAGAATCTTCATAGCAGTAATTGATGTGGAACACATCGCTCCTGTAATACTTAAACTGACCAATTCCTTCTTTTTGTCTAACTTAGTTTTGGTGTTTATATGCTTAGCCTTAGGCCACCACACTAGGGCTGTATGTATTATGTTCTGTTATGTGATCACTGGCTACCCTAATGTACAGCCAGTACACTATGCCTGGTACTAGTTCTCAGGATTTGCCGGAGTGCTAAGAGCTTTGTCCCTTGCCACCTGATCTTTTCGTTCCAGGTGAGTTTGGAGTCTAGAATGACCCCCCAAAAACAACACCTCGTCCGGCAGACTAAATTTGTTACCATTAAGGAAAAGAGGTGTAATGACCCTTTTGCGACTAACTTTGAGTCCTTCCTTTATTGCTCACCTCTCTACTATTTTCATGATTTTTTGTTTCCAGTCCCTGATAGCGCAATTGTATTTACCCTCCACTAACACCGCCAAATCATCTACATATCCTAGTGGGATATAACTTGGCCTAGCCAGTTCCCATAACAGTCCATGACGAGGTTGCACAACCGGGAAGACAACTTTCCTTTTGGACAAGCCACTTGCCATCCAGATCCCCATGGTACCATCTAACAATTTTGTGAGTACCACTCTTCCTCTTAGCATGCAGTCTATCCGTCTATAGCAAGCTTTTTCCACCCCAACTGACCTAGTACCCAATAAGATGAAGCTGAAATATGTATTGTCAAAGGCCCCCCTCAAGGTCTAGAAAGGCACCTAAAAGACCCCTTTGTTACTTAGAGCCATTTCCGCCCTGGAAATCTGGTGATGTATAGCTGACTCCGTCGAAAGTCCTGCTCTAAAGGTATACGCGGGCAGCGGGTTGTTTGTCACCTCCTACCCCCTCCTGATACGTATGCCCAGAAGTTTTTTCATTGCCTTAAGAAAGAAGGACATAAGACTAATGGACCTATAAGTTTTGCCTACGAGTGTCCACACAACTAAGTTTTGCTAGAAAGGTTACTCTAGTTAACCTCTATCTGAACGGGATACAAAGGTAAGCCCAGCTATCCCTCAGAACTCTGCAGATCAAGCACAATTGGGAACATTTCGTCCGTGTCAGAAGGTTCGTATAGTTTGAAAGCACTTATCACTCATTTTGTTTTTGAAAAGTAATCACTATCGTTGCTACAGCACCGTCTTTCTGAAATACTCTCTCTTCGGGGGCGTCAGATCCCTGAACTTGGCACTCAAAAGGTGATTGTTCTAACTCTGTCGAACCAGAACAGCGAGTCCGGAGCAAAAGAATCATCATCTTTTTTCCATTCCTGGTTAAGAAACAGTCTCGAATAGACAGTAAACCAATTGAGCGCTGTGTCCTTCGAGATATCGTTTGTAACCTGGAATATTAGAGATATCCTTTGACATCCTTGTGGTATCCCCTACAAGATTTCTTTTTGGTCTTTTTCAGAGCTTTGTCGTACTCAATAAGGGACCGTTGGTATACCTCCCAGTTACCTGATTTTTTGCTTTATTAAAGTGAATCTCCTCAGTCTAAGTTTAGAGTTCCAGCACGAAACCTTTCTGGTGGTTCTCTTCTCGAACTCAAGGCAGTTTTCAGTATATGCTGAAATAACTTTGTCGGTAATGTACTACTCCACGGCCGTTTCAATATCTATGCATATTTTTACTATTAGGGCTTCGCTCAGGTGCCAATCAAAATCCATCTTATAATTATCCCAGTCGGTTTTTCTTGGATGACGATTGATTCACTAGCACGAACCCAGTGAAGAAAATGCCTGTGGTTCCTGTAGTCCGAGCACTTCTTCTCATGAGATTACATACCAATTTTTAACAAAGTTACCTATGCTTGGCGAGCTTAAAGTTATATCAAACTCTTCCACCCTACGCCTATTTACGAAGATTGGAAGATTATCTCTATTCAGAATGTTTAAAATATTTGTCATTATGAATTGCATAGTTGCTACACCTATAGGGTTGGTTTCAGTACTGCCCCAAAGTGTGAGGTGAGATTTTACGCCACAACCAAAGACGAGATGGGATCCATCCCCTCTACACCAAGTAGCCAAAGCTACAACTATCTCTAGAAAGTAGAAGATAAGGCCGATAGGAGAATAATCTCTTCTTGCACGTACGCCACCGCTCAACCTCACCCTAACTGCCACAAGGTCTTGGTGGCAGAATTCTGTAGGTCGCAACCATTTAGGCTTGTTGTTAATCAATATGTATGTCGTAAGTTTATTGGAGGATCTGCAGTACATAAGTTCCCCTCTGATTGAGCGCATTCTTAGCACCTTACACTTAAAAACTAAAGGTTTTTAAATAAGGGCTATGTCACAGCCTTCCTTCACCTCCCCCCTCCCACGCTCTCAAATGGCTGCTAATGTTGCTCTGCTCTGCTGAATGTTTACTTGGCCCATCCTATCATAAGCCGAATTGCCTTTTATAGGCTTGAAAGAAATAGCTATCGACCCATATTAGGTCTTGAACTTGGTTTGCCTAAGCACCTAAAGGATCCTCGGGTTGACTGAAAAGGTCAGGTCAACACCTTCCTTATCAATTGTCTATGAAGAAGAACAGAATGTTCGAAGAACAGAATTCTGCTTCCCCAAACGGGTTTTCTCATCGAAATCTCTGTCGGGGATTCAGACTAAGACCTTGGGTCTCTTTTGGAGGGCCTCTGCGTCCACTACTGTAAGATGCGCCCCATCCTTGAGGTCTCCCTTTGTTAAGAATTTTTTGTATCCATCCTTTAGTTTCTAGATTAGCACAGGTCACCCAAACATTCTATCAGCTTCCAGAGGGTGTGTCACATACATCATCCACAAACATGTTTTGGATGCGCAATGATTGCTCCTCATTCGGTACAGAGTCTGGGTAGCGTCTGTTGATTACCACCACTCGCAAACCCCTGGAAGCTGCACCATACCACCCAATCTGCTCTTGAATTTTGTGACGTTTACTTTGCTGCTAGGGTTTGGTTCGAGATCGGTGTAGAAGTCTCTGATCTGTTTTAATTAAATTAGTAATAAAAGTTATAACTTATAGATAACATTCAACTCAGGTCATCTTCATTAATCCAGTAAGGGAAATTTTTTTCTCATCCTGAATTTACTTAACTTCTTATATGTAAAGTTCTATAATTATAATTTCCCACAAACCAGAGAACAATAACTCTCTAGTTTACTGTATGTATTCATGCTAAACACGCACTTCTCAGAGAAAGGAATGTGGTGTGGTTAACGCGGATAGTAATGAGAAGCGTTGTATGGAGGGGATACCAACAGGCTCGTGCAAACAAGGCATTTTAAAGCAAGAAACTTGACTTGACGACCGGTTATCAAACGCAGTTGCGCGTTAATTCCAATCGAAGTATTCCTTCCGTTTCCTATTATATTTCCTTTACCTAAAAAATATCTTGTGTTCCATAAATGTGTAGGTTCGTGCACTTCCCTGCCAGAATTTGGTGAAAGATAGAAGAAACTACTCCCACGCCTAACTAACCCCCTGACAGCAAGCTCTAACAAACCGGTAAGCTCCTAACTTATTTTTACTTTTCTAGCTTTATGGCAACCTTGATGGCAACAATTACAATAAAATCTGGGCCCAGAAATACGCAGTGATTGACGTAAAATGTAGCATAATAAAAATATTTAATACTGAGCGAGCAATTGACCAAAGATGGATTCTGTGTGGGAATAATTAATATACAAGGTATATTTGAATATTTATTGTGTAATCATAAGGACATAAAGGAACCAAAATGAACCGAATTTTGTAGAATTTAGAAAAGTTTTCTTAGTGAGATAGGCACTCTAAAGTTGGAAATATTTTTCGAATTTCTCCATTATTACCCTCAGAGCTAAAATAATCTCCTGTCTTCCTTGTTTTCCCTAACTAAACCAAAATTATCTTCTCTTAGTATTTCTGCAACCCGTTTTTCCATTCTTCGTTGTACAATCCTCTCTTTTTTGGTATAGCGACTATAATGTTACGTTTGAAATCTTTGAGTATCTCGCCTGCCTCATACACATAGCGTACAAGCTGAACGAGACGCTCTGTTACGACTTGTGCAGCGGCTTTTAGAATTTCTGCTTGCACGTTATCTATACCCGGTGCCTTACTATTCTTCAGAACCTTTAATGCTAATTCAAATTCATCTCCAAGTGTACAATATCCCAAATCATCTTTTTCAATATCTGATTCCTGATCTAGTGATGATCGTTACTCTTCTGCTGTTACGTGCTAAATTGGCACTTAAACATTTTTTAGTTTAATTTTGATGTGCGGATGTTTCGCGCCATAAATTCAAAAGACTCGGTGCGCGTATTTCCGTTACGTCAAAAGCGGGTTGGACGAATAACTTCGCGCCAACGCGTAAAAGACAAAAGTGGGGGAGAAGTGTTTCGGTTAGACGCTTTAACGTGGCTTTTTTGCCTGAACCTTCGAGTGGAGTGGACGTTTTAGGTATCGTATCGTGCCTTTATCTTATCTCTAGTATGTAGATTTCCCTTTTGTTTATCTTTGTTGTCATTCCTATAAAACCTGATCATCCTGCCGTTCTCTACATATTAGATAGAAATAATTTGCAGCCGTTGGCCGGACCGTCTTCCACGCTGGAGAACTAATAGGAGGCCATGCCCCGCTGGCATTTTACGCCGGAGCACCATTTCTAATTACTCCGGGATGGTGCCCTGAGATACCGAGAAGCCAACTTTAACTCAACCCCGCCGGACGTCGGATTTCTTATGTAAGTACTCTCATTGTTAATTTGTCGTTGTTATAAACTGTTGTCTTAAATTTATATATTCCGATAATGGCGTATTAAATTTGTGCATTGGTGACGTCATTGACAGATGGGCGCGCCAAATATGTATAAGATTAGCGTTACCAACTGTTGTGGTGTCTAATAAACCGCGCTTGCGGTGTTGTATTTACGACTTTTAAATTGTAAGAATTTCCACCTTTAAACGGTAAGAATTGGCGCTCTTAACGTGCTCTAGGTTGTGTAATACTTCTTTTATAAACATACAATGTATTAACGAATCTTATTTAAAAAGCTTTTTCATTTAAAAAATTAATTAATAAACGTCATTATCTATGTTCTCTAATATATCTGTGGATTTTAAATTTCAGGTTGGTATCTTGTAAATTCCCCAGAGATTTTTTCTGAAATGACATGTCAGCTGTTGTAATGAAAACCGCCATTTTGGGGTTATTGTAATATATACCTTTTGTCTTAAAAATGCTACATTAATCTTATTAAATTACTGTAACTTTAAATGAAGTGTATAACTGAAATTATCTGAAATATGTGTTTAGTTGTTCTAAACAGAACTGCACGTTTTTAGAAAGATTTATACCTTAACCTTACTTCTGTATTATACTGGTAAGTGAATTATTTATACATAAATAAATAAACAATCAACTACATAAACAATTAAGTAAATGCATCCCTTAAACACCGTCTATTACGAAAATCATCTACGTTATATTAAATTGAAACATAACCCTTGTTTGTTTTTTGACTTTAAAAAACTGTTTTAAACCGTAAATCAACACTGTTTGGTGTGTTAATAGTTTGGGGGTGTCTTTTAGTGATTTACCTGTTTAATTAATGATATTTCAATTATCTTTACAAGAAACTTTGTGTTTAAAAGCACTTAACGAAATAAATTGCCCTTTTTCAATATCTTTTTAAGAAACGTTAAACTATGGGTTGGTGCATTGGTTAAATAACACATTATCTACTTTTTTTATAATTAGGAGTGTTTTCTATAACCGAAATCATTTAGTATAATTCATAATTACATATATATAACAAATTTGTTTGTCTAAATATAGATTTCCTACTTACCTGAGTTTTTAGAGTCTTTTAAAGCGTTATTTTGACTTAACCGTGATGTATTTTTTTTGTTAGATATTATCTTGCTTTGATATAGTTTTACAAGTTGTTCCCTTAAATGTTTTAAACAGTATAATAAAGAAATTGCTGTTAACGTTTCAGTATTTACGTATTTACGATAGTTGTTTTTAACTTCCGCAATATCGAAAGAACATTCCAATAAATTGGAATACTAACTTTTTGTACATGTATCGTGGAATTTTTCTTTCGTGTAGCGAGTATGAATTTGTCTTGATTGCATATTTTTTTTAGATACCGATATTTTAACGTACTTTAACATCCATTAAGCGAAATTTACTGTCGGATTTGGTCGTCTAGCTGTTTATAAGTCTAGAACGAGACCCATAGAAGGGCCGGTCGTTAAGCACTATAAGTCTAGATGAGAATTTGGTTGGTAAGTTTGTCGTTTTAGAATTTGTGAATCTTTTTTTTTAAGAATGATGTTGAAATTTTTCTTTATTAGTTTGGGTAGAACTCGAATGAGAGCTTCCCATCCCAGTGAATATATGCTTTACAAGATATCTTTCTGATTTTCAACAATTTTGTTAGTGAATCGAGTCTTGATTACTCTTATCTCTTCACATATCAATTTAAATCTCTTTAAATGCCTTAAAATTATTTTTAAAATTGCTCAACCCAACGTATATCTAAGAGCTTTTCACGTTTACTTCTTTGACAATGTACCTAATGTTCTTAGTTTTCACTTGGCTTAATAACTTAAAACAACCCGCAGGTCGTTTGGCAAGATGGAACTTGCGTATCTCTCAATTCACTTTCGATGTTAGGCATAGACCTGGCAAATTAAATATCGTACCTAATGCCTTATCTCGTGACGTTGTCTCTCTTACCATTCCAAATTTAATTCCTGATACCTGGTATCTTAATATGATTAAACCCCTACGATTACCTAATATTTTTTTGGTTCTCACCATCAATTAGTAACTTTAATTGCTTATTTCCTCTCTTGTACTGTGTATATCTCTTACACGTTTAACTTTACTTACCTTAAATTGGCTATCTTTTTCTTTTGGTTGACTTTTCCTTGACCATACCGTTATTTATATATCACTTCATTCTCTACACCCCCCAATATAACTCTCTCGTTTCATTTAATTAATTCTCGAACTTTTCCTACAGCATATTATTTGGTTTTTAGTATTTTTCTTACGTCATTTAATTTTGTGTGGTAATTGTCGTAACTTTGGTTGTAATAATTCATTGAATTTTTATGATTGGTTTTAGCTGATGTTAGAGTGGATGTTTTTTTTCTTTGGGCTCACATAGGACATGCGCAGCCTATGCCATTGTTAGGAATAGTCCATGTTCGCAGTTGCAAAAAACTAGGGTTGCCTATTCCATGTGTTTTTCTTCTGAATTATTGCAGTCGCCCACATTATACTATATCATTATTTCTTTCTTTTTCTACTAAATCACCATAATTTACAAACATTTTTTTTCATTGTTTTTTATTGAACTTCGTGGTGAGACGCTATTGCTCCTTATTGATATCTTATTAAATTCTCGGTTGTTTTAGCATATTGGGACAGTGTACTTGTATTTAACTGCTTATAATTAGGCATTTTTGTGTGTTTAGGGCGTTACCGTTTTAAAAAAACTACTTTAAAACAGTTTGTTTTTGTGTGAATGTATCCGTAATGATACTTTTAAGTTGTTGTGTCAACTTTTGTCTGATTTTCTTATCGTAGTGGATGCACTCGTTAGGAAAATGATCGTACTAGTTCTCTTAAGAGCCTAGTGAATTTCAACTTATGATTTACCTTATCTTGTCGGATTAATATCGCAGGTGGTCCTTCAGACTGCGCTGTGTTTAAAGAGGGACAACTCTCTACCTTCTCTCGGACGCTTATCCAAAAACTCTACTTTTTCTCATCCCGCTGTCTCCGTTTATGCCTTATCCTTCTTTCGGTGGACCTGTTCTTGTCCCGGAACACCCGTCTGCCACATAAGAGTGATGTTCCCTCACTCCGGGCTACTGACGACATTGGCTGGTTGAGTAGCGCTTTGCTATCCATCTTTTTCTGTCTCTTTTGCTCAATGCGAGCCCTTCCTCTACTTTCTTCTACCTGGAAGTGCCTCTTATGCATTCCAAATAACCACCTCCCTCTTTTTACCGTTCCTGTTTCTCTGCCTTTTCAGTTCCGTTAGTCACCGTGTGGTTGCGCGGGAGGTTTTCATAAACACCTGGACCCCGTCTCTGAGAATCTTTCGTGAGGTCATGCGGTGCCGCTGTCAGCGCATGGGATCTGGCAGTGAAGGTATGTATGAGTGTGTGAATGTGTGAGTGAATGTGTTTATATAGTTGTCGCTATATATCGTGTGGGTATCGGGTGATTATATCACCGATATCGATTAACGCCGGGTGCAGGAATGCACCCAAATGCCTTTGCCGGTCCCTCGTGCCGTTTCTTGTAAACGGACCTGCTTCACAGATCGCTCTTTTTAGAGGGTACGAGAAAATGCCCATTTAACGGCTCCACGGAGTCATCCTATCGTTATCTTATCTATTGTCTTTGATAATAACTAAGCTAATATCTTTATCTTATTTATTATCTTTGATAATACCCTTAGTTTAATATCGTTATCTTACCGATTACCTATAATAATAATTTTGGGTAGTCTCTTATCTTACCGATTACCTTTAATAATAACTTTAGTTGAATATCGTTATCTTACCGACTACCATTAGTAATAACTTCGCGTTACCTTACCTACTATCTCTAACAATAACTTTAGCATAATATCGCGTTATCTTACCTAGTATCTCAAATAATAACTAAAGCTTAATATTGTTATCTTATCTATTACCTTTGATGATAACAATTTAAGCTCATTATCGTTATCTTATCTACTATCTTTAACAACAATTTGAGATCTTGTTTTATATTTTTATCTTCCTAACGTTTGGTATTTATGACCAGACGTGGGAACTATCTTTCTTGAAATTTAAGTGAAAAAGCTAACCTGATGTAGAAATGTAATTTGTTAGGTTATCGATATAAGGATTTAGTAGGGTGGTACTTTTGGTAAATTTGTTGATTCACAACTATGTCATGGACAAGCTTCAATGTGTATCGTTAGTAAACCAAAGTACCAGTAACAAAATTCGCTAGAGTGTAGAGTGACTCACTCTATGAACATTTTTAAATTTGAACACTTCTTGCCAACAAAAAACAGTTTTGATGCAACGCTCATGTGTGTTTGCACGTAAGAACTTTAATGTTAGCTTTAGTTTAGATAGGTTAGGCGACTTGTCGCATTTGTTTTAATTTAAGTAGTGTTTCATGCTCCCCGACAAATTTGTGCTGTCGATCATTAGTGTAGTCAAAAACAATGGGGCTACCTATTCCGTTGCCTGGTACTTTGGTAGACGTGTTATCGGTCAAAAAACCAGGTGGCGCCTTATATAAACATTTTGTAGGTTTTAAGTTAGGTTTTATGTAGGGTAGTTAGGATTTAGATTTTAAGCTGTTACTGTGCTAACAGGCTTTTTTTTAAGTTTTTTCTTTTATGGCTTTGTCGCGATTGTAACGTGCCAAATTGGCACTTAAACATTTTTAGTTTAATTTTGATGTGCGGAAGTTTCGCGCCATAAATTCAAAAGACTCGGTGCGCGTATTTCCGTTACGTCAAAAGCGGGTTGGACGAATAACTTCGCGCCGACGCGTAAAAGACAAAAGTGGGGGAGAAGTGTTTCCGTTAGACGCTTTAACGTGGCTTTTTTGCCTGAACCTTCGAGTGGAGTGGACGTTTTAGGTATCGTATCGTGCCTTTATCTTATCTCTAGTATGTAGATTTCCCTTTTGTTTATCTTTGTTGTCGTTCCTATAAAACCTGATCATCCTGCCGTTCTCTACATATTAGGTAGAAATAATTTGCAGCCGTTGGCCGGACCGTCTTCCACGCTGGAGAACTAATAGGAAGCCATGCCCCGCTGGCATTTTACGCCGGAGCACCATTTCTAATCACTCCGGGATGGAGCCCTGAGATCCCGAGCAGTCAACTTTAACTCAACCCCGCCGGACGTCGGATTTCTTATGTAAGTACTCTCATTGTTAATTTGTCGTTGTTATAAACTGTTGTCTTAAATAAATATTTTCCGTCAATTGCGCATTAAATTTGTGCATTGGTGACGTCATTGACAGATGGGCGCGCCAAATCTGTATAAGATTAGCGCTACCAACTGTTGTGGTGTCTAGTAAACCGCGCTTGCGGTGTTGTATTTACGACTTTTAAATTTTAAGAATTTGCACCTTTAAACTGTAAGACTGCATATAAATTCCCTATAATTCTTGCAATCTAACCATTTTCTCTACATTTTCTATAATTACGTCTAGCCTTCCTGCATTGCGAATAATTTCTTATTGTATGGCTTTGTACCTGGTTCGTCTGATCTTTGTTATCCATAGTTCATAATTTTCTTTCTTTTTATGTATAACCCAAAATATATCTAGCAGCCAGGGTTAAACTGGATTTAACGTTATTCCATTATATTTCTACTTCCTTAGTGTTAGAAATTTTCCCAATATCTTTCAGAAATTCATTTGACTTTTTTCAAATCTATCGTGGATACCTTTCTTTAGTTTCTCAAAGTCAAAGTGCCATTTTCGTTCCTTTTTTCAAATTTTTAATTTTAAGCGTGTTTTTTATAATTACGATGTTGTAGTCAATGTTTATATCTGCTTATGGGTAGCTTCTACAGTCTTTTACTTGATTCCTAAACCGTTGCCTAACTAGAATGTAATCTATTTTATAAAATTCCAATACCTACTGGCATCTTTCAGGTGTATCGTCTTCTATCACGATGTTGAAATAATATGTTTGTGATGGTTAAATTGTTTTTGTCATAAAATTCTACTAGCCTATTTCTCCTGTCGTTTCTCGTGCCTAAACCAAATAACCCTACTACCGCTCCTTCCCTACTCTTACTTCCCACTACAATAAAATTCCCGTAATTATTAAATTTTCATGTTCCTTTACGTATCTTAGTACGTTTTCAATATCTCTGTAGATTGCTTTTACCTCTTCCTAGCTGTAACTAGAGGTGGGCGTGTATACTTGTATTATTACTGTATTTACCGGTTTAGATTCTAATCTAATCATGAGTACTCTTTCGTTTTTTTGTAAGTAGTTTTTTACACAGTGTCCTATTTTTTTTCGCTTAACTTTTCCCACCCCCGAATTCTTTTCCTTTAGTCCTGTATTAATGACTCTAAAGTTTCCGCTCCAAAAATCCCCGTTCCTGGCCACCGAACCTCACTGATCCTTACTATGTCAAATGCAAACTTATTCATTTCTATTTTCAAGTTCTCTAGCTCACCTACGCTTTATACTTCTGACATTCCACGCTCCGACTTGCAAAATCTTCCCTACTCTTTTTTTAGACTTTCCGATTACGTCCTCCGAAGTAGTTTCCTCTCGGAGATTCGTATTTCAACTCTAAAATTTTGTACCCCAGAAAATGCCATCATGATAAATAACAATTTAAGTATGCTTTGTACTTGGGAGGTAATGTGGTGGTTTCCCGTTGCCTTCCGCATCGCAGTAGTGTGTCTTAGAATGTCATACAGACCCCTACGGTCTCTGCCACTAAGTATCGAAAGAGCCGCTACCCTCTTTCAGAGACCTGTCTTAGTCTAGTTCTTTACTAAAAACTCCACTAATTTGATTAAGACTGTAGTTCGGCTTACTAGATCACTGGAACACGCAAGCCATTTTACCCGTTCTAGTAACCTCCATAAAAATTTTGGTGTTCCAGCGGCGCAAAGATGTTACGACAGCTTAATTCACAGTATCTTGTGAATGTGTGTGAAGCACTGGTACACAAAATTTGTGCAGTTTACAATGCTATAAGCAACAAGATGTGAAATTTTTCTAAAACCTCACATAGTGTCAACCAACTTTATTGTAATGGTAGTTCCAGGCACTAAGAACCACATAAGCTCCACTTTTAAGAGTAAAGAAAGACACTTTTCAAAAGTTACTGATAGACAAGGTTTGTTTAAACTTCTTGGACTTGTATGCACCTAAGTTTGTTTTTGCTTTTTTGTCTTAGTGTTTGTTACGTGCCGAAAATCGGCCGTAAACATTCCTGTAAAGTTTTAATTTGTAAGGATTTCGCGCCAATAATTTTAAAAAGGCGTGCGTGTATTTCCGTCACTTTAGACAGTGCGTTTGCGCAAAGGATTACGCAGACGCGGAGTGTGGAAAAAGTGGGGGATTTCCGACTCGTCGGGACTGGTGACCGAGACGTGGACAAATGTAGTTATCTTGGTGCCGCTGTCTTCTCTTTCAGATTATGTAGGTTCTTTTTGCCTCTATTGTCTATCGCTACCTTTACCTTATTCCTTCATCCTGCCTGCAAACAGGAAGAAGAAGACAAATCAAATTTGGATTCAACCGGGGCAACGAATTACCCGCGCCCGAGAAGGAAGCTCAGCTGCCGTCATTATGGCGTAGTGCTGAAAGGAGTCCTGCGGTTATGTGAGTACTTTTCTCGTTTTTTTAGGTGATGTAGTAATTTTGAACTTTTATGTGACGTAATATCTTATTTGTGCATCATTTTGCAATTATTTATCATGGCTACCAACTGACTGTAGTGGCTCGCGTACCTCACCGGCGGGGTTATAATTGTGACGCATCCAACGTGTTTCTGGTTGAATAATTTGTTTCTTTATTTTGTTATATCTTATAATGTACTAATTAAATATATTTATAGTTTTTTCACTTAAAAATAAATAATTATTTGAATTTTTAATAACTGATAACTTAGGAAATATAAGTTGGTAACACTATAGTTACTATGTCAATTATCTTAAATGAAATAACATGAAATGACAGTTGCTATGCTAATTTGGCATGAGTTGCCATATTGATTATTGATTTTTGTGTATTTTTTTTATAAATGTATTGCTAATCCAATTAACTCTTGTAACTTTATAAAAATAGTGTTTCTAATTCAAATTCTTTTAGATTATGAACTAATTTAATTTACCAGGAAGCTGGAATATATATCTTTTGAAAAGTGTTAAATCAACATAACCTAACACTGGTGTTTGGATTACATAAGTTTTTCCTGTAAGTACATTAGTTATAAATTACAATTACCTCCATAAAGAAAATTCCTTCCCAAAATATAAATTTTGTAATTAACTGAGATTTTAGTATACCTTCTATCTTCTAAAACGTTATAGTAACTTTATTTTGTTATATCTGTTGTCTTAAATACTATTTTACAATAAATATCGTCCATCTCAAATCATCGGAATTAATTTACAAAATTCAATCTCGAAACATTCAAGCCGCATCTAATCAGAATGACAGACTTTGCAACTTAAAGCTATACTAGCTCAAGAAGCTAAAGGTTCAGTTATCGCGCGTGTTGTCGCTTCAGACCTAGCTCAAAATACCTTGGAAATTAAACAATCCCTTGACGATATCGCTAATATAGCAAATAGAATTGACCCCGAAGCTACCGAAATTGAACTTAAATGTGTGATATCTCGAATAGCTCACGTTAATCAGCGGATCGAATTGTTGTGCTTATTTAACAATGAACAAGCTGACCAAACTAAACAAACATTCTTATCGGACATTTTGTTACTCGAAGGAACAGTTCTTGACAGGCTTAACTTAGATATAGACACAGATATACCTGTACCTTTGTCGAACCTTGCAATTTCTCAAGCTCCATCATTGGGGAAATCCATACCTGTCTACAAATGGGGTTTAACCTTCCAGGGCTTTGACCCCAAATTTCTTTAATGTATTTCCTTGATAGGGTTAACGATTTCAGGATTTCACGGAATTGTACAGATCAATATTTATTTGTTTCAGCGGGTTAATTATTCTCTGGTTCTGCCTTAATTTGGTATAGAAGTATAAGAAGTTAGATTTCTACTTGGGAGAAATTAATTACGTGTTTGAAACGGGATTTCTTACCGCATGGTTATATCACCGATCTTTGGAAGGAAATAAGAAATTGAACCCAGGGACCCGACGAAAATGTAATTTCTTTTATTACCTCAATAGAAGCTTTATATAGCAGACTAGATTAAGAACCATCAGAATTTGAAATTATCGATCAGTTGCGTAGAAATTTGAATCCATATTTTTTCGAACGTTTAGCGTTACAACACATTTCTTCTTTACCTCAGTTTAAAGACTTATGTCGCTCGCTTCAAGAAGTAAAATTGCGGGTCGATAAATACCGTCCTCCTCCAGAAAAACAATCTGGTTTATTAGAACCTGATCTGGCATGTCAAACTCAACCTTCTCGTAAAGTATCCACTATTAATCTTCCTTCTACCTCTTCAAATAACTCACTTACCTGTTGAATTGCAAAAAAAAGTGGACATAACTATAGCGTTTGCACATACCCCAAAAATATTTTTTGCTATGGTTGTGGTCGCACCAATACCTATAAATCTAAGTGTACGAATTGTAATTCTAACTTTCGCGGAGATATTCTAACCCGGGACGTGAATATCTCAAGGAATCAAAATAATAATCAACACCAACCATTCAACGGACCCAGACGTCAATAAATTTAAAGCATAAAACTACCTCTAACGTTATACCTTTACCTAATATATCTAAGAATGATCTCGCTATCTTGAATTTACAATATAACTTGCCTCCATTATCAGAATTATGTCATACTACCCCGTTAGAGTGGTCCAATTGGCTACAAACCGTTAATCCCTTTTACCATAAAAAGCCTGCTGCCTTACAACTTCGGCGTCGCCGTGGATCAATGTAGTACACGTAAGACTACGGATCCCAAGGTCCCGGGTTCAAATCCCGACACGGCCGACTGCTTGAAAAATGACAGGTGAGCATTTTTCACAAAAATTACGTCCTCGTTCGGATGAGAGGTTAAATGGAGGTCCCGTGTGTGAGTGTTGTCACGCACGTTAAAGATCCCTACCTTGCCTGGAACGGCAAGGGTTCGGCAAAATTCTAAATTTCCAGGCAACAAAAAACTCGCCTCCTGGCCAATGTAGTACCTTCGGGTGGAGCATTGGAAATGTAAATGAACTGCCTTACAACTTCGGCGGCTCCGTGGCATAGTGGTATGTGTATGACTACTACGTCCAAGGTCCCGGGTTCGAATCCCGACACGGTCTGCTTGAAAAATGTTAGGCGAGCATTTTTCACAAAAATACACCCTCGTTCGGATAAGAGGTAAAATGGAGGTCCCGTGTGTGAGTGTTGTCACGCACGTTAAAGATCCCTACCTTGCTTGGAACAGCAAGGGTTCGGCAAAATTCCAAATTTTCCAGGTAAAAAAAACTCGCTTCCTGGCCAATGTAGTACCTTCGGGTGGAGCATTGGAAAAATCAAATGTAATGCCTTACAACTTGTTAAAAAACCCTTTGATATTCGTCCTCATTTACCCATATCGATTGGTTCCTTAAATGTAATAGCTTTACTGGACACAGGTTGCTCATGTTTCCTTATAAATAACGAAGGCCTACAGCAATTATCTAAACAAAACATTAAAATTCAAGTTGTCCCCGAAAAAACTTCCCTAAATTTAGCTGACGATAATCAAATATATGTAACGGGTTCCCTTAAACTAAAAATTCGTGTAGAATCACTTGAACGTGACGTTCCATTTTTGATCGTACCTACATTAGCTTATCCATTTTTACTAGGTGTAGATTTCTGTAAACTTTTTAATTTATCACTCTAGTTTCAAGATTTTTCTTGGCAAACTTCTCTTAAAACAAACTCCTGTGCATCTGCGGAAATATCTAATAAAATTTCTCTTACCGATTCTCAAAATGTAATTCTTAACTCTACAATCGACAAATTTCGTAAACTAAATACGTCTGAACTTGGTTGCGTTACTACTGCAACACATATTATCTCTACAGGTGATGCCCTCCCTTTTAAACAACGTCAATATCCGTTATCGCCTGCATTACAAAAGCATTTGCATTCCGAAATAGATAAAATGTTACAATCTGGTGTTATCTTTCCCTCAAATTCGCCATGGATGTCTCCCGTGTTATTAGCCCGCAAGAAAAATTACGAATGGCTTGTTAGTTTTGATGGCAGAAAGCTTAATTCTGTAACTATGTCGGATGCCTACCCTCTATCTCGAACTGACTCGATTTTAAGCCGACTTCGAAACGCTAAATTTATCTCATCTATCGATCTTAGGCAAGCTTTTTATCAGATACCCCTTGACCTACCCTCTCGTCCTAAAACTGCACCGTGGTCTTTTTGAATATAATTTTTTGCCATTTGGTCTCTGTAACGCACCACAAACCTTACAAGGTACTATGGATCAAACGTTAGGTCCTATCTTACATCAGGAACGTGCCTTTGTATTTTTAGATGATATATTAGTTATCTCAAGTTCCTTTGACGAACATATTGCTACACTGAATGAAGTTGCTGAACGCCTAAATGCAGCAGGTTTTAAAATACATTGGGAGAAATGTCAATTTTGTTGTTCATTCCTTACATTTCGTGGTTTGATTATCGATGGAACTGGTCTACGGGCAGATCCTGCTAAAGTCGACGCGATTACTAAATTTAAAACACCCAAAACTGTTACAGAAATTAAACGTTTAATAGGAATGATTAGTTATATTCGCATCTTTTTACCCAACCTTTCAACTATATCTACACCAATTACCGCTCTAATTAAAAATAAAAAGAAATCCCAAACTATCGAGTGGAATTTAGAAGCTCAACAAGCTTTCGAACAAATTAAAACGTTAATCACTTCAGCATCTATCTTAATCTCGCCCAATTTCGATGAAAAATTTTATATACAAACCGATGCCTCACTTACTGGTTTAGGTGCAATGTTGTTTCAGGTGAGCAATAAATTAGAACATCCTATCGCTTATGCAAGTCGTGCCTTAACTTCTGCTGAACAAAAATACTCAGCTACCGAACGTGAATTATTGGGAGTTATCTTTGGCATCGAAAAATTTAGAGGATATGTTGAAGGTACACATTTCACAGTAATTACTGATTGTGCAGCCCTCACATGGTTAAATAACTTAAAACAACCCGCTGGTCGTTTGGCAAGATGGAACTTGCGTATCTCTCAATTTACCTTTGACGTTAGGCATTGACCCGGCAAATTAAATATCGTACCTGATGCCTTATCTTGTGATGTCGTCTCTCTTAATCTTCCACATTTAATTCCTGATGCCTAGTATCTTAATATGACTAAAGAAGTTTCTGAAAATCCCGATAAATCTCCTACCTTCCGTGTAACGAATAATAGACTGTATAAATTTGTATCTTCCTCACCCCGAAAAATATCTAACATCCCTGAATGGAAACTTGTTGTCCCTACCGATAACCGCAGTGAGGTTCTTAAATTGTGTCATGATAATCCTATAGCTGCTCATCTTGGTGTTACGAGAACTCTAGCTAAAATATCTGAATTATATTATTGGCCCACATTAAAACAATCTGTCTGTCGTTATATTAGGAACTGTAAAATTTGTGGTTCTCAAAAGAGCTCTCAAGAGGCTCGTTCTGGGTTAATGGGTAACTTTAAACGTGTATCTTACTCCTTTCAATTAATATTGCTTGACTTATTAGGACCTCTCCCCCGATCGAAAAAAGGTAACGAATATCTTTTAGTTGTCACCGATTGGTTTTCTAAATTTGTTATGGTGCAACCATTACGTAAAGCTACATTTGCCGCTATAATTAAATTCCTATAACAAAATGTATTTCTTATCTTCGGTGTTCCTCAGATTATTCTTTGTGACAATGGGGCACAATTTATCTCAAAAGATTTTCAAAATTTTGTTAAATGCTACAAAGTGCAAAAAATTTGGTTTAACGCAAAATACCATCCCCAAGTAAACCCTACCGAAAGAGTAAATAGAGTCTTAATTACTGCTATCTCTTCCTATATCGATTCAGACCATACTACATGGGATGAAAATATTTTTAAAATTGCTCAAGCTTTGCGTACATCTAAACACGAAGCAACCCAATTCACTCTATCATTCCTTGTTTTTGGAAGATTTACCCCAATCGATGGTAGTTATTATGGTTTAGTTCCTGACTGTTCGCGCCATTTCGCTCTCCCAACGTGATATTTGTTATCAAGCCAGACAAAAATAAGGAATAACATAATTAAGACAGAGTCGATAAACAACCACCCGCGAACGCGAACGTGTTTCATTAATTCTCAATATTACTTTCTATAATGTCTTCCTACCATAATCATTTCCTTACTCCGTTCCTATTTACTTCTAGCCAGAAACAGTACTGAAAGATGCCGCGTTAGTGCTCCAAATGTTGTGCTTCGGTAAGTGCTTTTAAGTATTTATGTGACTTTGTATTCAAAATCTATGTTTCCTTTCTTTTACTCTATACAGTCCACGCTCTACCTTACAACCCCTGGTTTACTGCCTACTGCACTCCAGGCAATTTCTATTTGCGTCCCTTGTCGTTCCAATAGGCGCAAACACTGACGATACTAACGTAATTGAATTTGACAATAAAGTACGCTGGGACAAAGACCAACAAACATTACCTTCTATCTATCAATTAACGCCGGGTGCAGGGATGCACCCAAATGCTTTTGCCGGTCCCTCGTGCAGTTTATTGCAAACGGGGCTGCTTCACAGGTCGCCCTTTTTAGGGGGCACGAGAAATTCCCATGTAACGGCTCCAAGGAGCCACTCTATCGTTATCTTACCTATTGGCTTTGATAATAACTTGAGTTAATATCTTTATCTTATTTATTATCTTTGATAATAACTTTACCTTAATATCGTTATCTTACCTATTATCTTTGATAATAACTTAAGCTTAATATCGTTATCTTATTTATTATCTTCGATAATAACTTAAGATTTTGTTTTATCTTTTTTATCTTCCTAACGTTTGGTATTTATGACCAGACGTAGGAATTATTTTTTTGAATATTGAGTGAAAAAGCTAACCTGATGGTAGCCATGTAATTTGTTAGGTTAGTAATGTAAGGAATTAGTAAGACGGTACTTTTGGTAAGTTTGTAGATTCACAATCATGTCATGGACAAGTTTTGATGTGTATTGTTTATAAAACCAGAGTACCAGTACGTAAAAATTTGCTAGAGTGTAGAGTAACTCACTCGTTTGAACATTTTGAAATTTGGACATTTTTTTGCCAACGAAGAAACAGTCTAGATGCAACGCTCATGTGCGTCTGCCCTTAGAAAATTGTAATGTTAGCTTTAGTTTAGTATATAGGTTAGGCGACTTGTCGCATGTGTTTTAGTTTAAGTAGTGTTTCATGAACCCCGACAAATTTGTGCTGTCGATTATAACTGCGCCGCATCAAAGACTCGTGTGTGCACTTTTCCGTTTCCTGGTAATCCGAAAGACGTGTTATAGGTCGGAAAAAACCAGGTGGCGCCTTAAATAAACATTTTGTAGGATTTAAGTTAGGATTTATGTAGCTTAATTAAGATTTAGATTTTAAGATGTTACTGTGCTAACAGTCATTTTCTTTTTTTAAGTTTTTTCTTTTATGGCTTTGTCGCGATTGTTACGTGCCGAAAATCGGCCGTAAACATTCCTGTAAAGTTTTAATTTTTTAGGATTTCGCGCCAATAATTTTAAAAAGACGTGCGTGTATTTCCGTCACTTTAGACAGTGCGTTTGCGCAAAAGATTACGCAGACGCGGAGTGTGGAGAAAGTGGGGGATTTCAGACACGTCGGGACTGGTGACCGAGACGTGGACGAGTGTAGTTATTTTGGTGCAGTTGCCTTCTCTTTCAGGTTATGTAGGTTCCCTTTGCCTCTATTGTCTATCGCTACTTTTACCTTATTCCTTCGTCCTGCCTGCAAACAGGAAGAAGAAGACAAATCAAATTTGGATTCAACCGGGGCAACGAATTACCTACGCCCGAAAAGAACAATGAAGCCCAGCTGCCGTCATTATGGCGTAGTGCTGAAAGGAGTCCTACGGTTATGTGAGTACTTTTCTCGTTTTTTTATGTGATGTAGTAATTTTGAACTTTTATGTAACGTAATATCTTATTTGCGCATCATTTTTACAATTATTTATCATGGCTACCAGCTGACTGTAGTGACTCGCGTACCTCACCGGCTGGGTTATAATATGTTTACACATTATACCTAGATGTGGTTCCTTATGAAAATCAAAATTTCGTTCTTCTATTTGTCGCATGAAAAATGTTAGGCAGGCTTGTTCGCATGTGAATTTCTTAGAGTATTTTTGGAAACCACGATGCACAAAATTTGTAGGGACATGTTTTACCAGCAACACTGTCATAAAAAACAGAGTAAGATATTTTTGGAAATCGATAGTCTAAAAATGGCGCTCTCAAATTACTTTCTAGCATCGTCCATCGTCAGAAAGTTTTTTCAGTGCCCACCTTTACAATAGACATCGGTTTGCCACTCTCCAAACTTCCAATACCATTGCCGCACAAAGTTGTCATTCATGAGGTTTTTCTTCTCCATACCTACATGTGATTTTCCAATGTTCCACCCGTTGGCCAGGAAGATTTTTTTTTAACTGGAAAATTTGGAATTTTGCCGGACCCTTGTTGTTCCAAGCAAGGTAGAGA
This sequence comes from Platerodrilus igneus, assembly GCA_036346225.1. Classification (NCBI taxonomy): domain Eukaryota; kingdom Metazoa; phylum Arthropoda; class Insecta; order Coleoptera; family Lycidae; genus Platerodrilus; species Platerodrilus igneus. Next base: position 5,025,523 of record JARFIW010001680.1, read on the forward strand.
TCTTTAGCATGCATGACAACACTCACACACGAGACCTCCATTTTACCTCTCATCCGAACAAGGGTGTATTTTTGTGAAAAATGCTCGCCTAATATTTTTCAAGCGGACGGTGTCGGGATTTGAACCCGGGACCTTGGGCGTATTAGTTACACAGGATGATCATTTTCTAAATCTTCTTGACCTTAATCTTGAAGGTATCGAAGTCCAAGCAAGCCTCCTATTGGTGAGGAGGACTTCGATTGTAGTAGCTACGTTAAAACAGCAGTTTGTAGTTGCTAACAGGCATTTTAGGCCATTTTCTTCATGGGACTTGGCAGTTAATTAACAGCTTTCTTATTTTTGCTAAATATAGGTGGCATTGTCTAGATTGCTATTTCTGTAGTTACTAAACTCAATTCAGAAACCTGTTTTTATTCTGGAGTTGACTCTGTTGTATAGCTTCATGAATATACTCAACTTTATTTCTCCTCAACAAGCTAACCACTTCGTGAGCTTATCTTATAACAGAATTAGAAAAAATGTTTCTATCATTTTACGAAAAGTTGCCGGTTCACGGTGATTTGAATACGGCGTCGCCGTGGATCAGTGTAGTAAGCGTAAGACTACGGATCCCAAGGTCCCGGGTTCAAATCCCGACACGGCCGACTGCTTGAAAAATGACAGGTGAGCATTTTTCACAAAAATTACGTCCTCGTTCGGATGTGAGGTTAAATAGTTAAATGTGAGTGTTGTCACGCACGTTAAAGATCTCTACCTTGCCTGGAACGGCAAGGGTTTGGCAAAATTCTAAATTTCCAGGCAACAAAAAACTCACCTCCTGGCCAATGTAGTACCTACGGGTGGAGCATTGGAAATGTAAATGAACGGTGATTTGAATACTCAATTTTTGAAAACATCCTGACCAATGGACGTACACGAGAAACACTCCGACTGAAATATAGCTTGCTTTAGACTAACCGTAAGTTGTAATTGAAAGGGGTTTTAATGTCTACTAATCGCAGGAAGTTTAAACCTTGGGAAAACCTTAGTATAAACTTTGCTCACTCTCAGAAATCTATATCATATCAAACCTATCCATAAAGATTTTCTTATCCAAAAACTAGGACTTTGAATGTATGAACCTATACTTCAAAGCTGTATTGATATAATTCGTCTATTAAAAATCGTTGGTATTACCTTTAACGACACATTTCAATGAGCAGGTCTTTATTAATCCAAAGAAGTGAGAAAGATGAAGGTTGTAATTAAATACCCTGAAAGTGCCTAAAGTGAAGTATTCTTTTAGGATAGTCCTTTGTTAGAAAATAATCGTCAAATTTATCTCAATAGATGCCAGAGAATTTATCATCGCTTTTTTTTGCAGCTATCAAAATTAAATAATTAAGTTAACCGATAGTCAGGGTTTAAAAATAATTAAAAAGTGCGCATACTCACATGCAAATACCAATATGCAAACAACTGTGCACACGATTGCAAGTCCTAGGTTAAGTATGTTCATTTCAGAGGCAATGGCATCTTTATCTTTCGAATAGTGAATCAACACCGTAGGTAGATAACTGCCCAATGTGATTCCAATCTGAAAAAAATTTTCGAATTAGTTTACGTTCAACAGTGCATTTTCCACACATTTAAACAACCACATAAACATACAAGAAAACATTGGACTATATAAAGGGATTTTATAAACAGAAAGCATTAAACTTTGATAGGTCGGACATATCGAGATACTCAAAATTATGTGAGTCAGAGATGGTCATTAAATAAAAAATGTATTTATCTTAATGTAGCTAAGATAAATGTTTAAAATATATAGGCATCTAAGTTTTTAAAAGTGCACATTGATCGACTTCTAATAAATGCTTTCAACTTTAATTAATAAACATGACGTATTTGTATAAACAGTTTCCCCACTCAATTACCCAGTGTTAAAGCTTCACAATATATTACTAAATAAAATAAAATAGAGTAAACCACAAATATTGTTTATAATTTTGAAAATTTGCTTTGTGTACACAATTCAAATCTTTTAAGAAACATATAAACTGGCGTTATGTAGACGGGTTCTGAAAATCGATTTCCGAGCACTCGTGTCTGAACGTATACGTTGGTGACGTCCAGAGTTATTAAGAACACAATTTTGTATTTCTGAGTATTTTTTTAACAAACGTGAGTTATGTATCCCACAATGTGTGTATGTAAAATAAAATAAAAGTTATTGGAAATTATTAAAAGTTGTTAAAGCAATTATTAAGTCAGGTGCAACAATGTAATTCAAGAATAATTAAATAAAGGTTACTAACAGTTGTGAGAACGGATGCAATACATTGTATTCCAGACGATAGTGGTACTGCAGGAGACAGGTCCCAGATGGTTAAGAACCGTGATTACCTAGAAAGTAAGATTGTTACGTTGTATAATGAATAGGATTAAGAAGTAAGCAGACATGAGCTCTGCAAGTTCCCACAGACATGTGAGAGGCAGAGACAACATAAATACCCCGGGAGCCCCATGTCAGTCAGTCAGTCTCAAGTATTTCAGCTTTAACATTGCAGTTTGCTTAGGCTACTCACTCATATTAGTTCAATTATTAATTATTTTTCGACTTAGAGTAATTTTAAACCAGTTTGCTAAAATTCCATATTTAACATCTGTTGAAAAATAAATAAATTGTTACGAAGTTTTAGAAGAAGTTTTTAAAAGCACCGCTCTCAAGGCTCGAAACGTAACTGGCGTAGTCGGTAGGATCCAAAAGGGCACTACGATGCCAAAAATCGGAAGACTCGTGACCAAGAATTTCAATTCCCAATTCTGGAAGAACCCAAACAAATTTGGAAGAGGTACAAGCATCGACCAAAACCAACCAGACAAATTTAGAACAGGTACAAGCATCGACCGAATCCAAAGAAACACAACGTGGACGAAGTACAAAATCGACTAAGCTCACAGCCAGAAAACCAACGATGAAAATAATGTAAGTTCATTTTCCTTAAAACCAATTGATTTTGACAAATTATTTGATATTAGCTAGTAATAGAAAAATTTTTACTATTTTATGTATGTGCAGATTTTTTTTACTTATTGCAATTTATGCCATTTTCTGAAAATAATTTACGCAACTATTAAGAGAAATTATTTTTAAACGAGAAAACTAAAAAGTACAATTATTACGAATTATTAATTAATACAAAACTTAACTGGCGCGCGAATTATTGAAACAAAACGAAAACGATTTTAAATTCAAATATAGAACGTAACTAATTTTTACAAATTTATTAACAAAAGCTTAATGTACAAACACAATAACGATTAATTATAGAAACGATTTATTTAAACGTAACCTTCATTGCACTTCTATAAATTAAACACTCCTAGTGTATAAATTATAGACGCACTTTGTAATTATTATTATTAAAGGTAACTCATTGTAAATTGAAACAAATTGTGCAAATTTATAGCGCGATTCTCATATAAATTACTACCGAAAACCTTCATCATTGAATAAAAACCATTCAGTACGAATATATTTAATTATCGCAAAACAACTACTGAAAAGATTCATTTAAAAACGCGCATCGCAACTTTATAAATATCTACATCACTGAAAAGACTTATTCAAACGTGACATTTTATGATTAAATATTTCAGTACAAAGTAATTAATTGTAAAAGACGCAATTTATTTAATTTATCACCGACTGAAAACAAAATCTTTCAGGAGACTTAATACTTTATAATTTAAAACAATTTATTATATAAATTATAAAAGAGATTTTGTTGCAATTACTTTAACAAAACGGTAGACTGAAAGCTAGCAAACTCTATAATTAGACATTCAAGATGACGAGACAATACAATTACAGATAAGCATCTTATACACTTATCAATTACAACACCTACAGAGACGAGATAATTAAAGCAGACTCAATTAATCAGCAGGAATAAAATAAGATAGTAACTAACGCAGAAACATACAAAGCATGATGCAAATTATTGCAAGAATATTAATTCCATAGAAACCTTTCAGAAAATTTAAACCCGTGACAACTTTAACATTCGCGAAGTATATAAATAAACGAATTCAAGGCTACAGCAATCAATCATACATTACCGAACACAAAACCCCGCAATTTAATTAAAGCACTTCCTTAAATAACCCGACATAATCCAAACTGAAAATTAACAAAACCAAATTAAAAGGTAACAGTACAAACCGCGAAAAAAATTTCAATTTTTACAAAAATTCGAAATTAATTAAAACCGAAAGTAACTATTAATTATTAGAACAACCTTTAAAAATCATGAGTTTAAATATGAAAATTTATCTTGAAAACATACCTAATTTCAACGGAGATCAGGCTTTGGCAGGAAATTACATTACAGCGTGTGAAATATTTTTGAAAACCGTCTACAAACCTGGAGACAACGAAAGAAATTTATTACTTTTACGCTTGGTAATAAGCAAACTGACCAGACGGGCAGTAACACTAATAGCCAGCCGAGATAACTTAGAACAGTAGGAGAACTTTAAACGCATATTGATTGCATATTTTAGCGATCAACGCAACATAAAATATCTAATCCGCGACCTAATAAACCTTAGAATGGAAAATAACCAATCCCCGTATCAATTCGGAATGAAATGTCAAGACGTAAGGAGTTTAATCTTAACAAAATTAAAAATCGAAATACTTGACTAAAATATCCGACTTTTATAGACAAAAATGTATAATGAAATGGCACTGGACATCTACATAAATGCACTACCAGAAGAACTATCAGATAAAATCAGATTCCAACATCCCCAAAATTTAGAAAAAGCCATTAATATGATAATAGAAGAAGAAGACGTCATGTACTATCAAAACAGGCTATATAACCCCAATGCGAATAAAAGTTATTCACCAATAGAAACCATGCAAGCCGCAAGACAAACAACCACCCAACCAAAATTCACTCCATTTAACGCACAAATGAACCAACCGCGAAGTAATAACTCAAATTTTAGTAACACAAATTTTAAAAATCAATTCAAACAATTTCGAAGACGAACATTCAACTCAGATTTTACGAAGCCCGTATTCACACCAAGATTCCACAGAAATATGAACCAACAAAGACCAGCATTCAGCGCGAACCCTATTAGAAATACACCAATAACAAATAATAATAGCAACCCTAACAATTACTACAAACCAACCCCTATGGACACCTCATCTGGTAACACCAGACAAAACACAAAAATAACGCACATTCGACCCAGCCATAACCAAAAACGAAACTTTACATCCGAAGAACTATTTCACCAAGAAGTAGAAGAATTTGACAATGACCAGAATAATTACATTCACACCAGTACAAACAATGAATCAAACCAATTATGAACGTGACGAACCATGCAAAAATTACGAGGAAGACGAGGAAGAAAACGCATGCTCAAATTTTCAGATAGACCGATTTATAAACGATCAAACCTAATAAATTTAAATAATATTAATCACCTAGTATTACCATATATAGAAAGACCCCATGCAGAACTTAAATTACTAATCGATACCGGATCCTCAAAAACACTAATTAGCCCCCGAACCGTAAAAAAACATTATTTAGACTTTGTAGAAAGAGAACCCTTTAAAATTAAAATTGCCCATCAAACGTCCCTACACCAATTCATAGCTAATATACCCTTACCAAAAACTTTTAACGTAAAAATGAAACACAAATTTTGTATTTTTGAATTCAACGATAAATACAACGGACTAATAGGAATGGACCTTCTAAGAAAACTAGGAGCTAACATTGATATAAAAAACAGTTTATTAAGAACGAAACACAGACAAATCCCCATTAAATTTCAAAATACCCAAGCCGAGCAAAAATAAACGATAGATCCCCGAACAGAGAAAAAAATAAAAATCCCAGTACATTCAAAAATTAAGTAGGAATAATTAATCACATAACTTTTCAACAAGGAGTAGAGACCCCAACCGCCTTAGTACAAATAAAAGATAATTATGCCACTAAGACGATTCTAAACTCAAATAACTACCCCGTAGAACTATCATTAACAAACCCAATTAACGTGGAAGAAATAAATTTTAACGAAATTGAAATAGATGAAAATTTAGAAAACGAGTACAACCCCGTAGAACACGACAAAATGTTAAGAGAAAATTTAAGCAACATACAACATTCGCTTCAATACTGACATTAACAAAGCAGAGCGGAGAGCAATTAAAAACTTATGTTATGAATACCGCGACGTTTTCCATTGTGAAAGAATACCCTTAATCTTTACCAATACTGTTGAACATAATATAGAACTAATAGATAACCAACCCAAAGCATACAGACTACCTCAGGCAAGCCAGGAAGAAGCCGACTGACAAGTAGCAGACTTATTAGAACAGGATATCATACAACATTTCAAGTCACCATGGAGCAGCCCCGTATTAATAGTACCCAAGAAATTAGACACCTTAGGCAAGAGAAAATATCGAATGGTAATAGATTACAGAAAATTAAACGAAAAATCGAAAATGACAAATATTCACTACCAAATATCACCGAAATTTTAGACAAATTAAATAAGTGTCAAAAGTTTTCAACATTAGACCTTGCATCAGGATATCACCAAGTAGAAATGAACGAGAAAGATACATCGAAAAGCGCATTTAGCATACCTAGAGGACATTATGAATATAAACGAATGCCATTTGGACTAGAGACGCACCCGCTACTTTTCAATGAGTCATGGATAATATATAACGAGGAATACACAACGAGAAATGTCTTGTGTACCTAGACGACATCATAGTTTATTCAACGTCACTGATAGAACACATAGAAAGATTAAGAAAAGTATTCGAAAGATTAAGAAAGGCACATTTTAAAGTACAACTAGATAAGAGCGAATTTTTACAAAAGGAAGTATCATTTTTAGGACATATAATAACACCCCAAGGAGTTATGCCAAACCCTGATAAAACGAACGCAGTACTAAATTACCCCCTACCAAAAACGAACAAAGAAATTAAAGGATTTTTAAGACTTAGTGGTTACTACCGCAAATTCATTAAAGGTTACGCACAGATAACCATGCCCCTGACAAATTGTTTAAAGAAAGGAAATAAAATTTAATACACCCCACAATTGATTAAATGCATACTCACGAATCACCCCGTATTAGAATACCCAGATTTTTAGAACTATTTATATTGACAACAGACGCATCAAATGTAGCATTAAGCGCAGAACTAAGCCAAGGAAAAGTAGGTAGCGATAAACCCATCAGCTACGCATCCAGAACCCTAAACGAGACTGAACAGAAATACAGTACAATAGAGAAAGAAGTATTAGCCATAATTTGGGCAACGAAATATTTCAGACCATACCTTTACGGACGAAAATTCTATATATACACCGACCATAGACCATTAGTATGGCTATGCAAACTTAAAGAACCTGTGACGTACATTGCCGTAACTTAAAAAAAACAAGAAAAAGAAAAAAAGGATGACCGGGCTCAATCGGTGAGTGGGCGGGGTTTATACCTATAAGTAAGTAAAGGAGAGCCTGAAAAAAATAGAAAAAAAATATATACACTCACTCATTCACACTCAGAATAAAACGTACAAAGGAAAAAAGAACTTATAATTAAACAAAATATTTACATAACACAGTAAAAAAAATTATTCATGAAAATGGCGAGCTGTAGTTTTTAGGTAATTACCCCCTGACATTAATTAGTTAAAAAAAGCCAAACGCAACCCTAAAAACCACAGCTCTAGATAATCGTAACTATAAATTTAATCTATATTTACAAACATGATGGCAACAACATTTTCAAATGTGCCAGCAAGTCTTTAAAACGTTTTTACGTAAATAAGTAGTCTATTTTTAGTGATTTATAAACAAATAGTAAAGCAGTAATAAAAGAGCAGTAAATACCAAAATAGTTCAATAATTTTCATATATAAGAATTAAATTTAGAAATGCCATATTTGAATGGCAAAACCCCAGGCGTTCTGGTTCCAAAGTAAGAAACGAATACAAAGAAAAACTTACCCTCGAGTTGCTGACGTCGTGGTTGAGTCACTCGCTGGTCCACGTCAGCGAGTAGGTAGGCCTACGCCCAGGAAGAACGCGTTTGGCCTCCCATTACCAGAAGAAACGACAGCCCAAGGGATTAACGTGTCCCCCGCAGGAAGCTAGAATAATTACGAACAATAAATTAATAACCGAAAAGTACCGTTTTATAAACCCTAAATACTCACCACGCTATATAATGCGTGCCAGAAATTTGCATAACAAAAAACCGAACAAAGCAAAGCAGGACGGATGTTTTCTTGTTGCTATTCAAACAGAAAGTAAATATTACATTTGTTTAGTTAACGCACCAAAGCTCAACGTAAACTTGTCGTCAAGGAAAAAAAACAGGAAAACCCTAATTTATTGAAACAATTTCTCCAAATTCTTTAAAACGGGAAAACACACCAGCCTTATTTATTGAATACTTGGAAAGACGCCTATCTAATTATGGCGTAAATTCCACGGTAAAAAATTCTTAGAAAGGATATTTATTTTTCTAATGAGCAGTAAGATTTATCAAGTAAAATATATAGGATATTTAGTATTAATTACAATACAATTTTAAACACGCGAAAGGGTTATTTTAATTTTCGGAATTAATTTTCGTGTTTAGCGCCAAAGCAATTTAAGTTAAAAATTATTGCATATAAACTAATCAATTATTTACGAAAATGAACGTAACAAACCAAACTCAAAATTACAACGATGGAGAATCAGACTAGAGGAATACGATTACGAAATTATATACAAAAAGGGAATTTATAACAATAACTCAGACGCCCTAAGTAGAATACTACTCAACGTACTAAAAACAGAATCAATTATAGGAAACGTAGACGAAACGGAAATAAGAGAAGACCCAGACCATAGGAATATGCATCAAGCCGACGGATACTTAAAACAAGATACCGACTATGTAGCTTGTAGCAAAAACTTTCTAATGGGTATAAGTAAAATTATAATATAGCGTACTTATTGTAGGAAGGTAAAATATATAGGATGGTGTATGAGGACTAACAACAGAAACTATGTGAACGAGTAACGAAATAAAAAGAATACGGTTTAATACACCGTCAAAAAGTGAATGTAACATAATTATATAATCTACAGTAAGTATAAAGAAAAAAATAAAACACAAACAACATGCCCAAGTTTACGTAAGAAAAAAGGGGACAATCAATTGTCTTCAAAAAATTTTTTATGACATTTGCGGTTCTATTATAAGTACCTAAGTGGGTTATATTTCATAAGAATTTGGTATGTAGATTTTTTTTTTGTATATGGATAATTTGAAAACCTTATGCGGTCGAATTCTGATTAAATTTGTTTTGGTCGTTCAACAGACAATTTCTAACGATATCTTAAGTATTCTGCGAACAGAACCTATTAAATATTTTGCCAGGCAGCATCTGCAAAATATTCTAAGAACATGGCTTGCAGGCAACAGCCAATTAAAGAAAACAAAAGACCTTAATAAAGTATAATGATTTCTATGAATTTGTCACATAAGACGCCGTCCGTTCAAATGGTAAGGTAAGTTTACAACCATTCTTTCAGCACTATGGAAAAAAGCATAAAACCGGTTGCCTAACTCTTATAAAAACGATAGCGATTTATTGTTTTCGAATTACATAGAATCAATTAAAGAAGCGACGGTTTATTACCTATAAACGTGAGCCAACTGAACACGTTTCAGGTAACGAAATAGCTTTTCTTATTACTATTAGAAGCGTTTGTATAAAGTAATATAACAACACATACATACAAACTACTCTGACAACTCAAAACGAAAATCGTTAGATAAACCAAAATCTGAATTATCACTAATATTAACACGTAGGAAATTTATCTCCACATCATTTGTGGACCGTTTCACATTTTTTTAATGAAACGCCTACAATTCCGGTGACGCAAATGACACGATGTGGCATGAGATGCAAGACTATGACAAATTCGTTTTATATGCGATATTAAACCTTTTTTCCAATGGTTATTGCCACAAAAAAAACACTCAATTTTATTCTCTCACAACCATTCGATTTTACTTAATTTGAGCTACAGGCACAAAATGAAGAGTCAAAAACCGTCCAATCCCGTAAAATATACCAAAGTAGACAACAAAAAAATATACCAAATTCAAATAACTAAACACGACAACGAGGAACAAATAATTAAAATTCTAAAAGAATAACGAAATAACATTTTTAATAGAAATCCCAATAGTAAAAAGTATCAATTATAATTACTATCATTTATTTGCTTTTTCAATGAAAATTACTAGCATGTATCAAGTTATCGTCCCTAAAACCAATGAACTAAGATATGGTTATACAAACGAAAAATGTACCGAGGTAACGCCAAATCAATATCTATGCCAATCGTTAACAACAACCATCCAAGAAGACAGCCCTTGCGAAGTACAATTACTAAAATTTTCAAATCATTACAAAAACTGTGAAGCAAAACCCGTACAAATCACCAATATGAAAATTCAAAGGTTACAGAAAACAAATGGATTGCCATATTTCCAACAGAAGTATTAGCAATCGTCCACTGCAATCAAGACGAGAATAATCTAGCACTAACCGGAAGCAAATTAATCACCCTTAAAGAAGACTGTTATTTAAAATTGAAAAACGAAATGGTCAGAGTTTATCAAGATCCCATAGCAACCAAGAAACTCGCAAATTTACTAGAGCTACAATTCAAAACAACACAAACCAAAGATGAAGAAATAACCAAGAAACCCATGCAACTAGAACACTTACACTTAAACGAACTCAACCACGCCATAAAATTAATGGACAATTCTAAAGAACACTTAAGTGAATTAGTGCACAAGCTACACTATGACAATATAAGCGTTTGGACAATTTTATTTATCATTTTACTGATTTTTCTAATTATATATGTATTTTACAAAATCTATCTTAGATATAAGAATAAAAAAAACAATTTTATACTTAAGGAAACGAAGCTAAATAAAGAAACAAATATACCCTTAGAGACAATAAATTTTAAACAATGAATTTTATGAATTTAAAAATTAAGCAAAGAAAACCTTAATTTTTTATTTAGTTCGGGAGGAGTTATGTATCTCCCATCTATGTATGTATAATAAAATAGAAGTTATTAAAAATTATTAGAAATTGTTAAAGTAATTATTAAGTCAAATCCAACAATGTAATTCAAGGATAATTAAATAAAGGTTATTAACAGTTATGAGAACGGATGCAATACATTGTATTCCAGACGATATTGATACTGCAGGTGGCAGGTCACAGACGGTTAAGAACCGTGATTATCTAGAAAGTAAGATTGTTACATTGTATAATGAATAGAATTAAGAAATAAGCAGACATGAGCTCTGCAAGTGCCCACAGACGGGTGAGGGGCAGGGACAACATAAATACCCCGGGAGCCCCAAATCAGTCAGTCATTCTCAAGTATTTCAACTCTAACATTGCAGTTTACTTAGGCTACTAACCCATATTAGTTCAATTATTAATTATTTTTCAACGTAGAGTAATTTTAAGCCAGTTTGTTAAAATTCCATATTCAATATCTGTTGAAAAATAAATAAATTGTTGCGAAGTTTTGGAAGAAGCTTTTAAAAACACTGCTCCCAAGGCCCGAAACGTAACTCATGTACACGCTCCTTGTACGATCACGTGATCCAGTAGCTAGGGGTTTCGTTACATTCTGTGATGCATTCATATATCCTTTTGCTTTCATTCGTGTAGCTTTCATCATCCTTTGAACGTTGAAATAAACTTGATCTCCCTTCCACGGTGGCAAATTTCGGTGAACGATTTAATTGGTACGTTCTTGGCATTTCCTTTAATTAATAAAGTTTGACATTTACCCTAGCAAAGAACTAGCTACGGGTGCATTCTTACAAAATTCTTAGTTTATATAAAAAAAAGGTTACTTATGTAATATTTTATATAATTATTGTGAACTTGCCTGATTTCCAATTACTGCTAATCCACAAGCTAACGATGTTTGTTCTGCAGCAAACCAAGCTGATGCAATCTGAGATGGTTGCAGAATTATCAACACTTGAAACACTCCAATTATACATTGGGCTATCATTACAACCCAGTACCGGTCAGGTGCAACCGAACCAACTTTAATCCAAGACGCCGCGCACACTCCAACCATTGCTGTAAGAATAGATCCTCGAAGTCCCTTTGCTTAGTATTAGTTATAATCCAGATAAATAAATTATACTTACAATTTTATTTGTTATGTGCATTGTGGGTAATGAACATGGTGCATAGAGTAATAGTATGATCATGGCGCTCCAATCTACAGCTTCATATGATACTCCATAGAATTCCACTACTATATTGGCAATAATATTAAATTGTAAATAGTGAAATATCAAACATGCATAACATGCTATAAATAAAATTAGCATCAACCATCGTTTTTTGTACACTATGAGATTTGATGGAATTGTGCTGGAAGTATTCGAAATTTCTGGTAATTCACCTGTAATAGAAGAGAGTATTTAAGAAAGTGCAAGTCAAATTTGTTGTTATACTTTTTAATAACCTTTTTAATAACTTTTAAAATTTTTACTGTAGCAGCTCCGTAAAATGCATCCATAAAAGTGGTATTCTAGAACGTATATTTTAGACTGTTGTTAAAAATAAATTTTTTAGAGGATAAAAATCCTCTTATAAAGGGTTAAAAGTACATATGACTGTGTGAAGACACAAATTGCTCTCAATAATCTAGGCATAAAATCATAAAACCAAACAGCGTGCTATGATAATGAGGTGCAGAAATAATGGAATTAAGCATAGAAATCGTGTAAAGAAATTAGAGTTTACATAGGTTTGTGTTATGAGAGCATAGAGTTTACGCGCTAAAAACGTCTTTGATTATGAACTTTTGTAAAGTTTTCTAATTTGTAAGTATTTTACTGTCTCTCAGGTTAATTTTTTTTTATTTAATATTCTTTATATTGTTGCGAGCTACTATTAGGCAACCCGTCAAACACACAAACGCCATAAGCAATGTATGTACCACAGGGGCCTCCAACCTTCTAGTATATACCGAAGTATGAATCACCCATTTAATTCAGGGTATATATAAGACCACTGATAAATGCACAGAGTATCTTCAGAGTGTTTTAACTTCATAGGAAAATTTGTCCAAACAACAAAAATTCTATTGCACTTTTGTCATCATTTTATGTATCTCGCTTTCTCTGTCAGTGGGTTGTAAGGCATTGGTGAGAGTGCACTAAACGCCAGAATAAACATGACGGCGTATATGACAAATCGACAGCCACACCCAATATTATCTGTCAGTTTTGTTTACAGATTGAGGTTTGGTTTTTTATATTGGAATTTTTGTTACTAGTAGACAGAGATCTCGTGGTTTAGTCGTTTTAATTTTAATAGTATTTTGTGATACTTTTTTATTAAGTTTAGTATCAGATTTACATTATTCAAACTTCTAATAAACATAAACAGTGCCTTTTGTGGTTGTTTTTGGTTAAATGAACACCGCCTGTTTCTTCTTTAAGAATTATCCTTTAGTTACCTGTGTAAGTATTTATATTTTCTAATAGTTTTTCTGTAGCTAACGCTGTAATTAGATTATTACATGTTTATGTGTGCTGATATGCTCATTATTCAACTGAAGCCACGATTAACTTAGGTTGTGCGTGGTGGTGGTTGTGCGATCATTCCTGAAGTACCATCTGTTGAGCTGACGAAGATGTCATTATCCTACGCCACAGCGACTTCCACTTCACCATCCACTATATAGCACTACAAGACCTACGACTAGAAATCCTACAAACATGGGCAAAACTGACATGACGAGCAACAGATTCCCGCCCATCTTCATATCAACATTTCCGGTCTTTATTAGACACACCAAAGAGATGAAACGCATAACGAAACGAAACATCAACATTCGAGCAACAGAACTAGGTGCACGAAAACATGCAGCCGACACAGACGAGTTCAGATTTGTACAGGACTAGCTGAAAAGACATACAATAGAATTACACATACGGACTCAAATCGGAACGACAACTCAAGGTTGTAATAAGAGGACTGGCCGCGAACATCACACCTGAGGACGTGACCAACGAACTGTTGGACAGGAACTTCAAAATCAAACACTAACTAAATTACAATCCAAGGACAAGCAATACCGTAACGCATTCCAAGTAATACTGAAGAACGAACCGACATTACAGACCATCATCTACGACATACGTGAACTCTTATACTGTCACGGCGTTAGGGTTGCTGCCTTTCAATCGAGGGTGGAGATACCTCAATGCTTCGCATGCCAACGCTACGGACATTCAAGCTTAAACTTTGGATACAGACCGCGATGCATTAAGTGCAGCAAGGAACATCACGCCGCTAAATGCATCAAAAAACGAGAAACGACACCGACATGTACTAACTGTAGAGGACCGCACTCCGCAAATTACAGAAACTGTCTTGCTTACCAACAACTACTGGAACAGAAAAAGAAGACACACTAACCACCAGCACCTATACTGGCACAAAGAACATCAGACAGCTCAGACATAGACGAAGAGGAAGGCTAGACTAAAGTCGACCGTAACAAGAAAATACGTTCACGCAAGACCCCACAGAAAACACCGACAAAACCGAAGGAAGCGCTTACTGCAACCACTTCCAGCACGCACAGTCCACCAGAAACCGCCAGCTCCATCGACGTAAGCATGGAGTCCGCTCCCGAAAAATGGGAGAAAAGAAAAAGCAGACGATCCACTAAAAAGTCGACAAAAAGGACGACACCGACTACCACCACAACCCCTGCAACAAAACCACACACCACCGAAAGGACTACTCCAACAGCTTCAGCACCTGAAGTAGTCACGTCCCCTACAAACGCCAACATTGAAAGCAGCATCAGCAGACTACTAAACAAAGCACTACAATGGACACAGACTCACATCCACCTACATGACTGGGGAACCTGTTATACCGCTTCTCCTGAAGGCACTGTGCGACATCTTCACGACGCTTAATGGATAATCAACGAACACGACGAGAACTGCGACTACTCTCCTGAAACGCCAACGAAATCAAAAACAAACTAACTGAAGTACAACACTTTCTCACCGAATTTGAAATCGACATTGCACTATTTGGGAAAACGAAATTGAACCACAACTACGCACTTAAAAGCACAAATTACACAACTCACAAAAAAGATAGGATTATCGAATCAGGGCATGTATCAAGTGGAGGAGTAGCCGTACTTATTCACAGACGAATTACACATCACGCACTAGATCTCTTACAAACATAGCTAGATGCTGCAGGCGTGGAAATCTACGCAGACGGACGACTACTGAGACTCATCTCCATATACCGTAGCCAACCAGAACACTATCTACGCAAGACATTGACAACCTAACATTTGGAGACACCGCTACAATAATCATGGGTGACTTAAACGCCAAACACACTACATGAGGCTCCAGAATAAACAATCGCGACGAATTGACACTTTATACTCACTCGCTTGGAAAAGATTTCGACATCACTAGACCAGACACACCAACAAGAATACCTCCAAACCCAGATTATCAGCCTGACGTACTAGACATCACACTGTCAAGTACAACGCCCAAAAAAGGCAAACATATTCGCCACAACACTACAAGCGACATACTCCTCGAACTCAACAACACACCAGCAACATGAAACACAAGTAAACGAAACCATGAACGAACTACCACAAACGCATCCAAAAGAACACATACCACTTATTACACCAAAAGACACAAAAGAAATAATCCTTAGCAACAGAAACAGAAAAGCACATGGGAAAGACATCATCAGAAACCAAGCACTCAAAAATATCACGAAATGCACACTAGCATACATCACGAGACCATTCAACGGCATACTCCTACAACGACATCACCCCACAGCATGGAAGACTGCAATTACAGTTATGATACACAAAACAGGAAAAACAAGGACAAACCCGTCACACTACTGACCTATATCGCTTCTCAGTGCGATATCAAAGATATTCGAACGACTACTAGGTACTACAAAAACTGAAACATCATCTACGAGACCGACAAGAACAATTTGGCTTCAGAGAAGATCACTCGACCACACTATAAGTAATACACATCATAGACCACATTGCAGAGAACTACAATAAAGTACACGTCACGACAGCATTATCTCTGGACATACAATCGCATTCGACAAGATTTGGCACAGAGGACTCCTGTACAAACTAGCGACCATACACCAAGTACCAGTACAATACATACAGCTACTCGACTGCTACCTTACAGACCGAAAACTACAAGTACGAGTAGACGAACAACTATCACACGAAGTACCTATCATGGCTGGAGTTCCGCAAGGCTGATTTCTCTCAGCGGCACTGTTCAACATTTACATACAAGACATATCATGCAACGATAACGTTAAATGCCGACTATACGCCGACGACATTTTATTCATTACTACAGCACGTCACGCCAGACTAGCTACACAAAAAGATACAACGCCAACTGGACACCCTACCTGACTGGTTGGGAAGATGGAGGATCCAAATCAACGTGGACAAAACCGAAACCATACTATTTTCACGACACAGACCTCACCGACACCCTGCGCCTGCGTTTGAAGGGCATCAACTCCTGTGGAAGGACACCATCCGATATCTTGGAGTCACTATTGACAGAAACCTCTGCTTTCAAAAACACCTAGATGAGACACTCAAAAAAGCAAGAAAAATCAAAGACTACCTACATCCGACGCTGACAGTTAACAACAAACTACGACAGAAACACGGACTAGAATATACGAAACGCACCTCAGACCGATCATTACCTACGGCGCACAAGCATGGCTGACATACCTATCCAAGATAAACTTACGACGCCTTGAAACATTCCAAAACATCATCCTCCGACTGGTTATCAGCGCACGATGGTTCGTCAGAAACAACACAATACGAAACGACTTAAACATTTCCACAGTATACGAATACTGTAGAACAAACGCCATAAAAACGTACCAAATAATAGACGACTCACCTCAGCCATCCATACGAGACGTCGCACCGCTACAAGGCACGCAACAAACATACATAAAACGCTCACGCCGACTACTAGATGTGTAACATAACATCATACAAAAGTACAATAGACCGTAACTAGTTGGCTAAATAAAAAAACAACTAGAACACAACACCAGACGCAGACCACTAGGTGGGAAAACAAACACCTAGAACACACACACGATAAATAACGATATCGACAAGACAGTAAAAACAGCAAGGTTAACGCTGACTACAAGACGCGCCCTGAGAGGGCCGGATTAACCAGGATAAAAATTTGCAAAATGGACTTTGGAATTTCCCATAAGAAATCCGTTTTTGGTACCGTAGGAAGGTAGCTTATTTACTGAATGAGTTTAGCGTTGAAGATTAGGCTCACGGTGAGTATGTTAATAGTGGGCAGGTGTTTGTGATTTTTTCAAGTGGCTTTTTTCTGAAACACATTTTGAGTTCAAGCGTAATTTCTAAACCTCTTCCGGTATTTTGACGTTGGAGCTCGATTTCTTAGAGGTGGTTTATTCTTAAGCTGAACTTTATTGCAGTTAGTTGTCATTGTAAACATCATGGTTCACTGCCTAGTTTATGGGAGTTCTTCTACTGAAGTTAAACGGATCTACAATTTTCCTAGGAATCTTGAAAAGTAAGTTGTTTTTGAATGCAAAATGAAATATTACTGATTTATTCGTAGATCACGATTGTGTCAAGAAGCAATTCGCAATAGATTTATATGTTCTAAACATTTTCGTAAATTTTTTTAATTTTGTACATTTAGAATGAAATTTTAATTAAAAAAGTAAATTAACTGATTTGTCAGTTTTCCATAAATTTCTTACACCTAATATAAGGGATTCTAAAAGTAAGTATAAGGTGATTGAGAAGGTTAACATTTTAAATAGAGCTCAATATCAAATTTTCATTTTAAACCATAATTTGCACATTTAATAATTATAGTTTTACATAAAGATTTGGTTTAAGTTCTATTTAAATTGCAATTGTACTACTTTCAAATTAAAAATCCCACCTATTCAGGAAATTTGAATTTAAACGTTTCCCACCATTCCCTCTACTTGCTGTTTGTAGCGCCACCACAGTATGCCTTACAAATTGTGCAAGAGAGATTGTTACGTGCCAATAAATTGGCACTAAACATTGTTTTAGTTTAATTTTGATGTGCGGAAGTTTCGCGCCATAAATTCAAAAGACGCGGTGCGCGTATTTCTGTTACGTCAAAAGTGGGTTGGACGAATAATTTCGCGCCGACGCGTGAAAGGACAGAGAAGTGGGGTTTTTCCTGTGCTCTCTGTAACGTGGCTTTTTTGCCTGGGACTTCAAGGAGTGTGGTCGTGTTAGGTATCGGATCGTGCCTTATCTTTATCTATGTAGATTTCCTTGCTCGCTTATCTGTTTGTCGCCCTTATACCTGGAAATAAAGCGACAGATTATAAAGTTTACAAAAATCCACACCTAGTAGGAAAGGATAAGCTAATGCAGGGACAATCAAAAATGAAACGTCACGTTCAAGTGATTCTACTCGAATTTTTAATTTAAGGGAACATATATTTGATTATCGTCAGCTAAATTTATGGAAGTTTTTTCGGGATCAATTTGAATTTTAATATTTTGTTTAGATAATTGATGTAAACCTTCCTAGTTATATCATCTAGAGACAATTTAATTTCAGATACATTGTGAGGCCAATCGGAAACGGGTTTCTTTAAAATGGGGATGCCTTTCATTTCCTGGGCTAAATGGCTCTAAATTGTGATCGTCTATCATTTTGATTAGGGGCAGGGGTAATATTTCTACACTCAATCTTGTAAATGAGCTCGAGAGACTTAAGATGTGAAATATGCATTTTGAATGTATATTTGAGACACGATATATATCAGGTATACAATACTGAGGTAAATCAGAAGGTAAAAAACGGTACAGCTATTTCAAGTCAGTACGATAAAGATATTTAAGGGTGAAAACTTCCTATGAAAGACATTCGTAAGGTATAATATTGAAATTTAATCACGCTAAGTATCCAAAACACTAAAGAAACACGTTTAGAACTGTATGAGGGCAAGATTAGTGTTTAATCAAAGAAATATATCATTGATAAACTATAAAAAGACACTCCAAATTATAAAAACACGTAGGTAATGTGCTATTTAACAAACAAAACCAATGCAACAAGATCCAGTTAATCTAGCATTTTCAAAAGATATTCTAAAGGGGCAATTCACTACATTAAACGTTTTTAAACATAAGGTTTCTTTAAAAGTAAGTTCGAATATCATAATCAAACAGCTAAATGCCTAAGGCATTTTTTTTTAGAAAATCTAAACACACAAGATAAATTATTTACGGTTTTTTTTTTAAAAAACAGGAAGGGTTATGTTTTAATTTGATATAAAGTAGATAATTTCATAATAAACCGTGTTTAAGACATGAAATTATTTAAATGCTTATTTATTTATATACGCACGTGTAAAAAGTAGGGTTAAGTGGTTGATTCTTCCTGAAAGTTTATACTTGCATCTAAAAACAAACTAATCACCCACAATATAACTGAAGTTAACAAACACATCCTACATTGAAAATTAAACTAACATTATATTAAAACACATTTTATAATCAACAGCTATATTTTAAATTTCAAAATGGCGGTATTCACCTTTAATTACCATAGCA
The DNA here is from genome assembly GCA_036346225.1 of Platerodrilus igneus. Taxonomy (NCBI): domain Eukaryota; kingdom Metazoa; phylum Arthropoda; class Insecta; order Coleoptera; family Lycidae; genus Platerodrilus; species Platerodrilus igneus. The sequence continues at coordinate 5,045,391 of JARFIW010001680.1, forward strand.
ACTAGTTTTGTCATCTATGGAATGTGGTGTGTTCCAAAACGCAAACATAAAATTCAAGGTTAACAGATATTAAATAATTGATTTTTTTTTAGTGAAAAAGCTATAAATTACCTTAGGTAATACATTGTATAGTCATAAAAACAAAGGAAAAAACCTCACACGTTAGTAAGGGCGCCAAATTCTTACGCTTAAAAAAGTCACAAATTCTTACGCTTAAAAAAGTTCACAAATACATCGCGCAAGCGCGGAATAAGCGACGCCACGGCAGGTGGTAGCTCCAAGCTTTACACAGGCTTTAGCGCGGCCATCTGACAATGACGTCACCAATTCACAAATTTGATACGCAATTAACGAAAAAAATATAAATTTAAGACAATAGGTTATAACAGTGAACAAATTAAACAAATGGAGTACTTACATAAGAAATCCGAACGTCCTGCGGGGTTGAGTTAAAGTTGGCTTCTATTGAAGTCCATCAGGGCTACTGATGGCCCTTTTAAGGCAATTAACGGAGGGTACGCCTGACGTTTATCCAAATGGCTCCGACGGGATCTCAGGGCTCCACTCCGGAGTAATTAAAGATGGTGCTCCGTGCGTGGAAGGCGGTCCGGCCAACGGCTACAATTTATCACCTACCTATGTAGGGAATGGACAAGGAAACCAGGTATAAGGGCGACAAACAGATAAGCGAGCAAGGAAATCTACATAGATAAACATAAGGCACGATACGATACTTAACACGACCACACTCCTTGAAGTCCCAGGCAAAAAAGCCACGTTCAGAGAGCACCGGAAAACCCCCACTTTTTTGTCCTTTCACGCGTCGGCGCGAAATTATTTGTTCAACCCACTTTTGACGTAACGGAAATACGCGCACCGAGTCTTTTGAATTTATGGCGCGAAACTTCCGCACATCAAAATTAAACTAAAACAATGTTTAGTGCCAATTTATTGGCACGTAACAAGATAAAACCATAGGAAATTTTATCTACCTATTGCAGTCTTCCTGGACAAAAAACTAGCACACAGTTGACATTCTGAAGATACTCTGTGATAAATGTAAGAGATAGTCTATATCAGAATGTCGTATATAAATCATCTCGTATATAGTTAGTTGTTCATTACGTTCTGAAAGTCCTTAGTAAATATATATCTGTACTATGTAAACGTGTATATTGTACCACCAACTGGTATAATACAAAAATAGACAAAGGTGTAATAAATAAATTATAGTAGTGTTTAGTGTTGCTAAAAAGACTTATAGTTAAGGATTTAGTTTAAGAAAATATTAGTGCTTGTAAATAGCATTAACGTGATAGTGCTTCATTGTTAATTGAACTGAAAACATCTATAAATAAGGCATATACTGTTAATAGACTTGCGAACAGTGAGAAATAAAGATTTTTGTTATTACTTGTTTTAAATTAGTGAAGCGCGTTAATAGTAGCCCGTGTTGGGTAATTAATTAAGTCTAAAAACATTTGAGTAGTTAGTATATGCCAGTTACAAGAAGCCAAAGTAAAATGGACGCAGAACCTTTGATGAATTTCTTTAAGGATTTTAAATCCGGTGTGGAAAAAAAGCTAAGTGAAAATGCTGAGAAAATAGAAGAGAGGTCGGCTAAACTAAAAGTGATACTCAGTGAAAACTAAGTGAGGTCAGTTGAACTGGAATCGACTCTTAAAGAGTTTAGATACGGTATGCAAATGACAATGAAAATGCTGCAAAAATGGAAGAAAAGTTCACTAAAAATGCTGTAAAAATGGAAGAGTTGAATAAAAAAACGGCCACGTTAAAACAAAGATTAACGGAAAGCTCCATTGCATTGAAAGAAGATGCCACTGAACAGATATAAATAGTTGAGCAAAAGTTGGACAGTAAATTGGTAAAAATGGAAGAAGATGTAATGAGGCTGCAAGAACAAGTGACTTCACTAACAACGCGGCCACTTGAATTAGTAAACTAAGTTGTAAATCAGTACATTCCAGAAATAAGTAGCATGGAAGGAAGCGAGTCAAAACCGTCAAAGTTTAAAGTGAAACCACCCATATTTAATGGTAAAACACCTTGGCCCACATATTTCAAACAATTTGAAGCTGCTGCAATAACCAACGGTTGGTATAACAAAGAGAAGACTATCTCTTTAATAGTAGCCCTACGGGAGGGAAGCTCTTAACATCTTACAAACGATTTGTTAGAATTGTCATGTTTATCTGTTCTGTTTTAAACTAGTAGGCGTCAGTTAGTCTGTCTGTAAAATGTCAGTTTATTAAACATATAAAAATTAGCTATCCGAAAATTATTTTGAGTTATTTTGGGAAAGCGCTGTGTTTCGAGCCTGTGGCTTAAGAAGCTCAGAACAGGTAGTTTTGAAGACTTCGTACATGTTTTGACGACCGTGACAGGACGGAAACTGCTGACACATTGTGGCTGAGTGTTGATCCGTGCATGATCAAAACAGAAATGGCTAATTTAGAGAGCCTTAAAAAACAGTGTAGTGCAATGCGTGCCCAATTTACTAAATCTGTTACCAGTTTGGATGCGGCATTGGCCCAGAATGCAGATTTAATAAATATTAGAGAATTGTTGTGTAAGCTGGAGGATAGGTCTACGTTAATGTTTAAAGTTGATGAACAAATCACAGCAGTTACGGGCGCCGATGAAAATTTGTCAGAGACAAAGTCCCTCGAAGAGATGGAGTCTCAGTGTAAATTTAGAGACATTCTGATAGCAAAGCAACATCTTGTTCAGGTACGTGCAGCTGCACCGCAAAATGGTTGCAGAAATGTAGAACGAAAATTTAAACTCCCGAATATAGGGCTACGGTTCGGTATGTGGACAGCACCCGATGGGGGCGTGGGTGGGCTCGTTTGAAAGCTTAGGGGGTGAGGGTTATAAATATATAAGTGTCATAGGCCGGAGGGGTGGGGTTCACGTTTTATACGGGGGTCAAACTTTTGGTACTATTTTATATTGTAACTCACATTATAGTGTATATAAATAGTACCAAAAGTATTCACATAGTGTTTTATGTTTTGAAAGGTATAATACATGAGAAAAATTTTGACAATTTAATTAATAAGATTAAATAAGATTATTAGAGATTAAAAAGGATTAACATCCAAAGTGGTGTCTTAATCACAAACCAATCACAATAGACACGTACTAAGCGTGAACTCATGATATAAAAATTAAGTATATAAAGACATGAAACCAAATCATATAAGTCTTAATTTAGTGGACATTACTTTCATTTGTATGACATTTTAAATAATTAATAATCATTTTATTCATAAATAAATTTTTGTAAATTAAGTGTGCATCTATTTTTATATTATGAATCTGTCAAAATTGACAAGAGAGGTTTTAATAGACAAAGAAACCACTATGAAGTGGTTTATGTCTCGTGGCTTTTTGCCCTCCCAAAAGAAGTGCCCTCAATGCCGAAAGCTAATGGTAATTGACATAGAGCATGGATGGGGGCGTTTTAGATGCACCAAGCGTACACATGCAAAAGGCAGAGGAATAATTAACATTTAAATGGCCACAGATACTTAGTTAGAAAATGTTAAACTCTCTGCCGAAAAAGTGGTTCTTATGCTGTACGCTTTTGCATCTGGTTACGATTATGACCACACCATGCGTGAAGTTGATTGTGGCAGAGAGGCAGTTTCCGACTGGTTCTCATATTTCAGAGAAGTAAGTATATAGGTTTGAACAAGTATATCTCTTGAAAAAATGAGCTAGATCAAATCTGTTTTCACTATTTTAAATATTATGTCTTTTATTTATTAGGTGTGCATGATATCATTAGACAATGAATTTGACAGACAAGGTCAAATTGGTGGCCCGGGACTAACAGTTGAAATCGATGAGTCAAAAGTTGGCAAAAGGAAATTTAGGAAAGGAAGACCAAGAGAAGGGCACTGGATTTTTGGGATGAATTGTAGAGAAACAGGAGATTACAGATTAGAAATATGTGCCAATAATAAAAGAGACAAGGAAACTCTTTTGCCACTCATCGAGAAGCACATAGCCAAAGGTAACCTAATCTAACCTAACCTAACCTAACCTAACCTAAAATAACTTAACTTAACTTAACCTAACTTATTATAAAGGGACTACTATTATTTCTGATTACTAGAGGCCATATATGGCAATAAAGGATATGGGCTACAAACATGAAAGAGTATGCCATAAATATCACTTCAAAGATCCTGAAACAGGGACACATACAAACATCATAGAAGGCCTATGGAAGCATATGAAAGATGACGTCGCCAGAAATGGTCTGAAATCAGAAGATTTGGCTATGCATTTGTGTGAACACCTATGGCGTAGAGATGTGCGTCGTTTTAAAAAAGATATATTTGAAGCATTAATTGCATCTGTAATAGAAGTTTACCCTATCGAAGAATGTAATCTATAAATTTTCAATAAAATTCTCATGTATTATACCAACCCTAAAAATATTGTCAAATTATTAAAATAGTTTTGGTACTATTTATATACACTATAATGTGAGTTACAATATAAAAAAGTACCAAAAGTTTGACCCCCGTATAAAACGTGAACCCCACCCCTCCGGCCTATGACACTTATATATTTATAACCACCACCCCCTAAGCTTTCAAACGAGCCCACCCACGCCCCCATCGGGTGCTGTCCACATACCGAACTTCTGCCGAATATAGAAATAAAAAAGTTTGATTCTGATGTTGTCATGGTTAAGTTTTTGGGGGCAATTCTCTAAAATTCATGAAGACCCTACCATACCTGACGTCGATAAATTTCAATATTTGCTTCAATCAACTGAACCTGGTTTGAAGACGCGGGAGATTTGCGAAAGTTTCCCTGCTATAGCGGAAAGTTATCCCTTGCTTGTTGAGCAGTTAAAAAACAGTTTGGACGTCACGATGTCTTAGTTGAGGTGTATGTGCGTGAATTGTTACGGCTTGTCGCCAACGCAATACACCCGAAGGAAAAAACTTCTTTGACCGTCTTGTACGACCGATTAGAGTCGCAGTTGCGTGCGCTGAAAACGTTAGGAATCCCTACCGACAAGTATTCTATATTGTTAAATCCTCTAGTGGAATCTTGCCTCCCTGAAGAGGTTTTGCGAAATTGGGAGAGGAAGCATACAGCGGGAAAAGGTCATGATGTCTCTAATCGCTTAAACAATCTCATGGAATTTTTGCGGGAAGAGGTTGCCGGGGAAGAGCGTGTTTTGTTAGCAAGAAATAGTTTTCAACCAGTTGAGAAATCCATTAATAAAGTCAAACGTGGTAGAACTGAAGATGTCTCCACAGCCCTAGATTTGTTATCGTTAGACGAGTCGACGAAAAGGAAAAGTGTTTGCATTTTTTGTGGTAAGCAACATTTAAGCCATGTTTGTTTTAAGGCACCTTCTTTGCCGCTAGAAGACAAAAAGAAAATCATCAGTGAAAAGAAATTATGTTTTCAGTGTTTAAAATCTGGTCATTTTTCAAAAAGATGCCGAGCTAATGTCAAATGTCCATTATGTAAGGCTCGTCATTATATTGTCTTGAGCCCAGAGTTAACGCCTAGCCGATCTTTTATATCGGAGGACAAAAAACTAGTAGTAGCAGATACAACTAACGCTAGCACGTCAAGTGTAATGGCGGTTCAGAATAGTAAACATGTGTTGCTTCAAACTGTCATCGTTAAATTAGTAGGTTGTGGCCACAAGCGTAATATTCGAGCGGTGATTGATACAGGTTCACAAAATACGTACATTCTGGAGAAGGCCGCAAGGTCTGTTGGCTTGCGCCCTATTGGTAAAAAACACCTGAGTCATATTGTGTTTGGCGCTGTTGCCTCGGAACCGAAAGTTCATAATCATTATACAGCTACCGTTTCTTCACTTAACGAATCTTTTCGATATTCATTTGAGGCCCTAGATCAACCGTTAATATGTGGTGCGGTTCCACGGTTACGGAACGAAACACTTTTAAATAAGCTTCGTAGGCATAATATCAGTCTTTCGGATGTTGGGGAGCACTGCCCGGAAATTGAGTTGTTGATTGGGACAGATGTTGCTGGTAATCTTTTAACCGGAAGAATTCTTGAATTACAAAGTGGATCAATCGCTGTTGAAACGAAGCTAGGTTGGACCTTTATGGGCAAAGTGCCTGATGTTTACCCACTTTAAAATGAAGCTTTAATTATTGTTTCACTGTATGTTAACAGTGCAACCATCACAGATTTGTGGGATTTGGAGACTATAGGCATTCGTGATCCTGTAGATAAGAAAACAAAACTTGAAGTGCAGGAAAGTGTATTGGTCCATTTTAACGAGACTGTATCTAGAGATTTAGTGGGACGTTACGAGGTACGTATGCCATGGGTAGAAGATCATTTGGTTTTACCTAGCAATAGAACTATAGCAGAAAAACGGTTAATTACTATGTCCAAGAGACTTAAAGATACGGACATGTTTCAAGCCTATAATCAAATATTTGATGAATGGGAAGCTGAAGAAATTATTGAAAAGGTTTCTGCTGGAGAAATTGTGAGTTCTCTGCACTATTTGCCACATAGAGCGGTGTTTAAAACTAGTAGTGAGACTACTAAGATTAGGCCAGTATTCGATGCCTCATCCCACGAGAAGGGTGCACCTTTTCTTAATGACTGTCTTGAGCAAGGACTTAATCTGATAGAGCTTATACCAGAATTGTTACTTAGGTTTAGGTTGTACCGGTTTGGTGTTACAACAGACATTAAAAAAGCTTTTCTGCAGATTAGCCTGGCACGTGAAGATCGTGATTTTAGATTCCTGTGGTGAGAAAATTCCCAAATGGACAAAATGGTGGAGTACCAACACAAGCGTGTCGTATTTGGTGTGACCTGCAGCCCTTTTCTACTTGGAGCGTGTATTGGTCACCATTTAAGTTCAGTTTCTGGCGAGTTCGCTAAAACCGCTTCTCTGTTGAAATCTACATTTTATGTGGACAATTGTGTCACTAGTTTTGGAACGGTAAGCGAGTTGAATACGTTTATTTGTGAAGCCTCCCAAATTATGAAGCATGCTAAATTTGAGTTACGGGGGTGGGAGCATATACGTGTCTCAACTAATACTACTGTCAACGTTACAGACGTTCCTTCTGTTAATTTGCTAGGTTTGAAATGGGACAAAATTGAAGACTCGCTATGTTGTAATATAAATGAAGACATCCAAGATATAACTTCCGTCACTAAGCGTGTCGATCAGTCATAAATTGTACGACCCTATAGGATTCACTTGTCCACTTGCACTGATACCAAAGTTGTTATTGAAAGATACTTGGAGTTTGGAAGTCGGTTGGGATGAAAAACTTCCAGTTAAGATCTGTGAAAAATTCTTGATGTGGTTAAAAGAATTGCTTATTTTGGCCGATATAAAAATACCTAGATGGTTAGCTACTAATGATTCATGTGGAGGTACATGGAGTTGGCATGTGTTTGTCGATGCAAGTCAGAAAGCATATGCAGCTAGTATCTTTTTACGCGTTGAAAATGAGACCGGTACGTCTGTTCAGCTTGTACAAGCGAAATCTTGCGTTTCTCCCGTGAAAAAGGCAACTATACCCCGTTTGGAGTTTCTTGCATGTTGTATAGCTACACGATTAATGGAGAGTGTGAAGAAAACTTTAAATTTAGAAGCGATTCATGTCATGTATTGGCCGGACTCTATGGATGCCTTATACTGGATTAAAACAGATGATCGATGGGGTGCTTTCATATCAAATCGTGTGAAAGAAATTCGAACGGTAAGTAGTCCAGATCAGTAGTATTATGTTCCGGGTGATATGAACCCTGCCTATTTACCATCCAGAGGGTGTACGCCTCGTCAGTTATTGGTATCGCGATGGTGGGAGAGTCCTAATTGGCTTTATCTACGCGAGGAACAGTGGCCAGTCACCCGCATACAAATTAATGAAGATACGATAAATCGTGAAAAAAAAAGAGTGTCGTCTTGTTCTCAGTTAGCGTTGAACCACAGTTTTTAGATACTTTATGTCGACGTGTCTCACGATTCTCTTGTCTGGTGGGAATGGTTGCACGAATTTACCGGTTTGCTGGGCTAATTGGTAAACCAACTGTGATTTTGGGCAATTCCTTGAGTGTAGACGAATTTGATTATGGTGAGAACAAGCTTTGGTTGCTCTTACAAAAGGAATCGTTTGTTGTTGAAAATCATGAAACGTTAAAGAGGTTTAGCTTATTTAAAGATGACGAAGGTTTCATTCGTTTAAAAACTAAACTACTGCATAGTGACGATGCGTTTCATTTTAGATGTCCAATCGTCCTTCCTTCCAATCATCTTTTGGAAAAAATGATGATTTAAGAAAGGCACCGCCAATTATGTCACGCAGCAGTCAATGTGCTCATGGCCAATCTGAGGGAAAAATATTGAATTTTAAAAAGTCGCAGAACAATACGTCATGTACTGGATGAATGCGTTAAATGTCGAAGACAATCACGATCATTTTCAGTGGAGTGTGCTTTACTCCCACCGGATAGGGTAAATAATGCAGGCGTGTTTGAGATTGTCGGAGTTCATTTGGTCGGGCCTCTCTTAAACGTATTGACTGGAAAGCAGTAGTGGAAGCCTGTACGCTGAAAAGGATTCAGTGGAAATTTAATCCGCCGTATGCTGCATGGTGGGGCGGCTGGTGGGAGCGATTGATACGCATAGTAAAAGATCTGTTTTAGGAAAGGCAGTATTGTATTATGAGGAGCTTTATACTATATTATGCGACTGCGAGGCTATCATCAATTCCCGGTCATGAACGTATGTAGCAGAAGACTGTAATGATTTAATTCCCTTGACTCCATCTATGTTTTTAAAAGATTTACCTAGCCCCGAGACAGTTGACATTGACGAACTTGATACAATCAATTTGGATAAGCGTTTTAGGTATATGCAGCATTTACAAAACAGCCTGCGTGAGCGCGTCCGAAACGAGTATCTAGGTTTCTTGGTTACGTTACGCAACAACTCGAGAGACGATCTTATTAAGGAAAATAGTGTGATTCTAGTAGGGAGCGACAAGGTTAAACGCATACACTGGCCGCTCGCGAGAATTGTGGAAAGTTTTTGATGCTAGGGATGGAAAAACTCGCGTTGCTCGATTGCGGACAAAAGGTGCTGAATGTATACGTGCTGTGCAACGATTGTATCCCCTGGAATTGCAACGGGAAACTGAAATTCTAGTTGAAAGGGGAAATTTAAAGGAGGAAATGAAACATGCCGTGAACACTCCTCCTGAACAGAGTGTACCTGTGAGTTATACTACCAGAAGCGGTAGGGAAGTGCGCGCACCTATTAGACTAAGTTTATTTGTTAATTTGGAATGATTCCAATTATGGTTTATAGTTTTTTGTTGTTGATTTACCCACCTGATTTGTATGTTGGTAATTCAAGGTGGGAGTGATGTTAGAATTGTCATGTTTATCTGTTCTGTTTTAAAATAGTAGGTGTCAGTTAGTCTGTCTGTAAAATGTCAGTTTATTAAACATATAAAAATTAGCTATCAGAAAATTATTTTGACTTATTTTGGGAAAGCGCTGTGTTCCAAGCCTGTGTCTTAGAAGCTCAGAACGGGTAGTTTTGAAGACTTCTTACACGATTCTCGATCACCAGCAGAATGATTACGACCTCTTAACATCGAAGCTTAAGATGAAATATGGAGACGCTCACCTTCAACAGTTTACCATAAAAAAGTTAAGGACCGCTCGCAAAAGGCACATAAAAGCCTGCAAGAATTCGAAGTTGATATTGCCAGATTAGTTAGATTGGCATACCCAACGGCACCAGATAGCTTCTTCGAACAACTGGCCATTAAAACATTTGTGAATGGCGTTAAACATTGCCAAATACAGCAAGCGTTAAGATTAGCACGGCCAAAAATGTTAGATGACGCACTGGCTCATCCGCTTGAATTTGAAGCAGCCAAGCAGACATCACACAGGATGAGTCACAAAGTTCGGTCTGCCTTATTACACTATCCTTGGTGATATATTTATAAGGTCGATAAAACAGGTTACAAAGTATTACACTTTAGATGGTGATACATTTATATGGTGATAGTTCCTAAAAGTCGGTAATACAGTTACCAAAGTTCATAAGACACATCGCGCAAGCGCAATGGATAAAAAGCAATGCAACGCCCTGGCGGCCGGAAGCGCGAACCTTATGACAGGTTCCGCGTGCCAACTACCATGACGTCACCATTGTACAAAATTACATTGCGTAATAAACGGAAATATAAAAAATTAAACAATGAAAGATAAAAGCGAATAAATTAGCTAATAATCTACTTACATCAAAAATCCGGCACTCGCGCAAAGCTGCGCTAGGGTAGGCCTCTGCTCCGGGGCTGTTGGCTGAGCATGAACATCAGGGTCGTGGAGTCCAGTTGCCGAAGGTTGCTGCAAATTTATCTACCTAATATGTAGGGAGCGGCAGGATCAGGTTTTATAAGGGACGACAAACAAGATAAAACAGAAGGGAAATCTACATACTAGAGATAAGGCACGATACGATACCTGGCCAACCACACTACTCAAAGAACAAAGGCAAAAGGCCACGTTCTAGAGAAAAAAGGAAAACTCTCACCACTTCGTCCCCACTCTTTGTCTTTTTTACATCCGCACGAAGTTATTCATCTACCCCTCTAGTGTTGTGCGATCTGCGCAAACTCACTACTATGACGTACGTAAGCACACGCTTAGTCTATTTAAAATTCCCGCGCACCGCGTCTTTTAAAAATATGCCGCGAAACTTCCGTGCATCCAAACTAAACTAATAACAATGTTTAAGTGACAATCGCGACAAAGCCACAAAAGAAAAAACTTAAAAAAAGAAAAAGTCTGTTAGCACATTAACAGCTTAAAATCTAAATCCTAACTACCCTATATAAAACCTAACTTAAAACCTACAAAATGTTTATATAAGGCGCCACCTGGTTTTTTGACCGATAACACGTCTACCGAAGTACCAGGAAACGGAATAGGTAGCCCCATAGTCTTCGACTACACTAATTACCGACAGCACAAATTTGTCGGGGAGCATGAAACACTACTTAAACTAAAACAGATGCGACAAGTCGCCTAAACTATCTAAACCTATCTAACTAAAGCTAACATAAAAGTTCTTATGTGCAAACATACATGAGTGTTGCATCAAACTATTCTTTTTTTGGCAAGAAGTGCCCAAATTTAAAAATGTTCATGGAGTGCGTCACTCTGCACTCTAGCAAATTTTGTTACTGGTACCTTGGCTTTCTAATGATGCACATTTAAAACTTGTCCATGACATAGTTGTGAATCAACAAATTTACCAAAAGTACCACCTACTAAATCCTTATATGCTAACCTGACAAATTACATTTCTAAATCGGGTTAGCTTTTTTACTTAAATTCCAAAAAAAATAATTCCCACGTCTGGTCATATATACCACACGTTAGGGAGATAAAAAGATAAGACAAGATCTCAAATTGTTGTTAAAGATAGTAGATAAAATAATGATATTAAGCTTAAATTGTTATCCTCAAAGGTAATGGATAAGATAACGATATTAAGCTTTAGTTATTATTTGAGATACTCGATAAGATAAAACGATATTAAGTTAAAGTGATTATAAGAGATAGTAGGTAAGGTAACATGAATTTAAACAAAAGTTATTACTAAAGATAACCGGTAAGATAACGCGAAATAACTTGAAGTTATTCCTAACGGTAGTTGGTGAGATAACGAGAAATTAAACCAAAATTATTACTAACGGTAGTCGGTAAGATAACGAGACTAAACTAAAGTTATTATTAAAGGTAATCGGTAAGATAACGATATTTAACTAAAGGTATTATCAAGGATAATAAAGAAGACAAAGGTATTGGCCTAGTTATTACCCAAGAGAATGAATAACAACAAAAGAGTGGCTCCAGTAGAGCCGTTTAAATGGGGATTAACTCGTGCCCTCTAAAAAGAGAAACCTGTGAAGCAGGTCCGTTTACACGAAACAGCACGAGAGACCGGCAAAGACATTTGCGTGCATCCCTGCACCCGGCGGTAATTGATATCGGTGATACAATCACTCGATATCCACACGGTATATAAGATATACACATCCACTCACACATTCACACACTCATACATACCTTCACTGCCAGAGCCCATGCACTGACAGCGGCACCGCATGACCTCACGAAAGATTTGCAGAGACGGGGTCCAGGTGTCTGTGAAAACCTCCCGCGCAACCACACGGTGACTAACAGAAATGAAAAAGGCAGTAGGAATAGGAAAGGTAAAAAGAAGGAGGTTGGTTTTTTGGAATGCATTAGAGGCACTTCCAGGTAGAAGAAAGTAGAGGAAGGGCTCGCATTGAGCAAAAGCGACAGAGAAAAAGGTGGATAGCAAAACGCTACTCAACCAACCAGTGTGGCCAGTAGCTCGGAATAAGGGAACATCACTCTTATGTGGCAGACGGGTGTTCCGGGACAAGAACAGGTCCACCGAAAGAAGAATAAGGCATAGCGGAGATAGCGGGTTAAGAAAAAAGTATAGTTTTTGGACAAGCGTCCGAGAGAAGGTAGAGAGTTGTCCCTGTCAAACACAGCGCAGTCTGAAGGACCACCTGCGATATTAATCCGACAAGATAAGGTATACACATTTTTTAAAATTCTCTAGACTCCTAAGAGAACTAGTACGATCATTTTCCTAACGAGTGCATCGACTACGATAAGAAAATCAGACAAAAAGTTGACACAACAACTTAAAAGTATCATTACAGATACAAACACACAAAAACAAACAGTTTTAAGGTAGTTTTTCAAAACGGTAGCACCCTAAACACACAAAAATGCCCAATTATAAGCAGTTAAATACAGGTACACTGTCCCAATATGCTAAAACAACCGAGAATTTAATAAGATAACAATAAAAAGCAATAGCACCTCATCACAAAGTTCAATAAAAAACAATGAAAAAAAATGTTTATAAGTTATGCTGATTTAATAGAAAAAACAAATAAAGATATAGTATAATGATGTAGTATAATGTGGGCGACTGCAATAATTCAGAAGAAAAACACATGGAATAGACAGTCCTAGTTTTTGCAACTGCGAATATGAACTATTTCTTACAATGGCATAGGCCGCGTCTCCTATGTGAGCCCAAAGAAGAAAAACATCCACTCTAACATCAGCTAAAACCAATCATAAAAATTCAATGAGTTATTACAACCAAAGTTACGACAATTACCACACAAAAATTGAATGACGTAAGATAAACACTAAAAACCAAATAATATGCAGTAGGAAAAGTTCGAGGGTTGATTAAATAAAACAACAATGTTATATTGGGGAGTGCAGAGAATGAAATGATATATAAGTAACGGTATGATCAAGAAAAAGTCAACCAAAAGAAAAAGATAGGTGATTTAAGGGAAGTAAAGTTAAACGTGTAAGAAATTATATACTGTATGAGAGAAGGAATAAGTAATTAAAATTAACTAATTGATGGTGAGCACAGAAAAATATTCGGTAAATAGTGAGGAGCATGGAACATGAAAAACTTAAGTAGCATTTGGGTCAGCAGAAAATGGCTTAAGGTCTTTAATATGCCACCTGCCTTGGCGTTTTCCTTCAGCATCCTGAAGTTCGTAGATAAGGGGACTAATGACACGAGTGACCTTCAAAGAATGAATTTAGGGGCTAATTTTGAAGAAAATTTCTTAGATGCATCCGATAAGACATAATTCTTTTTCCAAATTTGTTCGCCCAAGGCGAAGGAAATATTTCGTTTACGTAGATTATAATGGTCCTTACTCTTTTCGTAAGCTTTTAACAAATTTTTTCTAACGTCGTTAAAGATAGAAGGTAATGACTGTTGGTCTTTGTCCCAACGTACTTTATCGTCAAATTCAATTACGTTAGTATCGTCAGGCACTAAACCATAGTAACTCCCATCGATTGGGGTATATCTTCCAAAAACAAGAAAAGACGGAGTGAATTGGGTTGCTTCGTGTTTAGATGTACGCAAAGCTTGAGCAATTTTAAAGATATGTTCATCCCATGTAGTATGGTCTGAATCAATATAGGACGAAATAGCGGTAATTAAGACTCGATTTACTCTTTCGGTAGGGTTTACTTGGGGTGATATTTTGCGTTAAACCAAATTTTTTGTACCTTGTAACTTTTAACGAAATTCTGAAAATTTTTAGAGATAAATTGTGCTCCATTGTCGCAAAGAATAATCTGTGGGACACCAAAGATAAGAAAGACATTTTGTTCTAGGAATTTAATTATAGCTGCGGAAGTAGCTTTACGTAAAGGTTGCACCATAACAAATTTAGAAAACCAATCGGTAACGACTAAAAGATATTGATTATCTCTTTTCGATCGAGGGAGAGGTCCTAATAGGTCAAGCGATATTAATTGAAAGGGATAAGGTACACGTTTAAAGTTACCCATTAACCCAGGGCGAGCGTCTTGTGAACTCTTATGAGAGCCACAAATTTTACAGCTCTTAATGTAGCGACAAACAAATTGCTTAAGTGTGGGCCAGTAATATAATTCAGATATTTTAGCGAGAGTTTTTGTAACACCAAGGTGTGCAGCTATGGGATCATCGTGACATAATTTGAGCACCTCACTGCGGTTTGCAGTGGGCACGACAAGTTTCCATTCAGGGATATTCGATATTTTATGCGGGGACGAAGATACAAATTTATATAGTCTATTATTAGTTACACGAAAGGTAGGGAATTTGTCGGGGTTATCGGAAACTTTTTTAATCATATTGAGGTACCAGGTATCCAGAATTAAATTTGGACGGTTAAGAGAAACAACATCACGAGATAAGGTATAAGGTACGATATTTAATTTGCCAGGCCTATGCCTAACGTCAAAAGTGAATTGAGATATATGCAAGTTCCATCTTGCTAAACGACCTGCGGGCTGTTTCAAGTTATTAAGCCACGTGAGGGCTGCACAATCAGTGATTACGGTAAAGTGTGTACCTTCGACGTATCCTCTAAATTTCTCGATGCCAAAGATAACACCCAATAGTTCTCGTTCGGTAGCAGAGTATTTTTGTTCGGCAGAAGTTAAGGCACGACTCGCATAAGCGATTGGA
The DNA here is from genome assembly GCA_036346225.1 of Platerodrilus igneus. NCBI lineage: Eukaryota > Metazoa > Arthropoda > Insecta > Coleoptera > Lycidae > Platerodrilus > Platerodrilus igneus. The sequence goes on from JARFIW010001680.1 coordinate 5,060,530, forward strand.
TGTTCTAAACCATTGTTTACCTGGAATAACATTGCGCCTAAACCAGTAAGTGAGGCATCGGTTTGTATATAAAACTTTTCATCAAAATTAGGTGAGATTAAGATAGGTGCTGAAGTGATTAACGTTTTAATTTGTTCGAAAGCCTGTTGGGATTCTAAATTCCACTCAATAGTTTGGGATTTCTTTTTATTTTTAATTAAAGCGGTAATGGGTGCGGATATAGTTGAAAGATTGGGTAGAAAGATGCGATAATAGCTAATCATTCCAATTAAACGTTTGATTTCGGTAACAGTCTTAGGTGTTTTAAATTTAGTAATAGCGTCGACTTTAGCAGGATCTGCTCGTAGGCCAGTCCCATCGATAATAAAACCAAGAAATGTGAGAGATGAACAACAAAATTGACACTTCCCATTTTATCTTAAAACCTGCTGCATTCAAGCGTTCTGCAACCTCATTTAATGTAGCGATATGTTCATCAAAGGAGCTTGAGATAACTAAGATATCATCTAAAAATACAAAGGCACGTTCCTGATGTAAGATAGGACCTAACGTTTGATCCATAGTACGTTGTAGGGTTTGTGGAGCGTTACAGAGAACAAATGGCAAAAAATTATATTCGAAAAGGCCTCGGCCGGGAACACAAAAAGCAGTTTTTTGACGAGAAGATAGGTCGAGAGGTATCTGATAAAAAGCTTGTCTAAGGTCAATAGATGAGATAAATTTTGCGTTTCGAAGCCGATTTAAAATTGAGTCAGTTCTAGGTAGAGGGTAAGCATCCGAAACAGTCACAGAATTCAACTTCCTGCCATCAAAACAGACACGCCATTCGTCATTCTTTTTCCGAACTAGTAATACGGGAGACGTCCACGGTGAATTTGAAGGAGAGATAACACCAGATTCTAACATTTTGTCTATTTCAGCATGTAAATGCTTTTGTTAAGCAGGCGATAAGGAATATTGACGTTGCTTAAAAGGAAGGGCATCACCTGTAGAGATAACGTGTGTTGCCGTTGTAACACAACCAAGTTCAGAGGTATTGAGTTTGCGAAATTTGTCAATTGTAGCATTAAGAGTTATATTTTGGGAATCAGTAAGAGAAATTTTGTTAGATATTCCTGTAGATGCACAAGAATTCGTTTTAAGAGAGGTTTGCCATGAAATCCTGGAAATAAAGTGACAGATTAAAAAGTTTACAGAAATTCACACTTAATAGGAAAGGATAAGCTAATGCAGGCACAATCAAAAATAAAACATCACGTTCAAGAGATTCTACTCAAATTTTTAACTTAAGGGAACCGGTTACATGTATTTGATTATCGTCAGCTAAATTTATGGAAGTTTTTTCGGGAATAATTTGAATTTTAATATTTTGTTTAGATAATTGATGTAAACCTTCGTTATTTATAAGGGAGCATGAGGAACCTGTATCCAGTAAAGCAATTACATTTAAGGAACCTATTGAGATAGATAAGTGTGGACGATTATCGAAGGGTTTTTTAACAAGTTGTGAAACGGCAGCAGTCTTTTTATGGTAAAAGGAATTAACGGTTTGTAACCACTTAGACCACTCGGCTGGAGTAGTATAGCATAATTCCTCTAATGAAGGTAAGGCATTTTGTACATTAATAGTAGCGGTATTATTGTTAGAAAAATTTAATGACGGTACAACGTTAGAAGTGGTTTTATGATTTGAATTTATTGACGTCTGGGTCCGTTGAATGATTGGTGTTGAGGACGATTTTGGTTTCTTGAGATATTCACGCCCTGATTTGAAATATCTCGACGGGAGTTTCCTGATACATTAGAATTACAGTTGCTGCAGTTAGATTTGTAGATATTTGAGCGGCCACAACCATAACAAAAAATATTTCTAGGGTATGTGCAGACATTATAGTTATGTCCACTTCGCTTGCAGTTCCAACAGGTAAGTGAGTTATTAGTTACGGTAGAAGGAACGTTAAGGGTAGATACTTTATGGGAAGCTCGAACTTGGCAATCTAAATCGGGTTCTAAAAGGCCAGACTGTTTCTCTGGGGGCGGACGATATTTGTCAATCTTTAACTTCACTTCCTGGAGAGAACGACATAGGTTTTTAAAGTGGGCTAACGAAGAGATTTGTTGCAATGCCAAACGTTCTAAGAAGTAGGGGTTTAAATTTCTAAGTAACTGATCGATAATATCGGATTCTGAAGGTTTTTTTGTCGAGTCTGCTATATAAAGCTTCTAATGAGGTAATAAAAGAAGCAACATTTTCGTCAGGTCCTTGGGTTCGATTACGTATTTCGTTCCAAAGGTCGGTAATATAACCATGAGGTAGGAAGTCTCGTTTTAGGCACACAACTAACTCCTCCCAGGTAGAAATTTGGTCTCGTATGTTTCTGTACCATATCAACGCAGGGTCTGAGAACAAGTCACCTGCTGAGACAAATAAGTCCTGGTCTGTACACCCGCGAGAGATTTTGAAGTCATTAATACGGTCAAGAAGGGACGATAGAGGGACCTGCGAATCAAACCCTTGAAAAGTAAGACCCCATTTGTATACAGGTATAGATTTTCCTACAGGTTTGGGTGAAGCCAGTACGAGATTTGAAAAGGGTAACGATATATCTACGTCTGCATTTAGATTAAGTTTGTCAAGAACAATCCCTTCAAGTAATAATACATCAGACAATAAACTTTGTCTAGCTTGGTTTGCTTGTTCGTCGTCATATAAGGATAATAGTTCTGTACGTTGTTTGACGTGCGTTATTCTCGAAGCCAATCTCCCTAACTCTACATCACTGGGACGGGGATCTGTTCTATTTATTATACCAGATATATCGTCCAAAGACAATCTAATTTCCGATACATTGTGAGGCCAATCCGAAACGATCTTCTTTGAGATAGCAACGCCCTTCATTTCCTGGGCTAAAATTGCTCTGAGCTGAGATCTTCTATCGTTTTGATTAGATGCCGGAATAATATTCCTACATTCAAGCTCGTAAATTAGTTCGAGGGATTTTAAATGCGAAATATTCATTTTAAATTCTATTTGAGACACGATATATATATAAGATATGCTATACTGACGCAAATCAGAAAGTTTAACCACAAGGTTTTCTTGTAAAGGTAATTAAGATATTAGTTCAATAGGTAAATCTATAATGCAGTTTTTAGAATGTAACATAAAAGACAGTGCATTTAAGTTTCAAAAAACGGTCTTTTAAGGTTAAGAAAACAAACAAAAGTTATATTTTAATAGATAATTTTGTAATAAACTGTGTTTAAAGGTATCTAATCAAGGTAAATGCTTATTTGTATACTTACATGAATAAAAATAGGGTTTTTTAAGTGAGAAAGCTGTTTAAATAACATCTGTTAATACAAAGTACCTTAACCTCACACATTAAAAGGCGCCATTCTTATTACACTATCCTTGGTGATATATTTATAAGGTCGATAAAACAGGTTACAAAGTATTACACTTTAGCTGGTGATACATTTATATGGTGATAGTTCCTAAAAGTCGGTAATACAGTTACCAAAGTTCATAAGACACATCGCGCAAGCGCAATGGATAAAAAGCAATGAAACGCCCTGGCGGCCGGAAGCGCGAACCTTATGACAGGTTCCGCGTGCCAACTACCATGACGTCACCATTGTACAAAATTACATTGCATAATAAACGGAAATATAAAAAATTAAACAATGAAAGATAAAAGCGAATAAATTAGCTAATAATCTACTTAAATCAAAAATCCGGCACTCGCGCAAAGTTGCGCTAGGGTAGGCCTCTACTCCGGGGCTGTTGACTGAGCATGAACATCAGGGTCGTGGAGTCCAGTTGCCGAAGGTTGCTGCAAATTTATCTACCTAATATGTAGGGAGCGGCAGGATCAAGTTTTATAAAGGACGACAAACAAGATAAAACAGAAGGGAAATCTACATACTAGAGATAAGGCACGATACGATACCTGGCCGACCACACTACTCGAAGAACAAAGGCAAAAGGCCACGTTCTAGAGAAAAAAGGAAAACTCTCACCACTTCGTCCCACTCTTTGTCTTTTTCACATCCGCACGAAGTTATTCATCTACCCCTCTAGTGTTGTGCGATCTGCGCAAACTCACTACTATGACGTACGGAAGCACACGCTTAGTCTATTTAAAATTCCCGCGCACCGCGTCTTTTAAAAATATGGCGCGAGACTTCCGTGCATCCAAACTAAACTAATAACAATGTTTAAGTGACCCTTGGCACGTAACAGCCTTAGAAGAATTTGGTCAATCGCAGAGCAGCATAGATGAAATAATCAACCGTGTATTTGAAAAGCAAAAGGCGGAAAGGTTGAAAAGACGTCGACAGCGGAGATGACGTCTGCGATGCTGGAACTGCGGTGAAGTTGGTCATATTGTCATGAATACAATAATTTGCATTTATACATTTGTATACTTTAATTCCAAAAACAGTTTATTTTAGTTAATCTGCTTTGTTCATTACTTTGTAATAAATTACTTTATTAACGCGGAAACCTCAGTATCCTATTCGGTACATTTTAGTGACTCTTTTCCATTGTTACTTTGTAACTGCCACACTCATGAGGAAACCTCAATTTCCTGTTTTGCACACATTTACTTTATCAAGTATCCGTTGATCCAAGAAAACCTTGGATAACGTTATGGTTTTGCGTTTCACGCGGTCCACTGCATCACAAAGACTTCCTGAGTAACAGTTCTGGAATTCCATCTTTACCCTCGAATGTCCGCCCAGACGACTATATATTGGAGAGCCAACTTTCAGGCAAAGTAGTAGTAGTCCAAAGTGCCTAGTAGTAGAAACCAGTCAGAAGAGACCACTCCTGTTCAAGCTCGAATTTGTCAACCTCAATATTCCAGAACTACAGTAAGCAGTACGCCCTATCTTATCTTTAAGCACCTTTAAGAAACCCTGTAAGTCCAATTTAGCTTACTAAACCTAGTTTAATGATATGCCATTAATGTAATTCTGCTGCTAACTTTAATGTATTAGAATAAAGTGACTATGTACCGAATATCTTATAATTAACGCCGATTCAGTAGTGTGTCTAAAAACCCGTGTGGGTAGCATTATTGCTCGATCCTCAGGTTCTAAGGAACCTGAGTTAAATAGCGCCTAACGCTCTACCTCAACTACGCCCCAACATTCGTAGCCAAGGGTATTAAAGTGTATTTAACACATGGTGTCGGACGCACGGGCGTATATATATTTTTTAGGGCTATATTTGGTTAACGCGACTAAGGGATTTTTTTTTGGTCTTCAAGAGATTCCAATATTTTAATGTTAGTTGAATTTTCTTTATTTTCATAACTTATTTTTCCAATTATGGAAGATCTGACACAAAAAACAACAAGAGTAACTCTACATTACCAACCTGGACAAACCCGTTTAGACCATTCAATTCATGTATTTTTGAATTGGGCACATCAGAATCACTTATCGGTTAGCAATTATTTATCAGAATACGCAAAACTTTTATTAAAAACTATTCGTTGTTGGTATTTATTAAAGACTGAATCAGGTTCTGTTAGTGATACCTATACCAACGAATTTTATTTAGTAGTAGAAGATGCAATGCAAACTTTTATGATCTTTGTAAATTTAATGGGTTATTCCTTTGCACACACGTCATAATTGATGGCCACTAATTCAAGTACTCTTGTTTATACTCACGACACTCGTAGTAAAAATAAACGACCTCAAATAAGCACAATCAGTTTTAATCGCACTGACAACAAAAACGAAGACGATAACATATTTACACCTACATCTGTTTTACGTAGATCTCCACAACAGTTGTCAAAAGACCCACACACAACACAGTTCCAATTTCCTCTCAATACTAACCTTCATATAAACGTAGAGGTAAACGACATAGAATCCGGTACTACAACCACGACCAACTTAGCTCAAGAACACCCCACAATACCAATCATGGCCGATACTACTATTGAATCAGTCAAAAATCTGAAACTTAATCCTTTCAAACCACTATATACCAATCCAACGACCTTTACACCTGGGAAAACAGGATGTTACGAATTTCTTCGGGACTATGACCACTGTGCAAACGCGAACTGTTGGAGTGACGCGAATAAAATTCAATATTTTTCGAGGTTTTTGAGAGAGAGCGCGCGGCTATGGTTTGAAAATTTTACAGCGGATCCCAATAACAGTGACAAAACATGGACTGATATAAAAGAAAATTTTTTGTAATTTTACAGAGGACCAAACATAGTTAAACAATTAAAAATTAAATTGAGAAATCGTAGGCAATTACAAAACGAAACCGCGATAAATTATTATTATGAGTTGCAAAATTTAGGGACGCAGACAACCCCTGCTCTAACAACAAACGAACTTAGAGAATATTACGAAGCCGGACTATTACCCAGTGTACGTAATAATTTCATTGTTGGCCGCGAACAGAGAACTTACTGACGAAAGCTTAAAGGATATCGCTTATAGCCTTTCGGAAATGCAATATAATGCTATGCAACATACGCTTACACAACAAACTACTCTATTGGCAATTTCACAAAATAGGCGACAGCATGGATCCAATCCTAGGCAAAATACTACGCACTATAGGCGCAATTTTCGTGATATTCCTAACTTGAGTTCACCACGTCGAGGAAAATCTTTCCGTTCTTAGAAATACTATGGTTTTCCTTCTAGACCGTTGCTACGAGAACCTGTATTCTATTATAATCAACGCACTACAAATAATCAACCGAAGTGTTTTAATTGCAATCGGTTCGGTCATTATGCAACGTCATGCAGAACAATAATCCCACAAAGCTCAGACAGTGGAAATCTTCGAAATCATGGCAGAAGTTTGACGCCGATAAGAACCGTCACTTTTAGAAAACGTTCGGAAAGTAGAAGCTCAAACCATTCTGGTAGAAATGAACCACCCACAACCTTAGAAAATTTTCAGAAAGGGCTCGCCTCTCGGCGGGAGCGGCCAGCGGAAACCCCGCAATAAGCAGTCATCTTTATGCCCATAAACACAATTATTTTAACCAACGTAGACATCAATATGATAGATATTTTCAAAATAATTTTTTAATGTGTCTGTTTCGTATTAGTTAAAACAAACTATAATGGAATAAAGTTGTGCAGTGCGCTTGCGCCTCTTACAAAGTAAACGCGTGCGAAAGTGGCTTTGTTGCGTTTATCGACGACTCTTCATTCGACTTAGTACCGGAACGGTTGTGCGCGACAAGCTATACACAATAAAGTATAGTGCTTGTAACAGTGCATTCAACTGACTCCCCCAGGGGCATTGCAGCCACATTGAAGAGGACCACACACTCAGGACAATATTGGTGAGTGAATTTATCGCTTCTGTTTATTTTACATGCATACAATTTTCGCATTTAAAGCTCGCGTTTTGTTATACCTTCGCAATACAGTCCACAAAAACTAATAAAACACGCCAGCACATTATTTAAGTTAATTAATTACATTTTGGTCTTTCTTCGCGTGATAAAACTGTCCATGGTTAATAAATTAATTCATTTCGTTTTAGCTTGTATGTATATAAAGCTTCGATTAGCAAATATTCGCATCATAATTGTATTTACTTATATATAAAAAATTTTGATACACAAATCTATTAATTAAAGATCATTATTTGATTATAGATATATTACGATTTAGCAATAATTTATGTATAGAGCATTATTAATCATTTTACAGATATAGTTAAATAGTTCGTATAAAAAACCTGTTGCAAATTCTGGCTTCAAAGTTGTTCTATTGTAAAATTTTGTATACTTGTCTAGTAGGTCACTCCCTTTGGCTTATGTACAGCTGGAAACAACATTCCAGTTTTATCGAAATACGTATCTGCATTCTTAAGGGTTTATAAGCACTAAATATTATAGCTATATTTCTTGTTTGAATGACTAAACCCTTGGGGCATTCTATAAACCTTCTTGTTAAGGGTTGTCATTTCGTTTCAAATAAGTTTTCTAAAATACAGTAGGAATTTTTAGGTATCTAACTACTCATTTCGCATTTTACATTACAAATTTGGTAATGACTTTATTGGATCATTTTCGGTGATTGAATTTACAATACGATTATTGTGGGTCGTTGTTAATTGAAATAATTGTCGTTTGTTATTTTTATACAAAATGCCTGACACAAATACGTCTGTAACTTTATTAAAGTTCTACGCTGCTAGGATTCATGAAACCTTTGAACTTTCTGAAAAGGCACAATACAATGATTCTATACATAAATTATTTAAGTTGAAATGTCGAATGGTTGAATCTATCTACAAGGATTTTACTGAAAAATATGTTACTGTATTCGTAAACACAGAACCAGAATTGCAACCAGCTTTAGAAACTTTGTGTCGAAACGTAGATGACGAATATTATTTTATCCTTTTGATAGAGCAAGAGATATTTTCTGCTGAAGTAAAAACTCCGTCTGCGAATCACATAATTCGACAAGACAATAATTTTACACCTACAGTAAAATTACCAAAAATTACTCTACCACGTTTTGATAATGACCCTAAAAACTTTAAGACTTTCAAGGATATGTTTGATGTTTTGATAGATAAACAACCGCATTTAACGGACATCGAAAAGCATTCCTACCTTCTTTCAAGCTTGTCAGGTGAATCATTGACATTGTTGCGGTCTATTCCTCTTGGTCATGAAAATTACAAATTAGCATATGACACTTTATGTTCTAGATATAATAATAAACGTCTTTTGGCTAATCACCATTGGGGGGTTTAATAAAAAGCTACCCGCCTATGCATGCGGAAAACGTAAAACATCTTCGAAATTTAATTGACGGTTTCACAGAAAACTTATCAATTTTGGAATCGTTACAATTTGATGTTGAAAGTTGGGATTTCGTTCTTGTAGATCTTTTATTATGTAAACTCGATGAGGAAACTCGTAAACGATTCGAATTGCATTTCAATTCTACTGATGTGCCTACATTCAATTGCGTCAAAGACTTTTTGTCAAAACAATGTGTAGCCTTAGAGAATCTTGTTTCAAGCAAACAACCGAAAGTGCTTAAAGGTACTATTAATAAACAAGGTCTCACTCGTTCGAATTCTGACTTGAAGCCTACGACATTCTTAGCTGAGACTAACACTTCTCCTAAGAACAATTTGTTCTCCTGCATTTTTTGCAAAGGAAATCATGTATTGTATTCGTGCGAGCAATTTCTTAAATTGTCTCCAAACAAGCGTCACGAGCAAGCCAAACATCTTCGGTTATGTTTGAAATGTCTTCGACCAAATCATAACATGTCGTCTTGTCCGTCAAAAGTTTCGTGCAAAACTTGCAATAAAAATCATCATACATTGTTACATTTCGTGCAGTCGATTGCTACGTCACCACCTTCTTCAACTCCAACTCGTGAAGAAAATTTGCAAACCAGTTCGTCTAATAATGCTACTTGTACTACAACAGTTGGGTATGAGGTGACAACTTGTCTAGCTTTGCTACCCACGGTTTGTTTGGAAATTCTCGACAAGAGAAATCAACCTCAAATTATTCGTGCTCTAGTAGACACTGGGAGTCAAATTTCATTTATTACGGAGTCTTGTCGTAAGTCTATTGGTATATCGTCTCGTCCTTCTTCGATTCCTATTTCTGGTTTGGGCCAGACTTCACATCAAACGTTAGGTGTGATATCTGGAACCATTCGTCCCATTCAGGAATATGATTCAGTCCCCAGGGACAACAATTTGAAAATAAACTTAAAGGTTTTGCCGTCTATTTGCGGTAATCTTCCAAACCAGTATATTCAATCGTATTGGTCTCATTTGGAAAACATAAAACGCGCAGATGAAAACTGGAGACATCTTTCTCCAGTACAAATGTTATTGGGCTCTGATGTTGCAAGTCGTATTTTTCTCAATGGGAAAATTGATGGCAAAGAAATTTCGCCTGTTGCTGTCAACGCCATATTCGGTTACATGATATTTGGTACTGTCGATCCCATCTCAACCAATGTTATTCATTCGTTCTTTGTATCTATCGATCCTTGTTTGGATATTAATCTTAAACATTTTTGAGAGCATGACGACATTCCATCGAAGAGTTTGTCGTCCCCGGAAGATGACCTTGCTTAACAATCTTTTGATAACTCTTGTATCGGTTACCCAATGGTAGGTTCGGCGTGAGCCTCCCATTTAGAGAAAATGTTCGTGAGTTTCCGGACTCGAAATCTATTGCCATTAAACGTCTATTGTCACTAGAGCGTCGTCTCGAAACTAATCCAGATTTGCAAAATTTGTATGTAGATTTCATGCGTGATTATGAAGCATCTGGTCACATGTCGCTTTTATCAACGCCTCCAGCTGACAATAATGCTTATTTTATTCCACACCATGCCGTGTTCAAACTAGAAAATAATAAACCTAAATTGAGAATTGTTTTTGATGCTTCGGCTTGAGCTTCGAATGGTATTTCATTGAATGATACCTTACTCACTGGACCTAAGCTCCAGAATGATATTGTAAAAATACTTTTGGCATTTCGTATTCCCAAGTTCGTTTTTGTCTGTGACATAAAACAAATGTACAGGCAAATATTGATATCAGAAACGGATTGTTCTTATCCATTGATACAATGGCGATGGAATCCTTCAGAACCAATTTCAACCTATCAGTTGAACACAATTACATATGGAGTTTCATCCGCTCATTTTCTCGCCATTCGCACTATCTTAAAACTAGCTGAACTAGGAGAAAATAGCTACCCATTGGCTGCTCATGCTTTGAGAAACAATTTGTATGTTGATGATGTATTGATTGGGTCGGCCACTCTCCAGGCAACTCATGAACTAAAACGTCAACTCATCGAACTACTACGTGCTGGTTGCTTCGAAGTACGCAAATGGGCTAGCAACAGTCCACTACTGTTAGAAGATATTCCTACTGAGTATCAACAAGTAAAACCAAGTTTAGTCGCAAATGATCTTAAGCTTTCCGTAAAAGTGCTTGGTCTTCAGTGGCACTCGATACATGATCATTTTTCATTTGAAATGCAGCCTTTAGAAAATCGTCTTTGCAAGCGGATTTTACTTTCAACAGTTGCTAGGATTTATTACACCAGTTACCTTTTCACTCAAACAACTTATTCAACAATTTTGGGTGCTGGGGTTGGATTGGGATGATCCTCCTCCTGAATCTATTGTCATATTTTGGAAAAAATTTGTTGCTGAATTTTCATATATTGATTCAATTCAAATTCCTCGTTATATCCCTATTGATGAAGTTTGTAGTATACTGCTATATGGTTTTTGTGACGCGTCCGAGAAAGGATACTCGGCTATTGCATATTTTCGTTTAGTATTTCCGTCAGGAGAAATATCTGTTCACTTTGTTTTGGCTAGATCAAAGATCGCCTCTTTGAAATGTCTTTCTATACCCAAGCTAGAACTATGTGCTACCGTATTTTTGTCTAAATTAGTTCATTTTGTTAAAACTACATATTCAAATGTAACCTTTGAAAAAATCTGTTGTTACACTGATTCTTCTGTGGCTTTGACTTGGATTAAGTCACCTACCTATCGTTTAAAAATGTTTGTAGCTAACCGTGTTAGTTACATCCAAGAACGTATTTCTCCCGAACAGTGGAGTTACATTAGTTCTTCAAACAACCCATCTGATTGTGCTACCAGAGGTTTATTTCCTTCGGTATTGTCCGCGCATCCGCTATGGTGGGCAGGTCCTGAATTTTTGTCGTTGTCTGAAGAAAATTGGCCTTTGCCAAAATTGTTCGTCCCTTCTCTGGAAGCATCTTCTGAGGAGAAACGCATTACTTTGATTGTTATTGTAGAATTAATTTGGCTGGAAGACTTATCAAACAAATTTTCGTCGTTACACAAAATTCAACGTATAGTCGCATATTGTCTGAGAATCTTTAATGTTAGAAAAGGTACCATCAATTCGCTATTTTTATCGTCGGTGGAGCTTCACACTGCTCTTATGGTTATTGTCAAGGTGGTCCAATTTAGTTCACTTAAGGTTGAAATCGAAGCCGTTCGTCAAGGTGAGCCTTTGCCTAAACATCTGCAACGTCTAAGCTTATTTCTTGATTCGAATGACATTTTAAGAGTAGGCGGGAGACTGATTCATTCCAGTCTTCCAGATTCCGCAAAACATCCAGCGGTATTGCCCAATAAACACCGTATAACAGATTTGTTGATTAAGCAAGTTGCACACATAAAATTTACATTCTGGAGTAAACACAACGATATACTTGCTTCAAGAACGATTGTGGATCATCTCATCTCTTCGCGCAGTTTGTAGAATACTGTCTAAATATTATCATTGTTATCGTTTTCGCCCTATTCCTGTCAGTCCAGTTATAGGTGAATTGCCTTCATTTCGTGTTTCTCAATCCAAGGCTTTTAGTTCCGTCGGTATCGATTTTGCCGGCTCTTTTACGATTAACATACATCGTGCAAGAGGCACCAAGACTTGCAAGGCATATCTTTGTGTGATTGTTTGTTTCGCTACTAAGGCTCTTCATTTGGAAGTCGTATCAGACTTGTCGACTGATGCCTTTATCGCTTGCCTTCGTCGTTTTATTGCTCGTCGTGGTCGGTGTCAACACATTTTCAGCGACTGCGGCACAAATTTCGTCGGCGCTAGTCGCCAACTTTTAAAGGATTTTCGACACTGTGCAGAATCGTTAGCCATTTTGTGGCATTTTAACCCCCCCGTCTACCCCTCACTTCGGAGGTATTTGGGAAAGCGCCGTTAAATCGGTAAAAACTCACTTATTTCGGGTTGTTGGAAACCAAGTGCTCATGTACGAGGAGTTTCATACTTTAATCACTCAGATTGAAGCATTGCTGAATTCAAGACCTTTGTGCAGCATAAGTTCAGATCCCAATGATCTTTCGTTACTGACACCAGGTCACTTTCTAACTTTAGAACCCTTGACATCACCTCCGGACCCAGACTTGTCTCATTTAAAAATCTTTAGGCTCTCTCGTTGGCAGTTGATTCAAGCTATGCATCAAAGTTTTTGGGTTCGATGGCACAATGAGTATTTACACCAATTGTATCAACGTGGTCGGTGGTACAAGGCCAAGAGACTCAACGGCGTTGACATAGGTACTTTGGTGCTCATCAAAGAAGAGGGTGTTCCTCTTTTAAATAGGAAACTTGCCAGAATTATAGAGATTCATCCTGGAAGCGATGGGGTACCTCGTGTAGCCACTTCACGAGGCAATTTGAAAAGACCAATGGTCAAACTATGCCCATTGCCGTCTCAATAATAAATATTAATTATTTTAGTGTTCTTTATTATAGTTTCGTAAGTATTATTATATTCATTTAGTTCTACATACGTACAAAACTCGGTCAAAGTTAAATTTTTCGTGTTAAGTTTAAAAAAAAATAGCCCAAAGCTATTTTGGTGGGCAGAATGTTTCGTATTAGTTAAAATAAACTATAGTGGAATAAAGTTGTGCAGAGCGCTTGCGCCTCTTAGAGAGTAAACGCGTGCGAAAGTGGCTTTGTTGCGTTTATCGACGACTCTTCATTCGACCTAGTACCGGAACGGTTGTGCGCGACAAGCTATACACAATAAAGTATAGTGCTTGCAACAGTGCATTCAACTGACTCCCCCGGGGGCATTGCAGCCACATTGAAGAGGACCACACACCCAGGACAATATTGGTGAGTGAATTTATCGCTTCTGTTTATTTTTACATGCATACAATTTTCGCATTTAAAGCTCGCGTTTTGTTATACCTTCGCAATACAGTCCACAAAAACTAATAAGACGCGCCAGCACATTATTTAAGTTAATTAATTATAGTGTCGATGTAATAAACCTAATACTAAATATTTTAAACCTAACATTTATTATACTAATTATAGAGCAAACGTACCTAATAGTTTTAATGTTAATGATCAGAACAAACGATTTAGTAAGGACTCAAATAATTTTAATTACTTATTCAAGAAATCCAACAGAAAAGCCTATCGTAATAAACATAACAGAAGATATTTAAAGACAATAATTATATTTTTCTAGACGGTACTAATAAGAAATTGTATACAGTAAAAGTGCTATACCAAAATCGGCTGATTGACATTTTAATTGATACCGGAAGCTATTATAACGTGGCATCACGTAAATTTTTCTTTGATATTCCATTACAGAGACAGGCAAACCTAAGATTAACCACCGCAAATAATATAAAAATACTAATTTTAGGTAAAGCAAACATTAATGTTACCATGGATAGACAAAAAATAAATATTCCTACCCTAGTAATCCATGAACTTCCTGTACCTTTAATAATAGGTCTGAAATATTTGCAGGACAACGGTGCTATATTGAACTTTAAAAACGGGACAATTACTTTTACAAATAACCACTGTAAGACATCAGTTAAACTTACTTCTAAACAACGTTTATTTGACGACTATTTAGCACACACTAACTTCTTGACGAGTAATCTTACCTATAATTGTAAGCCAGAAAGGGTAAAATTATCAAATGACCTAATTATAACCCGAAATGAAGAACTTCCAATTGAAGTATCATGTAAAAACATACCTCATCAATTTTTCTTTTTACCAAATAATAAGCTGTTGACCGAAAGAACTTTATTCGTCACGAAAGGTCCATATCATAGCAACGAAGGTTGGAAAGTAAACGTAGTTTCACATGTGCACGAAAAGTTAAAATTGATGCAAGATTCTACAATTGGGATAATAACCCCAAAGCTAGAACAACCATTTTTGACTACAATGACAAAACGAAAATCAACCCCAAAATTTAATTTCAATGTGAACGAACAACTCTTACCAATTGAAAAGCTAAAACTTAGAAATCTTTTGGACGAATTTAGTGATATTTTTAGCAATACATCTGAGACTTTAGGACACACATCATTAATAACCCACACAGGCACAGCATCACCGGTACGAAGTAGGCCCTACAGAGTTTCCCAAAAAGAACGAGACATTATTCAAAACCAAATTTGTAAAATACTTAAAAACGGAATAATTAAAAAATCACATTCGAGTTGGTGTAGTCCAATTGTTTTAGTTAAAAAGAAGGGTAATACTTATAGATTCTGTGTAGATTATAAGAAGCTTAACGCAGTAACCAAAAAATCTTCTTACCCATTACCACGCATTGATGATATGTTCTTGTATCTCAAAAACGCTAAATATTTTTCTAGTTTAGATTTACTAAGCGGGTATTACCAAGTAAGTTTAGATGAAGACAGCAAAGCAAAAACTGCCTTCATAGGACCTGACGGACTATATGAATTTCAGCGGTTACCGTTTGGCATATGTAACGAATCTTCAACCTTTTCGCATTTAGCCGACATTGTTTTTGAAAATCTAAAATGGCACAAGTTATTAATCTACCTTGATGACGTATATATTTATAGCGATACATTTGACGAACATTTAAGACGTTTACGTAATGCGTTCACTCGACTACGAAACGCCGGATTAACGCTAAAACCGTCTAAATGTACATTCGCACAATCAGAAATATCCATGTTAGGTCATAAGGTATCAAGTGCAGGACTAAGCCCGGACAAAACCAAAATAAAAGTAATACAAGTTGAAAATGCAAGGCATTGTCGCAACGAACTTCCAAATGTAGACTTACTTTAAAACAATTTAAAGAAATTAAAATTATTATGTTGTTATAATTATAAGTATTCAGATAAAAAAAATAAAATAAAAATTAATTCCCCGGGGGGGTCGGGTATCCGTGGTCAGATTTTGTGGGGGGTACCATATTTTGACTCAGCTATGTTAGGGGAGTCCAAATATGTATCGCACATTAATTTTGGACCTATTTGAAATTTTAATTTTTCCGACGGAATATCGCGGGGGCACGACGTCCCCGTGGCCCGATTTCAACTGACATCAAAACTTAAGCTCAGGACACCGAGCTGAATCGATTGATGTATCACAAATTGATGTCCGACCATTAGAAAGGCCTCGGACGGACAGACGGACGACAAATCGATTTCATAAACGAACGAAGTTCGTTGACAAGATTTTCCGCGCCCTACAACAGTCAAAAAACTGCAAAGTTTTTTAGGATTTGCAAATTACTATAGGAAATTTATTAAAGGTTTTTCAGTGATAGCACATCCGTCGAAACAATTACTTAAAAAGAATTTAAAATTTGATTGGAAAAATGACCACCAAAACGCTTTTGAAACCCTTAAAAACAAATTAATAACAGCACCAGTCTTAGCTCACTTTGATCCTGATACCGAAAAGGAATTGCGTACTGATGCATCAAAGATCGGTTTAGCAGGAATTCTACTTCAAAGGTATTATAACCAACTACACCCCGTAGCATATATTTCAAGAAGTCTCACAAAAGCTGAGGCTAACTACACCATCACAGAATTGGAAACGTTGAGCATTATCTGGAGCTTAACGTACCTCCTCCCACTTATTTAGGGCAGGCCAATTTATATTAAGACCGATCATAAAGCTATTTGTTCTCTAAAAACCATCAGTCACCCGTCAGGACGTCTGGCGCGCTGGTCACTAAAATTATCGGAATTTGATTATACTATTCAACATGTCAATGGCAAGCGGCATTCCGATGCCGATTGTCTATCAAGGAACCCAGTTTTAATGGCAACAGAAGAAGATGAAAATTAAACATTAGATATACCCACCTTTTTGCTTACTCCTAGCGATATCCAACGGGAACAAGTAAAAGACGTAAAGCTATGTCGACTAATTTGAAAGACCCACACAGCGGAACTATAGCTGAAAATAAATACGCGAAAAACTTTATCTTGAAAGACGAAGTTTTATACCGAAAAAACCCAAAACTCTTAGGTAATCCACAATTGTTAGTAATTCCAAACTCTCTGGTTGGCGAAATTTTATATTCCCACCACAGTGACGTTATTTTAAGGCATTTAGACTTTATCAAAACTTTTTACAAAATTAAGGACCGTTACTACTGGGACTTAATGTTAAAAGACATTAGGAGATATGTCGCTGGCTGCGTAGATTGTCAAGCTAGGAAAGGGCACGCTCATTTAAAACCGGCTGGAGAACTTCAAATTATTTTGGTTTCTCAACCTTTTGATAGGATAGGGATCGATTTACTAGGGCCGTTCAGAAAATCAACTAAAGGCAACACCTTATAGTAATATCTACGTGTTACGCAACAAGGTATGTAGAAGCTAAAGCAATTCCAAATGGAAAATCAGAACATATTGCTAATTTTCTTTTAAATCAAATAATTTTAAGGCACGGCTGTCCATGCATGATTTTAAGCGATAGAGGTAAAGTATTTCAATCTAAAGTAGTAACACAACTTCTTAAGTTAATGGGGGTACGAAGTCAATTTACTTCGAGTTACCATCCAGCTACTAGCCGATATGCTTGCAATGACAATTGACGCCGAACAAAAAAATTGGTGTCAATATGTGCAACACGTAATATTTGCACATAACACGGCAATTCAAAGCACTAGCAAATTCTCACCTTTTAATTTAGTTTATGCACGAGAAGCTATTTTACCTTCCAAATCAGCATTAAAACAAGACATAACAACAGAAGACGTTCAACAAATTCGTGAACGCGCGCTTTTTATACGTAATTTGGCTGTACAAAATATTCAAAAAAGCCAAAACAAATCTAAGCTTCGTTACGACGAAAAACATCGACCATTAACCTTCCAATTTGGCGACAAAGTTCGACTTTTTGTTCCACGTAGATTTAAAGGTAAATCTGACAAATTATTGCTTAAATATTATGGACCATACTCCATTGTAGATAAAAAAGGAGACGTAAATTATGTCATTCAGCGAGGCACAAAACGTGAAGTAGTACACGTTTCTCGCTTATTATCTTACAATGACCCATGGCTCGCCCCAACTAATCAATTAGTCACAGGACAACACTCAGACTCAGAACACGACGATCAGGAGCAATCAAGCGCAAACTCAGATACAGAAGATTAATCACTTTGAACAGCAAATAACACTTGAACAACCAAATACTCCATTTTTTCTTTCCAATTTTTTCTAAGACAGCACTATCAGGGACATAATGGAAACTAATTTAGATGTTTGGGACACTACACACATAGGAATCAATTAGACTTGTTACAGAACACAAATTACTCATATTGTCTTCATTAAATTATTGGGCGCCGATCGAGCGCAGCGCGAAAAACTATTCCGATACTACCTAGACAAGAACAAAACAATTTTTAATTTTATTTGGCATAAAACTTATGCAAATTTAGACCATATAAATCCTAAGTATATTGTTATTCGGAAAAACTTTCTATCCCGAATCCATCAGACACTTTACTGACTTATTTTACGTCTATCACGACCACCCCGCCGATCAATTACACAACGGTAGCGGCTGGGATGGCTGAAAAGTTTATTACATCTACTTTTCATTTTTGACGACGAGATTACATGGAAATGCAAAGCAGAGCAAGCATAAAATAATAAGAATCTTTTTTTCACAAAATTTTGTTTACAAAAGCTAAATTGTATGTTACGTGCCAAAGTGGCACTAAACATTGTTTTAGTTTAATTTTGATGTGCGGAAGTTTCGCGCCATAAATTCAAAAGACTCGGTGCGCGTATTTCCGTCACGTCAAAATTGGGTTGGACGAATAATTTCGCGCCGACGCGTGAAAGGACAAAAAGTGGGAGAAGTGTTTCCGTGAGACTCGGTAACGTGGCTTTTTTCTTTGGACCTTCGTGAAGAGCGGTTTGGTCAGGTATCGTATCGTGCCTTATCTTTATTTATGTAGATATCCTTGCCTGATTGTCTTTGTTTGTCGCGCTTATGCCTGTTCCTGTCTTTCCCTACATAGGTAGAGGTAATTTGTAGCCGTTGGCCGAACCGCCATTCCACGCCGGAGCACCATCTTTAATCACTCCGAAGTGGAGCTCTGAGATCCCGTCGGAGCCATTTGGATGTACGTTAGGCGTGCCCTCCGTTAATTGCCTTAAAAGGATCATCAGTAGCCCTGATGGACTTCAACAGAAGCCAACTTTAATTCAACCCCGCAGGACGTCGGATTTCTTATGTAAGTACTGTAATTGCTTAAATTGTTCGCTGTTATAAACTATTGTCTTAAATTTATATTTTCCGATAATTGCGTATTAAATTTGTGCATTGGTGACGTCATTGTCAGATCGCCGCGCTAGAGCCTGTGTAAAGCTTGGAGCTACCACCTGCCGTGGCGTCGCTTATTCCATGCTTGCGCGATTGCTATTATAAACCTTTAAATTGTGCAACTTTGAACTTTAAACCGTAAGATGTATTCGTAATTCACAAGAAGCTTCGCAACTTACCCAGTTTGTTTAATTATCCAATTACAATAGCGCAGTATGCACAATACTTTTCACAATTTGACACAATTCACCACAATTTACTTACACAAACTGACGGTTTATACATGTTAACACACTAGCGAAATTACCATCAACATATTTTTTTTTTAATACAAAAGATAGCACGCACAATGCACAATGCGCATTAATTTTAATTTACAGACTAAAAACACTAACCTCACTCACGCAAAAAGAACCTCTGCAGTAATATCCTTGATTAATTATAACATATCTCTGCTTCCTGTACATCACAACTATGCAACAAAGTTTATATTTTCTTCAATCTTAGCCACAATGTTACTCATCCAACTACCGCAACTATTTAAATATAGTCTGGTCTTCTAAAATGTATCTTTTCAAAACAGCCTTATTTTCAATATTATTCACTTCATTGCATATCTAACACCAATGAACACCTACGGAACATTCTCGCAACACTAAATTATTGTTTTTACTAATATTCGACGCAAAACTTAGTAATTTAACCACCTTTTTAGCTTACGCTGTATTTATTTACAGTCATACATTACACATTTAAGCTTTAACCAAACACGATTACAAATTAATGTACAAAATAGACAAAACATTGTTACGTGCCGAAATCGGCACTAGACATTTTTAACTAAGTTTAATATGTGAGAATTTTGCACCATAAATTTAAAAGACTTGTTGCGCGTATTTTTGTCACTTCAGAAGTGCGTTGCGCAAGATTCGCGTCAACGCGTGTGGTGGTAGAAGAAAGTGGGGAATTTCCGAAAGACGCGTAAGAACTTGGCTCCGAAACGCGAAGAAGAGTAGTTGGTCTGGTATCTTATCGTATTTTTTTTGGTATGTAGATCCCTTTTTTCTCTTATCTTTGATTATCGTTCCTTATAAACCTTTTCCCGTCGTTACCGCTACATAGGAAGAAGACGCAAATTTGGATGCAACCTGGCTTAGGAGATCCACGACCCGAGAACCATCATGAAGTAATCCGGATGCAAGCCGCCGCCATCATGAAGTAATCCTGAAGGAAGCTTTACCTATTCACGTGAGTACCGCGTGGAGTTTTTATATAATTTATACAATTGGAAAATGTGTTGCAATAATTTGCATATTGTGGGACGTAATCGAAATTTGAGCGTCGATTTTCACCTTATGTAATATCGTTACCAACTGTCTTTTGTGACGCGCGTACCGCGTCGACGGGACGGTAATAATGGCGTTCAACGTGGTTTTTGGTTGTAAAAATCTTTTCTTTTGTTTTTATGGCTTATAATGTATTAATTAACGATATCTATAGCTTTTTCATTTAAAAAAAATAAATAATTATGTAAATTTTAATACCTGATAACTATGAAATTTAAGGTGGCAGCTCTGGAACTGACTGTAGAATTACCTAAAATGACATGACAGCTGTTATGATAATTTAACATAAACCGCCATATTGACTTGATTCTCATGGTATATTTTTTATATATAATGTTTTGCTAATCAATTAATTTTCTTGTAACTGTAAAACTAGTGTCCTTCCTAACTTGAATTGTTTTAAATAAGTGACTGGTTTGTTTGAAATGAAATTAAAAGTGTTTTTCTTTTAGCAGTGTATATAGTATAATATAACCTCACTTACATACATGTTTGCATCATATAATTTTGAATGTAAGTACATTTAATTATAAGTAAACAGCTTATTTTCTACCTATTATGAAGGAAAAGCGAAAAGTTTTTTTAAAAAATTGCTGTAAAATGTAGATAGAATAATCACTTTACTTTTGAAATTTTTTTAACCTATCTTAACTTGTTTTTGGATTAATTTTTAAAGCTACCATTTAATTAACACATATAATGTATCTTTCTATAATTCTGAGTGTCTTTTTATAACCTAAATAATCAATTATAAATTATAATTACCTACATAAAAAAAAATTCCATCTCGAAATATAGATTTTATAATTAACTGAACTTTTAGTATATGTTCTAAAACGTTATAGTAACGTAATCTTGTTATATTTGTTCCCTTAAACACTATCTTGTTTTAATACCGTTTTAAAAGTGTTTCCTTAGTAATTTAAATAGTTGTAACCTACAAATGGCTTTTTAAAGAAAACTGTTCCTTCAAATACAGCTAACGAAATTATCTAACCATATCTATTACCTTTCAAAACGTTGTAATAAACTGAATCTCTTTATATCTGCTCCTTTAAACACTGCAATATTGAAAGTGTCGTTAACGTTTTATATTTAAGCTCATTTACGATAGTTGTTTATAATTTCCGCGATATCAAAAGAATATTTTAATAATTTGGAATACTGTTCTCTTTATACATGTATCGTAGAATATTTCTTTTGTATAGCGAGTATTATTTTGTCTTGATTGCATATTTTTTAGATATATCAATATTTCAACGCAGCATTTTAAGATCTATTAAGCGAAATTTACTGTCGAATTTGGTCTCCCAGCTGTATGTAAATCTAGACAAGACCCCATCAAAGGGCCGGTCGCTCAGCTTTACGTAACTTTAGACGAGAGTTTAGTTAGGTAAGTTGTCGTTTTAGCAATTTGTAAATCATTTTTTTAAGAATGATGTTGAAATTTTTCTTCATTAGTTTGGGTGGAACTTAAACGAGAGCTTCTCATTCTTGTAAATATATGTGTTACAGGATATCTTTCTGTTCTTCAACAACTTGATTAGTAAATCGAGTTTTGATTACTCTGATCTCTTCACATATCGATTTAAACCACATCAGATGGTATAAAATTATCTTTAAAACCGTTCAATCTACGTACATCTAAAAAAATTTCACGTTTTATTTCCTTAACAATGTATCTAATGTTTTTAGTCCCCACTATCAATTCATTTAACTTTAATTACTTATTCCCTCTCCTATACAGTGTATACCTTTTACACGTTTAACTTATTTACCTTAAATTAGCTATCTTTTTCCTTTTGGTTGACTTTCCTTTGAATTTACCGTTAGTTATATATCGCTTTATTCTCTAGACCCCCCAATATAACTCTGTCGTTTCATTTAATTAATCCTCGAACTTTTCTTACAGCATATTATTTGGTTTTTAATATTTATCGTACATCGTTTAATTGTGTGGTAATTGTCATAACTTTGGTTGTAATAACTCATTGAATTTTTATGATTGGTTTGAGCTGATGTCAGAGTGGATGCTTTCTCACATAGGAAACGCGGCCTATGCCATTGTAAGAAATAGTTCATATTCGCAGTTGCAAAAACTAGGACTTTCTATTCATGTGTTTTCCTCTGAATTATTTCAGTCGCCCACATTATACTATATCATTATTTGTTTCTTTTCCTACTAAATCACCATAACTTATAAACACTTTTTTTTTAATTGTTTTTATTGAACTTCGCGGTGAAGCGCTATCGCTTCTTATGGATATCTTATTAAATTCTCGGTTGGTTTAGCATATTGGGACAGAGTGTCTGTATCTAACAGCTTATAATTAAGCATCTTTGTGTGTTTAGGGTGATACCGTTTTAAAAAATTACCTTGAAACAGTTTGTTTTCGTGTGAATGTATCTCTAATGATACTTTTAAGTTGTTATGTCAACTTTTGTCTGATTTTCTTACCGTAGTGGATGGACTCGTTAGGAAAGTGATCGTACTAGCTCTCTTAAGAGTGTAGTGAATTTTTTTTAACTTATGATACCTTAACTCGTCGGATTAATATCGCAGGTGGTCTTTCAGACCGATCTGTGTTTTAATAGGGACAATTCTCTACCTTCTCTCGGACGCTTGTCAAAAACTCTACTTTCTCGTATCCTGCTATCTCCGTTTCTGCCTTATCTTTTTTTCGGTAGACCTGTTCTCGTCCCGGAACACCCGTCTACCACATAAGAGTGATTTTTTCCTCACTCCGGGCTACTGACTACATTGGCTGGTTGAGTAGTGCTTTGCTATCCACTTTTTCTGTCTCTTTAGCTCAATGCGAGCCTTTTCTCTATTTTTTTTCTACCTGGAAGTGCCTCTTATGCATTCCAAATACCTACCTCCCTTTTTCCACCGTTCCTATTTCTACTGCCTTTTCATTTTTGTTAGTCACCGTGTGGTTGCGCGGGGGTTTTCACAGACATTACATTTGATTTTCCAATGCTCCACCCGAAGGTACTACATTGGCCAGGAAGCGAGTTTTCTTTTACCTGGAAAATTTGGAATTTTGCCGAACCCTTGCTGTTCCAAGCAAGGTAGGGATTTTTAACGTGCGTGACAACACTCACACACGGGACCTCTATTTTACCTCTCATCCGAACGAGGGTGTATTTTTGTGAAAAATGCTCGCCTAACATTTTTCAAGCGGACCGTGTCGGGATTCGAATCCGGGAACTTGGACGTAGTAGTCACACACATACCACTACGCCACGGAGCCGCCTCCCCTTCACATACCACTGAATCTATGTGAAATAGGGCATATAATTAGAAAACAATAGAAGGGGAATCGAGTTGTATATAGGTTGTTGTGGGAATTTCAGGGAACTGTGTAGACTAGCGCAGAACATAAATAAGTGGAGGTACCAGTCCAACTAGTTTCAAGACGGAAAATCTAATAACAAAAAAATAAGTGCACTTAAATCTTGTAATTATTATAAACAACTACAGATATGTTGATTGTGCAAAATGATATATTGGAAAAAGTATTAATTCGACAAATGTTCAAGTGCTGGGGAAACTTAGCAGCCACAGGCTAATTACTCCCCTTCACATGCCAATGAAAATTGATGAAATATGGTATATAACTGTAAAACAATAGAAGGTGACCGAATTACATATAACAAGAAAGAACAGAGGATATGCTCAAAGACAACAAACAAAGACAAGAAGAAAATTGTTCAAAGCATATGTGTGGAGCACAGCACAGTACGGCTATGAAATAGGGGCAGTAGGAGAAGCAGAGAAAAAGAGATAGAAGCCTTCTGGAATGTTGTGCTTCAGATGTATAAGGATGACAGCATGGATAGACAAAGTTAATAACAAATAGGTTATAGAAATAGTAGAGGAAGAAAGATATTTGTGAAAAGAAAGTTGGAGAAATAGAAGGGTAGGATACGTTCTAAGACATTTTTACGTAATAGTACGGGATATATTACAAGCAGAGGTGGGAAAAAAGAGGTAGAGGTAGACCGAGATTAGACTTTCACATGCAGATACTGCAGACTTCTCTAGTGTTTGTACATGTGTCGAGTAAAACTGATTTTCGTAGATGTGTGAATGTGTTTGGATGTAGTAGTTTTTGGATGTTTTGGTGTAGATTGTTTGGTGTGACTCCGGTATTTGATAATATGATCAGTATTATTTTTACTTTATCTTAGTGCCACACGTCTTTGAATTCTTCAGCTTCAGTAGTCGCACACATACCACTACGCCACGAAGCCGCCTGGTTTTCATAAACACCTGGACCACATCTCTGGGAATCTTTCGTGAGATCATGCGGTGCCGCTGTCAGCGCACATGGTCGCTAACAGTGAAGGTATGTATGAGTGTGTGAATGTGTGAGTGATTGACTATATCTATGTATTGATATATCGTGTGGATACCGGGTGATTATATCACCGATATCAATTAACGCCGGGTGCAGGGATGCACCCAAATGCCTTTGCCGGTCCCTCGTACCGTTTATTACAAACGGGCCTGCTTCACAGGTTGCTCTTTTTAGGGGACACGAGAAATTCCCACTTAACGGCTCCACGGAGCCACTCTATCGTTATCTTATCTATTATCTTTGATAATAACCTAAGTTAATATCTTTATCTTATTTATTATTTTGGATAATAACCTTAGTTTAATACCGTTATCTTACCGATTACTGTTGATAATAACTTTAGTTTAATATCGCGTTATCTGACCTATTATCTCTAATAATAACTAAAGCTTAATATCGTTATCTTACCTATTACCTTTGATAATAACTTAAGCTCAATATCGTTATCTTATCTATTATTTTCGATAACAACTTGAGATCTTGTTTTATCTTTTTATCTTCCTAACGTTTGGTATTTATGACCAGACGTGGGAATTATTTTTCTTGAAGATTAAGTGAAAAAGCTAACCTGATGGTAGAAATGTAATTTGTTAGGTTAGCAATGTAAGGATTTAGTAAGGTGGTACGTTTGGTAAATTTGTTGATTCACAACCATGTCATGGACAAGTTACAAGTTTTGATGTGTATTGTTTATTAAACCAGAGTACCAGTAACTAAAAATTTGCTAGAGTGTAGAGTAACTCACTCTTATAAACATTTTTTAATTTGGGCACTTTTCTTGCCAACAGAGAAACAGTCTAGATGCAACGCTCATGTGCATCTACACGTAGGAAACTGTAATGTTAGTTTTAGGTTAGTGTATAGGTTAGGCGACTTGTCGCATTTGTTTTAGGTTAAGTAGTGTTTCATGCTCTCCGACAAATTTGTGCTGTCGATTATAACTGCGCCACATTAAAGACCACTTTTCCGTTTCCTGGTAATCCGGAAGACGTGTCATCGGTCGAAAAACCAGGTGGCGCCTCAAATAAACATTTTGTAGGATTTAAGTTAGGATTTATGTAGGTTAGTTAGGATTTAGATTTTAAGATGTTATTGTGCTAACAATGATTTTCTTTTTTTAGTTTTTTCTTTTATGGCTTTGTCGTGATTGTTACGTGCCGAAACCGGCACTAGACATTTTTAACTAAGTTTTAATATGTGAAAATTTGGCGCCATAAATTTAAAAGACTTGTTGCGCGTATTTCCGTCACTTCAGAAGTGCGTTGCGCGAGATTCGCGTCAACGCGTGTGGGGGAAGACGCAAGTGGGGAATTTCCGAAAGACGCGTAAAGACTTGGCTCCGAAACGCGAAGAAGCGTAGTTGGTCTGGTATCTTATCGTATCTTTTTGTTATGTAGATCCCTTTTTTCTCTTATCTTTGATTATCGTTCCTTATAAACCTTTTCCCGTCGTTACCGCTACATAGAAAGAAGACCAGCAAATTTGGATGCAACCTGGCTTAGGAGATCCACGTCCCGAGAACCATCATGAAGTAATCCGGATGCAAGCCGCAGCCATCATGAAGTAATCCTGAAGGAAGCTTTACCTATTCACGTGAGTACCCCGTGGGGGTTTTTATATAATTTATACAATTGGAAAATGTGTTGCGATAATTTGCATATTGTGGGACGTCATCGAAATTTGAGCGTCGATTTTCACCTTATGTAATATCGTTACTCACTGTCTTTTGTGTCGCATGTACCGCGTCGATGGGAAGGTAATAAGCTACAAAGTAGCACTTTTTCAATGGAAGTGGCGAACCCTCACAAAAACCAACTGCATCACAATTCGGAATATAGATTACTATACTTTTTATACCACAATTTTCATTATTATTTAGGTTAGATTCAAAATAACATCTAAACGTATTTTGAACGAAAAGAGGGCACGCATGGAAATATATTCCAACTGTTTTTAATGCAAAACTGCCGCCGTAAAAAGTGATCAATTAATTTCAGAGCTTACTAAAAAAATTTTTCTTACTTTCCCTACATTATTGAACAACCCGATCATATTTGATGTTTATTATTTACACACGTTATACTGATACGCCCTTGAACCAGTTAATTCTATTTTAGAATAGCTCAACAGTACTTCGTTTTACTAACCGTCGTACCATCCCTATTTGGGCAAATAGCGGTCAAGGTGTCGAACGGTGTTTTTTGGAAACCATTGGCAACAGCGATCGTTTATGACGCTAGTTTACCATTAAGATACAAGGTCCAATTAGACAACAATAACTTACAAGACGTACCAATCCATGATTATGATCATCTATGCAAGTCCGGAACGAGTCACATTTGCATAATGGATAAACATCTAACTAATCTCGGATCAATATTTGACAAGGAACTCCAAATGCTATCACAAGCAATTAACCCTAACTATTGGGTAAATGAAACAACAATGAAGATTCCCAAAATACATACAAATGATGCAAGACGAAGTAGGACAAAGAGAGAACTTGATTTTATAGAAAATATTTTTTCTTTTTGTTGTTCTATCGCAACGCAAAGGCAAATTGATACTTAGAATATGATCAACGAGAACTACAGTCTCTCCTTACAAGGATTGATTCAGGTTTACGAAAGAATCTTAGAGAAATAAGTAGCACATCACAAGCATTCGAATCCTATCAGAAACAAGTTTCCGACAATTTCTTAGAAGCTAGACAAAAAATTGATAAACTTGTTCAATTTGACAACAATTTACGAAATACAATTGACAAGACCGCATCGGACACGGACTTTAAAATAGAGCGAGCAATGTATCATACTTACACCACCCTCATCAGACTACTCGGTCTTGAACGACAAATGACTAACTTAGAATTGATTAACGCATGCAGGGACCGTATATTACCACCATCTATCGTTACGCCAAAATATTAAGACAAGATCTGCTAAACTTATCAGAAGAACTTTCAAAAAGCGATCACGAACTTGCAATTCCTCTAGATAAAATTTCACAGTACTACAAACTCCAAATTTCAGATTGTACATTTTCTGAAGGTTATCTTTATGTTTGTAACGTGCATTTTACGCTTTTTCCCAGTTAGTAAATACATCGTTTCTTTGGGATCGCTGTTTGTATAAAGGAAATACTTCAGAATAGTTCAGATTTGTATGCAATTTAACTCGTGTGTATTAATTTAAAAATAGATTAATTGAAGATTGATTTTCATTAATAAATAAATTGCAAGGAACGAATTTTAAATAGGATTATTCGTAAATTACTTTCCAACTTATCGAAGATGATAAACAGCTCGTAATTAATTAGTAGATATGATGGCTGCATTCATATAAATTTTGTTTCTTATGTGGATATACAAGTCTAGATAATTTACGATAAGAGGTTGTAATAGCAACGAGTTTATATAAACAGATGAACAGTTGTAGTTTGCTCTACGTTCCTATATATTAATTACGTTAAAAATACTGTTTCCTTTTGCTTTGAGAATAGTGAGAATTAATGCGGAATCAATTTCGAATTGTGCATGGACAAGCACGGCACGCTTTTAGTTGTTTTTCTTGTGAAATAAAAGTTGTATATTAACTGTAGCAGTGTAAGTCTGATGACCATTTGAAGGAAGTATGCTTGATATGTAACGTGTTTGACGTGCTTGTTTACGGAACACGGACGGTTTTAGTGATACGCGTTGCTTTACTAATTGTTTTTGTTGATCTTCTGTTGAAAAAAAAAGTGATAGAACTTGTTGACTCGACCGCACGTGCTTGTTTTACGGAACATTATTTTAGTGATACGCGTTGCTTTACTAATTGTGTTTTCTTGTGGAGTTGTTTTTTTTTATTTGAACTGGGTGTGCGATCTAGTTTCGCGGTCCTTTTCTTTTTATCAGAGTAGTTCATACTTTGGATTATCCAAATACAGTTGATACTGTAGTTTCTGAATTTTCTAACCCCAAAGAATCTACAACAGATCTTTGCTTGCGCAAATTTCGTTATTTGCGAAATATAACAGATTACCGGTTTACAAAGGTATTGGTTGAAGTTTCTCACTGCTTTTTAGATGTTTATGAAGATGATATAAATTTGGTCCCAGTTGAAATTAAACTAGTGCTACAACATATTCCGAAATTATTGCCTCAGGAAATAGAAGTAACAAGAAATTTATCAATGCTACATAGTTCCGTCGCGTGATAATGTCTGTTGCTAACACCAGTGAAATACGTAGTTGTGATTAGGGTAACGTGTGATAAGTTCCATCAACACTCTCCCAGTAAAGGGTGAAGGGCTTCGCTAGTGCAGGACCTCGTGAATCCCACACTTCAAATGCAAGGAGGCGTTCCTGAAGGACTTTTTGTAAGTTGAACTATTTCCTACTGATTATTACTTTAAATATCTATCCGTTGTTTTGCCATATCTTCGTCATTCTGATACCTTTTACAATAGACTTGCCTGCGATTAAAAAAAAAGAGAAAGAAAGAAAAATCCATGCTACTGAATTACTCATATCAATTGTGTCTTACCTATTTATCTTTTGTTAACATTTTGTCTAATTTATGTTTAATTGGTGTGTGAGGAAACGTTTCTGCTACTCCCCAATATTACCTCACTTTGTGATAAAAATTTCTGTAATGCTTTTATCGTGATTATAATATATAGTTTATCTAAACAGTTTTATTTACATTCTACATAGTACTGAATAACTTAGACTTTTCATTACTGCTATGCTTTTTCTTTATTTCAGGTTTGCTGGACTAATCTTTTTTATTGCAGGTTTGCTATTCTAATTTTTTTATTACAGGACTGTGACTAACTCCCTACCGCCGCATACATTATATGTCAGTCTGCTTTCTACAACCCCCCCTAATCTCCGATTGAGCCCGGTCATTCCGTGATATCTTTGTGTTACGCACGGCTACGAGCCAACGTAGCATAAATTTTGGCGCCCAACGTGGCTGCCTAGATTAACGTAACATGTTCAAGTTCGGATTTCTATTATCAAACTTCAACAACATTGGACATTATACGAATTGATTACCACACCCTTTGCATGGAATTCTGACACTTGTTCCCTAGTACATGATACGTTATATTTAGCTGTCGCAACTTCGCTTGTCAATCCAGAACAGACACCTGTTTTAAAACCGATTTCAGGTTCATCACTAAATCATTGTCACCCCTACAGGGACAAGCTTTGCTTCATTCCACGTTTCGCTTCAGACGAAACGCAAGGGCACCTCTGTGCCCATACAATGTTTTTAGGAGGAACAGTTTTAGATCTAGTTCAGCATTGTACATTTCATTGTCGTTCGTCGACTACCTTAATTATTTCCGAAATTTTAGATGACGTTTTTATCATCACCCACCCCCAACGCGAAATGCGAGTACGCTGTTCAGAACAGTCAACACTGTTAGACAAATCTATTTACGATCAACTTGGAGCAATTAAATTGACTTTACCTTGCACTTGCTTTCTTTATCTGAATGAAAAAGAAATAATTTCGCCACGATTTCCATGTGGTACTGCTTCATCGAACACGATACGAATTTCCCATGTTTTACCTGCAATGTGGTCAAACTTAAAAACTTTGGTTATACACTCCCCTACTTTAGAACCAACTTTTAATAATGTAACGGAATGTTTAAATCCAAATTGGACTTCGATAATACCACATTTAAATCTCAGTTTTTCCACGACACTTGCGTGAATCGAACAAAACTTAGAAGACCTTCTTCATAAAGACTATGGAGACTTTTATGCACCTCACACCGATAGCTTATATTTAATTTCGAACATTGTCCTTTCTATTCTTATTTCATATTTAATTTTAAAAGGACACCCAAATCCACTAAGTTTAGCCCATTGGGCACGAGCAGAAACACTTCTAGATCAGAAATCATCACACGACGCGTTATACACATGCATTATAACTTTTTTTTGCTCTTTATTGTGATCACCCTCTACACAGTTGGGTGCTCTTGCTACAAGTTATGTCAAAAACTGAACACAAGAATTACTCAGAACCCTAGCATTGAGTTTGCTTCAGTTGGCACATTAACCAGCCTCCATGATGACAGGGACGAGATAGCACACGAAGAATCATCTGGCACAAATTCAACTCTTAAAAACAACATTACTGTAACCATATCTCCAGGACGAAACGCAACGTTGGAGACATTTTAAATTTGTATGTATTCTACACTTAAGACTACAAAACAAAAAAAAAGGTAAGCACCTTAGTCTTATTTTTTACGCACTCCAATTAAACGCTTTTTTTAATATTTTTTTTTATGTTCTATAAATTTAAAAGCAGTAGCTATATAAACCTTTTTATATTCAATTTTTATTGCTGTACCGATATATAACATACGGACAGAACCTTTCGTACTCTTAATACTTTTGGGATATTAAATTTTCCTGTCCGATTTTTGCAATTCTCCAGGGTATTTTGTATTGTAGTATTGATTTTATAAGTTCATTTTGCAATAGTAATCTATTCCATATTACCTACGGAGACTTACAAAAATAAGAAACTGACGTCGTTTCTACTCTGCAGCGGTGGATATGTCACACCCCCTCAGAGTCGGAACAGTATATCAGATATTTTATTAAGTACAGATAGGACATCTTTCATTTTATTTATATATTTCCATTTTTTTTTACGTTGGCATTATTGTGTCTGAGAATTACCCTTTCTAACAGCATAACTTCGAAATATTGATTAGCCAAATATTGTAACGAATGTTATCATTTATTTTTTATATTATTTACGAATAGAATCATACTTCTAGGCATTATTCTGACAAACTAGTTTCTTTGCAGTTATCAAGCATGCTTTTATTATAATATTGACTATAATTTTAGAGTCATATGAGCTAAACCGGCCACAACTCCTCACTTCACTAATTTCATATTTTTCTTTTCCCTTTAACAATTTAACAATTAATAATGCTATTACTTAGCATCTACATTGTGCTCTACCATTTAACCCATGGAGCACAAGGAATATTACTTACCCCGGGACTTTATCTGCAACGATTACCTAACGTTAGTTTTTACCACTCATCCCGACAGATTTTATTTGAATTTTGAAAACCAACACTTCCATTGGCTTATCACATTTGTAAAGACTATATGTACAGAGTCCATTCTGATCTTTGTAAGAAGTTTGCAAACTTTTCCACTTACTTAGATTTAATAGAACCTCCCATTGCAGAGCACATATTAGCCACTGACCAATTACTTTCGGACGACGGTGCGATCCATGACTTCCAATATGTCACACGTCAACATGTGCAGCGACTATTTTCTACTTCTCACGAAGTCGAGCTGCTCGCACGTCGCATTTTTTTACTTAGGCAGATTTCCGTAACAGAAACTTTTTATCCACGACCACTGCCAACAACAAATATATCAAAAACCACATGCAACGAGCCCTCACGTCTGACATAAGCGATGTGGTTATCTTTCTACGAATGGACGCGTTCGCTGACCGAAATGTGTCAACGAAAAACTTTACACTTAGATATTATACCAATGCAAACTTTGGAATTAGCTTTAAGTAAACTTAAACTTACAATTGTATCTAATAACTTTGTTTTTCGTTAGATTATACATCACTTTATTATTCCTTACCATTGTTGGAATGCGCAATGTCAAAGCAGGTCACCCTCATTGGAATACATGTTCCACTGTTACGGAACAACTTTGATGGATTGATTTTGAACAAACTTATCAACCCACCATTTGCTTGGGAACAATTAACCTGCACAGCTGTAATACCAATTGTCGATGTGGCTTATAGCCAACACACATCAAACCAATGGACTATATTGACACCACATTGTGATCCATTTAAGGAACGATTATGTTTCTTGAATCAATTGTATAACAACAATGTTATAACTATGTCCTGTACGAGACGACTATTAGAAGAAAGCACAGGCGCTCAACTAGCGACGGTCTGTCCTTTCGAGTGCTAAAAAATCAGAACAGCAACCGAATTCCTGACACAAGTGGATGCTAATCATTACATACTAACCCATCCACATATCAACACAACAATTCAATGTAATTCTACAGTTTATCATATGCCAACCAACACACACATTGGAGCAGTATGGATCCAATTGCCTTGTGGTTGTGTCATCAATGGTCATCACATACAAATTCTTGCAGACGAAGCGTCTTGGACCCAATTATTACAACCTTAATACCGGTACAATGGTCAAAGTTTCCTAGTATATCCTTACCACGGTTTGGGGATCCATCATTAAAATTCAACAACCTGGAAGACTGCCTCAACCATAACTGGCTAAAAGCTCTCGACACGCCAAACAGTAATTTCCTACCCTACTATTTCTTTGCCTTCACACTTACCCTTGTCCTAGTAAATTTTAGCATTCTTCTGTTTCTGTTCCGTCGCCTACACACTCTATTGGCGTTGTCTAAAATGTCAAACATCAACACTTCCAGTCAGAAAACATTTCTCCGACCTCATTCTGGATTCGCTTCCTTACTACCACCACCACCAATGGAACATTCGCCACTTACGGTGGAAGATGAGACCAAGTGGGCTACATCACGCCCACATTACAACTCGAACCAACCTACGAAATTGTACAGCAAGCTGAACTCACCTCTTCTACGACATCCAAATCTGTGTCACCTACACCACTACAATCCAGCAACAGCCGCCCACCACGTCGATCAAGGTCACTACCTCGGCTCTACATTCGCCATTAAGTCCTACAACAGAACATTGCTATACCAAAGTATGATATTTTTTTTCGTGCATTTACAAGTATGAGAAAGTTATCGTAGAATCTGCACACATACCACTACAGCAAATAACTTTGATGACAGGTTGAAGACCACCATATAAATCAAAACCAACTTCTAGTTAGTTGGACTTGCGTGGACTTAGGTTAGATAAAAGGAAAAATTGACAGGTTAGGTTAGTGCCGCGGCTTTAACCTAACCTATCAATTTTTCCTTTTATCTAACCTAAGTCCACGCAAGTCCAACTAACCTAACCTAACACCAGACAACACCAGCTAACCTAACTCCTGACAAGTCCAACTAACCTAACCCAACTTCAGACAACACCGACTAACTTAACTCCAAACAACGTAAACTAGTCTAAACCCTCCACCCTGCTTTGTCCTTCTCTCTCCTTTCGCATCCGTACGACATACATCCAAACTATATCCGACATACGCCCGAGATATGTCCATTTTGAATATTTCGGGACTTGATAAAATTTTTAGTAGTTCAAATTTAGAAAAATTTTAACATAAAATTGTATATTTTATACCAAGGCCTCTAACTCGAAAACTGATATAGTTACCAAAATTTACAAAGACAGTTATTACGACTACTCTGCGGTCAAACAGGCCCAACCCCACCTGCTGGGAGTCGGAGTTACACCAATTCATACCGATTCATCAACTTAATTGTACTGTTTCTCGGTTCAACCAGATATGGTACCACTGTAATGATAAAACTTAGTCATAACATCCATTTTAAGTTTCAAAGACAATTTATTTAAAATTGGTTGTTGCGTATAACTTTTGTGATATTGCAATAATATTAAACTATTTCTTTATTTGCATGATCAGATCTAGGTCTGGTTGTGGTTACATTAATGGCAAAGTTCCTTGAATTTATCTCCATCAGAATAGGGTGAAATTGCCTCATAAGGTGAAAGTGTCTCCGTCCGACCTAGGTCGGATTTAATCCGACCTAGACCGGATTTTAATCCGACCTAGATCGGATAGCAAAACTATTCTTAATCAAGAGAATGTAAGCAATATGACGGTGTCCAACATATGTCCTGTCATCATAACTGTATTTAATGTAGTATGCGAAGCTATAAGGGGTATGCTCATGCACATTATTAGTGAATGAAGTTGAGGTGTCTGAAACAACAGAGCTGATAGGTTTAATTACCCACTCGAAATCTGCATACATCGCAAACGGAGTTCTCATCTGTTTATGGATGTTTTTAAATTCCACAATGATGTTGAATACATTCGGCATTTTTGTAACTACTTTAGATTTTGAATATTTTGGAAGTTGGTAAAATTTTTAGTAGTTCGGACTTAAAAAATTTAACATAAAACTGGAAATTTTATACCAAGGCCTCTAACTCGCCAACTGTTATAGATATCAAAATTCTGCAAAGACATATTTTTTTAATTGGAGCGTGGTACAACCAATATAATTATTTCCGAATTACCATCTAGTGCCCTTTTGACTTTTTTACTTATAACTTGAAAACGGTTATAGATATTAAAATTTTGTAAGGTGCAATGCTCCTGCTTTAGTTACAGTATATATTTTAGGTCGGATTCATCCGACTTAAGTCGGACTGGCGGACGGGCGGGCGAGCTGGTGGGCGCCGAGCGTATTTGTATATAGCTTTATTAAAACAGAAGATACAAACTATATAATTTAATTGTGTATAAATCTATTAACAATTTCTGTAAATGGCTTGTATTTTATAGTCGTTATTATTGTTACTATGAATATAGATTTCAACAACACATGAGTAAGGAGTGATAGTTTAACCGTGATAAACCAAATTAATATTTGCCTAGAGCATATTGATAAATTTTACCAGAATAATACAATTAGAATGTAGTTCATTTTACCTTCATTTAGTGTTACTATATCCACGTTTTTTAGAAAAATGCTTTACATATATAGAGATAATTATTTGTGAATTTTTTAGTAACCTTTTTGAAATCGTCATAAAAGCGTAGTTTGCATTATACTAACCGCATGTCAATAGAAGCACTATTTACAATTTGCAAAAAAGTAATATTTTGTAAATCATTATGTGAGTACTCTTCAGATTTGCTGAAGCTCTTTGACTGTTGTTATGGTGAAAGCTAATGTAGTTATTTTTCTGTAATTAAATTAAACCGAAAGGAGACTAAGCAAAGCGGTTTGCGTTTTCAAGTAATGTAAACAAGCGACTCCTCGACATTACTCTTAAAACCGAACTAACGTTACCGCTACATTTTAGAATTGTATTTTTTAAAATCTAGATAGTTTAAGAATACTAAAAATTATGGTTTTAAGTTATAAAAATTTATATTTTGTATATAAGCGCCACATTTAATTTTAATAGAAATGAGTACAACTGCGTGTTTGAAACATACCTTTTAGTTTAAATTTTTTTTTGTTTAACTTCAATGATATTACATAAACCAAGATTTCGCTACTGCTTCCGAGTAACGGAAGTATTGTATTTTTATTGTATCCTAACAATACCATTATATATAAATAAAACTAAAACGTTTGAAACCATATTTATATTTCAATTCAAAAACTTAACAGGTACACCACACATAGACATATATTTTTATTCATTAAAACTAATACACACACAAAAGTCACTTTTTCCTCCTTTTAATTGGCAAATGTGTAGTATACTTATCCAAATTTTGTACACGATTTTCGTTTGATCTGAGTTTCGTATAGAGTGTAGCTTTTGGAACATTGTAGATTTCGGATGCTTCTGAACCAGTAATCCATCTTTTGTTTATTTCCTCAAGGGCTTTATTTATATCCTCTTTAGTATACGATTTAAGTTGTTTCTTTCTTTTTATGTCAGAAACGTCCGACTTGAAGTCTATGTTCTGATCTTTCGCATCAACATTATCATGTGCGGGTTTATTTTGCACTATTTTAGTATTTGCCAGAGAGTCATTAGACATGCCATTCAAATGTTGGCCAGTTGAATTGTTTGATAAACTTTTTTTCATCTCCTTGACAACTTGTTCTAAAATTTTCATAGCATCTAAAGATATAATTCTTTCTCCGGTCATTTTTATTACGATGTTTACTTATCAAAATGCAGCTATTCCAATTTTACAATTTTGAGAAAAATGTATAAATATTTACCCCCATCTAACTTTGTTGTCGTTCTATTCTATAATGCCTTTTTGTCGAAGTTTAGATATTATAGAGATAATTTCATTTAGGTTATGCATATCTCGATGGTTGTGATAATCAACAGTAACTAGCAACTGCAGTCTTTCAATCAACCAACGTACATTAAAGTGAATATATGCATCATCTGAACTGTGCTCAGTACGATGTATATATTTTAATACAACATCCCTTTTTATATACATCAGTATTTTTGTACCCCGACTATTGCTTTCTTGTGTTGAATCCTTATCTTCAGAATTTGGTGTGTAATTCATAGAACTTGATGCATTTATTATTTGTTCTGATGGTTTATGACGAGCATTTCTATTATTTTTGACAGAGTTCATTTCCTCAATATTAAACTTTTGTTTTTACATCTTAAAACTTCTTTTACAAACTTCTTTATCATATTTACCATCTTAGTAGGTCGGTGTTGCTTACATCTTAGAGTACTTCCTGTGCACATTTCCGCAGTTTGTAAATTAGTTGCTTGTATATCAGAGATGTAACTGTCTACACTTTTATCTCTTTTACTCTGCGATCGTATGAGATAGTCGCGCAATGTCGACTTTGGAATCCTAAACTTCTTACTAGCAGAGTACATTGTTGCAACCCTTCGTTTAACCTCATTAAGAGCTTCTTCCAAACATTTCTTGGTATACGTTTTTCTAGAAATCATTTTCAAGTTACAATGCTTTACGGTTCAATATCCGAAATCAAACTAAAGTAATAATATTGTAGCCAGTGAATATAAAACCGATGGAGTTTAACATAATTCGATCCATATCTGTAGTTGAAGTACAACAATTTAAAAACGTATAAGAGAATAAACTGTAATATGCAGTATTATAGTGACAGAAAGTTTTCTAAAATCTATGGTTTAAAATTGAAACATCGCCCCGGAATTCGACAGACATCTATTATTTGATTATTACCCAATTTGTATTGAATTTCTTCAAACAGAAAGTAGGGTGCATTTGTAGTAATCTAATTACTTGGTTTAAGATCGCATTTAATTACGCGCGTCACTTATATTCTTGAAATTCCATGTTGGTGAAACGTATGGCGAGTTAAGGTTCGGGCCTTTGGAGCGGTCTTTTAAAAACAATTCCAAACACTTAACAAATTTTATTGTTACTTAAAACAGAAATTACAATGGAATTTTGAATAACTTGTAAAATAACTTTAATTCAAAAACATTTAATTAATTGTAATAAGATGAGTAGCTTGAACAACGAAGTATGAAGTTCGAAGACTGACTGCCGGGCCTTGAGCTCCCGGGCTTTTTATAATAACCTGCCCTTCACACGGCTGTGGGAACTTGCAGATCTCATGTCTGCTTTTCTCTTAATTGTACACTTTATTACATTGTAACAATCTTATTTCTAAGTAATTGCGGTATGTTAACCGCTTGTGACCTGCCACCTGCAGTATCACTGCCCTCTCGGATGCAAAGTTGCATGTCCGTTCTCATGAACTGTCGATAACCTCTCTGGGTTATCCTTGTATTACATTGTTGCAATGGACTTATACTTTATTTAACAATTTCTAATAATTCCTATTACATTCAATATATTCAATACATACAGATAATTGGAGGATACATAACTTGCGTTGAATATTTTTATTTAAAGTAAATGCGAACTCTTCTTTAATTAAATGGACTTGTCCGCGCAGACGGGTGCATAGAAATAGTAATAACTATAAATATTGTATAAATATTTCTTAAAAATTGCTGTATTATTGAGTTAAATCTAGATAAAAATGCAGAGGTGTTTTCTTGTTAGGTTTTTGAATATTAATACAATATATACAGGTCTTTGTTGGAGCTAATTTTAAAAAACGTTATAATTAATTTTGATTCCCCAGGAAATTCTATACTAATTTGATAGGTTACACGATGGGTTTATCTCAAAAGACAGAGCAACACTGTTTAGAAATAGATTAAAGATGAATTCCATATGGTTTGCAAAAGGTTGATCTGCAAATAAGTAAGGGGTTGTTCGATTTGAAAAAAATTTCGAAGGATTTGAGAACCTGAGGAAGACACAATGATAATTGATATCTTACACGACGGAGTTATATTAAAAATACTGCTAAGAGTAATTTTTTATAATAATTCTAAAAATGGTGTTGGTGGTTAAATACATACAGGTAAAACCCACTATAAAACAATTATAAGCGTCACTTTTCCAGTCAAGACTTGCATATAACGCCAATTAACATAATAAGGAGCTGCGCACGCTTGACCGTCGGCATAAAAGGCGAGGGGAGCCATGTTCCAGTGCATTAGTCGTCAAAGTATCGTTGAGTTTGATTAAAATTACAAGTTAAAGATGGATTTTTCTTGTGTTGACGTTACAAGTGATGTGCGAGTACCACAATTAAATATCAACCAACTAGTTAGTAAGACAACCTATAGGTTAGGCGAATTTTCTCCAAATTCTCACCATCATATAATAGAAGTTGGTTTTGATTTATATGGTGGACTTTAACGTGTCAAGTTATTTGCTGTAGTGGTATGTGTGCAGATTCTACGATAACATTCTCATACTTCGATTGGAAGAAATTGTGTACTTGTCAAGTGGAATTTCAAATTCACCAATTTGCTCAAGACTCAAAACAAGTCAGATTGAAGTCAGATTAAATGGTTTGACTACTGGAGACAACGTTGTTGACATACAATTGGATCAAGATTTCAAATTGCAGCTGAGCGCAGCCTTTAATAGAAGTATATGGCTGTTGAACAATTTTGAAAAAGAGAATTTATATAATATGGAAATTACGAAAGATCGGAATGTTATTGTGTTACCTGCGTACGAGTGTATCAAGCTATTAAATTTGCGACAATTAATCTGTTTTAAAATGGCTGAGTTGAGGTGTAGAAACTTTCCAGAATTTTACGAAAAATTTGTAGGTGATATAAAAAAAATGTATGTGGAAATACGACGGAGGAAGAAGGGGTTCAAACGTTATTAGAGGAAGAGAGCCGTGCCAGTATTTCTCTGTCTAATGATTGCAGCAAATTAAATTACTTGACAGTGTTGGAAATTATTAAATGTTACCCCATCCAGTACTTAAAAGATGCGACTGCAAGGTAATCGTTTGCGCAAATGTTTGGAGATTTGGCTATCCCAGATTCGCCAGACTCTGGTTACCACAGCGGTTTATAGATGTTATCAATACATGTATGTATTTTATTAAAACAATATTTCTTGATAAAGTTTGTTTTTACATATTTGTATCGCCAACATTTGCAAAAATTATTAATAGACGTATTAAACTATCTTGCTTTTATTTTTAGGTTTAAAGTGGTGTACCCTGCAGATAATAAACACAATATACCGCTTGTCAACAAAAAAAAGTTGTAGGGAAATTCAAAGACAAATTTAATGTGGGTCTGGTATTAAAATTTGTTGGTAGTAAGACTAAGTCCTACTGTATTGTAAGCGAGAAAGACACGATTAAAAAGATCAAAGGGGTCTCACGAAGTGTAGTTAAGAATATTAATGTAGATAATTTTTACGGCTGACGGTAATTTTTAATTCTGGTAAATACAATTAATCGCCTCCAGTTTCATTTTCAAATAATATACAAAACTGACCTCGTCATGTATTTAAAACAAATTAGACTTAACACTAATTAACTGCGCTTGCAAATGAGATACAACGTTCGTTCGGTGATTCATTTGGAAACTAAACAATCATAAATACAAAAAAAATTACGTAGAAGTTATTTAATTCGTATCTTGTAGACAATAAGCATAATATAAAACGTTTAGTGTTTTATTGAGTTTTCTTTCAAAGGTTTAAATTGATTTACAAACACCTGGTGACCAAAAAATTTAAAGATGGAGTTTAAGCTAAAATTAATTAAGGTAAATATAGCATATCAAGAAAGAATGCAACAGGAGTCATCCACTTTCATTAAAATTGCATTAACAATACGTTCAATGACAAATTTCAGCATTATGAAAATCAAGTCATATATTAATTAAAATAATGTTGCATTGGAGAAAGTCTGATATGATTGTCTACCTTGTAATGGATAGTGAAAATCAGATAGACTGTATTAATTATTCACCGAACGAAATTAGTCGACCTAACCATTTGTAGATTATCGTTAAGCATGCATTGGAATTTTTCCGTTGTTGGTAATTTCTTGTTTAAAGTAAAATATTTGTATTTTCAACTTTTAATTAATCAAAATTTTAATTTCCAAAGCATGCAAGTTTCTGACATATATTAGGGGTGACGGTTCAGATCAGGGTATCGAGAGCAAGATCCATGCCTGGAGCTAAAAACGCTCAGTTGAAGAAAACTATTGTGCAGATTTAAGATGAAAATGTTATTTAATACTGTTACTAGATGTGCGAATATTTTGAAAAAAAGCTTGGTTGAAGAACACTCTTACCTAGGTTAGATATGAATCGGGTGGATTGGGTGGATCCAATGGGTGGATCCCATAAGGTGGATTTGCAGGTGGATCCGGTGGATCTGCAGGTGGATCCGGTGGATCCTATGGGTGGATCCCATAAGGTGGATCTGCGTTCGGATGCACCAATCCTACTACTCTTAACCTCTTGTAAGTTCTCGTTACCTATTTGTATTCTTGTTTTTGGTTTATTTTCCCCTCCTTTGCAAACTAGAACTTTAGTTTAATTTTTGTTAATTTTCATACCGTATCTAATTTAACCTATAGAAAGCGAATACACGTTTGACAATAGTCCACGTACTTACCTACTACAACCAGAAATAACTATCTGAGGAGAAAAATAAATAATAAAAATAATGATTGCAACAATGTATGTAATGATAACTAACCAATTACACATTAGTCACACATTATATGAATTTCTTCTTTTGACTCTATTTCAATACTTACATATTCCAGAGCTATGGTTGTTTTGAGAATCCGACATTAGCATAGGTTAATAATAATTATGATATAGTATTATTCGATGAAACAACAAAAAACTGTATTTAATAAAAAAAAAGCAACGCACATTTAAATTGCTATTTTAAATCACATTCTCAAAAAGTTGTCAGAAAGAAACATTTCATCAGCATTTCAGGCTTATTATGTTATAATTTTAAACTTGAAAATTTTCCACAGCAGTAAAACAATTAATTATATATTTACAGTTACTGATAAGATATGTTATAGACCTTAATCTATGTTAATCTCAGTCAGTACATCATATAATTAATTCTAATACCACAACTGGTGAAAATATTTTGAGAACGATTTACCATTTCTTTGTTTTTGTTGTATCGAA
Organism: Platerodrilus igneus; assembly: GCA_036346225.1. Lineage (NCBI taxonomy): Eukaryota > Metazoa > Arthropoda > Insecta > Coleoptera > Lycidae > Platerodrilus > Platerodrilus igneus. The sequence goes on from JARFIW010001680.1 coordinate 5,102,644, forward strand.
GATCAATAAAATAAATTTCCAGGACCAACTTTTCAGTCTTTATAACAATTAAGAAAAGACATTTTTTGGAACAAACTTTTACTGCTTTCCAAAATATTCGTCAGTAGAGTATAATTGGGGCGACTGCCGCCTCATTTCCCCCAGAATCCCTCATTTCCCCACACATCTGGACCAAAAAGTTTTCTTCGACTAACCATTTTTCATCTTTCGAGATAAATATATCTCAAATTTTTCATCTTTCGAGATAAATGAGCATCCTCATTTCCTCCCACATCTGGACCAAAAAGTTTTCATCGACTAGCCATTTTTTTATCTTTCATCTGAACCAAATAGTTTTCTTTGTCTAGCCATTGCATCTTTCGAGATAAACCTATCTTGTTTGGTATTAATTAATATTAAATTTTTCTCAGCTACCCGAATCTTTAAGAATTTTTAAGATATCATCACCCCCAAGGCAGCTACCCCATTTTTAAGATTTCTTACCTGTAGTGACTTTTGAGCGTTCTTATAAATTTTTCTCAGCTACCCGAATCTCTAGGAATTTTTCAGATTGCATCACCCCAAGGCAGCTACCCCATTTTTAAGATTTCTTATCTGTAGTGACTTTTGAGCGTTCTTATAAATTTTTAAGCTACCCGAATCTCTAGGAATTTTCAGATAGCATCATCCCCAAGGGGCTACCCCATTTTAAGAGTTTTGATTTTGATTTTTGATTTTGATTTTGATTTTGATTTTTGATTTTGATTTTGATTTTGATTTTGATTTTGATTTTGATTTTGATTTTGATTTTGATTTTGATTTTGATTTTTGAGTTTTGATTTTTGATTTTGATTTTGATTTTGATTTTTGATTTTGATTTTGATTTTGATTTTGATTTTGATTTTGATTTTTGATTTTATTTTGATTTTTGATTTTGATTTTGATTTTTGATTTTGATTTTGATTTTGATTTTGATTTTGATTTTGATTTTTGATTTTGATTTTTGAATTTTGATTTGATTTTGATTTTTGATTTTGATTTTGATTTTGATTTTGATTTTGATTTTGATTTCTGACGTCCTTATAAATTTTTAAACATGCGATACATCTTGTTAGTCTAGAATTTTATGTAGAATCCGAATCTGCAAACAGATTTAAAATAGGCCACCTTAACATTTTACACACACCTCTAAATTATAAATTTCCTTTGCGTGCTTGGATTGGCCTCTTAAAACTTTTTATTACAGACAATTTTTACTAATACAGTTTAAATTTTGTAAACCACATTTCTAAATACATATTCGCAATTTTTTATTCTTAACCTAGAACTTCTCATATCGGCTTGTACTTATTAATATTTATTTCTAAATAGAGCACCTTTTCCAAAGACCAACCGGACCCGCATGTTTCAAATTCCTCTGATTTTGTTCTTATGGTTTCGCTTAAGACCTCGTACATATTTTCCAGATTACTAGAAGACGTTATAACCACATTTTTTGTGTTAAAGGATTTCACATCGAACTTCTCTTCCCCCATTTTGGTGTAAACGCCGTAGAGTTCGCAATAGACTTTTATTGCTGTATGTTGTATTCTTTTTTCATTAATTAATCGAATAAATCGCTCTTTCTGCTTCCAAAGAAACTCGGGCACTCCATCGTCGACACTGGCGTTCTTTATGCGATAGCTAGCCATACGGTTGTTAAACGCTGTACTAACCATTTCTACACCATCGTCGTTAGTAGCGGTAACTGATGCATTTTTATGTTTGTTGCTCCGTAGATGACTAGGGTATGCAGACTTTAACACCTCCATGTCGCACACTTTACACATAATTCGTGGTTGTTTCGTACAAGGCCCTTTAACAGCTGGCGGAGCTGAACGTTTACGGCTTAATGACATACCATGCTGTTTTTCCTTGTGTCGCTGTAAGTTACCCATTCTCGTAAAAGCGTTACCGCAAGACCCACAGTTTAAGTACTTTGCTGCAGACGGATGTATAAGCTTAACGCTGGACGATGTTACACCACGACATTTGTTCTGGTGCCGTTTGAGAGCATTTTTCCAGGTATAGGAAGCACCGCAAGAGTTGCATTTAAAAACGTTTAGTACAAAACAAAATCCGCACTATAGCACTTGACTTGTAAGCGAACTAACTTATAACTAAAGAGTTTACTCTTGCGCACCGGCTTTATGTACCCTATAGAATGCAAACCGAAGGTTTCCGAAGACACCCGAACGAAGTCGAGGATTCAGCGGGGAACTAAATGACGTCATAATCCTTGCTGCTCGTCCAGTACATTTAGCGCCAATGCACGCACCTGGTTCGCATCGTCGATGGTGCGAATGCCGTTAGTAGAAACATCGGAAACGTCTTCCATGTTATACGGATCGCGTGCATATTAAAAATCCAAAAGGGTGATAGCACACGCACACAAATTGTGTGCAAGTCGTGTTGTAGAAGATGCAGTGCTACTATAACCAAAAACTTAATAAAAACACTTTAAACCATTACTAAGGAAATACCAACTTGTTGTCTACAGGATACTTACTAATAAAGCAATTTAATTTTAAATAACTTCTACGTCATACTTTAGGAAATGGTGGGCTTGAATATTTTCCAAATGAATCACCGAGCGAAAGTATATGCTTAGCAGTATTTAAATTAACCATTAATTTCCATTTTACGACCATGGTTAATTATAGATTAAAATTTAATTTGTTCGCGTTCGAGCTTCTCGTAAACTAACATATTTTATAGCAACAATGCGCTGTATAATACATGCATACCCTTCGCCGCGCTACTGCTATTCTTGTAATTGCTAGAAAAGTCACTCTTCTTTTACTGTTAGGACCTATGCAAAGCACCATTTTTTATACTTTCTATAGCACATCGCGCACTTTTCGTCTGATGATTAAATTTTGCTTCTGTAGGCTTTTACACTTTCGCATAGCGGTCGGCCGCACGTAATGATTTCTAGAACCGGTAAGTACTCGATATCGCCCAAATAAAGAATTAGATGCTCGATGTCTGTCAACTTCCAATTCCCTCGTAAAAGGTAGAAAAAACTCGGTCAATCATCCATCTAACTTAAACTTTGACTCGCTCCCGTTGTGATAAATTTCCAAACATTTTCAAACGACAATGGGCTGAGAATTTTAAACCTCCGAGGATCTTTAAGTCGTGATCAATTACACATTCGAGCTACGCGTAAACTGACATATTTTGTAGCAACTGTATAATACATGCATACCCCTTCTCTGCGCTACTGCTATTCTTGTAGTTGCTTAAAAAAGTCAGTCGCCCTTTTTACGGGTAGGGCCGCTAAAAAGCACCATTCCATACTTTCTTTATAAGTGTAGCACATCGCGCACTTTTTGTCGGATAATTAAATTTTGTTTATGTAGGCCTTTACACTTTCGCTTATTTAAACATCTAATACGATTGATTAACCACTTTCGATTATTCTAACGGGGAACCACCATACATCCCGCCGCACCGTTCTTTTTGAATCCAACGATCATATGGGCTTCCACGCACTAACACCTGACGTATCTTTCCTACTATTTGTTAAACAAAAACTACCGGTATCGCTATTGTGGACGTAAGCAGATGTTTGTGGATGTGTACGAGAGTATGTAACCATATACATTAACCAGTCTAAGCTATTTTATTTAGTCCACGAAAACTACTATTTTTCTAAACCACAATTAATAATCGCCTTTATAGGTTCCACATTTAGACCATTACCCAATGGCTGGTGCTACGTACATGGAAACTTTAATTTCTTATTGGAGAGAATTCTTATTCTCCCGCGCACTGCTGCGTAGTTGCATGCCTACCCCTTTTGGAGGTATATGCTCGTTATAGGTTGTAAGACCCTCGGTGTTACTTAACTACAATTCGTGAGACCCCTTTAATCTTTTTAATCGTATCTTTCTCGCCTACAATACAGTAGGACTTAACATTACTACCAACAAATTCTAATACTGGACCCCCATTAAATATGTCTTTAATTTTCCTACAACTTTTTGTTGACAAGTGTTATATTGTATTTATTATACGCTGGGTAGTCACTCTTTTAAGATAAATATATTTTGCTAGGTATCAACTAATATTAAATTTTTCTAGGGACCCCAAATCTGTAAATAAATTTTAAATAGGACCACCCCATACAAAGTTATGCGTTTTAAAGACCCAAATCACTAATTTTTGCTAATCTTCCATCTTTAAAACCCTTTTTTTCGCTACCCAAGACATATGCCTTAGCCAACCATCTCCCGAGAAATCTAAAACCGCTGTGTCCCGCGAATACCACGTGGAGATAACACGTATACTCTGTCAACCAGGATAGAAGCCGGAAGGATTTGGAAGGTGAGACAAGAACTTAAAAATTATGGAATCTTAAAACTAATATATACAATAGATTTACAAAATCCATACAAATATAAACAACTATCTTATATCTTTACACCCCCATGCGTAGATTGTTGTACTATTAGGAATGATGTACCTTTTGTCATCTTCCCCTCGATAAACTAATTTTATTAATAAACTGCGTATGCAAATCGTATTCTTTTACTCCGGGTACATACGCAGGCAAGTACTCGATACCATCCAAATAAAGAATTGGATGCTTGGTGACTGTTAACATCCGCTTCCCTCGTGTACGCCCAGACACATCCCAACCCATGCGCACCCCTGCGCGCGCACCCCTGTCCATGCGCGCCCCTGCGCGTGCGCACCCCTGCCCATGCGCGCTGCCCATGCGCACCCCTCTCTGTGCGACTGTTATTTCGGGGTAACGTCACAGCCTTTTATAAATAAAGAGCAATGTAATACTATTATAAAATGTTTATTCTGACATTACACATACCAAAATCTAAAAAAATGTAATGCCAAGCATGGACCCATTTAAACTTAATTTTAATACAAAGTTATACACAGAAGACAGTCCTTTCTTTATGTTTGTTTGCAGTGGTTTTAATTTTATCTAATTTTATTCGCAGCTTAAAATTTAAATCGACACCCAAGTCTTCTATCTCCTTTTCTAACCAATAGTTTGATACATAAAGACCGTCTAGGTTTTCGAATTGTAAAATGTACCGAAGTTTGCCTCTATATTTAAAGTCTTTGATTCCGCCGACAACTAGATCCATTCCTTCGTGTAATTCTTGCAGCTTGTGACAATCTTTTAATCGCAGCTTTCCACTATATCCTGCATACGTATCTTGTTAGCTTGATCGACTTCTTCTTGTCGGTATTGAGGAAATCCTTTTCTCCCACACACCGTTGTGTAGTTGCATATCCACCACTTTTGGGAATATATGGTTGTTATAGGTTGTAAGACCCTCGGTTTTAAATGATCCGAAAGGTTCTTTACTAGGCAAATATACAATGTTTAACGGACCCCTTTGCGTGTGGTGTACGCAAAGATTACGAAACCCGCATTCCTTAGTTCGTCTTTGTTATCTGCCATTTTGATAAATACGTTTTTAGAAAAACCTTTTAAAAAGTATACGGATTTAGTACCATCCTTTTCTGCAAGAACGCCTACATAACTAAAAGAGTCTTTCTTACTAACCGCAAATGCATACAACTTGTAGAAACCAGATGTATCTAAGTCAGTCCATCGGCACATAAAATAATCTTTTAATTCTTCCTCATTTTCTCTAATAAGATGTTCTTTGTCTAACACATCTTTGTATTGATCGCGTATTGTCGCAGTGTTTTCCATGTAGTCCAATTTTCGCCTATTTGCATTCATTTCCTCTAATTCCAGTTATCTTTTCCTTCCACTTACAGCGTATGGTATACATAATGGGGCAATTTCCTTTAGCGTAAACGGATAGAGTTTACTACCAATATTTACGCGTTGTCGTACAACCTCTGGACGAATGTTAGACGTATCTATCAATCCCAAGTCCGAAATTACTATTTCTTTTGGAATTGTAGAATATGGTGTGGCAGATTGTGTAAAATATGTACTACCTGTTTTAATATAGCACTTGTGTAAGATTTTTATTTTATCTTGGACATCTTCCTCTACTATCTCCAAATAATTTACAGGTAAATAGTTAAAACTAAAAGCCGAAAGCACATACTTTATCAATTTTTCCTTTTCCTCTGGTTTTTTGGACAACTTAATTTGCAAGCCTGTCAATTTCTTTGTATTGCCAATTGGAAAAATTAATAGGTTAAGCCAGCGCCGCGGCGCTGACCTAACCTATTAATTTTTCCTTTTATCTAACCTAGGTCCACACTTGGTTTTAATGGAAAACTCATTAAAAGCAATTAGTGCTAATGGGTTTTTAATGAGAAAACTCATTAAAAAGCAATTAGATCATATGGTCATGCGGTCATATGGTCATGTGGTCATGTGGTCATATGGTCATGTGGTCATATGGTCATATGGTCATGTGGTCATGTGGTCATATGGTCATGTGGTCATGTGGTCATATGGTCATATGGTCATGTGGTTATGTGAGCAGGGAGATTAAATTTGGTATATAAGGAACCTACATATATCCGGAGGAACTACCAGATATATTAGACGAAGTCGAAAAAGATTATTTCTATCTTTTTGACATGGATGTAACCCAAGATTTTGCAGGCATATTTAGCAAGATGGAGATGTGTAATTATTTAACTACAAAGCATAACTTTTGCTATAAGGGAGAATACGAAGAAAAGTGTAATATTATAGTTGACAACGATAAAACTGCGGGGATTGATTGTTTAACATGGCTAACAACCAATGCAAGAATTAAGATTTACAACAAATTTGTGTGCCAGATAACAAGTCCTGGTGTTAATAAACAACTTGGCAATCATATACTAGATTTTTTACGTTGTCCAGATGTACGTTTAAGGAAACATTTGCGTCTACTTTGGTCCAAAGAACATGGTATTACGCGATTGGAAGCGACAATATACAACTGTGCAATTGGAAGCTATGTCAGTGCGGAACGAGTGTATAAACCCTTAAAAGACTGTTTAACCTTATTGGAAGATAGTAAGTTATACTTCCTAAAGGCGCCAATGTACTCGGTACCACTTACCAAAATGTGGAGTAAGCTATCGGACAAGCTACAAAATAGCTGCTGTTTAGTGTATAATAACCTGCTACAGTACGTGTATTGGGGGAATGGCAATACAAAGAAATTGACAGGCTTGCAAATTAAGTTGTCCAAAAAACCAGAGGAAAAGGAAAAATTGATAAAGTATGTGCTTTCGGCTTTTAGTTTTAACTATTTACCTGTAAATTATTTGGAGATAGTAGAGGAAGATGTCCAAGATAAAATAAAATCTTACACAAGTGCTACATTAAAGCAGGTAGTACATATTTTACACAATCTGCAACACCATATTCTACAATTCCAAAAGAAATAGTAATTTCGGACTTGGGATTGATAGATACGCCTAACATTCGTCCAGAGGTTGTACGACAACGCGTAAATATTGGTAGTAAACTCTATCCGTTTACGCTAAAGGAAATTGCCCCATTATGTATACCATACGCTGTAAGTGGAAGGAAAAGACAACTGGAATTAGAGGAAATGGATGCAAATAGGCGAAAATTGGACTACATGGAAAACACTGCGACAATACGCGATCAATACAAAGATGTGTTAGACAAAGAACATCTTATTAGAGAAAATGAGGAAGAATTAAAAGATTATTTTATGTGCCGATGGACTGACTTAGATACATCTGGTTTCTACAAGTTGTATGCATTTGCGGTTAGTAAGAAAGACTCTTTTAGTTATGTAGGCGTTCTTGCAGAAAAGGACGGTACTAAATCCGTATACTTTTTAAAAGGTTTTTCTAAAAACGTATTTATCAAAATGGCAGATAACAAAGACGAACTAAGGAATGCGGGTTTCGTAATCTTTGCGTACACCACACGCAAAGGGGTCCGTTAAACATTGTATATTTGCCTAGTAAAGAACCTTTCGGATCATTTAAAACCGAGGGTCTTACAACCTATAACAACCATATATTCCCAAAAGTGGTGGATATGCAACCACACAACGGTGTGTGGGAGAAAAGGATTTCTCCAATACCGACAAGAAGAAGTCGATCAAGCTAACAAGATACGTATGCAGGATATAGTGGAAAGCTGCGATTAAAAGATTGTCACAAGCTGCAAGAATTACACGAAGGAATGGATCTAGTTGTCGGCGGAATCAAAGACTTTAAATATAGAGGCAAACTTCGGTACATTTTACAATTCGAAAACCTAGACGGTCTTTATGTATCAAACTATTGGTTAGAAAAGGAGATGGAAGACTTGGGTGTCGATTTAAATTTTAAGCTGCGAATAAAATTAGATAAAATTAAAACCACTGCAAACAAACATAAAGAAAGGACTGTCTTCTGTGTATAACTTTGTATTATAATTAAGTTTAAATGAGTCCATGCTTGGCATTACATTTTTTTAGATTTTGGTATGTGTAATGTCAGAATAAACATTTTATAATAGTTTTACATTGCTCTTTATTTATAAAAGGCTGTGACGTTACCCGAAATAGCAGTCGCACAGAGAGGGTGCGCATGGGCAGCGCGCATGGGCAGGGTGCGCACGCGCAGGGGCGCGCATGGGCAGGGTGCGCGCGCAGGGGTGCGCATGGGTTGGGATGTGTCTGGGCGTACACGAGGGAAGCGGATGTTAACAGTCACCAAGCATCCAATTCTTTATTTGGATGGTATCGAGTACTTGCCTGCGTATGTATCCGGAGTAAAAGAATACGATTTGCATACGCAGTTTATTAATAAAATTAGTTTATCGAGGGGAAGATGACAAAAGGTACATCATTCCTAATAGGACAACAATCTACGCATGGGGGTGTAAAGATATAAGATAGTTGTTTATATTTGTATGGATTTTGTAAATCTATTGTATATATTAGTTTTAAGATTCCATAATTTTTAAGTTCTTCTCTCACCTTCCAAATCCTTCCGGCTTCTATCCTGGTTGACAGAGTATACGTGTTATCTCCACGTGGTATTCGCGGGACACAGCGGTTTTAGATTTCTCGGGAGATGGTTGGCTAAGGCATATGTCTTGGGTAGCGAAAAAAAGGGTTTTAAAGATGGAAGATTAGCAAAAATTAGTGATTTGGGTCTTTAAAACGCATAACTTTGTATGGGGTGGTCCTATTTAAAATTTATTTACAGATTTGGGGTCCCTAGAAAAATTTAATATTAGTTGATACCTAGCAAAATATATTTATCTTAAAAGAGTGACTACCCTGCGTATAATAAATACAATATAACACTTGTCAACAAAAAAAGTTGTAGGGAAAATTAAAGACATATTTAATGGGGGTCCAGTATTAGAATTTGTTGGTAGTAATGTTAAGTCCTACTGTATTGTAGGCGAGAAAGATACGATTAAAAAGATTAAAGGGGTCTCACGAATTGTAGTTAAGTAACACCGAGGGTCTTACAACCTATAACGAGCATATACCTCCAAAAGGGTAGGCATGCAACTACGCAACAGTGCGCGGGAGAATAAGAATTCTCTCCAATAAGAAATTAAAGTTTCCATGTACGTAGCACCAGCCATTGGGTAATGGTCTAAATGTGGAACCTATAAAGGCGATTATTAATTGTGGTTTAGAAAAATAGTAGTTTTCGTGGACTAAATAAAATAGCTTAGACTGGTTAATGTATATGGTTACATACTCTCGTACACATCCACAAACATCTGCTTACGTCCACAATAGCGATACCGGTAGTTTTGTTTAACAAATAGTAGGAAAGATACGTCAGGTGTTAGTGCGTGGAAGCCCATATGATCGTTGGATTCAAAAAGAACGGTGCGGCGGGATGTATGGTGGTTCCCCGTTAGAATAATCGAAAGTGGTTAATCAATCGTATTAGATGTTTAAATAAGCGAAAGTGTAAAGGCCTACATAAACAAAATTTAATTATCCGACAAAAAGTGCGCGATGTGCTACACTTATAAAGAAAGTATGGAATGGTGCTTTTAGCGGCCCTACCCGTAAAAGGGCGACTGACTTTTTAAGCAACTACAAGAATAGCAGTAGCGCAGAGAAGGGGTATGCATGTATTATACAGTTGCTACAAAATATGTCAGTTTACGCGTAGCTCGGATGTGTAATTGATCACGACTTAAAGATCCCTCGGAGGTTTAAAATTTTCAGCCCATTGTCGTTTGAAAATGTTTGGAAATTTATCACAACGGAGCGAGTCGAAGTTTAAGTTAGATGGATGATTGACCGAGTTTTTCTACCTTTACGAGGGAATTGGAAGTTGACAGACATCGAGCATCTAATTCTCTATTTGGGCGATATCGAGTACTTACCGGTTCTAGAAATCATTACGTGCGGCCGACCGCTATGCGAAAGTGTAAAAGCCTACAGAAGCAAAATTTAATCATCAGACGAAAAGTGCGCGATGTGCTATAGAAAGTATAAAAAATGGTGCTTTGTATAGGTCCTAACAGTAAAAAGAAGAGTGACTTTTTCTAGCAATTACAAGAATAGCAGTAGCGCGGCGAAGGGGTATGCATGTATTATACAGCGCATTGTTGCTATAAAATATGTTAGTTTACGAGAAGCTCGAACGCGAACAAATTAAATTTTAATCTATAATTAACCATGGTCGTAAAAATGGGAAATTAATGGTTAATTTAAATACTGCTAAGCATATACTTTCGCTCGGTGATTCATTTGGAAAATATTCAAGCCCACCATTTCCTAAAGTATGACGTAGAAGTTATTTAAAATTAAATTGCTTTATTAGTAAGTATCCTGTAGACAACAAGTTGGTATTTCCTTAGTAATGGTTTAAAGTGTTTTTATTAAGTTTTTGGTTATAGTAGCACTGCATCTTCTACAACACGACTTGCACACAATTTGTGTGCGTGTGCTATCACCCTTTGGATTTTTAATATGCACGCGATCCGTATAACATGGAAGACGTTTCCGATGTTTCTACTAACGGCATTCGCACCATCGACGATGCGAACCAGGTGCGTGCATTGGCGCTAAATGTACTGGACGAGCAGCAAGGATTATGACGTCATTTAGTTCCCGCTGAATCCTCGACTTCGTTCGGTGTCTTCGAAACCTTCGGTTTGCATTCTATAAGGTACATAAAGCCGGTGCGCAAGAGTAAACTCTTTAGTTATAAGTTAGTTCGCTTACAAGTCAAGTGCTATAGTGCGGATTTTGTTTTGTACTAAACGTTTTTAAATGCAACTCTTGCGGTGCTTCCTATACCTGGAAAAATGCTCTCAAACGGCACCAGAACAAATGTCGTGGTGTAACATCGTCTAGCGTTAAGCTTATACATCCGTCTGCAGCAAAGTACTTAAACTGTGGGTCTTGCGGTAACGCTTTTACGAGAATGGGTAACTTACAGCGACACAAGGAAAAACAGCATGGTATGTCATTAAGCCGTAAACGTTCAGCTCCGCCAGCTGTTAAAGGGCCTTGTACGAAACAACCACGAATTATGTGTAAAGTGTGCGACATGGAGGTGTTAAAGTCTGCATACCCTGGTCATCTACGGAGCAACAAACATAAAAATGCATCAGTTACCGCTACTAACGACGATGGTGTAGAAATGGTTAGTACAGCGTTTAACAACCGTATGGCTAGCTATCGCATAAAGAACGCCAGTGTCGACGATGGAGTGCCGAGTTTCTTTGGAAGCAGAAAGAGCGATTTATTCGATTAATTAATGAAAAAGAATACAACATACAGCAATAAAAGTCTATTGCGAACTCTACGGCGTTTACACCAAAATGGGGGAAGAGAAGTCCGATGTGAAATCCTTTAACACAAAAAATGTGGTTATAACGTCTTCTAGTAATCTGGAAAATATGTACGAGGTCTTAAGCGAAACCATAAGAACAAAATCAGAGGAATTTGAAACATGCGGGTCCGGTTGGTCTTTGGAAAAGGTGCTCTATTTAGAAATAAATATTAATAAGTACAAGCCGATATGAGAAGTTCTAGGTTAAGAATAAAAAATTGCGAATATGTATTTAGAAATGTGGTTTACAAAATTTAAACTGTATTAGTAAAATTGTCTGTAATAAAAGTTTTAAGAGGCCAATCCAAGCACGCAAAGGAAATTTATAATTTAGAGGTGTGTGTAAAATGGTAAGGGTGGCCTATTTTAAATCTGTTTGCAGATTCGGATTCTACATAAAATTCTAGACTAACAAGATGTATCGCATGTTTAAAAAATTTATAAGGACGGTCAGAAATCAAAAATCAAAAATCAAAAATCAAAAATCAAAAATCAAAAATCAAAAATCAAAAATCAAAATCAAAATCAAAATCAAAAATCAAAAATCAAAAATCAAAAATCAAAAATCAAAAATCAAAAATCAAAAATCAAAATCAAAAATCAAAAATCAAAAATCAAAAATCAAAATCAAAAATCAAAATCAAAATCAAAAATCAAAAATCAAAAATCAAAAATCAAAAATCAAAAATCAAAAATCAAAAATCAAAAATCAAAACTCTTAAAATGGGGTAGCCCCCCTTGGGGATGATGCTATCTGAAAAATTCCTAGAGATTCGGGTAGCTTAAAAAATTTATAAGAACGCTCAAAAGTCACTACAGATAAGAAATCTTAAAAATGGGGTAGCTGCCTTGGGGATGATGCTATCTGAAAAATTCCTAGAGATTCGGGTAGCTGAGAAAAATTTATAAGAACGCTCAAAAGTCACTACAGGTAAGAAATCTTAAAAATGGGGTAGCTGCCTTGGGGGTGATGATATCTTAAAAATTCTTAAAGATTCGGGTAGCTGAGAAAAATTTAATATTAATTAATACCAAACAAGATAGGTTTATCTCGAAAGATGCAATGGCTAGACAAAGAAAACTATTTGGTTCAGATGAAAGATAAAAAAATGGCTAGTCGATGAAAACTTTTTGGTCCAGATGTGGGAGGAAATGAGGATGCTCATTTATCTCGAAAGATGAAAAATTTGAGATATATTTATCTCGAAAGATGAAAAATGGTTAGTCGAAGAAAACTTTTTGGTCCAGATGTGTGGGGAAATGAGGGATTCTGGGGGAAATGAGGCGGCAGTCGCCCCAATTATACTCTACTTTCGTCTTTAAGGTTTATTCAAATTAGTTTTCAAAGCTGTATGCCAAAACCATTATCTTAAAGGTCTCAACAGCTTCACGAGGTGCTGAAAATCGTCCTTGAATTTTTGTTTTTGCATGCGGTAACACAAAGAAGTCGTTAAGTAATAAATCGGGTTAATACGGGCAATAAAACTTGCTACAGATTAAGCGTAAACGCCAAATATTACCGTATTCCTTTACTTAGTTTATTACTAAGGTCCGAGTAATTTCCTACACATAATCTTAAAATTATAGCACACACCGTCTAATCCTGCGTTGATGAACTTCTCGGGGGTTGTAGTGGTGTTCGAATTCTTGTAAATTCTTGACGTGATGCTGCCCGATATTTGTCTTAACACCAGATAGGTTTTGGGCCTTCTTGGAGCAGCTTTTTAAAAAAGCTTCTTCAAAAAACTCTTCTATCAAATTTATTTTATACAGAAATTACAATATTGTACAATACATACATAGTTAATAAAATGATTACAATATTTAGTAAAATTGTCCAAACACTTATGTTGTCGTAATGTAGTTTTGGAACCTTTAATTCTTTGTAATTGTAATTGTAATTGTAATTTGTAATTGTACATTAATTTTACGGCTTGGTTGAGATCGTCTAGGTCTAGATGCTCTAGTTGCATTGGTTTCTTGCTGATTTCGTCGTCTTTGGGTCGTGTAATCTTGAACTGTAGTTCCGGTAAAATTTGCGAATTTCTTCGTTACTGTTGGGTCTTGGTAAACTCGAATAATTTCGTTTTTCAATTTTAAATAGCAATCTTCTTTTATGGTGATTACTTTACTTCCAGTTAATGCTAAATTGTTTTCGTCTTGGTTGCAATGGGCGGTTGCTATTACTTCTTATGAAAATACAGCTATCCATTTGTTGTTCGTAACCTTTTGAATTTTCATACTCGTAATTTGATAATTTGGTAATTTTGGATCACAATTCTCATAGTGATTAGAGAATCTTAACAATTGTACTTCACAGGGGTTATTTATCTACATGAATAGCTGTTGTCGTTAATTATTGACATAAGTATTGACTTGGTGCTACTTCTTTGCATTTTTCATTCGTGAAGCCATACCTAAGTTCATTTAGGGAAAGAAACTTGGTTTTAGAGATAATAACTTGATATTTACTAGTAACTTTCACGGGGAAAGTAAATAAATGATAATAATTATAGGTGTTATTCTCTACAATGGGGATTTCTATTAAAAACGTAATTTCTTGATTCTTTACATAACCTTTTGCTAAGGCTATTTTTTCAAATATAAGTACATTAGATTCTGTTACTTCAAGGGGTAGTTTACTATTAGTTATAAGTGATCTAATTCTTAATAATTCATTTAATAAATCAAGTGGTTTTATAATACTAGCGTTTAATGTGTTTAGTTTAGCAAGTGTTACAGGGTTTTCTGATGTGGCTAAAATTTGTTGAATTTCAGTAAGGGTTGATATCATTTGGTTAAATATCGTGTTAAATCTGATTAAATCTCGTATTCCCAGTATTGTGGTTTGCATGTTACTTTCAAGGGTTAGTATTCTATTGGTTATACTGCCTTAGTTTTTACTAGCTTTCTTAGTGTATCATTAAATTTTATTATGGTTGACTGGGTTAAAGCTATTTGATTCTTAACAATAGTTTTTATGTCATTTTGGTTTCAATTAAGTGTTGTATTGCGTTATCGTATTGTTCTGCATCTTGGTTGTCTATATTGCCTGTGATAGCTTCTATAATATTACCTAATCCGTTAATAAGTCCTGTTTTTCGTCTTGTGATTTGATCTGTTGGTAATAACCTATTAAATTTATTTTCTGTGTTCTTTAAGATGTTTTCCATTATGCTGTTGTAATTAAACATTTCTATCGCGTATTCTTTTCCGAATTTGGCTGTGTCCATTGATTGCTTCAGTCTGTAGAAATTGTCTCTAATTATATAAAATACGTGTTTTAATTCTGTTAAATCAAATTTCTGTGTGAATGTTCAATAGTCTATTATGTTTTGCATACTTCCCAATTTTACCGGTAGTATACCGGAGTTGTTTTTAATGTCTTTGGCTACGAAGTTGTTGTCTTTCGTTCTACCTGGGTAGAGGTTGACGGCAAGGGTGATGGCACCCATCTAAAAATACAGGGTGTTTTAAATTTTTCAAGTGCAAATATTTTACTATTTTTTCGTTGTCTACTACGGCTATATCTTTATCTGATATCTTTTTGATTTTAAACGGACCTAAATTTCTGGAAACTTGGTGTTATAGGAGAATGTTAAAGATTAATTGGATAGATAGAGTAGCAAATGAGAAAGTTTATAGAAGGATAGGTGATGAACCCTGTATGTGGAAACAATTAAAGGTCCGAAGAGGTAGAATGATAGGGCACCAGACAGGAGGGACTATTTAGTAAGGTTTTAGATTATAGACTACCAAATAAAAATAAAGTAGGAAGACCTAGACAAAGCTATATTAGTCAAATTATTAGAGATTTAGGTTGTGAAGGGTATGTAGACCTCTTTAGACTAGCTCAGAATAGAATAGAATTTAGAGTGTAATAATAAATATTTACCTACCGCGTGAGGGTATCCAATTAACAATAAATAATAAATGGGAAGGACCTCTAACACTATAGTACCCTCACGTTTCGGACATTGCTTCGCAAGCTGCTGCAGTCGGTGAGAGGAAGGTTCATTAAACAACAACACACTAAAACAAAATTCCGATTGTTTTATTAATGGGCTACTAACTAACATACCTAATTACATATGCATACAAAATTATACCGTAATTAATATTATTTACAATAGGGCGCCACCATGGGAATTAAACGGCCCATGGACCGAACGCGGTAATAGTTCTCGTCGCACTTTGTTCGTGGCGATGAACCAAGATTGCAGGACAGAAAATACTTCACTTCACAGGGGCAAATCTTTAAAGTCTCCGGTTAGCACAAACACAACTCAACTAAACAATTCTAAAGTCCTTATTTTATGAATATTAACAACAGTTCTGGGTGCAAACACCCCAATACATATAATTAATTAACGCTACCGTAGTCTACTTAACTTGCATACTGAAACGACCTTCCTTTAATCACGGGGTCATCAATAACAGGAAAAACACGACCTTCACACGGGTCAAATAGTACAGTAACGGAATTCGTGGCTTAGTTATTACAAGCCTCGGACAACGTCGAAACAATAAAATAGGAAACCCTTCTAAAGATGCGGTCTTTAAACAATAACCTAACGGGATTAAATTACTTAAACGGAGCTTTAACCCGAAGTTGTATGTTATGGAAGTCGACAGATACTGTATTTAAACAAATAAATGGCTTATGATGCATAACACAGCCTTGAGTTCATGGTAATACCATATATAATAATTACTTACTCAGAGAAATAACTAACTTTGAACATAACGGCACGCACTTGAATTCAGAGAAATAAAACACTTCACTCAATCGTGCAAGTCCGCGAGCTTTAGACTCTAACGCGTCTGGAAATAAACAACCCTGATTACCACCGGCTGACATCCTTATATACATTTAAGTTAATTGAAAAATAACCCCTTTCTTGGCTCTCATACTCGACTTAGGATACGCCGGTCGTAAATCTTTAAGATTAATTAAACTGCCAATTGCACTAAGATAGCCACACGAGTAGATCTCGGAACTAGTTTTAGTTGAGTACTCCGCTAATTGAAAAATTGCTTCCGACCACCCTGACATAAATAGGATCCTAAAACATGATTGACATCTAATCATAGATAGCAACTAATCTGACATGTTTAGTGCCTTTGAAGTAAAGTGCCTTTAGAAAAATTGATTAACTCTTGGATTAGATCTTCCTGGAAACTTCGCTAGGACGCTACTTGGGTAGTCTTGCAGCCGTTATATGCTACAAGACCTTAATTTTAATAATTAGAATGCTAAAATTAAACTCGAAAATAACTATTTTTAGAAATAATAGAACTATTAGAGCGTATTAAAACAGTATGTTACAAGAGGTGCGTCAAATCGACCTTAAATAAGTTTGAAAACAAAACAAAAACAATAAATAAATTAATAAAAATCAGTTAACTAAATGTCACCATGACATAACTCACAATAAGTTAGCGGTCTGGCATGTTGGTAGCGATTCGTTGCTTAAGCCTTACCACAAGATATAATTTAACACTTTTTCTTTTTTGGAGGGGATAACCAGGAAATATTTCATTTCCTTGTAAATGGGAATCATGTAAACATGTTGCAGTTCTTTAACATCCATCAGGTTGCTAATATCTATGTAGAGCCAGCCATTAACCTTAGTCATTGAATGTTGTGTTTCACTATGTGCTAGATACGTAGGCTTGGTAAACAGCCTCTTTGATGAATCACTAGCTCATGCACTAAAGAACCATTTTTGGCAACAGTGATCATCTCATTCGGTTGTGGGATCGCTAAGCGTTTGCGCACACTGTTATTTTAGTTATGTTCGAATGCCAAGTCTCAAATTATCCTTTACCAAGTTAACAAAGACATAACAAATTTAAAAATAAGAGAGTAAACTTTGGGAAAAAAAATTTAGTTCTTTTTTCTATAATCCATACCCGTACAGTTCTTTCACACGCAAACTAGTAAATCCAGTACTTAGTTTTTATCATTCGAGAACCTGTACAAAATATTGGTTGTCGGTTTTGCTTAGTCGTACCTTATTCCTACTGCCAGTAATTTAAGTTCTCTGTGCATATTGCTTTCTAAACTTTCTTTACTATGCGAGTTATGTAATCCCACAATTGAATTATACATAAAGAAATAGAATAAATTAGAAAACTATTAGAAATATTAAGAAAGTGCCAAGTAGAGTGCAACAAAGTAAATCAAGAACAATTTATACAGTTTATTAACGCTCATGGGAACGGAAGCGCTACTTTGTAACACAGACTATAGTGACACTGCAGATGTCAGGTCACAAGCGGTCACCGACGGTCACGTACCAGGATTACTTAGAATTAAGATTGCAACAATGTATTAATGAATAGAGTCAAGAATAAGCAGACATGAGATCTGCAAGTTTCCACAGCCATGTGAGGGGGTAGGGATATTATAAAAAGCCCGGGAGCCCCAGTCGACGAAAGTTAATCCATCGTTTAGCTTTAACATCGCAGTTCGTTAGATTACTCATTTTTGTACAATTAATTAATGTATTTCCATTAAAGTATTATTAATCTAATTTGTCAATATTCCAAGTCAATTCTGTATTAATAAAAAATAAATTTGTTAAGAAGTTGGAAATGGTTTTTTAAAAAAGGCCGCTCCCAGCCACGAACCTTAACTTGCGTTTGTGACCAAAGTTCTGGGTGTTAAATCTGGCGAATTTAGAATTGTGACACTTCATGGTATTTTTTCTGAAAATTTCGTCGTATTTCTGTTTTGGTTGTTAGTTTGAAGTTCCTTAACGTTGCCGAAATCAACTTTCACATTATTATGACAAAATTGAGTACATTCGATTACTTTTCATGATTTAACTTTTTGTGCATTAGAAAAGAGACTGTCAGTCGTTATTTTGTAATAAACAGTAAAATTTCTCCTAATTTCAAATAAGTGGAGCTGGGACGCAACCAAATTACCATTTCCATTCAATGCGCCGGAAAGTAGGTATGAATTGAATAAGAAATGTAATTCTCATTTTCTAACTTCTGAAGAACTCTTCAGTCATTCAGTTCGTATGTTAAAATTATGCTGCCGTTTAAAAGGTGGATCTTGCGCAGCTAAATAATGCCTAAAAATGTATTTTTAGGTTAACCTAATCAATTTCATCAAGAATGTCTTTAATGACAATTTTACATTTTAAATGACAATTTTGCTTCAATTTGAATCTTTTAAGTATAAACAAGGGTGAAACATCTTGTGATATAACAGTTTTCAAGCTTGTATAAGTTCAATCTGAGTTCATTACTTTAAGTGAATACCTCTGAGACCATCATTCAAGTCCCACTGCAGCGAATGTTTCACCTTTTGGACACCTACTATATGTCAATGACGCTTAAGTAATTATTACGGCCTAGAAAATCCGTATCTGGTTGATATCTGGCAAACTCTAGTTTGCAGCTATTTTTCATCTATTTCTAATCAAATTTTGAAAATGTTAGTGTAAATGGGAAAACTTTTTCATACATTTTTTTACATGTATTTCGAAGATAATTACGCCTATGGGGTTTAACCGATAAAAACATTTTTTTCATTGATTACTATTTTTGAAGTGGAAATATTTTGCATGGCATCCTATTTCTTGGCAAACATGTCTATAGAGCGTATAAATTGAAACATTATAGATGTTCCGGTATAATACTGCAATACTGGTCGGAGATCTTTTGTAGGTAGAAATTATAAATTATGTTAACCAAAATTTAAAAACAAATAAATGAGACATAACAGATTGTATTACGATACTTGTGAATCATCCTTTCTTATCGCTACACAGATATTCTGCCTATTTAGTCGAAACCAAATAAGCGTACATTTGCAGAATGATCCACACACACTAATAATTACTGTTACAACTGCCTTCCTCTAAAATTTTCTGTCCCAGAACGTTTTGCGGGCCGGAAGCCGGAACCTGTGATGATAAGAACAACCGGAGGCATTCTTAAACTTCTATTGATGGAAGTAAAAATTGACTATTGGTAGCAAGTGCAGCCCCATTTGGATTAAAGCCGCATACCAAAATTTGGACCTCCGGTCTTCTGGAATAGTACCTCCAGCATATTTCGTACTACTCATCAATCCAATTTATCGAGCCCACAACTAATCTTAGGTACGGTTATCTTATTGTTCACAAATCCCATCATCTGGTTTTGAGATTCACTAATGCCCTCCACCGGTCCTGGTACCTGGGTTTACAGAGGACATTTGCTTTGTCACCTCTGGTTGTTGTTTGCGAAGCTGGTCGAGACCAGCAAATTTACCTTTGAATACCGCAGCGATTCCCCTCGTCATATTAAGATCCGCCGTCACACAAGTCTTTAAGAGAGTATTTCGACGGCATATCAAATAGAACCTTGTTGGCCTCTTCGGTAATTCCAATCGTTGCCGTGCCAATATTACTGTAGACCGACATGGGCCATTCATAATTTGGACCAGGTGTTGATTTTTCTTTTTGGTTGCATAATAGCCTTACTTTACCATGTCCTCTGGCATTGTCGTAGTCGTCATTGTCGTAAAGTGCCACTCCGTTAATGTGCACCACTATTGTTTTGCTTTTTGAGAGCTTACGAATCATATATACTACAGTATGACCCGAAAAAGACAGTACTGAACTTCTAACTTTTTTATTTATTTAGGAAATACATATTATTTACCCTTTATTACATGTTCTAAATGTGCACCTTCTCATTCAAGACGGACTTCATAACGAAGTTCCAAGTTGGACTTCATGTTATCAAATAAGGGTTGTGCCAGTTATTCCAAAATGCTTGAATGAACTCCTTTAATTCGTCGATAATTTAGGCTGTGAAGGATATGCAGAACCTTTTAGATTAGCACAGAATAGAAAAGAAGTTAGAGCTGCGTCAAACCGAGCTTAAGTAAGGTCGAAAACAAAATGATGAAATTTCTAGGGGCCGTTTTGTGTCTCTTACTTTTAAAATTTTTCTCATACACGATTTGTCCTACTGAAAATTTATTTATATCGGTATTCTTATTGCGGGTTGTTGCGGTGCGTTCTTTATCGTTATCTAATTTGTTTTTTACAGTGTCATAAGTTATTTTTAATTTCTCTTCGTGGTCTTTAGCATACTGTTGCTATACTTCTTTGTTGTAATGTACATCGTAAGGGTTGCGGGAATCTGAGTGTCGTAATGTTATTTCGAAGGGTGTAAAATTAGTTGATGAGTGGATCGTGTTGTTGTAAGCAATTAGTGCGTATGACATTAAATTAGCGATATGTTCTTTCTTATAAGTTAGTCTTAACAGTTTAATTTGTTCTAATAAGTTTAGGTGTAATCTTGCAATTAATCCATTTGTTTCCGGGTGATTCTCTGTTATAAAATGAATTTTTATTCTGTGAAGTTTCAGGGTATTCTGTATTGTTTCATTTCTAAATTTGCTGCCATTGTCTAAAGTTATCGTTTCTGGTGTACCGTAGAATGTAAAATATAGTAAAAATCCTTGGGTTACATCGATACTATTCTTTGATGTGATGGGTATCGCTTGGCCTACTTTGGTAAATGCGTCTACGATCGTTAAAAAGTTTTGAGCTTATACTAGAAGAGTGTCTGCATATAATTTTTGAAAAGGTTTGTCGGGTGTATTAGTTAACATTAAGGGTACTTTTCGAGGTGATCTGTCGTATTCCGCTTTGTTGCATAATTCACATTGGTTAATGAAATCCGTGGTTATTTCTTTCATGTCTTTAAAATAATATCTTCTTATGAGTTGTTTTAGTGTTTTGTTGATTCCACGATGGTTGGTTTTCTCCTTGTGTTGATTTCTAATTAGGTCATTTATTTCATCTGGGTTATTAATTTTCTTGTACATCTAATAATTTCAGGGTCCGAGTTATTAAATAATCTAATATATAACTCTGAAAATCGTTTGTATAAATGTTCTGTGGTGAAAAATAAGTAAAAACTTTTTTCTCAGGGGTATATTCTTTTAAAATTTCAATTATCTGCTCTTCGTTATCGTCTTTAGTTATTTGAATATGATATATATTTTTATTATCTATTTTTGTATATTTTACTGGATCGGGGTTGGTTAAAACTTTGGCAACTATGAATTGATTTGGTTTTATATCTATAACTCCATTTAAAATTTTAAGTGTGGTTTCTGGTTTTTCGTTTTGTGTTGAGTGTATGATTTCTATCTCTTCTGGGTCTTCTCTTGTCTCTGTTTCGTCTACGTTACCTATAATTGACTCTGTTTCTATTGCGTTAAGTTGTATTCTGCTTAGTGCATCTGCGTTATTGTTATAAATTTCTTTTATATATATGATTTCATAATCGTATTCTTTTAGTCTAATTCTCCATCTTTGTAATTTTGAATTCGGTTCCTTGCGTTTGCATAGTCATACTAATGGTCTATGATCGGTGTATATGTAGAATTTTCTTCCATAAAGATATGGCCTAAAATATGTTGTTGCCCAAATTATTGCTAATAATTCTTCTTCAATTGTGCTGTACTTTGGTTCTTTTAGTTTAGTGTTCTAGATGCGTAGCTGATTCGTTTATTGCTACCTAATTTTCCTTGATTCAATACTGCGCCTAATGATACATTCGATGCGTTGGTTGTTAATATAAATGGTTTTGAAAAATCGGGGTATTCTCTACTGCTTTGATAAATTCTGGGGTGTGTTCGATCTTATTGCCTTTCTTTAAACAATTTGTTAATGGTTTGGTTATGTGTGCGTAACCTTTGATGAATTTTCGGTAATAACCACTGAGTCCTAAAAATCCTTTAATTTCCTTATTAGTTTCGGCTAGGGGAAAATTTAATACTGCGTTCGTTTTTTCTGGGTTTGACGTAACTCCTTGTGGGGTTATTATGTGTCCTAAAAATGATACTTCCTTTTGTAAAAATTCGCTATTGTGTAATGGTAAAAAAATCGTGGTTGATTTTTTTATAGGGTTTTACTAAACCTATCGAGAATCCTTATATATTTGTAACAAGCCCAGGGTAAGGTTGGATGACACGCGGCTTTTAGAAAAAGAAAACTCTTAAGACTTTTAGCTAACTGAGCTTTTGACCCACGGTCGCGTGAGATTGGGTCAGTCGGTTTATTAAAGTTGAAAAAACAAAATAATGAACGCCACCTAAATTTTTTATAAAGCTACTGAGTAAATCAATTTGCTTATAGAAAAATTTGGAAACTTAAATGTTCTCTAACCTCTTTAGGAATTAAGTTTGAATACCACATATATGTTACTTACTTTTTCTGCTCTAACGAAGTTCTAGAATGGCTCTGAAACATAATTACAACTAACAAACATATCTAATAATTCTGTGACTACACGAAGTTCTTATTTTTGTTTCAAATGGTTATCACTGAATTGTTATATGTAATTCTAGTAAATGAATTGCTTCAACGGTCATAAAATCTTTGGGAGAAATTAAATATTCATAAAATAATGATCTGAAGAAAAAATTGATTCTATATTCTCATATTAAACAATTATGTACATTATAAATGCAACTCAACAGAAGTTAAATTCTTATGAATATAATTACTACGTTACTCAGGAGATGTAATGCTAAATTGTAAATTTTAATTCTACTGAATTTTAATTGATTTCTGTATTTTATTAACAATATTTATTTATACTTAATAGTCCGAAGTAGCGCTACGAAAGACTGTACAAATGATTCAAATTTCTGTACATGCAAAAATTTATTCGTTAATTAATCTCAATTTAAAATTTCATTTTCTGGAATGAAGGCACACAAACTAAACATCTTGAAATAAGGTTTGCGGTAAACAAGATAAGAAATAACATTTAGTTTAAACTTTAAATGCTGCAAACAACATGTTACCATGATTTATCTATACTTATTATCTTTTTATACATAGCTTGACAAGGAATAATTTGAACACGTGATTAATGAAATAAAATCATTCTATATATTTTAAATATTATGCCCTTAAAAAGGTTAAGCCTCTTTCTTTTAGCAAGTATGCTACTAAATTATTTGTACACGGTTGGCTAAGTGCTTGCATATAACAGAGCATAAAATAATTTACAACTGAACAATTAAATACTACGTAAATTCATATATCTATATACGGAATAAAATACAGCACATGCAGCAAAAATTTCAGGAAATTGAATGGGCTTACCCATCGGCGTCAATGACCTGTTAACCTCTAAGCACATGATGCGATGTAACCATTCGGTCTTGTGTCGGCACGGTTCCAACAAATCTGCTTACAATTTAAGTACAAAATGAATTTCCATGTTGATAAATTTTATTTAAACATCAACCAAGTAGAACAGCCATAATATTTTATTAACATTTTGGAGATAATGGAAGTTGCACGTTGCAAAGATTACTTCTTCATGAATTTGTTGTTTTAGACAACTTAACTTAAACTATTTGATTTAATTCGGCGTTTACGTCAGGAAAACTTAGTTTCCTGTTTCATCTCGCCTGTTTGATTAACAGAGCAAGTGACCTTTCGGCTTGACGAGAAGACAAAAAGTGACCACCTGTCACGAGTCGACGAACAACTTGAAAATTTTAGATATCGTAACATACGAGTAAGGAACACGCGCAAGGTTTGTAATAGTGTGATCAGCTGTAGTAGTAGAATGGCGGCTCCGTGGCGTAGTGGTATGTGTGTGACTACTACGCCCAAGGTCCGGGGTTCGAATCCCGACACGGTTCGCTTGAAAAATGTTAGGCGAGCATTTTTCACAAAAATACACCCTCGTTCGGATGAGAGGTAAAATGGAGGTCCCGTGTGTGAGTGTTGTCACGCACGTTAAAGAACCCTGCATTGCTTGGAACAGCAAGGGTTCGGCAAAATTCCAAATTTTCCAGGTAAAAAAAACTCGCTTCCTGGCCAATGTAGTACCTTCGGGTGGAGCATTGGAAAATCACATGTAATGTAGTAGTAGAATGCTTTAAATTTTATTGGTTAACTAAATATGCAAGAGTACTAGAATTCATACTGGGTAAAACGTTATTGAATAAATACTAAATTAACGGGTTTGTAGCAGTAATGTCGACAAATAATTTAGCTTGGAATTTTTACATGTTACAATTGTCTAATTGGACCTTAAAATGAGCTTTTCTCAATCGTTCAAAACTTCTCTCAATCTTTGGATGTAGTTTACGAGTGATGTCGAATATACTATAATATCGTCCAGGTATACAAAACATTTTTCGTTGTGTATATCTCTTAAAATGTTATCCATAACTCTTTGAAAGTTGGCGGGTACGTTCTTTAATCCAAACGACATGCGTTTGTATTCATAGTGTCCTCTACGTGTACTGAATGCTGTTTTAGTTGTATCTTTCTCGTCTATCTCTACTTGGCGATAGCCTGAGGCGAGGTCTAATGTCGAAAAATATTGACACTTTCCTAATTTATCTAAAATGTCGATGATATTGGGTAGTGGGTATTTATCGTCACCGTTTTCTCGTTTAGTTTTCTATAATCTATTACCATTCGATATTTGCGTTTGCCTGAGGCGTCTAATTTCTTCGGTACTATTAATACGGGGCTGCTCCATGGTGAATTTGAGTGTTGGATTATATCTTGCTTCAGTAGGTCTGCTACTTGTCTATCTGCTTCCTTTTGACTTGTCTTAGGTAGTCTATATGCTTTGGTAAAAATTGGTTTATCGTTTGTTAATTCAATGTTATGCTTTACTGTGTTGGTGAAAGATAAAGGTATTCCTTCGCAATGGAATATATCTCGGTATTCAAGTATAAGTCTTTAATTACTCTCTCTTATTTGTTATTAATGTCGTTATTGAAACGAATGTTAATTAAATTTTCTTTTAACATCCTGTTGTGTTCTGTAGGGTTGGAATCGTTTGCATATTCTTCGTCGATTTCCATCTCGCTAAAATTTGCTTCTTCTACGTCTATTAGGTTTATCGATGATAGTTCTATGAGGTAATCGTTTGAGTTTAAAATTGTTGTAGTGTCATAATTGTCTTTTGTTTGTACTAATGCTGTGGGTGTTTCTACTCTGGGTTGAAATGTCATGTGATTTATTATGCTTACGTCGTCTTTTGAATTTACTAAAATTTTTAGTCGCGATTCTGTCCTGGGTTCGATGGTGTATTTTTGCGTGGTTTGAATATTACTATTATGGAATTTAATGGGGATTTGTCCATGTTTTGTTTTTAGTAATCGGTTTTTTTATATCGATGTTTGCTTCTAATTTTCTTAGAAGATCCATGCCTATTAATCCGTCGTATTTGTCGTTAAATTCAAAGATGCAAAATTTATGTTAATTTTTACGTTAATAATTTTTGGTAAAGGTATGTTCGCAATGAATTGGTGTAATGTCGTTTTGTGGGCTGTTTTGATTTTAACGGGATCTTTTTCTACAAAATCTAAATAATGTTTTTGTACGGTTCTGAGGCTAATTAAAGTTCTTAAAGATCCTGTGTCAATTAGTAATTTGATTTTTGCGTGAGGTCTTTCTGTATAAGGTTAAATTTATTGATTGATGTTATTTAAGTTAATTACGTTTAGTCGTATTTGAATCGATCTAACTAATAATTAGAGCACGCGTTTTCTTCGTCGTCCTCCTCGTAATGTTGTGGCATTCGTAGTTTGTTTCATCGTCTCTACCCGAAGTGGCGTCATTATTCGCGTCTGAGTTGTCAAAATCTTCTATTTCTTGGTGGAATAGTTCTTCAGAAGTGACGTTTCGTTTTCGGTTGTAGTTTGGTCTAATTTGCGATATTTTAGTATTTTGTCTAGTGCTACTAAAGTGTTACTAGGAGTTCGAAAATTTTCACATCTATCCGCGCCTCTTTTTTTTGGTATACGTTTCAAATGATGTTACGTTTCAAATCTTTAGGTATCTCGCCTGTTTCATACATATAGCTTACAAGTCGGAAGAGACGTTCTGTCATTGCTTGTCCAGCGGCTTTTAGAATTTCTGCTTCCACCTTATCTGTACCCGGCGCCTTACCATTTTTTAGACCCTTTAATGCTAATTCAAACTCATCTCTAAGTATAGGATATCCCAGGCCATCATTTTTAATGCCTGAATCCTATTCTAATGCTGTTAGTTCCTCTCCTGAATATAAATTCCCTATATATTCCTGTCATCTAGCTACTTTGCCTACATTTTCTATAATTCACGTTTCCTCCCGCGTCCCTCATATTTGCATGCTTCGTCGGTCTTTCCTATTTCTATCTTAGTTTGTACCTCTTTGCACTTTTCATCAATCCATTGTTCTTTAGCTTTCCTGCATTTGCGAATAATTTCCCATTTTATGGCTTTGTATTTCTGTTTCCTGTTTCATCTGATCTATTTTGTATTTACGTCTTTCTTCTATTAAGTTCAGAATATCTTTTGTTATCCATGGTTTCTTGTTTTCCTTTT
Source organism: Platerodrilus igneus (assembly GCA_036346225.1). NCBI lineage: Eukaryota > Metazoa > Arthropoda > Insecta > Coleoptera > Lycidae > Platerodrilus > Platerodrilus igneus. The sequence continues at coordinate 5,129,787 of JARFIW010001680.1, forward strand.
GTGTATACCCCAGAATATCTCTGGCCGCCAAGTCTAAGCTGAATTTAATGTTATTCCATTCTGTTTCTACTTCCTTAGTATCAGAAATTTTTCCGATATCTTTCAGCAATTCATTTGACTTTTTTCAAATCTTTCATGGATATCTTTATCTCTTAGTCTCTCAAAGCCAAAGTACCTTTATCCGTTCCTCTTTTTCAGATTTTTAAATTTAAGTGCGGCCTTCATAATTACGATGTTGTGGTCAGTTTCTATATCCGGTTCCGGGTAGCTTCTACAGTCTTTTACTTGATTTCTAAACCGTTGTCTAACAATAATGTAATCTATTTGATAACTTCCTATATCTCCTGGCATCTTCCACGTGAATTGTTTTCTAACATGATGTTGAAATAATGTATTTGTGATGGTTAAGTTGTTTTTGTCGCAAAATTCTACCAGACTATTTCCCTTGTCAATTCTCGTGCCTAAACCAAATATACCTACTATCGCTCCTTCCCTACCCTCACCTACCGCTGCATTAAAATCCCCTGTAATTATTAAATTTTCATGTCTTTTTACGTATCTTAGTACGTCTTCGATATCTTTGTAGATCGCCTCTACCTCTTCCTCACTGTAGCTAGAGGTGGGCATGTATACTTGTATTATTACTGTATTTACTGGTTTAGATTCAAATCTAATCATGGGTACTCTTTCGTTCTTTTGTAAGTAGTTTTCTACAAGTCGTCCTATCTTTTTTCGCATAACTAACGCCACACCTAAATTTCCTTCCTCTGAACCTGTATGAATTACCCTGAAGTCTCCTCTCCAAAAATTCTCCGCGTCTGGTCAGCGGACTTCGCTGATTCCAACTATGTCTAATGCTAACCTATTCATTTCGAGTTTCAGGTTCTCTAGCTTACCTACTTGTTTCATACTTCTGACATTCCAAACTCCTACTCGCAAAATGTCTAGGGATCTTTTTCGGATCACATCCCCCAAAGTAGTCCCCTCCCGGAGATCCGAATTGGGGACTATTTTACCTCCGGAATTTTATACCCCAGAGAATGCCATCATCATTAATAACCATTTGAGTATGTGGTGGTTTCCCGTTGCTTTCCACATCGCAGCAGTGTGTCTTAGAATGTCATTCCGACCCCTATGGTCTCTGCCACTCACCGAAAGAGCTGCTGCCCTCTTTCGGGGACCTGTCTTAGTCTGGTTCTTCACTAAAGACCCTCACTAATTTGGTTAAACCTATAGTTTGGCTCTTTAGCCCATTGAAACGTGCAAGCCATTCTATCTGTTCTAGTATTTTAGAACGCCGTCAAGGTGCAGGTCCGTTCAGAATGGTAAACACATTATATATCTATAAAATTGAACATAATAAATTATAAAATATCGACCAACTAAAGTTATAAATTTCGAATAATATATTGCAATATTCAGCCAAGCCAAATGTAATACTTTTGTTGGAAATTCTAACTGTTATACTCTACTTTGTGACGCCTGTGACGCACAAAACTTTCGTTTTAATATTTGGTTTAGGGTATTTGTAATCCAATAGGGAAAATTTTTGCGTTTTTAATTTAATTAAGTTATTACATGTAAAGTTTGTGGTTATAACTTCGCACGTATCAGAGGACAAAAACCCCTAATTTATTACATGTATTCGTGCTAAACACGCATTTCTCAGAGTAAGGAATGTGTGGTCAGTGCGGGTGACCTATAAGAAGCGTTGTATGAAGGGGATACTAACAAGCTCGTGAGGACGACGCATTTTAAAACAAGGGACTTGACTATATTACCGTTATTATGAACACGCTAATTATGATAAAGTTCAGCTTCCTAGCGTCGAATATTATGCATGACCCTAGATGTGAAGTATTTTACCTACTGCATTTAACAATTTTCATATTTATGTGCAGGTTACGTTTGACTTTATCACTTCTCTATTCATTGTAACACCGTAATTATTAAATTACTGCATGCATACTGCATACTTAAAATAACGTTAGTTGCATGAATGATCGACGTTTCCTGTTTCTCAGGACTGGGTCTTCGGTTGGTGTTCTTTCGGTGTTTCCAAAATATTATTGGCCAAACACAGAAATAGCTTTAGGTAGAATAAGAAGGTACAGATATCAACATCAACAAATGCCTTAGCTTTTGGAATGTATGTTGGCAATCTTCATTCCAAACATAATCGCGCCCTTTTACAGTCAACTTGATCAAGGGTTTGTAAATATTCGCAAATCCGGAAACGAATATTCTGTAATAAGTGCACAACCCTAAAAAGCTGCATAGCTGATGTTTGTCTTTTAACGTCGGCCGCTCTTGTACCGCCTTAATCTTTTCCGAGTTTGGCCTGACTCCGTTGCGTGAAACTACGTGCTTTAGGTATTTCACCTCTTTGCCTAGTGATCGACACATCTTTAGACTCTGATTCAGATTGACACTTCAGTCTTCAAAACACTTCTTATAAATTTCTCAAATGTTCCCCAAATGACTTCCCAATCACGATTACATCATCCAAAGTTACAAGACACGTATTTCACGATATCCTACGCAAGATGTTATTTAATAAACGCTCGAAGGTGACAGGAGTATTGCAGAGTCTAAATGGCGTGACTGTATATTGCCATATGCCAGTACTAATAATGAAAGCAGTCTTTTTCCTATTTTTCGGTTCCATATCTACTTGTCAGTAGCCACTTATCAAATCCAAGGCTGAAAACCATCGCGACCCTAAAAGTGTATTTAGGGTGTCCTCTACCCTTTGAAGTGGGTAGTTATCCTTTTTGGTCGTTGTTTAATCGTTTGTAGTCCACACAAATTTTTGTTGACTCATCCTTCTTTTTAATAAGGGCAATAAGCGATGCTCAAAAGTTATCAGAATACTCAATCACTCCTTGCCCATCCATATCTACATCATTTTTTCGACCTTCTCGCGTTTAGCCAATGGGAGTTATTTTGGCTGCTGTCTTATTGGTCAGATATCTCTTGTGTCGATTCTATGCTTGACTTCTGCAGTCTTTTCTAATTGACCACGAACATGTCTAAGTACAATTGGATCGAGTTTTTGAGTACCGTCAGTTGTCGTTATATAAGGCTTGCATAGTTTCGTCAACTGGTTCAATACTTTGCGGCGCACTCTTTGATGGGTTGTTTTTCTCAGCACCGGCACACCTCGCCGCGTGAATAACCGGAAAACACCACCCGTTCATTTGAGAATTGCTCTTTAACGCTATATCGTAGTTATTAATGTTTGATCTCCTAACAGGTACACACCATCCGTCACTTTGGCCAGAGTGTTTACCACAGGCACGTGCTTTGCGAGGGATTCGTCAGTAATATCTTTAATAACGCGTACAAAACCCTCACGAAAAGCACCATCCAAGCGCCCCATCATCACGTTTTTGCCCTTCCTGGTAAGACAACATCATTCGTCAGACAAACTCGCACAGACATGTCGTCTGGTTCGCAAAACGGCACCACCTCGTTTCCCACTTTCAAAATATCTTCTTTCATATCTACATGGAATCTATACTTATTCACGATATTCTTTCTCAAGATAATTTTTTCGGTGATGTTTGCTATTACTACTTGATGCAAATATTTGGCTCCCAACTCCGATTTTTACATTTAGCATTCGGTGTGTTTGAATTTCTTCACCAACTACGGTTCAAAGATGCACCGTCGCGAATCACACTGTCGCGCACTACATCTAGATTTGCAAATTTCTTAGTGGCTCCGGTATCGGTCATGCAGTTAAACATGTAAATACTGCCTGTATGCTTAGATCGTTCATACGGGCGATGGTGTGCCTGTCCTTTTTGGTCGATGTTCAAACAGTACCCTTCAAATCACCACCTCTATGCTGTCTTGTTCATGCTCTACGGAGCATCTTACTTAGCCACCACTACGATACGAAAGTTGCTTCTCCGCATCAAATTTCAAAGCATGAACTAGCGCATCATCTAGGGTCATTGCTTGTAGTACTTGCTGAATCTTTCCCTCAGGTATCCCGTCAACAAATGTCTGTACTGCCAGCTGTTCAAAAATGTATCCGGTGCTGTTGAGTATGCTAACATCACCAAGCAAACAATATCTGTTTCAAACTCTTGCAAATTTCGTTGGTCTTTTAGTAATAGTTTTTCACTTGTGCGTGGTTCACTTGTTGCAGATGAGAGTCGCTGTACCTCGTTCCCAGCCTTGATTTTAAGGTCCTGTAGCTTCTTTGGATATCGTCTGGTATAGTCTGCAGGATATTTAAGGGCTCATCTCGTAACCCAACAATCAACACGGTTGGTCTTTGTTACGCCTGTTGCACACAATGCTTTCGTTTTAATACTAGCAATAGGAAAAAGCTTTTTTCTATTATTAATTAAATTACTATAATAAAATTACGGTTTTCAGTTCCCGTGCATTATAAGACAATAACCTCTAATTTATTGCATGTATTCCTGACAAACACGCATTTTCCCACGTCTTGAATAAGGTGCGTTTATTATGTTTGGCCAATGAGAAGTGTTGTATGAAGGGAACACCAACAAGTTAGTGAGAACGACGCGTTTTAAAAGAGGACTTTATTACCGTTCATCGGACAATACCGAGATATTAAACGCGGGTGTGCGTTAATTAAGTACAAAGTATACATTTTGCATCCTTTACCTCTACAGTTACTTTAAAAATATCTTGTGTTCCGTAAAAGTGTAGGTTCAACGCACTTTTTCGTCCGAATCTGGATTAAACATGAGAAACTGAATCCCACACCACCAGGATCCACTTGAAGACGAGTGAAGGGTGCATTTAACTCTAGCTATTAACCAGATTTGCCCTTCGCTTATTTTTAATCGTCATACATACCCGTTTAACGGCACTAATTGCAACCAAAATTGGGACATAATAAATTACGTCTGGGGTTATTGTAATAATTGACGCCAAACAAGGAAAGTAATAATGCGTAACACTTTTCACCATTATTTCAGCAGTTAGCACCTGCGGCAGCCTCGAATTGCTTGAAATATGTTTGCCAAGATAACTTTTGATCAAATGTGGACGGTTTTACTCTAAACCTTGACGTCAGTTTGCATTCTTCGACATTCTTAAATTCTGGTGCATGCTGTTGTATCACCGACACCGAAGGCTCTAGTGGTTGTACTGATAGGGAATTAGTACTTTTCTCCATCTTGAGCATTTTACATATTACGTGAGTTTTATAACAATTTTTCAGAAAATCGTTTTTCTAGTTTTTGCGAACTTTGTAATAAATCATCTGAAAATTTTCTTTCTAATTTCTGCAAACCGCTGAAATATTTTAGCTTTCAGTGTTTGTAGGATTTCTAAAATTTTTGCTTCAAGTTTTTCTGCATATTTAGCATTTTCTTTTACAGACCCTCTATCAATTGCTCAATAGTTTTCACATTTTGATCTAATTTTTTTGCAAAACTCGTGGTACCTTTTTCTAATTTCACTGCCAACCTCGAGAGTTTTATTCTTGTTTCGTTGCGTGTTCTTGTAATTTCTCTGAAAAACTTTCTTGTAATTTTACGGAATTTTCTTCTGTGCCGAGTCTGAAGTTCTTCAAAAAAAAAAATTTTTGCTGTCCATTTCCTGTTGTTGGTTTCTTATTACACGTATACAAATACAAATCATGCAAATGTCTTTTTCCACAACTTCACTACTTGACACCAATGTAACGAAAACTTTATTTGCACAAACAACAGTTCTTTATTATCATACCGATTATACAAACCTTTTAAAAAACTCGTAGCTACAATGAAATTCTAAAAGCTCTCACAAAAATTTACTTCCAGCTAATCGCTATCAGTACTATTACTAACTTCTTAACACTACGATGCTATCATCTTAATTAACTTAATATCGAAGCATTATAATTAATTGTCCAAACGCTAATTATTAATTTATATTATTACTACAATAATTTATATCGAACATTTCGGTAATTTATGTCACGTAGAGCAATTTATATGCACCACTAACTTATTTCATATCACGACATTCAAACCTTGAGTAAAAACGTAATATTGTAATTAAATATTCAGTTAGAACTGAACTCAGATATTCATGACGGCAATTTATATGAATTATTCAATTGCACTAGCTATTTCGAGAACATACAAGAAATTATGCAAATAACATCTCGAATGTACTGTGGATGTTCTGTTCACGATTTCTGTTTTTTGTGGTGCCACCTTTTGTTTTCGTTAATGCATAAAGACAACTAATATGTACAATTTATTTACAAGTTTAACATTAAACATTGGCTGTAAGAAATACATACAATAACATGAAATTAAAAATAACAATTACATAAGATTCTACATGCATATGCGATGTACAAATGTTCTTGAATTTATGCATGAGAAAAGAGCTATTAAGTGAACAAATTTTGTTAACACTAGAAATTCAAATGTCCTTTAGCGTTAGAAAATTTATAGTGCGGTTTTGAATAAATGTAATATTTGTACACAAAATAATAAAATTCGTGCACTGGATTCTCTTTGATCTTTTATGCGCGTTTCTTTGAAGAAACGCGGCTAAAAAAAAGCCTACGCTAAAGTGGATTATTGCAGGAGATGTCGCCTGGGATCTGCAGGTAAAAGTTTTGTTGGATCGAAGCCTGTATACGGTGCTAGGCGTGACAAGTCAATCAACGCAGGTGCCATGTATTGTGCGGGTTCCCTTATCGGCAATATGAGGCGTGGAACGGCATGATGATAGCCGATTCTTTGTAGTAGGCGTCAGAAGTGGTGCGGTGTGTAGTATTCACACGTCTAAGCTGCTATGTCCGCTTCAGTAATAGTGGACGGCGACCACAAGAGAGTCACGGACGACTCGGACATCCCGTCTTCGTGAGCCGCGTTCAGCAGTAGCTTCTGGTACCAAAATGTTGATGCTGATACAAAGATGGTTCTCCGAAGTAACCTCCTTTGGTAGAAGTCCAGACCCTGGTGATAGGATTTGGTGCACCTTGTCGGCAGGACGTGGAGTATCCACGTTAGTGCATAACGCACAACCTTCTAGTTTAACCTTCTGGTCTTGGTGCATCGTGATAAAAGGTTAGACTCAGAAGTTCAGAAGCTATTGCTTGCTCCTGGCTATTGCATGTCAATATATAACCAAAAACAAACGAAAGCTCGCCTTCTTGATCATTATAATTAATGTTTGTATTATAATAATCAAAAGTTCCGGACGAGTCTATTCGATTTTAAGGTGTGTTGGTATGCGAGTCTATTATTAAGGGGCGTTCACGTTTGCGTTTTTATGACACTTATAAAGTTTGTTGGGTGCAACGTGGGTTGCATATCTACACACCTCCTTTCTAGTGACTGCGTTAGTCACGTTAGAAAGTGATGTATCGCTTTGGAAAATGTACTCTTTTGCCACTTCTTGTTGTTGATAGAATACTACTTGGTTGTTTGTGACTCGTGTTGTCTGCTTATGAAGTTTGTTAAGTGCAACTTGGATTGCATACTTACAGTACCTATTGTAATCTAAATAATTCTTAAATAAAAAAACCTTGTACCTACCAAACAAGACCATCTAGAGATCTTGTGCCGCAGGACCCATCAATCATCTTCTGTGTAAAAACGCCTCACTTACATTCCGATGTATTATTCTGGTCAGTGGTCAACTAAACGGTGCTACTATACTTTTCTTAGCGAGGCGTTTTATAGTTAGAGCGAGCAAGTACATGAATATTTGTTCTTACTACTTACTAGTCTTGTCGATATATTTGGCAGGTATCGTTTCGGCGCTGATTTGCAAACCTTTTATCTGCTTCGGTTCGTTTATCAATCTTATGCCGTACCAAAGTAGTAAGTGGTTGGTATTAGAAAGAAATATTCTTTTACTTGCTTGCTCTAGAAACGTACGTTTGCGAAAGCAATACAGTTCAAAAAGCAAGGAATAAATTATTTCCATAACGACCTTTTTAACTCGAATATAAAGCATATGTTTAGATAAGCAAAAGCAAAAACTTCCACTAGATTAAGACGTTGCAAAATGGGTTGCCTAACTCAACATATTGTAACGGGCTACTACTACCGCGTTTCTTTAATTTAAAACAAGTAATAATAATGGTCTTTATTACTCACTGTTCACAAATCTAATTAACAGTATATGCCTTATTTATAGATGTTTTCAGTCCACTTAACAATAAAGCACTATTACACTAATGAATTTACAAGCACTAATATCTTCTTAAACTAACTTCTTTACCATAGGTTCATTAACAACACTAACACAACTATTTGTTTATACACTTCTATTTATTTATGTATACTACAAGCTGCATGTACATTAGACACAGCATATCACATTTATGTATACTTCTAAAAGCTCAAAACTACTATAACTTTACAACGTTATAATTTATATACGACATTCTAGTATAGACTGACCCTTGCATTCATTAGCGGTCTTATATATACTCTGGATTAAAAGGATGACTCATGCTCCAGTAATTTCTAGAAGAATTCTGGAATCCTTGAGAATACGCTGTGCCCCGGGCGTTTGTATGTTCGACGAGTTGCCTAATAGTGGATCGCAACACTGCCCCCTCTTTAAAACCGTTACGTCTCGTAACTGTAAATCCATCTTGACGCCAATTCGATGACTGGTGACGGTATCGGCAGCTATCTCCTCTGGTGCATCCACCGCGTCGTTGGAAGTAACTGTCAACACTCTTTTCCTGGTCTTGGTAGGCAACCGGTTGATAACAACAAACAAGAACCTGGACGTTGGTTCCCTGGAAAACTACTTCTAGCATATTTCGGACTATCCTCCAATCTAAGCGATCCAGTCCACAGCCCAGCTTGGGCACCGCTAGTCTCGTTACTCCATTTTCCATCATCTGCGCCTTAAGATTTAGCAAAGTCTCCCATAGATGTCCATAACTAGGTCTCTGCCATGAAGAATTTTTGGTGACCAGATAGTAAACATAACGATTTTTATCTTGAAGGACCAAAGATTTTCCTACAGTTGGCTGCTGTTGTACTAATTCATCCACACATCCAAACTTTTTCTTGAAAACAACAGCTATTCCCCTTGACATTGCCAAATCTTGAGCTACGCAATGTGCAAGGGAATACTCTTCTGGTGCTCTAAACAGATCTTGCTGTTTTTCAACAACAACGCCAAATCTCGCTTTAGCGGAACCACCATACGCCGCCAAAATCTACATTTGGCTCATGATTAATAACTTGCCAAACACCATTATCATTATTCGAGTCTTCCTGGTTGTTGCCAGCGTAGGATGTTAAACGGTCAAAGTGTACCACTTTCGGTTTACCACGAGGGGATCTTCTGATCCGGTACACTACATCATTAATCCTTTTTAACACTTTGTACGGCCCTTCCCATTGTCTTTGTAGTTTTGGCGACAACCCACGTTTTCTCTGTGGATTATACAACCACACCAAATCTCCAGGTTGATAACCACCTTCTTGTGCTATCGTGTCATATTGTGATTTCATTCGATCGCTTGCTGCCTGGATATTCTTTCGGACGTTTTCGTGAATGCTATTTGATCTTTCACGAAGATTACTAACGTAATCTTCACCTGCGATCTCTTCTCCAGGTTTAAATCCAAACTGAAGATCACATGGTAGCCGCAATTCACGTCCTAGCATTACGCAAGCGGGCGAGTACCCTGTGCTGTCATGTACCGAAGATCGGTACGCCAGTAGGAACAAATGTAAATATTGGTCCCAGTCTCGTTGATGTTCAGAGACAACTTTGGCCAGATACTTTCCTAACGTCCTGTTCATTCTTTCAACCATTCCATCCGATTGGGGATGAAGTGGCGTGGTTCTAGTCTTCCTGATTCCAAGATGCTTGCAGACATTTTGAAACAATGCTGATTCGAAGTTCCGACCTTGATCAGAGTGTAATTCCAACGGAACTCCAAAGCGACAAAACAACTCCCTCACTAGTACATCTGCAACGGTTTCGGCTTCTTGGTTAGGTATAGCATATGCCTCCGGCCATTTGGTAAAATAATCCATTGCAACCAAGATGTATTTATTTCCTTTCTCTGATTCAGGAAACGGACCAGCTATATCAATGGCTACCCTCTCAAAAGGATTCCCCACGTTATACTGTCTCATTGGGGCTTTCCGTTTTGTGACCGGGCCATTTGCAGAGGCACACAATTCACATTTCCGGCACCACTCCTTTACATCATCTTTGCAGTTCAGCCAATAGAATTTTTCTCTCACTCTCTCGAGAGTTCTTTTCACGCCAAAGTGCCCTCCGGAAATACCATCGTGCAGGTGCTGCAACACTTCCGGCACTCTGCTTCTCGGCACTATCACTTGAAATCTCTCAGTGCCATCTTCAAATTCCAGGCGTCGTTTCAAGATTCTACTTTCCATCAAGGAGTCCCACTGTGCCCAGTATGCCTTCAGGCTCCTACTTAAAATACTAATTTCTTCCCAAGCTGGTCGTTGTCCTCTATTTTTCCACTCAATAATACGTCCCAATTCGGCGTCATTTTCCTGGTCTTCTCGCATTCTTTCGGGTTGCCAAGTATCATCGGCTACCGTCATTCTATGGATACACTTATTTTCTCTTCCATGTTGGAGCAATGATTGCAGTCCACCGGACAAGGTCTCCTTGATAGAGCGTCTGCATTCCGATGGCTAGTTCCTACACGATGTTCTGTATCAAAGTCATATTCCTGCAGCCGCTCTATCCACCTTGCCACTTGCCCTTCAGGATTTCGAAACTGCAATAACCATTTCAGTGCAGCATGGTCTGTTCTCAACAGGAATTTACGGCCGTATAAGTACTTATAAAAGTGCTCTACGGATTTGACGACGGCCAACAGATCCCTTCTTGTCACACAATTGTTCGTTTCTGGCCGCGACAGGACCTTGCTGAAATACTCAATAACTTTTTCTTGTCCGTCCTGCACTTGAGAAAGAACGCCTCCTATAGCTGTGTTAGTGGCATCGGTATCCAACACAAATTTCTCCTCCATCCGTGGATAACTCAAAATTGGTGCTGTAACTAGTAGCCGTTTCAGTTGTTCAAATGCTCTGTGGCAGTCGTCATTCCAATCATATTCTTGTCTATCTTCGGTTAATTTCGTTAACGGTTTGGCAATGTTTGCAAACCCCAGTATAAAACGTCGGTAATATGTGCACAATCCTAGAAAACTCCGTAGTTGGTGTATATTTGCTGGTGTAGGCCACTCCTGTACCGTTTTTATTTTGTCAGGGTCAGCTCTTATTCCGGTCTCCGAAACGACATGTCCTAGGTATTTCACCTCATTTCCAAACAGGTGACACTTCTTGGGGCTCAATGTAAGGTTTGCCCCCCGTAATCTTTGGAATATCTCCTCTAGGTTCTTAAGGTGTTCTTCAAAAAACCGGCCTAACACTATTACGTCGTCTAGGTACACCAGACAAGTCTTCCAAGACAGTCCACGCAGTATCGACTCCATCAATCGTTCAAAAGTAGCAGGGGCATTGCATAATCCAAAGGGCATGACCTTGAACTGCCATAACCCAGTTCCAATTGTAAAGGCAGTCTTTTCTTTATCGTTTGGTTCCAAGCCTACCTGCCAGTATCCGCTTTTCAAGTCCAAGGTCGAAAACCATTTAGATCCGAATAGAGTATCCAAGGTGTCATCAATTCTGGGCAAAGGATAACTGTCTTTCTTTGTCACATTGTTAAGCCGCCGGTAGTCTACACAAAACCTTGTCGATCCGTACTTTTTCTTGACAAGCACTACCGGGGATGCCCATGGACTATTCGAGGGTTCAATCACTCCCTGTTTTTCCATATCGGTAATAATTTGCTCGGCTTCTTTACGTTTTGCCAAAGGAAGCCGCCTGGGGTGTTGTCTTATCGATTGCGCATCTCCAGTGTTGATCTTGTGTTGCACAACATTCGTCTTTCCTTTCTCACTATCATCCAGTGCAAACACACCTCGATATCGTCCGACCAGTTCTTTTACCTTGCCCAGTTGGTCGCCGCTTAATCCTTGACACGAAGGTATTAACATATCCAGCAATTTCTGTGAACAACCGTTGGCTGGTTTATCTTTCGTGTCGTCCACACAACGTTTAATATGACATACTGGAATGCAACTTCCCACAATCGTGTCTTTCTTCAGGGTCACCGTATGTGGATTAATGTTCAGCACCCTTACCGGTACCATACTTCGAAACTTTACCAGCGTTCTTCCAATCAGTAATCCCTCCTGACCCATTTCCGATTCAGTTGCTTCCATCATGCATACTTGTCCTTCTTGGAGCGTACCATCCAGGCGTCCCATTACTATCATTTCCGCCTTCTCGGGTATTTTCATATCGCAAATCATTCGAACTTGCATCGTCTGGTTACTCCTACCTTGAAATGGAATCTCATCATCATCTATCCGAAGCACATTTTCTTTCATGTTTACATGAAACCCATATTCCCTCATGAGATCCATTCCCAAGATCACTTCTTCTGTAATTTCGGCTACCAACACTCGATGATTAATTAATTTGTCCCCAATTGTCAACATAACGGCAGTCTCTCCGTGAGTACAAATCTTCTCACCACTTGCCGTTCGGAGGCACACCGATACAGGTAGCACTTTTCCACGACCAACCAAATCTGGTCTCACAATAGTTTTTGTCGCTCCTGTATCCACGAGTAATCGGACACCCCTACCATTAATTCTTCCATCGATATAAATGCTGTCCAGACTCCCCATCGACGATGCAGCATGGATGATAATCTCCGGGGCACTACGCTGTGCTGTCGAAGTTCGCCCCCTTACATTGACCTGCTTTGGCGCAACCGGTTGTTTTTTTGGTTGAGTACAGCGTCTCTGCATATGACCAACTTCACCGCAGCTCCAGCATCGCAGACGCCATCTCCGCGGTCGTAATCTTTTCAGCCTTTCCGCTTTTCGCTTTTCAAACACACGGTTTATTATTTCATCTATGCTGTTCTGCGATTGCTCAGGTTCTTCTAATGCAGACCGAACTTTGTGACTCATCCTGTATGACGTCTGCTTAGCTGCTTCAAATTCAAGCGCATGAGCTAGTGCGTCATCTAACATTTTTGGCCGTGCTAATCTTAGCGCTTGCTGTATTTCACTGTCTTTAATGCCATCCACAAACGTTTGAACAGCAAGTTGTTCGAGGAAGCTATCTGGTGCCGTTGGGTATGCCAATCTAACTAACCTGGCAATGTCAGCTTCGAATTCTTGCAGGCTTTCACTTGTCTTTTGCGAGCGGTTCTTAACTTGTGCGTGGTAAACCTGTTGAAGGTGAGCATCTCCATATCTCATCTCAAGCTTTGATGTTAAGAGGCCGTAATCATTCTGCTGGTGATCGGGAATCGTTTGTAAGATGTTAAGGGCCTCCCCCCCGTAAGGCCACTATTAAGGAGATAGCCTTCTCTTTGTTTGACCAACCGTTGGCTATTGCAGCAGCTTCAAATTGTTTCAAATATGTGGGCCAAGGTGTTTTACCATCGAATGTAGGTGGTTTTACTTTAAATTTAGACGGAATTGACTCACTTCTTTCCATGGTTCTTATTTCTGGAATGTTCTGATTAACAACTTGGCTTGGTAATTCAAGTGGTCGCGTTGTTAGTGAAATTATTTGTTCTTGAAGACTCATCACATCTTCTTCCATTTTTACCAATTTATTATCCAACTTTTGCTCCACTGTTTTTACCTGTTCAGTGAAATCTGCTTTCAATGCAATGGAACTTTCCATTAATCTTTGTTCTAACGTGGCTGTACTTTCATTCAACTTTTCATCTATTTTTGCAGCATTTTCAGTAAGTGTCAATTCTAGTTTAGCCGACCTCTCCTCCATACCGGATTTAAAATCCTTGAGGAAATTTATTAAAGTTTCTGCCTCCATCTTACTTTGATTTCTTGTAACTGGCATATACAAACTACTTAAATGTCTTTAGACTTGTGTTTTAAATTAATCACTATATACCCCACACAGGCTGACACCAGTGTAACGGGCTACTGCTACCGCGTTTCTTTAATTTAAAACAAGTAATAACAAACGTCTTTATTACTTACTGTTCACAAGTCTAATTAACAGTATATGCCTTATTTATAGATGTTTTCAGTCCACTTAACAATGAAGCACTATTACACTAATGAATTTACAAGCACTAATATCTTCTTAAACTAACTTCTTTACCATAGGTTCATTAACAACACTAACACAACTATTTGTTTATACACTTCTATTTATTTATGTATACTACAAACTGCATGTACATTAGACACAGCATATCACATTTATGTACTCTTCTAAAAGCTCAAAACTACTATTACTTTACAACGTTATAATTTATATACGACATTCTAGTATAGACTGACCCTTGCATTCATTAGCAGTCTTATATATACTCTGGATTAAAAGGATGATTCATGCTCCAGTAATTTCTAGAAGAATTCTGGAATCCTTGAGAATACGCTGTGCCCCGAGCGTTTTGTGTGTAATTGTTTGCTAGAAGAATTCTCGTATCCTGACACTGGTGTCAGCCTGTGTGGGGTATATAGTGATTAATTTAAAACACAAGTCTAAAGACATTTAAGTAGTTTGTATATGCCTGTTACAAGAAGTCGAAATAAAATGGACGCGGAAATTTTAATGAATTTCCTTAAGGATTTTAAATCCGGTGTGGAAGAAAAGTTAAGTGAAAATGCTGCGAAAATAGATAAAAAGCTTAGTGAAAATGCGGAGAAAATAAAGGAGAGGTCGGTTAAACTGGAGGTGACACTAAATGAAAACGTAGTGAGGTCAGTTGAACTAGAATCAAACCTTACCGAAAGGTTAAGTAAAAATGCTAAGAAAATGGAAGAAAAGTTGAATGAAAAGACAGCCACGTTAGAACAAAGATTAATAGAAAGCTTCATTGCATTGAAAGAAGATGTCACTGAACAGGTAAAAACAGTTGAGCAAAAGTTAAAAAGTAAATTGGTAAAAATGGAAAAAGATGTGATGAGGCTGCAAGAAAAAATGATTTCACTAACAACGCGGCCACTTGAATTAGCAAACCAAGTTGTAAATCAGAAAGCGAGAAAGCGAGTCAATACCGTCAAAATTTAGAGTGAAACCACCCACATTCAACGGTAAAACACCTTGGCCCACATATTTGAAACAATTTGAAGCCGCTGCAATAGCCAACGGTTGGTGTAACAAAGAGAAGGCTATCTCCTTAATAGTGGCCCTACGGGGGAAAGCTTTTAACATCTTGTAGACGATTCCCGGTCACCAGCAGAATGATTACAGCCTCTTAACATCGAAGCTTAAGATGAGATATGGAGACGCTCACCTTCAACAGGTTTACCATGCACAAGTTAAGAACCGCTCGCAAAAAACAAATGAAAGCTTGCAAGAATTCGAAGCTGACATTGCCAGATTAGTCAGATTGACATATCCAACGGCACCAGATAGCTTCCTCGAATAACTGGCTGTTCAAACATTTGTGGATGGCGTTAAAGATGGCGAAATACAACAAGCGCTAAGATTAGCACGGCCAAAAATGTTAGATGACGCACTGGCCCATGCGCTTGAATTTGAAGCAGTTAAGCAGACAACACACAGGATGAGTCACAAAATTCGATCTGCCTTAGAAGAACCTGGTCAATCGCCGAACAGAATAGAAGAAATAATCAACCATGTGGCGGAAAGGCTGAAAAGACAACGACCGCGGAGATGGCGTCTGCGATGCTGAAGCTGCGGTGAAGTTCGTCATATACAGAGACGCTGCACTTAACCAGCAAAACAACCGGTTGAGCAGCAGGAAAACGAACGTCGACAGCACAACGTAGTGCACCGGAGATTATCATCCGTACTGCATCGTCGATGGGAGGTCTGGACAGCATCTATATTGTAGGTATGTTTAATGGTAGGGTTGTCCGATTACTCGTGGATACAGGAGCGACAAGGATTATTGTGAGACCAGATTTGGTTGGTCGTGGAAAAGTGCTACCTGCATCGGTATGATTTCGAACGGCGAGTGGTAAGAAAATTTCTACTCACGGAGAAACTGCCATTACGTTGGCAATTGGAGACAAACTAATTAATCATCGGGTGTTGGTAACTGGAATTACAGAAGAAGTGATCTTGGGAATGGATCTCATCAAAGAATATGGGTTTTATGTAAACATGAAACAAAATGTGCTACGGACAGATGATGATGAGATTCCATTTCAAGGGACGAGTAACCAGACGATGCAAGTTTGAATGATTTGTGATATGAAGATACTCGAGAAGGCGGAAATGATAATAATGGGACGCCCGGATGGACATATATGCATGATGGAAGCAACTGAACCGGGAATGGATCAGAAGGGATTACTAATTGGAAGAACTTGGCAAAGTTTCGAAATATGATACCAGTAAGGGTGTTGAACATTAATCCGCATACGGTGACCCTGAAGAGAGCCATGATTGTGGGAAGTTGCATTCCAGTATGCCATATTAAACGTTGTGAGAACGACACGAAAGATAAACCACCCAACGGTTGCTCACAGAAATTGCTGGATATGTTGATACCTTCGTGTCACATATTAAACGGCGACCAACTGAGCAAGATAAAAAAACTGGTCGGACGATATCGAGGTGTGTTTGCACTGGATGATAGTGAGAAAGAAAGGACGAATGTTGTGCAACATAAGATCAATACTGCAGATGCGCAACCGATAAGACAACACCCCAGGCGGCTTCCTTTGGCAAAACGTAAGGAAGCCGAGCAAATTATCACCGATATGGAAGAACAGGGAGTGATTGAACCCTCGAATAGTCCATGGGCATCCCTGGTAGTGCTTGTCAAGAAAAAAGATGGGTCGACAAGGTTTTGTGTAGACTACCGGCGGCTTAACAATGTGACAAAGAAAGACAGCTATCCTTTGCCCAGAATTGATGACACCTTGGATACTCTATCCGGATCCAAATGGTTTTCGACCTTGGACTTAAAAAGCGGATACTGGCAGATAGGCTTGGAGCCAAACGATAAAGAAAAGACTGCGTTTACAATTGGAACTTGATTATGGCAGTTCAAGGTCATGCTATTTGGATTATGCAATGCTCCTGCTACTTTTGAACGATTGATGGAGTCGATACTGCGTGGACTGTCCTGGAAAACACGTCTGGTGTACCTAGACGACGTGATAATGTTATGCCGGTCTTTTGAAGAACACCTTAAGAACCTAGAGGAGATATTCCAAAGATTAGGCGGGGCAAACCTTACATTGAGCCCCAAGAAGTGTCACCTATTTGGAAAAGAGGTGAAATACCTAGGACATGTCGTTTCGGAAACCGGAATAAGAGCTGACCTGACAAAATAAAAACGGTACAAGAGTGGCCTACACCAGCAGATATACACCAACTAAGCAGTTTTTTAAAAGTGTGTACATATTACCGACGTTTTATACTTGGGTTTGCAAACATTGCCAAACCGTTAACGAAATTAACCGAAGATGGACAAGAATATGAATGGAATGACAATTGCCACAATGCATTTGAACAACTGAAACGGCTACTAGTTACAGCACCAATTTTGAGTTATCCACGGATAGAGGGGAAATTTGTGTTGGATACCGATGCCAGTAACACAGCGTTCTCTCTCAAGTGCAGGACGGGCAAGACAAAGTTATTGGGTATTTCAGCAAGGTCTTGTCGTGGCCAGAAAGGAACTATTATGTGACAAGAAGGGATCTGTTGGCCGTCGTCAAATCCGTAGAGCACTTTTATAAGTACTTATACGGCCGTAAATTTCTGTTGAGAACAGACCATGCTGCACTAAAATGGTTACTGCAGTTTCGAAATCCTGAAGGGCAAGTTGCAAGGTAGATAGAACGGCTGCAGGAATATGACTTTGACATAGAACATCGTGTAAGAACTAGCCATCCGAATGCAGACGCTCTATCAAGGAGACCTTGTCCGGTAGACTGCAATCATTACTCCAAGATGGAAAAGAAAATAAGTGTCATCCATAAAATGACGGTAACCGATGATACTTGGCAACCCGAAAGAATACGAGAAGACCAGGATAATGATGCTGAATTGGGACGTATTATGGAGTGGAGAAGTAGAGGACAACGACCAGCTTGGAAAGAAATTAGTATTTCATGTAGGAGCCTGAAGGCATACTGGGCACAGTGGAACTCCTTGGTGATTGAAAATAGAATCTTGAAACGACGCCTGGAATGCAAAGATGGCACTGAGAGACTCCAAGTGATAGTGCCCAGAAGCTGAGCGACGGAAGTGTTGCAGCACTTGCACGAAGATATTTCCGGAGGGCACTTTGGCGTGAAAAGAACTCTCAAAAGAGTGAGAGAAAGATTCTATTGGGTGAACTGCAAAGAAGATGTGAAGTAGTGGTGCCGGAAATGTGAGTTGTGTGCCTCTGCAAATGACCCGGTTACAAAACGGAAAACCCCAATGAGACAGTATAACGTGGGGAATCCTTTTAAGAGGGTAGCCATTGATATAGCTGGTCCGTTTCCTGAATCAGAGAAAAAAAATTAATACATCTTTGTTGCAATAGATTATTTTACCAAATGGCCGGAGACATATGCTATACCTAACCAAGAAGCCGAGACGGTTGCAGATGTTCTAGTGAGGAAGTTGTTTTGTCGCTTTGGAGTTTCGTTGGAATTACACTCCGATCAAGGTCGGAACTTCGAATCAGCGTTGTTTCAGAACGTGTGCAAGCATCTTGGAATCAGGAAGATTAGAACCACGCCACTTCATCCTCAGTCAGATGGAATGGTTGAAAGAATGAACAGGACGTTAGAAAAGTACCTAGCCAAAGTTGTCTCTGAACATCAACGAGACTGGGTTCAATATTTACATTTGTTCCTACTGGCATACCAATCTTCGGTACATGATAGCACAGAATACTCTCCCGCTTGCGTGATGTTAGGACGTGAATTGCGGCTACCATGTGATCTTCAGTTTGAATTTAAACCTGGAGAAGAGGTCGCAGGTGAAGATTACGTTAGTAAGCTTCGTGAAAGATCAAATAGCATTAACGAAAACATCCGAAAAAATATTCAGACTGCAAGCGATCGAATGAAATCACAATATAACACGAGAGCACAAGAATGTGGTTATCAACCTGGACGTTTAGTGTGGTTGTATATGCCACAAAGAAACCGTGGGTTGTCGCCAAAATTACAAAGACAATGGGAAGGCCCGTACGAAGTGTTAACAAGAATTAATGATGTAGTGTACCGGATCAAAAGATCTCCCCGTGGTAAACCGAAAGTGGTACACTTTGACCGTTTAACATCTTATGCTGGCAACAACCAGGGGGACTTGAGTAATGAGAATGGTGTGCGAAGGGTTATTAATCGTGAGCCAAATGTAGATTTTGAGAGTTTCATGGCGGCGTATGGTGGTTCCGCTAAGGCGAGATTTGGCGTTGTTAAAAACAGCAAGATCTGTTTAGAGCACCAGAAGAGTATTCCCTTGCACATTGCGTAGCTCAAGATTTGGAAATGTCAAGGAGAATAGCTGTTGTTTTCAAGAAAAAGTTTAGATGTGTGGATGAATTAGTACAACAGCAGCTAACTGTGGGAAAAGCTTTGGTTCTTGAGGATAAAAATCGTTATGTTTACTATCTGGTCAATAAAAATTCTTCATGGCAGAGACCTAGTTATGGACATCTATGGGAGGCTTTGCTAAATCTTAAGGTTCAGATGATGGAAAATGGAGTAACGAGACTAGCGGTGCCCAAGCTAGGCTGTGGACTGGATCGCTTAGATTGGAGGATAGTCCGAAATATGCTAGAAGTAGTTTTCCAGGGAACCAACGTCCAGGTCCTTGTTGGTTGTTATCAACCGGTTGCTTACCAAGACTAAGAAAAGAATGTAGACTGTTATTTGCAACGACGCGATGGATGCACCAGAGGAGATAGCTGCCGATACCGTCATCAGTCATCGAATTGGCGTCAAAATATATTTACAGTTACGAGACGTAACGGTTTTAAAGAGGGGGCAGTGTTGCGAGCTACTATTAGGCAACCCGTTAAACACACAAGCGCCGTAAGCACTGTATATTATCCAGGGACCAAGAATTTTCTAGTAATTACTGGAGAATGAATCATCTTTTTTAATTCAGAAGACCGATGATGAAGTACTGAATTAGTCTATATCAGAATGTCGAATATAAATTATATCGTGTAAAATTAAATAGTTGAGCTTTTGAAAGTCCAAGAGTAAACATAAATGTTATATTATGTGAACATATCTATTGTACATGCAGCTTGTAGAATACATAAATAAACAAAAGTTTAACAAATAAATAGTTGTGTTAGTGTTGTTAGTAGGCCTATGGTTAAGAATTTAGTTTAAGAAGATATTAGTGCTTGTAAATTCATTAGTGTGATAGTGCTTCATTGTTAATTGGACTGAAAACATCTGTAAATAAGGCATATACTGTTAATTAGACTTGTAAACAGTGAATAATAAAGATCTTTGTTATTGCTTGTTTTAAATTAGTGAAACGCGGTGGTAGTATCCCGCTACAATATTATAGCTTTCAAATAATCGAAATTAGTGATACCGTTAATGTACTAATTTAAAAGGATACTGAATTATTTTGAAGTAGAAAATGAACGCACCCGATTCTGAATAGTGATAATACAATGTTGAAGAATAGTCCTAAAATATACAAATGGAAGGAAATATTTATAGAATAAAATAATGAAAGTAAAAAACGCGTCATACAAAATTAAAATTTCTACTAGAACCGAAAATTAATTAGTCATTTCTATAATAAAGCGACATGCTCTTTGTAGCTAGCAGGAGCTGAATTATTTAAAAGCAAGATGAACAGGATTAAATTTGTATACACATACATAACATAAAAGGAATGAGAGAACGATGTGACCAAGCTTTTGAATTCCTAAAGATTTAAATAATCAATAACTAGAATGTTTGTTATGAATCAATTGATATTTCAAATTAATTGTAGTAAGTGCTTCAATTACTTTAAAACTGATGAGGTGTAAATTTTGCGTGTTTCCCAAACCTGAATTTACAACTACCTATTTTGCTGCATTGTTCATTTTATTAATTTTACAACGATTAGGGCTGTGTTAAACAGTAATATTGAGACAATACATATCCCTTTAGTCATACTGTTTTTACTTTTTGTGCGAATTCAACATAGGAGATATTAATAACAATATTGTTCAATAGACTAGTTACAGTGTCTATTATAATTTCACCCTTTGTCAATATTTTATAATTTTAAGCGTACAATCATAAGCAGTTTCAGTTTGTAGATGCGAGAAATGGAATCAATTCTTTTACTGTTTCAGCAGTTCAAAAATGAAGAGATCTCTGAATAAGAATTTGTGGTATTGTTCTGGTTTGTAATTGCTTAATCTGCCATCTGGGTGTACTTACATTATTATAAACGATATTTCAACTCGCCTGCGGTTTAGTAGCCACGGCGGTGGCAAAGGTTATATTTCAAACGTATTAATGGGAAATCAAGAAAAAGAAAATAGTGGTAGGATACATTAAATTTATAACTATAGTAAGATTTTCACTAGTGTTGAGAATAATACCAAATCTGTAATTATAACGTTCACAGTTATTGCATGGTTATTGCGCAACATTTTTTAATATAAACGTATTTGTGTAGTGATCGGCCTTGATACCGGGGGCAGCACTTTCATATTTATTTGATCATATGTTAACTGTCAAAACACATGTTTGCCGCGAAAATTCGTTAAAATTATGTGGTCATCTCCCCCACGCCTGTTAATAAAATTGGCGGGAATTACAGCGGGTGCAGCCAAGTGCACAGTACATACCGATTGCAATTTTATTACTAATCCGTTAGTGTTTTAATACGTAGACAACATTCTTCTAAATACAACCGGTAAGTGAAATATTTTGTTAACGTACTTGTACAAACAACTTTCTCTGTATAGACAAAATGCCTTTGGTGTATAATAAAGAAAATTTGGAAGTGACCTCGGTATTATCCGAAAACAATGTTAATTTAATTAAAAGTTCCCCCAAGCCTAAACTAATCAGTACTTTTGATTCTTCAATCGAACCTCTCTTAAGGGAAAATCCTCGCCGTTTTGTTATCTTTCCAATTCAATACCCCGATATTTGGGCAAAGTACAAGGAAGCCGAAGCATCATTTTGGACAACCGAGGAAGTCGACTTATCCAAAGATTTGCACGATTGGGAAAGGCTTAGCGATCATGAACGTTATTTTATTTCGCACGTTCTGGCCTTTTTTGCAGCTTCAGATGGAATCGTCAACGAGAATCTTGTTGAACGGTTTAGTCAGGAAGTACAAGTGACAGAAGCTCGCTGTTTCTACGGCTTTCAGATTGCTATTGAAAATGTACATTCAGAAATGTACAGCATGCTGATTGATACATACATCGCTGATCCAGAACGTAAAGATTTTTTGTTTAATGCAATTGAAACCATGCCGTGTATTGCAAAAAAAGCCAAGTGGGCTTTGCAGTGGATCGGTAGTCAGGATGCTACATTTCCTGAACGTGTTGTAGCATTTGCAGCTGTTGAAGGTATTTTCTTTTCGGGAAGTTTTGCTAGTATATTTTGGTTAAAGAAGCGTGGTTTTATGCCTGGGTTAACATTCTCAAACGAATTAATATCAAGAGACGAGGGTCTGCATTGTAATTTCGCGTGTTTAATGTATTCTCATATTATTCAGAAACCTTCTAAAGAGCGAGTGATTGGAATTATTACAGAAGCTGTAAAAATCGAACAGGAATTTTTAACTACTGCTCTTCCAGTTAGTCTTATTGGAATGAACTGTACTTTAATGTCGCAATATATTGAATACGTAGCCGACCGTTTATTGCTAGATTTAGGACTTGATAAAATTTATGGTTCAACAAACCCATTCGATTTTATGAACAAGATATCAACTGATGGCAAAACAAATTTCTTTGAGAAAAAGGTTGGCGAATATCAAAAGAATGGGGTTGTTGATAATATTAACATTTCGTTTGATGCAGATTTTTAAGATTTTAAATATTTATTATCGTAGGTGTACTTGTATAAAAATATTATCGTATATAATTATTGTATTTTATTATTTCGTAATATTGTTGTTTATCACAACATGATTTTAATAAATAGTATAGATTTGTATATAGTTTTAAATAATAAAATTTGAGTGTTTTTATTTATTTTTGATTATTTTGTTGTCCATTAATTTACGAGTGTTTTAAAGATAAAAAACTATTTATAAAATCTATTAATAAAAGTTCATTATGGTTATTATTCTGTTCTTTTTTCTGTAATCAAAAATGCAAGTTATTTTATCATGTGATACTGCTGGAAGATTATTGAAAAATAACCGCTTATCATAACTGGGTTTTTCACCAGATTAACCGAACAAATAAAAACTTATTTTAAATTACCCTAACACTACTCTGAAAAGCTTTATAGGTCTTTCCGTTCTGACTGCTGGATAGATAAATTAATATTTTGCTGTTTGTGTAAAAAGAAACTAGGTTTTTAAAAAATAAAGTTTTGATATGCATATATTCTATAAATTCCAATATTCATTACTTATCGAGTTTAAGAAAATGAGTTGATCAGCATGTTTGGAGGTTGCTACAAATGTTAAACGTAGACACTACCCTTTCAGAAGCAACCGAAACCCCTGAATAGTGGGTATTTCATTATGTTAGTGAAGCTTGCGGCCGCTAAATATGGATACACTTACCAATCTCCAACACTACAAAACCACGCCTACTGAACTGAACGAGCATTTCTATTGTTCAATTATGTATATTGACCCAATTATTTTTACGCATTTTAAATATACGGGTGTTTAAAACTAAGTAACTTTGAGATTCCTATATTATTCTTACGTATATATTTTAACACGTTGACTGCGGATCAAAATTAAAAATACTTTGTAATATGCTGATAGCAACTTTTACTAAATTTCAACCTAAAAGTTAACAAGAACCATAACAACAAATTCAAAATGACAATATACAATTTTTTGTTAGAATTCAAGCGTGGCTCCCATGGGAGCCATCAGCACACTGAAAGAAATTTTTAATGCATGTTTGGATGGCACCTATGTGAGCCAGTTGCATAAATACATTTAGAGAATAAATATATATGTGTGTGTTGAAAATTCTGACATAGACCTATATGAATAAACTTAAACTAAAAACAATAGGCAACATAAAAATTAATATTATTACAGCACTCTGTGGTAGTTGTCCAAACATTGTCCGACACATAACTTTGGAACGTCGAGACAGGTGGTGCAATTGTATAAGGTAAGTTTTCTTATTTTGTTTTGAGAACAAGCTCGATACCGTTTACGCAATACTCTGTTCTTAGAATCCTTTTCATCTATTTTAGAAATAACGAGTAGTTTTCCTTTGTGGAGCTTTTGATATAGGAGCTGGAAGCAAAACTTCCAAAAACCGCTAAGCGATAATTGTAAAATGACATTTTTTTACCTGAATATTTATTTAACAGAAGAAACGAATTATATAACAACATTTGTAAAATCTGAATTCCCATTTTTTTGTACCATCATGTTTTACGACCGCAAGGGTAGTAAGCCATCATCTGATTAAAACGATCTATTCCACTTATGAATTTATTATATTCAGCAACTGGACGTGGTTTCATTTTTTCCTGGCCTCTTTTGTTTCTTGTAGTAACCATTTCGTTGGAAAATTTAGTAGAAACATATGTGATGTCTCGTTTATCTTTCCATTTACCTATCATTATTCCATTTTGATGTCCTGTACTGATGTACCCTTTTTTTAATTTTTGGGAGACTATATTCTTAGGAAGTCCTTTTCTATCAACACGTACAGTACCAGTACAGTAGGTTTGCTTGTGCAACAAGGTTTCAGCCAGATGAGGGCTGTTATAGTAATTATCCATGTAGAGAGAGTGTCCAGAATCCAACTTCCCTTTCATTAGATGAAGGACTACTTTTTCTGCATGTCCGGTACCTCCCAATTCGTCCAATTGTCCTGTATAAATTGCCACATTTAAAACAGTCATCCGGTTCGGCAAGCATATAACATTTAATTCCATACTTGTGTCGTTTGTTCTTTATATACTGTCTAAATTGTAGTCTTCCTCTCCACAGAACCATCGATTCATCCAGAGACAGATTTTTTCCTGGGTAGTATATCTCTTCCATTTTTGAATTAAAATAGTTTAGAACAGGTCTTATTTTGAATAAACGATTTTCAGGAACTACTGCGGCATCTGGATTTGAAGTAAAATGCAGAAATCTTAAAATAAGCAAAAATCGATCTCTACTCATAAAACTAGAAAAACATTTTAGACCAAATAATCTATGAGTTTTCCAGTAATCTTGTATTTTTGGACATTTTATTGTGCCGGTATGAAACAATAATCCAATAAAAATCAATAATTCTGGAATAGTAATTTTTTTCCAGTCACTTACACGTGATCGTTTGCTATTGATTCCTAAGAATAATACCTGTTTTGCATAAATATTTGTTTTTCTCACCAACATTTCTAAAAAGTTTTCGTCAAGAAATAAACGAAACCATTCGTAAAGTGGCATGTCTTCATGAATATCCACTAAAACCTCATTAGTTTTAGTAAAATAAGAGATTTTAGTGAACTAGACGCTTCATCCCAGGATTTTTTTCAATAGGTTCCGTTGTTCGGTTATTAAGTGGATTGTTGGAAATGTCACATTCTTCAACTTCTTCTGCATTATCTGGTAAATATCAAATTACAATCATAATTCAATGTACAATATTATTTGCATACCTGCTCTATCATCTGATGATGTTTCCTCATTTCCAATATAGGAACGTCATCATTGTCGCTCTGTTCTGAATCAGAATATAATAAAAGCTGTTTTAATTCTTCGTTTGTTAGATTATTAAGATTTTTTACATTGATTTTCATACGTTTAGGACGCGACGATCCTGACTCTAAATCGCCCATATTAAGCGCCCATAAAAAACACGAAAAAAAAAGAGAATCTCAAAACAACTATATACGTATAAATCAAAGCTCTACCTATATGCGGCACCCGATATAGCACCCTCAACCAGCAAACTGAAAGGATACTAAAGCAATGAAACGATCTATTCAAGCGGCTCACATAGGCGCCAACCGCACATCACTTGAGGAGATCTGTGGCGCCGATGGCAGCCACCCGCATTGAACGTTTAAGCAGTTGCGCCTTTAAATTGAAATACATGTCATTTTCTTAACTTGTGTAAAACCTACGCTCTTAAAACTTGTTAGACAGTTCATTTACATTTCCAATGCTCCACCTGTAGGTACTACATTGGCTAGGAGGCGAGTTTTTTGTTGCCTGGAAATTTAGAATTTTGCCGAACCCTTGCCGTTCCAGGCAAGGTATGGATCTTTAACGTGCGTGACAACACTCACACACGGGACCTCCATTTAACCTCTCATCCGAACGAGGGCGTAATTTTTGTGAAAAATGCTCACCTGCCATTTTTTAAGCACTCGGCCGTGTCGGGATTTAAACCCGGGACCAACTTATTAGATAGCTAGTGTAGGTATACTAAAACAACACATACTATTACAGAAATGTGTTCCACCCGGTGCACAAATTTTTCAGAATTTTGCGTAATGACACCATAAGAAAATTTTTAAAAAACTTTTTGTAAGAACTGCGCTCTTAAAACTTGGTAGGCAGATAATGTGGGTATACTAAAACAAGCCGTATCTTTTAGAGAAACGTGTTCACCCCGGTTCACAAATTTTTTGGGATTTGCGTAAGGGCAACTTAAGCAAATTAAAAAAAAAAAATTCTTAGCTTTTGTAGTACCTATGCTCTTGAAACTTGATAGGCAGTTAGTGTAGGTGTACTAAAACAACCCATATCTTTTACAGAAACGTGTTTTCCCCGGTTAACTAACTTCTTTGGAATTTTCGTTAATGACACCATAAGAAAATTAAACAAAATTTTTCTTTGCTTTTGTACGAAAGCGTAGAAGGGCCACTTAATTTTTTTTGTTTTCTTTTACGTAGAATTTACACTTCGAACTGTGAATTTACACTTCGAACTGTGAATTTACACTTCAAACTGTGAATTCACCCTTCGAACTGTGAATTTACACTTAGAACTGTGTATTTACACTTCGAACTGTGGATTCACACTTCGAACTGTAAATTTACACTTTGAACTATGAATTTACACTTCGAAGTTGTAAATTTACACTTCGAACTGTAAATTTACACTTAGAGCTGTGAATTCACCCTTCGAACTGTGAATTTACACTTCGAACTGTGTATTTACACTTCGAACTGTGAATTCACCCTTCGAACTGTGAATTTACACTTCGAACAGTGTATATACACTTCGAACTGTGGATTCACACTTCGAACTGTAAATTTACACTTCGAACTATGAATTTACACTTCGAAGTTGTAAATTTAGACTTCGAACTGTAAATTTACACTTCGAGCTGTGAATTTACACTTCGAAGTTGTGAATTTACACTTCGAACTGTGAATTTACACTTCAAACTGTGAATTCACCCTTCGAACTGTGAATTTACACTTCGAACTGTGTATTTACACTTCGAACTGTGGATTCACACTTCGAACTGTAAATTTACACTTCGAACTATGAATTTACACTTCGAAGTTGTAAATTTACACTTTGAACTGTAAATTTACACTTCGAGCTGTGAATTCACCCTTCGAACTGTGAATTTACACTTCGAACTGTGTATTTACACTTCGAACTGTGAATTCACACTTCGAACTGTAAATTTACACTTCGAACTATGAATTTACACTTCGAAGTTGTAAATTTACACTTCGAACTGTAATTTTACACTTCGAGCTGTGAATTCACCCTTCGAACTGTGAATTTACACTTCGAACTGTGTATTTACACTTCGAACTGTGAATTTACACTTTGAACTGTGAATTTACACTTCGAACTGTGAATTCACACATTGAACTGTGAATTTACATTTCGAACACTTCAAGTAACACAAATGCAAAACAATGCTATAGTAGAAAATATTTATTTGGTATTATTATGTTTAATAACTTCAAAGTTAACTTAAAATATTAGTAAGTTTCTACAGAAAAATAAAAGTATTTTCGAAATAAAATAACTTGCAAAAACCTTCAGTATTGCCTAATCAAAAACAGTTTAAAACGAAGCCTAAATAATGTCCATAACCCAAATACCTGAACTTAATAGGTTGTTAAATTCAGATCGAAAAGTCATAAAATTTTCGTATGACTTAGGAGTTTGGATAAGTCCTGAACAAGTGTGTGCAATGGGGACCCTTGCCAGCCCTTCCGATGCACAAAACGTAACTGTAATCTTTCTAATTGCCAGATCTGAACTGGTGCAAAATCTTAAAAATGCAGCTTTCAATTTTTTATCAGATTCCTTAATGTATCTTTTTAAATAATTAAATATTTGTTTCTCTTCGCTTGTTATTATATTGATGTCGATTTCTAAAAGAGCAATAATATTCTTGTCTGTAGCTTCACAGCTAGAATAAATTGCTTTCAAATTCAATTTGTTCTTTATTGTCACCAGATGTGGACTAATGCATTCTTTCACAAAAGCTGATTTCTGAATCATTTCTTCATGAGCTATTTGGATAATCATTTTTTTAAAATTGGCCTTTGAAGGAACCAATTTTGCATCGTAAGTACCACAAAACTCTAGAAGTTCATCCGGATCTACTGTTTCAAAATCTGTTAATGCATTATCTATTAGAAAAGCATCCGATGGTGATAGATACTTCTTAAAATTTTCTAGTAAATCGGAATCTTCCACTTCTTCAGCTATGCAGTTGTTAACAAAAACTGGAGCTAGTTTTATGGGAAAATATTGTACCGATAAAAAGCTTTCTCTGATTATTTTCCCAATGGCACTCCACTCAACACTTTGAAACTCGTGTCTAAGTGCGGGAACCTTGAACTCGGCCCCCATGGTGCACTTTTCATAAAAATCATGAAAAAATTCTGAAATGCAATCTCGTAGTACTCCACCAGTGTCTTCTGCCTGCTCTGGCTTGCCATTAGGAAGAATCATCTCGATATGGATGGAATTAAAACTGATATTTCTCATTACAACAGCGTCCAGTAGCTCTTTGAATATATTACCTCTGTGTAAAATTAGTTTATCAAAGGTGTGGGGGAGTGGTGATAAGAAAGCAATTGGAAAAGTATCATTGTCATCGAGTTCTTCAACCGCTACAATTTCTTCATTAACGTTTAATCCCTACAAAAGAATAATATAAGTATTACGTTTAACCATTATAATTACACTGTGAACATTTAGTTTGGAACTTTAAATGATCTACTATGTATTTACTCCCTGTATGTTTGTTGTGGTTTGTTTAGCATTCTTCTTAATTTTCTTTGGGAAGCACTTATATTTTTTAAAATCAACTTTATTTACGTTTCGATAATATAATAATAAAAACTAGGTATTGTTTAATCAAAAAACAAAAACGCTTTAAAACGTAATTATCTTGGTATAATAGTGATTCATGTTGCCGATTTTAGAATTTCAATCTACCTTTTTAAACTTGACATAATTACTGCAGGTTTGTTGCGGTTTAATTTTTCGTAAAGCTCGCCTTAATTTTGCGAGTATTTAGTTTTTCTAATCCGACGCCTATGTATTTAATTCGTTATGTTAAATACAATTCCCTTCCTTGCTAACAAGCTGTTTAGTTTTATTTGTTTAGTATAGTGGTCGAAGCTTGACTATAAATTTTCATTAGGAACGAATAATTATATTGCAACCAATTTAATTTGGGATTTGATGGTTCGTATAGTACAAGGCAGATTTGTTATACGGTATATGGAAATCTTATTTGCCCAATTCATTTGCTGGATTTGTATAAGCTCGAGGTAAGGTTAACAAGAAATACGTTCATTAATTCGTCATTTTATAGGTCACCTATTTAAGTATTGAGCAGGTTGTTGTTCACGTGTTTTTTGTTGAAGTTTTGGATGCCCATTATTCAAACGGTAGGTTATTTACCTGTTAAAATTAAGAGCCATAAAGTTGGACCCCTCGTTAGTGAACATCATCAAAAATTGATAGTGCTCGTTAGTGCTCCAAAGTTCGCCGTTTCGAAAATCTGTGATCGCCGGGTTTGAATGCTTGCAGAGCCAGGTATTTATAGTTATGTTTAATGTTTACTAATATCCCATTTTTGTTACATCTTCAACATATATGTGGTTGTACATGGTATACCATTAATATAAAATGACAACGTGCAGTTGAATATTTTTAGATAAACAGGCTTGCCCCCCCCCCGTGAGTTTTCTTGTTTTTCTCAGAAACCAGGAAAGCAATAACGATGATCTTTGAAGCACTAACGAAGCCCTACCAATCAGCATTTTTTTTGATGTTCTACTAATTGGGGGAGGGAGCACCTCTACGGCTCTGTTGAAATTATGAGTAATGTTGTTTATTTATAGGGTTCTCGTGCCGTGTTAGTCCCCTATAGTATCGTTCTAGTATAGTTTTAGTATTGTTATAACAGTTGGGCAGAAACCAGCTTTTGTGAAAGAATGCATTAGTCCACATCTGGTGACAATAAAGAACAAATTGAATTTGAAAGCAATTTATTCTAGCTATGAAGCTACAGACAAGAATATTATTGCTCTTTTAGAAATCGACATCAATATAATAACAAGCGAAGAGAAACAAATATTTAATTATTTAAAAAGATACATTAAGGAATCTGATAAAAAATTGAAAGCTGCATTTTTAAGATTTTGCACCGGTTCAGATCTAGCAATTAGAAAGATTACAGTTACGTTTTGTGCATCGGAAGGGCTGGCAAGGGTCCCCATTGCACACACTTGTTCAGGACTTATCCAAACTCCTAAGTCATACGAAAATTTTATGACTTTTCGATCTGAATTTAACAACCTATTAAGTTCGGATATTTGGGTTATGGACATTATTTAGGCTTCGTTTTAAACTGTTTTTGATTAGGTAATACTGAAGGTTTTTGCAAGTTATTTTATTTCGAAAATACTTTTATTTTTCTGTAGAAACTTACTAATATTTTAAGTTAACTTTGAAGTTATTAAACATAATAATAGCATATAAATATTTTCTACTATAGCATTGTTTTGCATTTGTGTTACTTGAAGTGTTCTAAGTGTAAATGCACAGTTCGAAGTGTAAATTTACAGTTCGAAGTGTGAATTCACAGTTTGAAGTGTAAATTGTAC
Organism: Platerodrilus igneus; assembly: GCA_036346225.1. Taxonomy (NCBI): domain Eukaryota; kingdom Metazoa; phylum Arthropoda; class Insecta; order Coleoptera; family Lycidae; genus Platerodrilus; species Platerodrilus igneus. Next base: position 5,161,018 of record JARFIW010001680.1, read on the forward strand.
GTAAAAGAAAACAAAAAAATTAAATGGCCCTTCTACGCCTTCGTACTTTTGTAATACCAGCGCTGTTGAAACTTTGTAAACAGTTAGTGCAGGTGTACTAAAACAACCCATATCTGTTACTGAAACTTGTTCACAAATTTTTTGGAATTTGACCAAGGACAACTTAAGCAAATTGAAAAAAAATTTTCTTAGCTTTTGTAATACCTGCGCTCTTGAAACTCGGTAGACAGTTAGTGTAGGTGTATTGAAACAACCCATATATTTTACAGAGACGTGTTCGCCCCGGCTCACTAACTTTTTTGAAATTTGCGTAATGACACCATAAGAAAATTAAAAAAAAATTTTCTTAGCTTCTGTAAGACCTGCGCTCTTGAAACTTGGTAGGGAGCTAGGGTAGGTGTACTAAAACAACACATTCCTTTTACACAAACGTTTTTTTTTTAACTTCCAAAACTTTTATTCTGTGAACTTACAATTATATATAACTATTTTTAGACAATCACTAACCTTTTAAATATAAATAATTAATGTTTATAATCGCTAGCTAAGTTTCCAGTTCATAGAATAGGATATATGCTTTCCCACTCACTAGTGCTGTGGAAGGTATACTGCTCACCATGGAGTCATTGTATTTATGCCATGCAAATGAATATGGGTGACGACAGTGTGCTGTATAATGTCCTCTATATGTCGTCCCATTATGATTCAGTATTGCATATAAGTTGTAGATGCACTTCTTCGAAGTGTTTTCAGCAGCGTAATCTTGCATATCCAAATCATTTAATGGGAAATTTATAATTGTGGATAGTTTTCTTCCAAGTTTTCTTACATGTGAAAAACGTTTTAAATGTATTATTAATATTTTAGGGAACTTTTGTATGGTAAGAATATTATACATTTTCTTCTTTCCTTGCGATTGGAACATGTAGGTTTCTCATCACCATCCAAAAATGTCTTTTTGATGAAATAGTCTAAACATTGTTGTAGCTTTAAATGGTCACTATGTTGAGGTATAGAAAGCGATAAATGCCATAACGGGTCAAAAGTAACAGTATGATGTCCGCAATGTGTACAACGTAATGTAGATTTCAACTGTCCTGCATATATATCAACAATTTTGGAATTTTCCATTCCTAAATATTGTTTCCAGGATGAGGAAGTTTTATCACACTCGTTCAACTTTTCATCTATTTCTGAAAATATCGATGTAGATGTATTATTAGTAGTCTGTTTAATGTCTTTGTGTAAGCCTTCTAGTAAATACCGTAAAAACTCTTTGCATCTTGTTGAGAGTTGCCTATAAAACTAGGTGCAAAACGTTCAATTTGTGATTTGAAATTAATCATATTAGATTTTCCATCACATGGATTTTGAGACCATAGCTCCCTTATCACTTTCGAGAAGATGAGATCTCCTTTCATGTTAGAAATATTAGTAATAATGTCTTTTATGAAAATATCACTTCTAACATACTCCAAAAATAACTTGGTGTTTGAGAGACACTGAATTACAGAGTTCATGAAACAAGTATTGCCGATATTATTTAATCCATTCAGGCCTAAACTCTGAACAGTATTGGAAGCGCAAAGTGATTTGTCATAAAAAGCATTGGTTTTTAAAGAATTATTAAAATCCTCGAGATCATTAGAATTGTGTGTAGAAGTATCAGGAATGTGATTAAGATGTGTCGTTGTTACAATATCATTTAATTTGGAAGCTTTGAAAATAAATGTCTTTTCAGGAGCAGTAATTTTATGTATTAAACTATTGTTGCACTTTTTGTTGTTTTTGTTTGAGTTATGAGTAATATTTATAGAACAAAGAGGCATTAAAAAGAGTTCGTCCAAAGATTTAGAAGGTGGGATAGTACCTAGAATAGAGACGGTGTTGCCTTGTTGAATTGCAATACTGATTCTTTGTAAAAGGAAAGCGGTTGCTCTTGGATCAAATGAACATTCGGTGATTCTTTTTCCCACATCTTTTAGAAAATTAATTGCAATAGATCCAAGCACACCGAAAGTTTCGATAGCAATAGGATAAAATAAATAAAGTTGTGATAAGTTTAAGTATTTCTTAATTTTAATATTTTCACCATAAGAAGCTGTGGCACTGGGTTTTTTGCACATGCAATAGAATGTGATTCTGCTAAGGTATCGTTGCAAGTAAAATCCCAAATTGCCGACTTCCCGCATTTCCAAGGAATTAGGGTGATACCATCAGGTCGCTTGCCATCATTTCTAAATATGTTTATCGGTTCCAATATAGCAGGGATTTGTGCAGAAACTAAAGCACGTCTAATTATGTCATTGATGACTCTGTGACGAGAGTTGCGTCCTTTACTTAAACGGCAGCTCAATCCATGTATACATGATTTATCTACAAAACTACCGCAAATGCATGTGTGAGGAATGCATAAGGTAGCTCCAAGTCTGAGCCCAACAGCAATCCTGATTGATTGATCGTCTAAAAGTGTGTCTAAAGTAGGGACATGTAGATCATTTAACCAAGCACTAGCATGCTTTGAAGAAACTGCTTGAATTCTAGCCTTGTCTGTGTTTGTAATAGCTGATTCAAGCAAACTTCCTGATACTATGTCTAAAAAAAGCATGTCCCATTCTTTTTGCAGTGATTTGTTGATAATTACTTCATTTTTCTTTGTTCTATAAAGCCAAAGTTTTCACTTTCTAAATAATTGTCGTCGACTAATGCGCTTGAAGATTTTGCTAAAACAAGACTAATTGAAGGAAGGGATGCATTAAATGATGATAAAAAGCAGGGCAGTGATAAAGAAGATGAAAGACGTATTCCTAGTCCTCCTCTGTCTATTGGAAGAGTTGATTGTATCCACTCCTTATCTTCTAATTTAACATTTGAAATATTTTGCAAAATATTCCGAAGAGTTTTGTCAAACGAGTCAAGAATAGTTTGACGTGTCCATGTTGGAGAGCATCTTAAAATATATAAAAGTTTCGGGATAGCTAAGCAATTTTTTAGCAGTAAATAGGAGATTATGAGATGGTAGTCCAATAGAATCTAAACGAAATGAGAAAAAGGATAATATTTCTATTTTGTTGTTTAAGCATTTCTTTAAAGCTTTGGAAGATAATGGAGCGCCAAGTAAAGTCCAATTTGAACATGGACATGTTATTATTCCTGGGGCAATCGAGTTAAAATTTGAAAAAACTACTTTTCTCAGGTGACATAATAAATAATTCACATTTGTTGAAATTTAGCTCTAAACCTAAAGATTTTGATGTATTTATTATTTGCTTAAAGTTGTTAAAAACTGATGTAATGTTTTCACCTATGCAGCCATCGTCGAGGTACCAAGATTAAAATCTGATTTAATTAATTTTGTAAGTGAATTTATAGTTAAAGAAAAAAGTGGCGGTCCTAGAGGATCTCCCTGTTGAACCCCCCTTTCTGATGAAATAGTGTTTGATCCAAAATTTAGGTAGGAGGGGGGACCTATAACACTGCTTGATGAAGGGAAGTAATATTGGAATATGTGTTGAAACTGTCTAAAATTATGTCTCTGTGAGTTGTGTTGAACGCATTTTTGAAATCGATTTTTAATAGTACTTTTTCTTCAGCTTTTGAAATAGAGACAATAAACAAACGTGCAGAATGGGCAACTATTTCACATCCAGCGGGTGTGCCAAAACTGAATTGGATTGGCCAAAAAAGGGAAGTTAATTCCTTTTTAATTTTTGAACATGCTAATTTTGCAACAAGACGTCGAAAGAAAAGACTAATAGCTATTGGACGTAAACCAACATCCTTTTTTTTAAAAGCACATAATGAAGAGCCATAGAGTAATAGACATATTTCCTCTTTGACTAAATCCGATAGCATTAAATTGCACAATCATGTTAAAGATATAAGGAGATTATTTCCTTCATTGTTAGAAGCAAAACTTAATAGATCTTGAAAATGTGATGGCCGAATAGAGTCAAGTCCCCCTGCTGAACTGGTGCGAAATGATTTGATTGCTATCAAGACGTCTTCCTTTGTGACTTGTAATGCTGAAATTGATGGATCATAAGAATTATTTTTATTTAAAGAACATGCTTTTGGATGTTTTTCTTTCAATGCAGTGAAAGTTTGCTCATTAAAACTTGCTACGGTATCGGTCGAACAGATTATTTTAATCGTACCGGAAATATCGCCGTCATAAATTTTACCGAGGATATTTGTTTTTAAATAATTCCCTTTTTTTATTTTTCGGAAGTTTGTTTTTGTTTTTGTTTCAATTTCAATGTTATGGTTTTTAAGTTCTCTTAAATTTTTTAAAATTTGTGAAGATATAGATACGCGTTTTTTTGATTGTAGTGTTATGCAGAAATTATTATAAGCAAAAAGTAAAAGATTACTCCACGATTCTATAGAATTCTCTTTTACACAAGAATCTCTTGCATTGCTTAAAGCATTCGCTGTTTGGCATCTGACCGATTTAGGTAGTCTCTTAACAATTAATTTGGACTGTTTGTATTTAGATAAAAGTATTTTTAAGTTTGTTACTTCTTGATTGCATTTAGACTCCTTATCGTCTTTGTCTGATTTCGACGTTTGCCTCTTTCTACAAATATTACTACCTTTATGTTTTGCTAATCCTGATTTTGTCAAACTTGCTCTTCCGCATAAGTTACAATCAAAAAGATTTTTTAGTTCTTTCTGTCTGGAGTTTTCCTTCCTTGTGTCATTTCCATTGTTCACTTCCATTATTTCATATATAATATTGGTTTAAAAAGCTTATACACTTTCTCCAATTTTAATACAGTTGTCCATACAGTTGTCAATATATACATTTTCTTCCAATGATTATAAATATGTAAGTTCCTTTAAGTTTTTGGTGACGTTTTCAGTTTTATATAGCATTTAACAAATATTCATATTTAAAAGTATTTCTTCCAGAAATTTTTACACTAATTGGTAGTTTTTTCAATTGTGCACTAGCCAGTGTCGTTTTTAATAATTTAGGAGCACTAGAAACCACTAAAAACTTCACTTCAGTTAAAATAAGGTTTTTAAGAGCACAAACATACATACATACACGGTTGAAAAAGAAATCAAATGTGATTTGTTAATAGTAGTAAAATGATAGTCTGACATAGTTGAACTTTCATGATTTGCAGTAGGATTTTCATTACAGGTATCACCCCTGTATTCAGAAGTAATACTCATAGATGCAGGTGTGTTATGCATAATTAAAAGTGTTGATAAGACAGATGTATCGCATCACTTTTATGATATTAGATAGCGAACAGCTGCGGCCAACTGGCATTGCTGGCCTTGCGGGTGGTGCACACTTTATTATTCAAGAATAACCAGTTTAACAATACTAAAGTCTGTACTTTTATAATCAAAAGGTCCGATTAATATTATTATTATTATTGAAATTAGTAATTAAGATTACTTTCAGTGACGGTTTGTTTTGTTAATCACTTAATAACACCAACAAAACTACCTTATCCACATTAACCAAAAAACCGCACCGCTTTAGCACGTCTAAAACCAGGTTTAACTAAAAATTCCGAGAGAAAGTATAGAACACGTCTGCTCTTGACGAAAGCTCTGTTCGCCCCAGTTATACAAATTTTTCTGAATTTATATAGGGACATCTTAAGGAAATTAAAAATTTTATTTTTTAGCTTCTGTAAGACCTGCCCTATTGAAACTTGATAGGCAGCTAGGGTAGGTGTACTAAAATAACACATACCTTTTACAGAAACGTGTTCGCTCCTGTTCACATATTTTTCCGAATTTACATAAAAACACCTTAAGAAAATTAAATAATCTTTTTTTAGCTTCCGTAGACCTACACACTTGAAGTTTGTTAGACAGCTAGGGTAATGTGCTGAAACAACCTAACGGGGCTCGTGCTTACATACAAAAATCATTTATTCTTGTTAGTTGTAAGTCAAGCCTATTGTATTACCATACCTATTAATCATTCTTCTTGTCGCTATAGAGAAGTGCTTGTAATACAAAACCTCTGAATCACTTTCTTATCGCTAAATATATGTGAGACTGCTTTTTATAAAACAGCCTAAATGTAATTTGCAGACTTGTTAATTACTTTTACAGTATCTTATACTAGATTTTATGCTCTAATGATAGACTTGGTCAACATATAATTTAATTAGCTTGTAGTTCCAGGGCGAGCGTAACGTTTAATTTAGGAGTGTGAGTTCTTCCTATGGTAAAATTTTCTACATTAATATTTTTTGTTAAAGAGACCTCTTAAAATTAGTTCCCATTAAAGACGAGAATGGGTAGTAGTAAAAAATGCAATCGACTTTCCATTCATGATGAAGATAGAGGAAGATCATAATATTAATTTTTTAGATTTGAATATCAGTAATGTACACAATAAGCACTCTTAAAATATTTCGAAAACCTACCTATACGGACACTATTATACCCTTTTCATCTAGACATCCCATTAGTCATAAACTCGCATCTTTTAACTCAATGCTTCACAGACTTGTTAATATACCTATGACGCCAAAAATTTTACAAGAGAGCTAGATACAATAACTAAAATAGCTTTGAATAACGAATATAAACCTGAATTGATCACTAAACTCCTAAGAAAACATGAGAACAATAGGGTTAGAAGCTTGATCTATCCTAAGGTTGTACCAACCTTAGAAATGAGATATTGTAAACTGCTATATATAGGTAAACTATCCATGGCTATTTCGAATAAGATATTTAATAAATGTAAAGACAAAAAGCCTATATTTTACACTAGTTCGTCAATAGGATCGCTGATTAAAAATTGTAAGCCAAAAATGGACAAACTCCATCAAACTGGGGTATATAATTTAAAATGTAATAATTGTAATAGTTTTTATATTGTACAAACTGGCACCAGCTTTAAACTACGATTTGACCAACACAAACGTGATATTGGTAAAGATATGGCTTCTAGTGCATTCGCTAGACACCTAAATGACAATGATCATACTTGTGATTTTAAGTCAAATTTTGAAATCCTTCACATTTTAAATAAAGGTAAAAAGCTGGACAGCTTAGAAAATATAGAAATTAAGAAGGCGTTGGCACTTGGGCAAAATATTGTTAATGATATTACATTTATAAATGCGTCTCCAATAACTGACTTTGCTTTAAGTTTCTAACCTGTCTATCCCTCTCTACATGTGATTAGCTTATATATCTTTTAGCTCAATTTTAGTTTTCTGTTAGACTTGATAATGACTTAGTAGTCGAAAGCGCTCGTCGTATTTTAATTAAATTGACATTGTAATAATTTTATTATTGTGAAGATAAAAGTACTAAGATATTGGTCTTTTATTTATTTATTAAGAGTAAATTTCACTCAGAAGTTAGTAATCTAGCTTTATCGGGATGGACTTTAGGACTATAGTGTAAACAACAGCAATAGTTGTTACACCCACCGTTATAACTACGGTAGTTATGTCCGTGTAAATGTAGTCAATAACGTTTGATGGAGCGCACATACTTTCTATTCTATTTGAAGTAGTATTTATTGGTGCTGTAATATTAACAACTACATTGGAAGGAATTTTTTAAAAACCATTTCTTATATACAAATAAATGTTTATTCCCCATCACTTATTAAAAAAAGCTTATGTCGGCTTTTGTTTTTAATCATATATATAATTGTGTTCCCATTTTGAACGGACCTGCACCGCAACGACGTTCTAAAATAGTAAGTAAGTAAGTAGTAAGTAGATTTATTGCATAACTCAATATAGGTTATTAAAGTATAAAACAAAATATTATACTATAAAGCAAATTATTAAAATACAGTTAATAATATAATTAGTTTTCATTTCTACAACTTAAATATATTTTTTTAAATTACTCTTGAATTTTCTTAGAGAAGGCTGATTTGTAACTGATTTTGGTAATGTATTATATATCTTAACGCCATAATAAAATACATTTTTTGTGGTTATCGTTTTATTCTTTTTGTATATATAGTAATTGTCTGCTTGTCTTGTGCTGTAGTTATGTATATCTGACACTTTAATTAAGTTGCTAACCAAGTACGAAGGCAGCAAACCATTTATAATTTTATATATAAAAACCATACTATTATATTTCATTTGTTCCTGAACATTTAAAAAATTAAGGCATTCTAACATTTTACGGACTTTGGCAAATCTGCTACATTTTAATAAACATCTCATTGCACGATTTTGTATCTTTTGCAATCTTTCCAAATCACCTTGGTTTGAGACAAATAAAATGGTGCTGCAGTATGTTAAGTGTGGATAAACTATTGCTCTATATAAAGTTATTCGAGCAAAACTTGATAGCTTTGCACTAATTCTTCTCAGAAATCCATGGTTATAACCATCTGTAGATGCATTTTAAAAGTTAATTTTCGGTCGATCATTACGCCAAGGTATTTAATGTTCTCTACCAGTTCAATATCAGACACATCTATTTGTACATTCCTATTTTCTGTTTTTATCATTTGATAACTTCTATCATTCGTTAACAACATCCATTTTGTTTTATCAGCATTTATCTTCAGCTTATTTCCAACTAAATATTTACTAATTCTTATTAAGTCACTATTTACAGATTGAATCAGGTTTATTACATTTGCACCTTCAGCAGATATTAAAGTGTCATCAGCAAACATATGCATCTTTGTTACCTTCACTACATTCACTATATCATTTATGTAAATTATAAAAAGCAATGGTCTCAAAATACTTCCTTGTGGAACACCCCACTCAATTTCTGATTTACTAGATGTTTCCCATTGCCATCTCGTTTCTTGCTCCCTGTTTTGTAGGTAGTCTTTAAACCACTCTAACGCATTGTCTTTAACTCCATATTTTTCCAATTTTTGAATGAGAATATTTCTACTTATAGTCTCAAATGCTCTTTTGTAATCTATGAATACTGCACACACCGCCTTTCCTTTATCCATTGGTTCTTTCCAGTCATTTATAATTAGCTGAATCGCTGTTTCACACGAGTGTTTCGTTCGAAAACCAGACTGATAGGTGGTTAATATATTAGTTTCATCCAAGAATTGCTTCAGTTGCTTATATATTACTGTTTCTAATACCTTTTCAATTGTGGCCAACATATTTATAGGCCTGTACTCTTCGCATTTCTTTGTTGATACTACTTTTTGAATTGGTGTAATTGTTGATATCTTTAAGTCCTTGGGCACAATACCATGCATAAGAGACATATTTATTATGTTTAGTAGCGGATAACCAATAATATCAAAAAGTTCTTTAAGAACTCTACTGTTTACACCATCCGGGCTGCTTACTTATATACCAATTCTTTTAGTTCATGTATTTTTAATAATTTAATAGTACTTAATTCTTTCAGGCTTGTACGTATTTGGTCGTGAAACTCAAACTTTTCAATACCAATTGATGATGTAATTTCTGTTATACTATTTCTGAAGTAGGTATTGAAGTTTTCAGCAATAGTCTTGTCATTAGTTTCTAGTGTATTCTCAAATATAATGTGCTTACTATTTTAAATACGTTCGGTTTTTAATACAAGTTTTAAAGTCTTCCACATTTTTACTGGGTTACCTTTATTTTCATCTATTTTCTTTTCATAATATTTAATCTTAGCTCTACGGATCATGAATATCACATTATTTCTGCATTCTTTGTATGCTTTCCAATCTTCCATACTTCTTGTGAATGTAAATTTTTTATAAAATTTATTTCGTATATTAATTCCTCTTTGTATTTCTCCATTAAACTATAATTTTGAACTATTTTGCGACACCTCCTTGTCATATGAATTATGGTCAATTGCATTTTTAATGTTTGTGTAAAATGTTTTATAAAGTTTATCGATGTTGGTTATTTCATACTTCCAATCTGCCAATATTAACTCGTTCTTTATGGCCTCATAGTTAAGAATTTTCTTTATTTTGCTTTCTGCATCAACTTGGAGTTTTTGTGTGATGTGACTAATGTCTGCAACAACAATACTATGATCTGTAACTTTTGGAGTGTGCCATACTGTACTTTTTAATCCATTATTATTAGTTATCACTAAATCTATTAATGTTTCAGATTCCTTAGTAATTCTTGTACTCTCAGAAACTAGTTGTACAAATCCACAGTCCTTTACAATATTTTTTAACTTAATTGTATAGAAATCATTTATTTTATTCCAATCAATATTATAATCCCCAATCAGAATGATATCTTCACTACCAAGTGATTCTACTAGTTCTTCTAACAAATTTTCCAACAGGTTTAGAAAATTTGCACAACTTCCACTCAGTGAACGGTAAAACGCAGCTATATTTATAGTTCTACTATTCAACTTAATATTACCAACAATACCCCAATATTCTAAATGGAGGCTATACTCTTTTAATATTTCAAACTGTAGAAATGACTGATAGTAAATTATGACACCTCCTGTGTGTCGTGAACTAGAATCAACCTTACCTAAACTGTATCCTTTAATGCCTATTTCATTACTTTCAATACAATTTGTCAGATGTGTTTCTGTTAAACATACCAATATTGGTTTTTCTCGATTGATTAGCTGTTGTATCTCGTCAAAATGTGTAATTAAGCCTTGTGTATTTAAGCATAAAATTATTGACTTATAGTCTGCTGTTATATTTAAACATTTAGAAGGTTATTGCTATGAGTAGTTTATTTTACGCTTTTGTAATTCAATAATCCTTTTAAAACATGTACACTTATAGTCCCATACTGTATGCTGCTCATCTAATTCTATATTTAAACGACTTTTTGCTTCCACACAGTTAATACGCTTAAATTGACTTTCTTGACAATCTGCTTCATTATAAGATTGTACACACCGTGGACACACTACACTCCCTTTGCATTCTTTGGCAATATGCCCAAACTTACAACACATAACATCTTTTTATTGCCACATGCTCTAATATCTTACATCTCCTCCATCCTATTCTCAATAGTTCTTCTCTCATAATGTATTTAAATGTATCTGTATCCACTTCTACAATAATGTTAAATAACCCTTTAACAATTTTGGTTTCATACTTAATATTCATTTGAAAATTTTGTTTATGCTCATCTAACTTATTTTGATTTATTATTTTTTTGTAAATGCCTTCTTTGTCACTTTCATGTACTCCTATAATTTTTATCATTGGAAGTCTTTTTAATGGAATCTTTACTGTATATTCTTCTCCCATTTTTTATTATATAGTTGTCTTCATCACCTCTACTGCCCTATTATTTTCACATTCAATAATAATACCACCATTTTTTGTAGTTTTCCCTACACTTACTCCAATTTCTAAACTAACTGGGTCAATATTATCTTTCAATTTTTTAAGGATTTCCTTAGAGTCTGATTTTCCACTAATTTTATCTATTATTACTATAGGAGGTTGATATACATTCCGTTTAGTGACTGCACTGTACAATTTATTAACATTGAGTTCTGCCTCTGGACACTTTTGTTCGAATAATTAATTTTTTTATTTCTACCAAGTCTTTACTCTGTTCATCAAACTTTTTTAAAAGTTCCTCATAAGTTCTTTCCAGGGATTGTAATTTTTGCATAACTTCCCCAAGTACATATTTCGTCTCAGTCACTTGCTTTTCACACTTTAAACAATAAAATTTTAAAACTGCATACATCTTATTTCAGAACTTGATAAGTCTGTACAGTCAAAATGTACTATTTTTGTACACCCATCACACTCACAACATTTGTCATCTTCTATATTTAGATTACATTCCCAACAAACATGCATATTATACCCTTATTATTAATAATTTTACCAAAAATATGTTTGCATATTTTTCAAAATAACTTTCTTTCAATTTGCTGGGTTCAGTCCTGTACAATAACAAAACAATGTGGCAATTGTAATTGCAGAGATAAGAGCTAGTTATTGTGAAGATAACTGTTGATAATAACCAAAAGTTTGTGTACTACCAATTTAAAATGTTAGTTATCTGTTGATATCATAGTTGTGATGCACTTTTTATAAAAAAAAAGTTTAATAGTTTGAAAGCCTGTCTAGTTAGCTCTAAGATGATACCAAATTTGATATATAAGTAGCACTTTTTATCAGTTAATTTTAATATACTTTGAGGAGCACATTAACACTTTGTTAACAAAACCAATCACTTTACAAGTGAAGGTAGAAGGTAGAATGGCTTGCGCGTTTCAATGAGCTAAAGAGCCAAACTAGAGATCCAACCAAATTAGAGGGGTCTTTAGTGAGGAAACAGACTAAGACAGGTCCCCAAAAGAGGGCAGCGGCTCTTTCGGTACTTAGAGTGGCAGAGACCATAGGGGTCGGTATGACATTCTAAGACACATACTGCGATGTGGAAGGCAACAGGAAACCAACACATTATCTCCCAAGTACACAGCGTACTCAAATTGCTATTAATGATGATGGCATCTTCTGGGGTAAACAATTTCGAAGGTAAAATAGTGCCCCATTCGGATCTCTGGGAGAAGACTACTTCGGGGGATGTGATCCAAAAGTATAGAAAAAGATTCGTGAACATTCTGCGAGTCGGAGCGTAGAATGTCAGAAGTATAAAACAAGTAGGTAAGCTAGAGAACTTAAAACTCGAAATGAATAGGTTAGCACTAGACATAGTAGGAATCAGCAAAGTCCGCTGGACAGAGGCGGAGGATTTTTGGAGAGGAGACTTCAGGGTAATTCATACAGGATCAGAGGAAGGAAATTCGGGTGTGGGGATAGTTGTGCGAAGAAAGATAGGACGACGTGTAGAAAACTACTTACAAAAGAACGAAAGAGTACTCACGGTTAGATTAGAATCTAAACCAGTAAATACAGTAATAATACAAGTATACATGCCCATCTCTAGCTACAGTGAGGAAGAGGTAGAAGCGATCTACAAAGATATTGAAGACATACTAAGATACGTAAAAGGACATGAAGATTTAATAATTATGGGGGATTTTAATGCAGTGGTAGGTAGGGTAGGGAAAGAGCGATAGTAGATTTATTTGGTTTAGGCACGAGAAATGACAGGGGAAATAGGTTGAGAAAATGGTTAGATGGCAAGAATATTTATATACCGAACAAAATCTAACAGCACTAGAATAGGAATCGGACATTGAAAATAATGACTTGGGCCGGGTACAGATAAGGTGCAGCAGAAACTCTAAAAGTTGCTGAACAAGCAGTAACAGATTTCAAACGTAACATCATAGTCACTATACCAATAAAGAGCGGCGCCGATAGATTTGAAAATTTCAGAACAGTAAGTTCGACAGGACACGTGTCAAAAATATCAATTAGAATTGTACAAAGACAGATGCAAAAACAGGCTGAAGAAATACTAGTGGAAGATCAATTTAGGTTTAGACTAAACAGGGGAACACGGTAGACTATTTTAGCTGAGAGTGATTATAGAGAAGACGATAGAAAAAGAAAAAGCATGTATATAGGGTTTGTAGATGTGGAAAAAGCATTTGACAATATAAATAGAAAAAGAACTATTCGAAATACTCAAAAAGATTGGAACGAGTTTTAGGGATAGACGGATAGTACACAGATTATACAAAGGGCAAACAGCGATAATAGCATTAGGGCAGGAGCATAAAGAAGTAAGAATCAAGAAAGAGGTGAGACATGGATGTGTCCTATCCCCATTAATTTTTAACTTGTACATCGAAGAGACAATGAATACTGTCAAATGCAGGAAGACATTTGGAATTATTATGCAGGGACAAAAATTGATATGCCTAGATTTGCAGTTTGATATAGCAATATTAACATCTAGCAAGGAAGAGTTAGAAGCAGCTCTTATTGAAATGAAAACAGTTCTAACAGTTGGGATGTACAAACTAAGTTAACTAAGTTACATATAGTGAGATCTATGTTAAAAGGTAGTGCAAAAATTTGGTTTGGATTGATCTGGAGTTAAATTTTTGCATTTTTGGAAGAATAACAACAATTTAAGGTTGGAGACAATTTACTTATGGGCAAGTACATCAGTAATTCAGGCATGGCAAAGGAGTTGTATGCCATAAAGGAATATAATGCTGCCAAACAACTTAATCCCCCCTAGAGAATAAGCAAATTGTCAAATATTTAGCAGGACATTTCGAAACGGAGGTAAAGCAATGCATCGCCTTAGAGAACATCGTAGACAGAGATGTATTTTTGGAAAATGATGAGATGGGCCAAGCATGGAACATGGAGACCAAACAAAGCAGCTAGCCCATAATTTCACTTAGATTTCAAAGACGTAATAGACAGGAAAGATGCCATGGCAGAATATTCGGTAGGGGAATATCAAGAGAAGCAACTGGGGCCGCCAGAATAGTGTAATCAGGAGACACGGGGAAGAGAGAACAATAAATCCCGTACCATTGGGAATAAAAGCGTAAACCAAGGAAGGGAAGTTAGTGAAAACTCGCAGACTAATGGCACAAACCATAACAACAATAGGACATATGTGAGGATGGTGAACAGAAGAGGGACTTCAAGGGCGATGTCGAATTTTCAGTAAAAGGCAAACCGAGCGTACCCTTACAAATTAACCAGTACGAGCACCAACAAGAATAGAAATAGTAAATGATGAAATGTAATGAAATTTTATCACCTATGTTAAACATAAATGTAGAAGATAAATTTATCAAAGTACTTATAAATACGGAAGCTGAAGCATCATTGCTATTGACGTTAGCATTGATTTACAAAAATAAAAAATCAGTAAAAAATGCTCCAACGCAAGCTTCGGTTTATACTAATTATGACTTGCAGAATAATTACATAATCACAATTTCGGATTTTATTAAAAACAAAGTATAAAAATTAAATAGTGAGTTGATACCCAGAAAGAAATGTAACATAGTAGCAGCAAACAACAGAAAGTTTGCATAAATAGCATGGCAACCCTAAGTTGTGAATAAGGCAAGATAAAATTTCAACAAGAATTCATAATTGTGCCTGGATTAAAGATGGAGGCATTATGGGAATAGATTTGACTGATAGATTAAAGTTGGTTATAGATGCGAAGAAGAAGAGAATTATATTTGGTAAAGAATATTTTAAATGGAATGATGAAGTAGATTTTTCTTAATCTTTTTTGGGAATTAAACAAAATATTTTGACAACGATCCTAGGTCATGGATCCAAACGTAAATAAAGACAATTTTAACAACTATGAGTGGTTTAATCCCCAAAGAAGACTTAGAAAATTACCAAACTAACCACAACAAACATTCAGCTGAAGTAGATATTGAAGACGAGAAGGGCTACTTGTTTGAATTTATGCGAAGAATATGAAGAAGTAATTGAAGGAAATATAGAAGTAAGTGAAGTTAAGGAAGAAGTTAATGAAATACAAGAAGTAAAGGAAGGAGGGTTAAAGCGTATGGAGAATCCAGGTAAGACACAAGATGAAGTAGAGTCAACGTTGTTTTAATATTTTAAAAATGATGAGTTTAAAAATGAAAATTTGAATATTTCTACAAGTTACGAAGTTAAAAAGGAATAATTCGAGAAAGATGAGATTACAGATAAATTGAATAAAGGTGATAAAGATAAATGCGGGTATCAATGATAAAAGTTTAAATGAGTTGAAGAAAAATTTTGATTAAGATATCTGTGAGAAAAATGTTGATAATGGTTTCCGCAAAAGAAGTACTTATTTTGTAAATCATGTAATTATTATAAAAAGAAGGGTTATGAGAAACTAGATTCAAATATGAAAGGTATAAGTCATAGTTATAATAAAAAGTTTAATTGTCTAACTTCGGTCAATGGTATTTTTGTGAAGTTAGTTAACAAGAGATTGAAAATTAACAAATATAAAACTAAAATACTAGTATGTAAAGGAGGGGAAAATAAATCAAAAACTAGAATACAAATAGGAAACGAAAACTTTCAAGAAGTTAAAAATTTCTGCTACCTAGGAAGTCAAATAACGCAAGATGGGAAAAGTGCAAAAAATATAAAACAAAGATTAGCACAAGGCCGTGCTACATTTAACAAGCAAAAGTAGCTACTAATAAAAGATTGGTGTAAGCGTATGTGTTGAGTATAGCACTGTACGGCTGTGAAATTTGGACAGTACGAGAAGCGGACGGGAAAAGAAGTACTTCAAATGTGGTGCTATAGACGAATTATGAAGATCTCATGGACACAAAAGTTAAGAACAAAGAGGTTCTAGACATGGGGAAGAAATATGTGGAAAACAATAAAAAAATAAAAGAAATAGGATGACAGGTCACATACCAAGGCATGAGGGAATAGTGCATAATATATTAGAAGCAGAGATAAGAAAAAAAAGGTAGAAGTAGACCTAGGTTAGACTATTGCACACAGATAGTCAAAAATGTAGGCTGTAGAAACTTCAGGGAAATGTGTAGGCTAGCTCAGAGTAGAAATCAATGGAGGTATGCATCCAACCAGTTCCAAGACTGAAACCTAAGGAGGACAAAAAAATATTGCACTTAAGCCTGGAGATTATTATAAACAACTATAGTTGTTGGTTTTGCAATATTCTCAACTAATGCTGATTATGCAAAAGGATTTATTGGAAAATCATTAATTCAGCAAATGCCTAGTTGTCAAGGGATTTTGGTAGCTGCAGGTTGCTCAACATTCTTCACATACCACTGAATATTGATGAAATATAGTACATATTTAGAAAACAATCGAAGGGGAACCAAGCTGTATCTAACAAGAAAGAACAGCTGTTATATTCGAAAATAACAAACAAAAAAGAAAAAATTGTTGAAAGCAGTGTGGAGCACAGCACTGTACGGCTATGAAGTAGAGACAATAGGGGAAGCAGACACGAAAAAAAGTATAGGCCTTTTAGAATGCGGTGCATGGTGATGATAGTATGGACAGACAAAATTAATAACAAAGAAGTTCTACAAATAGTAGGGGAAGAAGATATCCGTGGAAAACAAAAAAAATGGAGAAATAGAACAGCACATGTTCTAAGACATTTGGGGAAGATTGTGGGATATATTACAGGCAGAGGTAGAAAAAAAGAGACGTAGAGATAGACCTAAGCCAGATTATTGCACACAGATAGTGAAAGATGTAGGCTCTAGGAATTTCAGGGAAATGTGTAGGTTAGCTCAGAATAGGAAACAATGGAGGTATGCATCTAACCCGTTCCATAACTGAAGATCTAATGATGATGATTGAAGTTAAACAATCTGGCATGTGCGACTCTCTGGAAATGTGAATTGTGTCATAGAGAAATAAACAACCCTCTTCAGATGCTACCGTTATGCATATAATGGGTTCGTTGCGAAAATAAACCCACCTCTGAATAGACATATTGCCCTCAAATTTCTAAAACATTTTTCGTCCTCTTCTACATAAATCTCATCTAATAGATAGTTCAAATAATTTCTTTGCCAGATGCAACAGTCAGGTCCTAATCACACTTATGCTTTTTTTACCTCTGTATTTTCGATGCGCCTGAAATGGGAATTGGTGGTAAAAATTACTTTTGCAATTTGTGCTTCTTATCATCAAATGTGCAAATTACAAATGATGATAATGATTGTTCCTTACATAAGCGCTTTGAACGTGAGGAATGAAATTCGGAGTTGGTTCTGTTTAAATTTCTGAACAGCGACACACTTAAAGATGTAGACGCATAAGCAGATGATGTTGATGTGATCGTGTCACATGTACTGTTATTAGTATAGCATTTACAATAATGCAAAAAATCAAATTAATAACAAAACAACAAATAACATTGTCGTGAATGATTTTTATTTATTTTTAGTCAAAAAATGATAGGATCAACTGATATTCGTCATACATGCGGCTGGGGCTGTGCAAAAGTCAAAACAATGACTGTCTGATAACTAATAACGTTATCCAGGATTATAATAAACAGCGTCCACTGTGCTAGATAAAACAAACTGTTTATATTTACCTGTAGCAAGTATAGGAACAGAAACAACTTCTTTGCAGATTCTATGATTTTTATAAACGTTGTACTAGTCCTTGCAATTCCTTGTTATAATTCTTGCAAACTACCATTACACCCGTTTTAGTTTTGTCACTTTTTTAATGTAATGCATCTAAATAGGACCTTTTTTACTGCTAGTCATTTTTAAAACGTAACAGATTAAACTTTTGCAATTGCAGAAGATGCGTTGACCAATATAAAATAAATTCATAAACTCTTAAGTGTTTAGATCACACTGGCACTGATGCATGAAGGTCTAATAAGTAATGTAGTTTGAGAAGCAGAATCCCAACTTTTTATAACTTACAGTCACTGCCAGTCTGGACAGAATTATGACAGTAATATTACTGTCTAGCCATGCACTTTTCAACTTGCAGATGCATGTATTTTTGAATATTCTACAATTATGAGTCACGACAGAATAACAGAAATATTGCCATCTAGGTAGTAGCTGTGCATTTTTGAACTTGCTGCTGCATGCTGATGTATTTATGTTTGAATGTTTTTTGGAATAATACAATTGTGGTCTTCTGGATGTAGAAAATTTAAGAACGCTATTAAATCACAATATAATGAAATTTGAATGTAATATTTTAGCTGATTTTTACTTTGGGGGGCCTTATTTCCATCTAATTTCAAATACACAAAAAAATCATGATTTTCCTCGCAGAGGTTTTATTGTGGTCGAAGTGTCCAATATTTATTTTAATAGAAAATGCATTTAAAATACTAAAAACACGAATTAAATTTATACTAATTTAAAAATAAAATGAACAAGTATAAAAATAAAAACGATATAAATCAACGATTGTTTTAAAAAATCGATTTAAATCAAACCAACCCTAGTAAATACCCACCTCGTATAAATTTTGAATAATTAAAAGTTTCTATTTAATTAGAAAGTATTGATTTATGTGAAATTTCAATAAGATTATCAACAATATAGCAAAGATAGGATGCTTATAATAACACACAACCATATGTAAAATTAAAATAGAAAATTACAATTTAATACTAGAGTACAAAATACCATCTCAGAATTAATAAACAATATCAAATACTTTACAATGTTTGATGTTTATTCAAAGCCAAATTATATTTAAAAATGATCTTTTGCCAATTTCTGCGTTCAATCTCATGATTTTTAAAAACATAATTTATCGAGTAGTTTTTTTGTAAATACTAACAAAATTTGGTAAACTTAAATTTAAAATCATCTAAAAACCAGCTTTCGCTAAGCTATGAAGCTGTTGTGCCAGTTTTTCTTCTTTGGTTTTTCTAGTTTGAGACAATGCCCTCATTGGAATGTATGCACTAACAAATTTATCAACATCAATTTCACTATTCAAAAATGATTCAACAATCTTTTCACAATCCATATTTAATTTATCAGCTGCTTCTCGAAGTTCATTCTTGCAAATTAAAATAAAAACAAGTTAACAGACTAACATATAGCTACCTTTATATTTCTAGGGGAATATTTTTCTGACAACGTTTGGTAGGACGTATTTAAACGTTCGTTTTCAAAAGCCAGTTTTGTAACTTCCTCAATTTTTGTTTGAATCTGTTTATTTAAATTTTCAAGATGCTCTCTTTTCGACAAGTTTGATTCTAATAACGCAATAAAAATAATCAATATTAAAAATCGAGATATTATACCTGTAATTTCCTCAATTTGTGCGATCATGTTTTCTAAATTTTTATTAATATCCTGAAATTGAGGCAAGTTTTCTAAAAATTCGTCTTGTCGTTCGGTACAATCATTTAAAAAGTGTAATTCATCTAGTGGTAAAGTATTTAGTTCAGGAAAAGTTATACAAGGTATAGGAATGAACGTAGGTTGTGGGGTTCTAATAGTACCAGTAGCAAAATTCAGTGGACTTCCGCGTCCCATCGTTAAAGCATCCGAATCTATTCCTATAAGTAAAAAACTTATTAAAAAGAGTTAAAGGTTAGTTAAGCCGCATATACCTGCAATATTAGATGCATTAATAATACAACCTGCTTGCTCACAGGCTAATGGCGGAGGTGTACGTTTGAATTCTCTAATTATTGCTTGAACAACACGTCCCAAATCAGAATGCACAGTAAACTATAAATAAAGTATTATCCAAGGAATTTACTTGTAAAAACGCACATTTAATAAACCAGGAGCTGCCGTAATCTCACCATCACTAGTAATCCAATCATGCACAACCACTGGAGTTATTTTTAAAATAGGTTTGTCATTAGGAAAATCTTGTGTTAAAAGTACATGGAATAAAAACTCATGACCACCAGCCTTGAAAGCAACATTATATTCGGTTCCTTCGAGAACTTCTGTAACACTAAAGCATACAATAACAAATTTATATTTGTATTTAGAGGATCTTACTTATCATTAAAAATTTTTAAGGTATTAATTTGACGTTTGCGTATTTCTGATTCGGTCCTATATAATCTTAACATCACATATATTCCACAGGCCAAATATTAAAATTTTCGGAAGTTAAGGTTAGTGTGGTTAGAATTGGTTGACATTTGTCACGTTCTATTTACAACTTAGGTTAGGTTAGCTAAGAAAATAATCTAACCTCATCTAACTTCATCTCGAACGATTTAATAGAACGTACAACTTAGCATTTTGACTATTTAACCTATAAATATAATTTTGTTTTGTTTGGTTGCACTTGTGTTTTTAATAAACTGGAAAAACATTATTTAAAATAATGGGAAACGACTTAATTGGCTATTAAAACCGTCAATAAGTAAACAAATATGCTCCTATAACCTTACATTTCAAGTTAGCAATTTATCTTGGTAATTAAGGTTGCTCTTGCGGTACCTTACCAAGGGAAAGGGGAAAGCAAAGAATCTAAGTTCCTAAGTAGTAAATAGAACATGCTAATATCTTAGACTAAGTAAGATTAACTTAGTTTTTTGTCAAATAGAACGCAGCTAATGACAGTTAACATAATAAACAAAGCAACAGTTTGGCAGCACAACTTCGGGACGCAATTCTAAAAAGACATTTACTCCAACTCGATCTAATTTATTAAAAATTTGACAAGCAAAACTTATTCTTAACAAGTACTGGATGATGTTTTTAACAGTCACGCATATCCAACAAGTAGGTGCTCTCTTAAAACTCATTAAACGAAATATTCTAAAATTATAAAAATCGGTATTCGATATATTTGCTATGACTAACCGACTAAAATAAGGGCATGTTACAAAAGTTGCTAAATATCCAGGACTTTTTGATTTATTACAAATTGTGTTTTTCTACACGTTTGTATTGGATGTGTTTATGTAAGTTATCGATTAAATAAAAGCTACAACTTAAATGTTTTGCACGCATTTCTGCATGGAGTGTTGTCAATATAGCATGAATATTATTTGAATTACAGTACATCAAATTAAGGAAGTTAAAGATTCTTTTAAAAAAAGTTCTTTGAATCTTCCCGACGAATACATTCTCAAAGCCAAGCTTCAATGAAATTACTCTAACAATAGACCCAGCTAAATATTAATAAACTTTATTCGTTTTTTCTAAATTTAATACAAAGGAATTTAGGCGATTATTTTGGCTTACACCTACGCCATTTATAAATGCTATTTTCTCCTTGTTCAGAAAATTTTATAATGCATTACCCTATAATTTTCAAACTTAGATAGTTTCTTATTAAGCAATGAGGTTTTAGAAATGTATGTAGGAGTGGCTTATTGGTTACTGCAATTTGCTATTTGAGTAGCTTCCTTAAGTCTGGCCGAGTGCTGCTTTCAACGTGTTATAATTTTTTTGCACATTTTTTGCGATTTTTTTTGTATCTTATATTTTGAGATTAGTTGGAAACTCCTCCCCAAATCCATCTATCAGAAATTTAAGAACGTGATTGGGTCGTAACAGACAGAACTTCAGAGGTACTTAATGGTGGATGCTTGCGTCGAAGTCACATGTTAACGGCAGTACGACTATGAAGTAGCAAAACAACCAAGTGCATCTGCGATTTACCTCGTATTGTTAGAACTTTGCCACGACGTTGGTTTGGGTCTCCACCACATCAAAGTACGTTTGCATTTATGTTGACCAATGATAGAAATTTTCACTTTTGCGCCTTGTATTTAAAATTTTTGTACATAGCACAATACAAAATAAAAGATTTGTAAGATAATTTTCTAGTGTTTGAAAGGGATAAACAGGCTGGGTGCAATTTTGTTTGTTTACTTCTATAGGGTAACGAAGTTATGAATTTAATTGCTACTTGTACAGGCGAAATAGACTTTAACTACCTGAATGAAATTAACTCTACCGTGGAGACGTAACAGTAATAATGCACCAACTAGCTTGCAGAACAGTGTTACACTTGGGCATTTGTTTTACTATTGCACAATGGTTATGGTTTTACGCGGTATAATTCCCGCCAATTCTAACTTATACCGGCCACGTTTTAAAAGTGATGCAACCGCTTTTTAAGTCAATTTACAAGCACAATTTAAATCAAAACAAATTACTTACATGGCGGCTTCGTCTTAGGGTCCCACGATGCTTTTGCAGGAAGGGTTCAGTTCTCGCTTTGTTGAATAAAAATACCATCCGTTCTTCCTTTTACTGCACTCGTAGCGGAATGACAGGATTTAGGTAACAGGTACACAATAAAAGATAAAGATAAAAGGTACCTATATGCCTAAAAAAAAACATAACACCACTCAAAATAGTTGTTGCTTCGTCGAGGGCTAGTAACTTAATGACGTCTTATAACACCACGCACGCACTCCGCATCCTTTTGCGCAGACGCGGCTGTCAGGGACAACGGAAATTCACGTATTCATTAAAAATACGCGGCAATTTATTTACAAATTAAATCTAACGTGATGCATGCCAGTAAGGATGTAACAACCTAGGGGTGAATCTATGAAACAAATTTAAATCTTTTAGGGGTATACCAACGTTAACATTTTCACCTACTTGGAAGGTATCTGAAACTTCTGTCTAAATCAAAATGTTGAGCGCCACCCCGCCTGGAGGTTTCAGTCTCGGGTCTCGTTAGGCGATGGATGTTCTACGAGACGATATTAAATAGTTCTTAAGTTCTTACGATACAGGTTTGTAACGCTTTGTGTACAATTGTTTTTCTCACCTACTAAATTAAAATGTACAGAATCTATAAAAAATAACTAGAAGCTATTCGCTTAACATATATTAACACATGAATTGTTGCGCCTTTCTGGCTTTATATTTTATTTTAATATTTACGTTTTGGGAATGTTTACACACAGTATGGGAAAACTTTGCTTGCCCATCCTTAATTTAAATTTTTACGTGTAAGTTTCACGATTATTCACGAATACCAGGGCATTAATTCATGAGTTATGGTATGTAAACTGCATACGTTTGTGTTCCCAGGCTAAAAGAATATGGTTGTGGTTAGCGCTGTTGATCGTGAGAACGTTAAACTATGGTGTTACTATAGTTGGTGAGAACGAAGTATCTTAAAAGAAAGGTTTAGACGACTCGGCGTTCAAAGAGAACGGACGGTGTGCGGTTAAGTTCGGCAAAATGTTTCCTTTTTTCCTTTACCTAGAAACCACCTCTGTGCTTTATTGTACTAAATTTGAAAACAACGAGAACCCGCCAGACAATGACTCGGACCTGCGAAGCAGAAAGCCGTCTTGGCATTTAGTAACAAACCAGGTAAGTTCCTAACTTATTCTATTAATTTGTGGGCTTCATCCGTAGCGCAACTCATGCAACCGAATTTATGGACGTAATATTTTACGTCCAGAGTCTTGCATGTTTGACGACGTGGGAAAGTTTAATTTTACAAAATTTGTATTCTTGTAACAGAATATGACAGTATTTAACAACAGAGCAAACTGATTAAATTAACAATCCCTATTTGGCCAAATATACCTATAAAAGAGCAAATTTATTAATAATAAGTATCCAACTTAACTAAATAGGTAGCTATACGTCCTTGTAATTACAACTGTGATGCTTTTCCTGGTTACAAATTGCCTTTAATCAAACGTGTGCCAACGCACAAGTCCTCTTAAGAAAAAATAGTCATATGCAATCAAACAAATTCACAGTTTAAACTATGTAGCGATCTTGCCGACAACAATGAGGTGTCAGTAATCCTCCGAATCCAACAGATGTTGAAGAAAGCGTCCACTACCGCTACACTTTCACTAGTAATGAAAATTTATTTAATTCCGCAACCTCGTTTGCATTTGGGAGCTTTTTCACTAGCAAACCTGAATTTTTTAAATCACCGTCACTTTAAATTACTCAAACCTGGGGTTTGCTCGGGGTTAATTGCTTACAATTGAATTACAACACTACGTTATGTTTTCGACTCGACCGTTTACGAGGATTTACTCATGTTTACACTTCCAATTAAGACTACACTACACTTGATTTTTCAATGTTTCACTTAAAGGTACTACATTGGTCAGGAGTCGAGTTTATTTTTACCTGGAAATTTTTTATTTTTCCAAACCCTTACTGTTCCAAGCAAGGTAGGGATCTTTAACGTACGTGACAACACCACACACGGGACCTCTATTTTACCTCTCATCCGAACAAGGGTGTATTTTTGTGAAAAATTATTGCCTAACATTGTTCAAGCAAACCGGATTGGGCGTAGTATTCACACGCATACCAACTATACCACGGAACCCCCTCAATTAAATTACAACAGCTTGAATTGCATAAATGATCGACTGATTCGATCCTCTTCCCTCTTATGATTCGACGATATTCATAAGCTAAAATACTCTCGGGGATTCACGCGATTTCCTGGTTCACAGAGTTGTACGATTTAAACTGAACTTATAGTTGAGATCAACGATGTTTTGGTGCGTGAAAATAATTATTGGTATTTTCACACTGTCCATCTAATGCCACAGCTGCACCAATAATTAGTCCCCACACATTAATTTTTATAATGGTTTATGGAAATCTACTTGAGTAATTTGCAATGGTGTTAATTCTTTTCAGTGCTTGAGCAGGTTTACAAATACGCGTTCGCGGAATGATTAACAATGAAAAATATGTAAATATGTTTCTAATCTGATACGTATCATGTGAAGTCGCTTTTATTGCTGGTTGTAAAAGAATGTACTGGGTACCATCCTTGTTTATTTCGGTATCTTACGTTAATATTATAATTGAATAGCCCCTGTATAAACTGTAAACTATTCAGCTTCTATAAAATTTGAAGGGTATTTTTGCACTAAAGCTAATTATAACTAACAAGTCCAATATCCCCCAATACCATCCTAGTTACAAGTAATAGGTTATTAAGAGAACGCAGTCCGAGAACCAATTTGTAAATCTTGATGAAGCATAATATTTTCAGTGTTGTACGTTGCTGGGTAGGTAGGAACACTTGTTTCAGATGGTTACGTGGTAAATTGACTTTAGTTGCTCATAAACCTGAACAGAAACTTCTAGCCAGAAAAATGCCACGTCATCCGATCGTATCAAAACCCCGGCAAGTGATTTCAACAGATTTAGTAGGTCATTTATCCAGGACTACAAGAATAACTTTTATTTTAACAGCAGTAGACACGTTTCCAAATTTGCATTATTTTCCCTTTTAGACAGGCTACAGTTTCTGTAATAACCCAGCATACAAAAGAATTTATAATTTTACTTTTGGGTGCACCACTTCATGCACTAGTAGACAATGGAATTAAATTCCGCATTAATTTAAAAATCTACTGAATAAATTTAAATCCCGAATCGTTTTTAATGCTTTTTATCAATTACAAGCGAATCCAATAGAAAAGGTAAGTCGTGTTTTCAAAACCGTGTTAGCTACATATGTAATACAAAATCAAATAGCTTAAAACTCTTAATCTCAAGGTCGTAGGTGCGAGGCAACGTTGGGCGCCAAAAAGCTGATACGTGTTAAATTGACGCGTTATCTGAACCAAATTTACTCTACTAAGGAGACGTAACAGTAATTAATGCACCAGCTAGCTTGCACTGTTGAGAGGTGCGTTCTATGAAAGCAAATGCAAATCGTTTACGGGTATGCAAACTTCACAATTTCACTTACACCTGCCTGGAAAGGTCTTTAAACTTTCTGTCCAATAAAAGCCGTTTATCTCTAACTCACCTGGATTTCAATATCGTTTAATCGATGGGTAGTCTAAGAAACGACTAAATGGTTATTTTTTGTGACACACTGGTTGATGGAGCTTTGCGTACCATTTACTAAATTAAACTAAGCGCAAACAATAATAAGACTGCAAAATGTTCATTTATTCACTTAACCTATATTATCAAACTGTATTTAACAAATAAAACATTATTTCTAATTGACCGAGTATGCGGGTATCTAAAGAAAAGGTATATCCTAAATTTATTCAATTATAATTATCCAACTAATTTGACTGGTACACATAGGCTTATATAAATACAATTGTGGTGCTTGTTTATATTAAAACTTCATATTAGATTACACATTTAACTAAGCATGCACCAACGTTGTCTCAATAAATTTTATATAAATAATGGTATATACATTAGCTGAATATATAGCAGGTGAAAACAAAACTTTAATCACTTTTAATTTGTTCATCGAATACAAGGCCCAAGCGACTTTTTCGTGCAGGACAATCTGGAGGAACAGTAATCTATTTATCCAACTACCACTGACGGATAGTAATCACTCCAGAAACACTTTTACAGCGTGTTACGTATTATTTTAAAGCTTCCAGGAACTGGATTTATTCATTTAGAAGTTAGAGACTTTATTTTAATATTTGTAAAAATCCCCTTTAATTAGTGCAATTTCGTTGACGTTGTGAAACCCCGGCATTAGTAACGTTCAGACGGATCAGGCGTCAGTTGCTTATCTTTGCAATCGTAAGCGTTGACATAGGGTTTTGACGTGAGACTAAGTTCGTCTTTCTACGAATGCAGGAGGAAGCACGTCGATTTCGGTTGGCGAGGGAAGACATTTAAGGCGAGAACCACCGCTTAGTTGGACAGATTTTATCGTACCGTCACATCTATCTTACAGATGGACTTACCGTTACCGGGCAGTGCTAACGCGAGTGCGTTCATCCCCACCTTTTTACCTATCCTATCGTCTCGTCAATGAAGCCTTGCAGATGCCGGCGCAACGACTCCAACAACTCAACACAACAAAGCAGAATGGACCGCCCCTGAGATTACCAACATTAAATAATATTCTAGGATAAGTGTTTGTAATAACTTTATTTTATTTGCCCGGGTGTTTACTGAAAGGATTGAGTGTTATGAGCGTAAAGGTACTTTTCTCAAATCCGCTAGTACTTTCGCGTTTAAGACTTGATTTACTACAAACCGAATTCAAAACTACGGCTACGAATGACTTAACCTGTTCATCCACTCAACAACGATACTTCTTTCTTAACTAACTGAGGATAAAAACTTGTATTGAAAGATCCAAATGAATTTGAATAATCTCTTCCATTATGCTATGTCGGTATTTATAAGCTATATTATTTTAGGGAATAATCCGACGTTCTCTGTTCACACGGTCTATACGATTCTGTCTTAAGGTAGAGTTTTTTCTGTGCATGAGAATAAGTGTGTCTTCTCACAGCTGCATCATTGGGTGGATCAGAACGCTTTAAATTTGATACTGTTTTATGGATTTTGTCTGTTTAAGTAATCTACACCTGCCGCTTTGCCATTCTTCAGAGTTCTCACCACCTTCTATGCCTCATCTACGCTGCATTCAAACTTTATACTATTATCTACGTTTTCGACCAGTATATTACTGCTCTCTTCGTCATTCATACAGTCATCTATATCCTTCTTGCCACCACCATACAGCATCTTATAATACTCTTTCCAACAGTTTCTCACATTTGCTTCATCCCAAGCAATTTCATTTCTACTGTTAACAACGCCATTCACACACTTATTTCCACCCTTTCTTATCCTCCTTACCCATTTTCAAAATAATTTTTTATTTCGTTCAAAATCATTAGGCATTTTTTCACCCTCCCTCTTTCTCAGTTGCTCTTTGCTTGCCTTCACTACTTCTTTACTATATTGCCTTTTCTCTTTATACATTTCGCCAAGTTGCTATCTTAACTCAACATCTTTGTCTGCAATCATTCTCTTATATGCAACTTTCTTTATCTCGACAACATTTTTGACCTCATCGTTCCACAATGCATTTTTAATACACGTACCAATCATTGTCGTTCCACATACTTCCAAAGCATATTGCATTATACTGTTCTTCAAACAATCCCGTTTTCTCCACATCTTCAAACTTCCGAGCATTAGCCCAGTCCTGTTTGTATTTATACAACTCTCTCTCTCTAACATAGTAGCATACTCTTGTTAAGTCGACTCTTCTAACAAGCGTTCTACTTTCACTCTTGATTGTTTCAAATTCTGCTTTCTTCTCCACATCCACTTTTGGTTAAAATCAATTCTGGATAAAACTAGAAAATGATCGATCTCACACTCAGATCCTCTCACTACTCTTGTGTCTCTTACTGGTTCTCTTAAACTTTCATCAGACACAACCAAATCAATTATACTTCTCGCATTTGCCCTTTGCCATGTGTACTTGTGTATGTCCTTATGTTTATAACATCTATTGGATACAAACAATTCTCTTTCCATACATATACTCACTAACATATCTCCATTTTCATTCATTCTTGGATAACCAAACTAACCTACCACATGCTCAGCATTTTCTGTGTGTACTTCAACCCAATTATTCATATCACCTAACAGAACCACGTGGTCATTCCTTTCGCGTTTGTCTAATACATTTCCCATCATCATCACCATTAGGTGTTCAGTCCTGGAACTGGTTAGACACGTACCTACCGTCATTGCTGCCTATTTTGACTAACCGAGGCATTTCCCTGAAATTTGTACAGTTTGCATCTTTCACTATCTGATCTAGGTCTACATTAACCTGTTTTTTTCCTATCTCTGCTTGTAATATATCCCATACTATTACCAAACATGCCTTAGAACGTATTCTGCCCTTCTATTTCTCTTATTTTTTTTCCACATATATCTTTATTCCCCTACTACTTCTATATCCTATTTGTTATTAACTTTGTTTATCCATGTTATCATCCTCATACATCTTAAGCACGACATTCCAAAAGGCTGCTACTGTTTTTCTGTCTGCTTTTCCTACTGCCCATATTTTATAAACATACTATGCTGTGCTCCACACATATGCTTTCAACAATTTTCTTCTTGTTTCTATGTTTGTTGTCTTTGATCATAGGCGCTGTTCTTTCTTGTTAGATGCAGTTTGGTCCCCCTTCTATTGTTTTACAATTATATTTCTACGACATTCAGTGGCATTCTGCGGCTACCAAGTTCCCCAGCACTTGCGATTTAATATTTTTTCCAATATATCTTTTCACACAGTCGACATTAGTTGCAGATATTTCAAAACCAGCACCTGTAGTTGTTTATAATAATCATCAAATTTATTTGTGCCTATCTTTTTGTCATTAGGTTTTCCGTCTCAAAATTGGTTCAACACGTACCTCCACTTACTTATATTCTGAGCTAGCCTACACAGTTACCTGAAGTTCCCACAAAGCCTATATACAGCTTGGTGTTCCTTCTATTGTTTTCTAAGTAAATGCCCCATTTCACCGAGATTCAGTGGTATGTGAAGGGAAGCGTCGCCGTGGATCAATGTAGTAAGCGTAAGACTACGGATCCCAAGGTCCCGAGTTCAAATCCCGACACGGCCAACTGCTTGAAAAATGGCAGGTGAGCATTTTTCACAAAAATTACGCCCTTGTTCGGATGAGAGGTTAAATGGAGGTCCCGTGTGTGAGTGTTGTCACGCACGTTAAAGATCCCTACCTTGCCTAGAACGGCAAGGGTTCGGCAAAATTCTAAATTTCCAGGCAACAAAAAAAAACCGCCTCCTGGCCAATGTAGTACCTACGAGTGGAGCATTGGAAATGTAAATGAACGGTATGTGAAGGGGGTTAAGCAGCCTGTGGCTGCCAAGATCCCCCAATACTTAGATATTTGCCGAATTAATTTTCCAGTAAATTCTTTCACACAATTAATATTATTCGAGAACATTGCCCAACCAATGCTTGTAGTTGCTTATAATAATCATCATGTTTAAGTACAGTTATTTTTTCGTCATTAGTTTATCCATCTTGGGACTGGTTGGATGCGTTCCTCCATTGATTTCTATTCTGAGCTAACCCACACATTTCCTTGAAATTCCTACACCCTACATCTTTCACTATCTGCGTGCAGTAGTCTAACCTGGGTCTACCTCTATTTCTCTTTTTTCCTAACTCTGCTTCTAATATATTCCACACTATTCCCTCATGCCGTAGTACATGGCCTATCATCTTATCTCTCCTATTTTTTTTATCCTTCTCCACATATTTCTTTCTTCCCCTACCATTTTTAGTACCTCTTTGTTCTTAACTTTGTCTGTCCATGATATCTTCTTCATACGTCTGTAGCACCAAATTTCAAAGGCTTCTTTCTACTTTTTTCTTGTCCGATTCTCCTACTGTCCAGGCTTTACAGCCGCACAGTGCTGTGCTCCACACAAATGTTTTAAGCAATCTTTTCCTTGTTTCAATATTTGTTGCCTTTGAACACAGTAGTTGATTTTTTTGTTAAATGTAGCACGACCTTGTGCTAATCTTTGTTTTATATTTTTTGCGCTTTTCCCATCATGCGCTATTTGACTTCCTAAGTAGCAGAAACCCTCAATCTCTTGTAAGTTCTCGTTACCTGTTTGTATTCTTGTTTTTGATTTATTTTCCCCTCCTTTGCATACTAGTACTTTAGTTTTGTTTTTGTTAATTTTCATACCGTATCTCTCTGTTAGAACCGTTTCCATTTCGTTAAGAGCAGCTTCTAACTCTTCCTTGCTAGACGCTAATACCGCTATATCATCTCCAAATCTAAGCATATAAATTTTTTGTCCCGGCATAGTAATTCCAAATGTCTACCTGCATTTGACAGTATTCATTGCCTCTTCAATGTACAAGTTAAAAATTAATGGAGATAGGGCACATCCCTGTTTCATCCCTTTCCTAATATTTACTTCTCTACGTTCCTGCTCTAATTCTATTACTGCTGTTTGCTCTTTGTATAAGCTATGTACTGTTCGTCTGTCCCTATAACTCATTCTAATCTTTTTGAGTATTTTGAACATTTTTTTCCATTTTACATAGCCGAATGCTTTTTCCAGATCTACAAACCCTATATACATGTTTTCCCTTTTTCTATTGTTTTCTCCATTATCACTCTCAGAGCTAAAATAGCCTCCCGTGTTCCCCTGTTTCGCCTAAAACCAAATTGATCTTCTCTTAGTATTTCTTCAGCTCATTTTTCCATTCGTCTTTGTACAATTCTAATTAATATTTTTGACACGTGTGCTGTCAAACTTATTGTTCGAAAGTTTTCACATCTATCCATGCCTTTCTTTTTTGGTATAGTTACTACGATGCTACGTTTGAAATCTTTGGGTATCTCGCCTGTCTCATACATATAGCTTACAAGTTGGAAAAGACGTTTTGTTACTGCTTGTCCAGCGGCGTTTAGAGTGTCTGCTTGCATCTTATCTGTACCCGGTGCCTTGCCATTTTTCAGACCCTTTAATGCTAATTCAAACTCATCTCTAAGTATACGATATCCCAAGTCATTATTTTCAATGTCTGATTCCTGTTCTAATGCAGTTAGTTTTTCTCTCGCATATAGATTCCTTATATATTCTTGCCATCTATCGACGTTCTTTACATTTTTTATAATGACATTTCCTCCCGCGTCCTTTACATTTTTTGCAATACAGTTTTATATCCCCAAAATTGATTCTAATTAGTTTGTATGCTTTATCTGTCTTTCCTATTTCCATCTTAGTTTGTACCTCTTTGCATTTTTCATCAATCCAGTGTTCTTTAGATTTCCTGCATTTTCAAATAATTTTCTATTTTATGGCTTTGTATCTCTATTTTCCTGTTTCGTCTGATTTATTTTTGTATTTTCGTCTTTCTTCTATTAAATTTAGGATATCCTTTGTTATCAATGGTTTCTTATTTTCTTTTTGTATATACCTCAGAATATCTCCGGCCGCCATGTCTAGGCTTGATTTAATGTTCTTCTATTCTGTTTCTACTTCCTTAGTATCATATTTTCTCGATATCTTTCTACAATTCATTTGATTTTTTTTCGAATCTTACTTGAATATCTTTATCTTTTAGTTTCATAAAGTCAAAGTGCCTTCTTCCGTTTCGCTTTTCAAATTTTTAAATTTAAGTGCGGCCTTCATAATTACGATGTTGTGGTCAGTGTCTATACCTGCTTCCGGGTAGCTTCTACAGTTTTTTACTTGATTCCTAAAGTGTTGTTTAACAAGAATGTAATCTATTTGATATCTTCCTATATCTCTTGGCATCTTCCACGTATATCGTCTTCTAGAATGATGTTGAAATAATGTGTTTGTGATGATTAATTTGTTCTTGTCGCAAAATTCTACCAGCCTATTTCCCGTGTCGTTTCTCGTGCCTAAACCAAATAAACCTACTACTGCTCCTTCCTTACCCTCATCTACCACTGCATTGAAATCTCCGTAATTATTAAATTTTCATGTCCTTTTACGTATTTTAATGTCTTCGATATCTTTGTAGATCGCTTCTACCTCTTCGTCACTGTATCTAGAGGTGGGCATGTATACTTTTATTATTGTGTTTATCGGTTTAGATTCTATTCTAACCATGAGTACTTTTCGTTCCTTTGTAAGTAATTTTCACACGGTATCCTATCTTTTCCGCATAACTATCCCCACACCCAAACTTCCTTCTTCTGCTCCTGTATGAATTACCTTGAAATCTCCACTCCAAAAGTCCCCTGCCTTTAGCCACCGAACTTCGCTGATTCCTACTATGTCTAGGGCTAACATATTCATTTCCATTTTTAGGTTCTCTAGCTTAACTACTTGCTTCATGCTTCTAACACTCCACGCTCCAACTTGCAAAATGTTCCCGATTCATTCTGAATTTTTCAATCGCATCCTCCGAAGTTGTCCTCTCCCAGAGACCCGAATGGGGGACTATTTTAACTCCGGAATCTTTTACCTAAGAGAATGCCATCATGTTTATTACAATTTAAGTACGCTATGTACTTGGGAGGTAATGTGGTGGTTTCCCATTGCCTTCCACATCGCGGTAGTGTGTCTTAGACTGCCATACCGACCCCTATGGTCTCTGCCAATCTAAGTACCGAAGAGCCGATGCCCTCTTTCGAGGACCTGTCTTAGTCTGGTTCCTCACTAATGACCCTACTAATTTGGTTGGACCTGTAGTTTGGCTCTTTAGCTCATTAGAACATGCAAGCTATTTCACCTGTTCTAGTAATCTAGAACTTGCAAGATGCATGTCCATTCGAAATGGAATACATTTTCCAACTGTTGCCAAAACTTCTTACACCCCCTATTGTCATTCACTAGAGCATAACATGCTACTACAACAATCTTTCTAAACCCCACTTTCATTTTAACCAATTCATATTTTTTCATGCATGTTTTTGCTTGATCATTTAAAATTAGGCCAACACCTTTTGTCCTGAACTCATTGTTTTCTACTCCGGACCACAAACCCAACATACCTTCATCTAATTTAACAACATCTTTTCCCTTCCGCTTCGTTTCACTCAAACACAGCACATCCATGCATCTTAATTTCATTTCATTCATGATTTCATACTCTTTACCATACACTCCTCTGACATTCCAAGTACCAAATCTCCATTCCTGTGTCATGCGGTCGCTATCTGATGGGCTAGATATTTTCTGTACCAGTCGCCCACCATGACTTTTGTCGGTCCGAAGCTTTCGTTAGTAGTGTTAATTAGATTGAACCAGGTTACCAGCCTAGATCGCAACCGTGCTGTTGTAGCGTTCCCTAATAACGGTAACGACACCTTACCATTTGGTGTTGGCATGTTTAGCATCTGCCACAGACGTTGCCACGATTCCCAGTCCTCCAGGTGCACCTAACATCTTTCAATACAAGCTAAAACTTACCATTCCACAGGGGTTACCTTGTAGGCCAACTGAAAGTTTCCAGCGCTATGACCACTAAGAGGTACATGCTGTGCCCTGACACACATTAATATTACATTAAAACAGTAATTATTCAAAAAATACTCTATGACCCGCATTTTTAAACTAATAATTCGGTTTAGATACTCCGCACAATTTAAAACATCTTGTGGTGATTTCCTATGAATGTGTAACAACGCACCGTACTATACAGAAAGGTGTTTTTTTAAATCAGTGATGCGATTCTAATTTCTATATTTATATGAAAAAATCAACATTAAATGGTAAACCACTTATATTTAATTATACAATATACTATATAAACAATTAACAGTGTAAATGTATACGTAAACAAATAAGTACAGTATATAAAGTACATCGTTACAATTAAGTTTATAAATAAAATAAGTATATAAAATAGAAGAGTATACATATTTTTATTGCTGTTCTTCTATATAGATGTTCTTTAGTCACTCACAAAGATATGTTTGCATTTAACACCAGATTCCTATAAATTTAGATTAAAATAGATATAAAACTATAGCGACCACAAGGTGCAATCTTAGAGACAAAGAAGATATATCACAATATTATATATTATTGTCAAGTATTAGTATAATGTAAGTATTTTAAATTATGCACAATACATAGGATATTTTAAAAAATTCTGTATATACTTTCTAAAACTAAAACATTTTTCAAAAATTACATATTAGAATGATATAATTATTGTATGCTGAATATTTAATTCTTAATACATACTTTCAAATTTTAAAATAAACGTAAAATTACTTATTTACTGAAAGAGTAATATTTTTGAGTGTCCATGGCTTTCAAATTAGTATACATTTATAAAATTAGTTGAATGTGTAATTTTCAAAAGTACTAAATAAGATTAGTAAAGGAAATTTTTTTCGAATCTTACTTGAATATCTTTATCTTTTAGTTTCATAAAGTCAAAGTGCCTTCTTCCGTTTCGCTTTTCAAATTTTTAAATTTAAGTGCGGCCTTCATAATTACGATGTTGTGGTCAGTGTCTATACCTGCTTCCGGGTAGCTTCTACAGTTTTTTACTTGATTCCTAAAGTGTTGTTTAACAAGAATGTAATCTATTTGATATCTTCCTATATCTCTTGGCATCTTCCACGTATATCGTCTTCTAGAATGATGTTGAAATAATGTGTTTGTGATGATTAATTTGTTCTTGTCGCAAAATTCTACCAGCCTATTTCCCGTGTCGTTTCTCGTGCCTAAACCAAATAAACCTACTACTGCTCCTTCCTTACCCTCATCTACCACTGCATTGAAATCTCCCGTAATTATTAAATTTTCATGTCCTTTTACGTATTTTAATGTCTTCGATATCTTTGTAGATCGCTCCTACCTCTTCGTCACTGTATCTAGAGGTGGGCATGTATACTTTTATTATTGTGTTTATCGGTTTAGATTCTATTCTAACCATGAGTACTTTTTCGTTCCTTTGTAAGTAATTTTCTACACGGTATCCTATCTTTTTCCGCATAACTATCCCCACACCCAAACTTCCTTCTTCTGCTCCTGTATGAATTACCTTGAAATCTCCACTCCAAAAGTCCCCTGCCTTTAGCCACCGAACTTCGCTGATTCCTACTATGTCTAGGGCTAACATATTCATTTCCATTTTTAGGTTCTCTAGCTTAACTACTTGCTTCATGCTTCTAACACTCCACGCTCCAACTTGCAAAATGTTCCCGATTCATTCTGAATTTTTCAATCGCATCCTCCGAAGTTGTCCTCTCCCAGAGACCCGAATGGGGGACTATTTTAACTCCGGAATCTTTTACCTAAGAGAATGCCATCATGTTTATTACAATTTAAGTACGCTATGTACTTGGGAGGTAATGTGGTGGTTTCCCATTGCCTTCCACATCGCGGTAGTGTGTCTTAGACTGCCATACCGACCCCTATGGTCTCTGCCAATCTAAGTACCGAAAGAGCCGATGCCCTCTTTCGAGGACCTGTCTTAGTCTGGTTCCTCACTAATGACCCTACTAATTTGGTTGGACCTGTAGTTTGGCTCTTTAGCTCATTAGAACATGCAAGCTATTTCACCTGTTCTAGTAATCTAGAACTTCGGCAAGATGCATGTCCATTCGAAATGGAATACATTTTCCAACTGTTGCCAAAACTTCTTACACCCCCTATTGTCATTCACTAGAGCATAACATGCTACTACAACAATCTTTCTAAACCCCACTTTCATTTTAACCAATTCATATTTTTTCATGCATGTTTTTGCTTGATCATTTAAAATTAGGCCAACACCTTTTGTCCTGAACTCATTGTTTTCTACTCCGGACCACAAACCCAACATACCTTCATCTAATTTAACAACATCTTTTCCCTTCCGCTTCGTTTCACTCAAACACAGCACATCCATGCATCTTAATTTCATTTCATTCATGATTTCATACTCTTTACCATACACTCCTCTGACATTCCAAGTACCAAATCTCCATTCCTGTGTCATGCGGTCGCTATCTGATGGGCTAGATATTTTCTGTACCAGTCGCCCACCATGACTTTTGTCGGTCCGAAGCTTTCGTTAGTAGTGTTAATTAGATTGAACCAGGTTACCAGCCTAGATCGCAACCGTGCTGTTGTAGCGTTCCCTAATAACGGTAACGACACCTTACCATTTGGTGTTGGCATGTTTAGCATCTGCCACAGACGTTGCCACGATTCCCAGTCCTCCAGGTGCACCTAACATCTTTCAATACAAGCTAAAACTTACCATTCCACAGGGGTTACCTTGTAGGCCAACTGAAAGTTTCCAGCGCTATGACCACTAAGAGGTACATGCTGTGCCCTGACACACATTAATATTACATTAAAACAGTAATTATTCAAAAAATACTCTATGACCCGCATTTTTAAACTAATAATTCGGTTTAGATACTCCCGCACAATTTAAAACATCTTGTGGTGATTTCCTATGAATGTGTAACAACGCACCGTACTATACAGAAAGGTGTTTTTTTAAATCAGTGATGCGATTCTAATTTCTATATTTATATGAAAAAATCAACATTAAATGGTAAACCACTTATATTTAATTATACAATATACTATATAAACAATTAACAGTGTAAATGTATACGTAAACAAATAAGTACAGTATATAAAGTACATCGTTACAATTAAGTTTATAAATAAAATAAGTATATAAAATAGAAGAGTATACATATTTTTATTGCTGTTCTTCTATATAGATGTTCTTTAGTCACTCACAAAGATATGTTTGCATTTAACACCAGATTCCTATAAATTTAGATTAAAATAGATATAAAACTATAGCGACCACAAGGTGCAATCTTAGAGACAAAGAAGATATATCACAATATTATATATTATTGTCAAGTATTAGTATAATGTAAGTATTTTAAATTATGCACAATACATAGGATATTTTAAAAAATTCTGTATATACTTTCTAAAACTAAAACATTTTTCAAAAATTACATATTAGAATGATATAATTATTGTATGCTGAATATTTAATTCTTAATACATACTTTCAAATTTTAAAATAAACGTAAAATTACTTATTTACTGAAAGAGTAATATTTTTGAGTGTCCATGGCTTTCAAATTAGTATACATTTATAAAATTAGTTGAATGTGTAATTTTCAAAAGTACTAAATAAGATTAGTAAAGGAAATTTTTTTTTGTACATTACTGTATTTATAAATGAGTAGATATAAATATGGTTAGCTTTATAGTTCCAAGTAACATTTATTTTGGGAAGAACTTGCATTAAGACAATATGTCTTTAACAATACAGTAATATATTGTTCATTCACAAAAAGAAAAGCTCAAAATATATATTAGTGTACAAGTACTCAATTAGTTTTACTAGATAAACTGCTATTTTATTTGTTACAAACTATTTTGTTTTTAATATTTTGGGCGGTAAACAATTCCAACAAATTTACCACCAAAAAACATACAATTATTAGTATCGTACTTGTAATTCACATGAAAAAAGAGTTTAGTATTTTTGACAATTTAAAAACCATCCTATATATTTGGGACACTGAACAATAATAGAATCTAATGATGATGTTTTATTTATTAATTCGACCTTAATACTAATGAAAAGTTTCTAATTAATATATATATATATATATATATATATATATATTACTTTAATTTTCAATGGTTCAAAACCAGAGTATAAATTCAAAATCTAATCAAAATTCTAATTTATTATATAGAACTAATGCTATTAGAAAATGGTCCACAAGACCGAAACATGTCATAGCAATTTATATAATAAAATTGGAATTCAAAAACGTTTTCAATTGGATTCATTTACAAGTGACCAACATCCAAGAATAAAAATCTAATATGATATCTATAATACAAGGTCAAGAAAACAACTTTATATATATATATATATATATATATATATAATTATTGTATTTTTCAATAGTATAACTTTTAATTGGATTATTTCAGGACACTCAGTAAACAAAAACTAATCAGTCAATTGTAATTTATTATATTAACTTATGCATTAAATATTAATGTAATCAACGTAGCAATAATTATAAATTGAATTCAAATTCAATGTATTTAGTTGAGAATCATTATTCATGGACACAACTTTTGAATAAATGTTCAAAACTAATAGCAATTTTAATTCATAGTAATTATTCTATGATTAAGGCATAAATTTAATGCCAAACATTAGAATAATATAATTACAATTGACTGATTAGTTTTGCTTATCATGATATTTGAAATAACATCACAATATTTAATATATATAATAATATATATAATATAATTAATTATATATATATATATATATATATATATATATATATATTAATAAGATGAAATAATGCAAAGCTCAATTGATCATTTCAAATTGAACTAGTAATTGAAAAGAAAATATAAG
The DNA here is from genome assembly GCA_036346225.1 of Platerodrilus igneus. Classification (NCBI taxonomy): domain Eukaryota; kingdom Metazoa; phylum Arthropoda; class Insecta; order Coleoptera; family Lycidae; genus Platerodrilus; species Platerodrilus igneus. Next base: position 5,199,966 of record JARFIW010001680.1, read on the forward strand.
GTTTCGAATATCTTATTAACTAATGTAAGGTTAAAATCACTTTGCCTTGAGCATTTACTAATATTTATATATCCATTTCACAATTCAGTGTAGTGACGTCATAGCCAAACATAATTCAAAACTATGTACTTTTAATATTTAGGAGAAAAATGGTATGATATGGTATCAATTTGCTCTGTTGTCATTAGCATTTTGCTATATTTCATTTCATTTTGCAGCTCTTTCGGTTGTTATTTACAATTTTTTGTTTTTAGCAAGTTTATGAATTTTTCTTGTTTATTTTGGATTAAACCGTTCTCTTCAGAACAAATTTCGCTTTTTGTACTGTTATTCGGGATTTAACGGTGAACAACATAATCATGACTGAAAATTGATTGTAAACGTTATTTGAGTTAGTAACTCAATCTATATAGGCGTTTACCAGGCCAATTAAGGGATTATAAAAAATTTGTTTCATTAAATTGATCTTATGTCAATCTTTTGAAATATTTCAATGTAATATTGCTTAGAAGTCAACTGGTGTTGTGAGTTTCAATTGTAAAGGATAATTCATCAAATTTCAGTGAAATATTAGGTAACGTTAGGCAAAATGATCCATTCGAAACAACCACCTTTCGAGTAGAGCATCACCGATAAGTTATTGAACAATTAGTGGTTTGGTGCAACTTTAGTTTGTGACAAAACAAAAGCTAAAAGCTTTTTAAGGTAAGCAAACTCAAAAGTTAGCTGAATTTTTAATTACTTGTACTAATTATATATCCTGAGTGCAGCTAATCGGATATCTATAAAACTGTTACGATGTTCCCACCTCCATCAGAGTACAGTAAGCTCAAAATTTGTAAATCAGCTTAATGCCATTTTTACATTTAATACAATGTGTGACAACATAGAAGGTGCTGGTGTATATGACATCACTACACTGTTTCGAATATAGACACCCGTTAACCAATAACTGGTTTTTGCTTATATAACTAAGAACTTATTATTTTGGCAAAAACTGGATTTACTTCATAGCCTCTTGCAAATTTACGTAACTAATAAATTTATAATAAGTAATCTGCAATATTTCGTAAACATTATAAATCTAAATAGAAACTGAAAAAGGTACTTGCATCTTCTGTCTACTACATAAATTGTTATTTAAACTTTCAGTATAACATGAAAAATAAATGCACTGCGTTTAAAAACTCATAAATCTAGAATTATTTTGTGGAATGAAACAAATATCACATAAAATTGAATATAGAGTGTGTTCTAAAAACTGCAAATACATTAATATATAACTAAATCAAATAGAAAAATATTTCAAGTTCGTATTAAAACTTCCTCTTAAGGTAAACGCACAAAAATATTTTCCTTAAATATAGATTTTTATCTTTTTATGTATAGATTTTACTATCCTGCTATTTTTAATAATTTCCAAGCTTCGTTTTTATTAATTAGAGATATCTGCTGCAATTAAACTGCCATCGTAGTTCCTTATTCAAAATAATGATGTTCATGAATAACTAAGTAATTTAATTGTTTCAGTTAGTATGTGTGATTGATAAATAATTCTTAGATAAAAACTAAAAACATTTTATAAAACTTCAACGTCAAAAAACATAATAATTGATTTAAAAAAGTAGGCCATTCAGAGTCTTTTCTACTAGTGGTTGCCCAATCTAGACTTCAGTGTAGGTTATAAATTGTTATAGTATCCACCACTTTGAAAACTAAAGTTTTTGAAATTTAATATAACTGACGAAGTCTTATTAAAAAATAATGCATTAATGTTTATATATTAAGTATTGGAGGAGTATTACCACTTGCACTATGATATATATTGCTGTGATAAGGGGTTGTTTAAGGGTGTACTTTATAGTAAAGGTCGTTTAGAAATGAGAAATTACCATAGGCAGCAGACAACTGCATTCATTTAGTAAAAGAATTGAGAAATGGAGATAGTTTGTAAATAGTAAGCAGTCAACACCCTGTATATAAAGTATAAATAGTTTTAAGCGACGCAGATAGACATAGGAAGACGCCTAGTTAGCGTAGGAATAAGGAAGACATGCATTAAGTAGATAGTAAATATTTAACACCATGTAGATAAAGTTTTAGTTAATTTAGGTAAGGCCAGTAATGATATTTCTCAGTGGAAGCACGCGTACTTTGTAAGTAAACATAATAAAGTGTAATTAAACACGCATTCAAAAGAGTTCCAAACAATTAGGTTAATACGGAGATAAGAAATAGAGCTTCAGGCAGCATAGTGTAAATGCGTACAAAATAGTTAACCGTTTTAATAAGAAAGGAGATTAAAAATTGCGTAAATAACATGCAGATAGGAAAATTAAAAGTCAAATTGCATCAGTTGTTTATGGAAAAGCGATTAGATTCGTCAAAACACCGCATGTTTGATAACAAGCAGCTGCGACCAGGTCACAATTATTTGAAAGCATAGAAAATTACATCAGAAACTACTTTAAATGCAAAGATTTGATTGGTTATAATGAGCGACGAGTTTGTAGACCATACCCACTGACGGAGTAGGAGGTCAATGATATATTAACAGGCACAGTGATAACGAAGTCAGTTTTCAACTCGACAAAGGCCGAAGTGCGCCACTCTGAGACAAAGTGAGATACGTAATAATTTAAAGTGAAAAATTGTATAAGTGCGACTAAGATGAAAATTACGATTGCCAATTAAACGTAAGTAGATTTTGGGAATTTATTTAAACTAAAACACAATAATAATAGGGCTTCTAAAGCCGGGGAGAAAAATACAATTTCTGAGTCCGGGGAGAATAATGCAATTCCGAGTCAGGGAAAAATAAATGATAAGAATTCCAAGTTCCGAGTCCTGGGAGAATAATAATACAAATTCGAGTTTGGGGAGGATGATAATCCAATTCTAAGTTTGGGGAAATTGATAAGAAGTAATAAGTCTGAATGAGATAACAATAAATTGGGGTGCATAAGTATAACTTAATAATGGTAGTCCAGAGGGTGATGACAATAATTTAAATGCAATGGTTCAAGCGTGTGCATAAAGAATATTTCGAATGGGCATGTAATAATCCTGAATTGGTGGAAAATAATTTTTATTCAAATGGATGGCTTAATGCATGGGAAATATTAGCTGATGCGTCAATTGCGAAAAGGAAATAGCGAAGAAATAGACCAGGTTAGATGTTTAGTTGTAAGACATTATTTTTCTATATTTTTTATTTGAATATTGAATTTGCTTAATATAAATAAATGTGAAAAAGTCAACAAAACAGAGGACTTGAATACGTATAAAGTGCGTGATATGATAAGAGGTTTTGAACGTTCTACACTTCTTTTATAAAGATAATAGGTTTTTTTGGTGACTTTGGGATTGATTAAAAAGTACATGATTTTGATAAATGATATTTACAACATTAATTAATTGAAAAGTGTATAATAATTTACAAAAACTGTACGTAATATTTGTTTCATTATATAGAATCGAATTAACTGAATTTATAATTCCAAATAAATGCTAGTCGAGGTCATAAGATAAAGGTAATAGGAGTGATTTGATAATTTAAACAATCAAGGAGGAGCTATAAGTTGAATACGAAATTGATAACGAGTAAGGCGGTAACACATCAAATTTTGTCATTGGTCGACAAGGTAGTGTAACAATTTTATTTTTGCAGTAGGAGAATCCATTCATTAAACGTACAATGAATAGTAAAATACCTTTATTAATTAAAATAATTATTCAAGTAACAATCAAACTTTTATAGTATTATAATATCAAGGATTATTAGTCGAGTTGTTTCCGAGTTCGGTGTAATTTCACAGCCACTGGCGCGCGCGTGAGAGGTTCGAGAACTAAAATCCGGAACCTCCCACCATACAAGAAAGCAGCGAGCGCACTCGTCGATAGTTAAAAGTAGCGTCAAGATGCATTCTAAGAGAATGGCGAGTGACCTCCGAGTCGCTCTATGTTTGTGAAACACTTCCTGAGTAACGGTTAGTACCTAATCCACATTTTGTATATTCGTTGTCATATTAGCTAATTTACAAAATTTATTTAGCGCAACGACCCATTTGAACTCGCAACGACCCATTTGAACTCGCAACGACCCATTTGAAATCCCAACGAGAAATTAGAAAACTGCATGGATAACGTATATATCGCACACCACGTCGAAAATCGCAACTGTAAAATTTGAGACAACATGATCCCTTTGAAGTTACAATTTAGAAAGCTTAATTTGTTGGCTACGCAATGAAAAATTATTTTAGTAAATAAATTTAGACAACGGAAGATTACGTTACAAAGTAATGCTGCCGTGATCCAAGTAAGGAACCCGCTTTGCTCCTACACCTGTGTTAAAGCATGGAAAGCAAGTATAATTAGTTGCTGTTCCGCGCTGCGAGGTAATTTCCATTACATCAAGGGACAACTGCTGCTCTTGGGTTCGTAATAGAATTAAGATTTCCTGAGTACTTTCCTTCTGAAAGTACATTATTTCATTTTGTTTGTTAGACGTACAAAAATTGTTATTCAGTTTACCTGTAAATAAGCTGGTTTTCCCCAGTATTAAATTTGCTTTCACTTAGCTTCGTAAATACGTGATCACACGTGGCTTCAACGTAATTTAACAGCTGCTATTACATCACCTGTTTGTTTGTTCACTATTGTCAACAATTGCCCAATGGCTAACAAAAGTTTAGCATTTTAGTACAACCACTATTGATAACATTAGAGAATATCTTGGTGATTATTTTGACTTCAAACTAAATTTAAGTTTGTTAACCTAAAGAGAAAATTTCGTATATTCATTTGTAAATGACTCACACAGATCTGATTGGGTTATAAAGAAACTCTAGCATTTTTAGTTACATAGAATTATAAAATATTTGAGTAAGGATTAGTTGATAACCTTTACTACCAGTTTTGCAAGTACTTCAAATTTTTATTTTTATTTAATTACAATGATACTTTATTTACTGAAACCAAGAAAATTCTTATTAGTAAATTAATATTCTTCATTTAAAGTTTTTTATTCTGATCTAGTCTGATCAGACTTGGTAAACAAAAAGCAATAAGAACTAAAATTTTATGATCCCATTATGCAGAAAATATTCTCTATACTTTTTAGGTATACTTGAGGGACGCAAATAGTGTTCCCATTTTTATGTGACTTAATTATTATTCTTTCTTACAGGAACAGCGTCTTATTCTGTTAAGACAAGTTTGTGTATCAACGAAGGCGATCTCTTTTTTTTGGGTCTCCAAGTCCGCCCTTAAAAAATAGCTATGCCCCTAAAATAAATCAATTTGGACTTGGTGGCGCCTGTTTGTTTTTTTTTGTTAAGTGTAACCCTCCATAGATTTCGACTTACCCCCCCATTGCTCATAGCTCTACCCAAGGAATAGACCCCTAGTTACGTCGGAAGACTTTGTTTTGCTGACCCCCAACTTCTAGAGTCAGATGTATGTATTAAGAAGAGAGCATTAGTTAAGCTCAATTTAGGAAAGAATGTGACCGTTTGGGGTTAGCGATCAAGAAAATATAATACGATTCAGTAGGTTCAAGATAAAAACCAGTCAAGTTCCTGGAGGGAGTTCATAGCAATATTAATAAGACGGCCCAACGTCGGAGATTGAGAATTCCAATTCTTGTTTAAACATAGCAGTATAAATATGGTCGCCCAAACGATGGGGCGCGAATAATTTAGGGAGCATAGCATATATATATATATATATATATATATATATATATATATATATATTTCTGTGTAAATTATAGGTTAAAAATTGATGAAATAAGTCAGATAATAATTTATGGCAGGTATGCTCATGTAAATACAACTCATTAAAAATTGGGAACGATTTCCAATACTCTAGTGTAGCAAGTAACAATTTTAAAATATGTTTTGGAGTTAATTTTGCTTCATTTTAGCGAATGTAAATATTCTTAACGTAGTATGTAAAAAACAAGCATCTTAAATTATAGAAGATTGGATGAATAGTAGTCAAAAACTTTTCAGATTCTTTTAGCGTAAAAATCAATAATTCTAATGTCATAATCAAGAAGGGTGAAATATTAATGTTCATAAATTAACAAGAGATATAGATGTAAATATTCCTAGTGTAGTTATTAGTAGGATGCTTTAATATTTGTATAACCTTTCAAAGTTATAACGGATATTGTTGAAAATAAGTTCCTAGTAGTTTATTTTAAGTTTTCTCGATAGTGTGGTTGCTAACGTATAGAGTTGAAAACAAACACGTTCCAGGTATTAATTTAAGAGAGGAAAATTGTTGTCAAGGATTTCTTTATAACACTGAAGATTGTTGTAAACGTGCTCAAATAACATGTCTATTCTACGAAATGTAGTGACAGTTGAGAGATTATTTTTAGCATGCAATAGAGTGGGATAAAAGATATCATATGTTAAGGGTTCGTTTGACTTTAAAAAAACTGTGGGACACGGAAAGAGTAAAGTTTATAGGTACCAGTTGGTATAGATATCATTTTAAATGTAGTGAGTAGGGAATAGATATCGAGGTTATAGACAAGCTTGCATATGAGGAACAAAGAACGAGAATTGAATGTCACATATAAAAGTGGAACAGACGATAGTATTAGAGAGGGTAAATATTATTGTAGGGATAACGAACTTGCAAACATGGTGTAAAATGGAGAGGATGTAAAACACCGGTTAGACTGGGATGGAAATAACTTGTGGTCGGGTTTATGAAATAGGGTGTCAGTACAAAGTAAGAAAAGGAAAATTTTCGTATGTTTTTTAAAGTGAGACAATATTAATACGTGCATTATTAAGGCGTGCTTTAGACGCTAAACTTATTTTAGTGGAAGATAGAATTCTGCAAACATCAGATCGGTTGAGAAGCTAAACGAGTGTTTTCGTAGTAATTGTTTGTTTGTATCGGTCAAAATTCCAAGATTTCGAAGACGGTTGGGGCTCGACTAGAAAAATTACAAGGAATTGAAAGGTTATTTGAGAATTGAGTAGCAGTTGAAAATTTAGTTTGGAGAAGTGTTGCGACGGTTTAGAAGATTACCAAGAAAGCCAGTTTGTTGGTGGTGGTGTATTTACAAGAAATTTGAAGTAAAGGGGGTCAAATTCGTCTATATAAGCACGAGGAGGTAGTGAGAGGCTCTCTTACTCTGACTCTTACGCTTGCTTTTCTTGCTCTTTAACATTCAAGCGTCGACTTATATTAGTGAACAAATTTACAAGTGATTTTAATGTTATAAAAAAGGTAATTACACAAGTTGGTGTAACATGCACTAGCAGTTTGTAAATCTTATGAAGTATTTTAAAAAATTCAAGCTTGAGTGAAAAATGTAAGTAAAAACTACATTATATTTTAGTTGTGGGTGCAAGTTATGCACATAAATGGATTAGAGAGTGTTGATGGAAGGATTGGATAGCTTATATATGGTAAATGAACCAGTAGCGGGAGCGTGGAAGTTTGGATGTACAGTCTATTGGTAGTTGGAGAAATTTGGGTAGCTGATTGTCATCACGGATGGTGTTCTACAACTCTGAGAGGTGCCGGAACGTGCAGTCTTAGAAGAGGACAACAGTCATCGATGGTATGATTGCTAATCCAAGAGCGATGGTGCATTCCAGATAACAGATTTTGTTAAATTTTGATTTTGTGCTTATTTGATGTGTTACGACAGTTTGGTGCTTTATTGATATAAGTTTTTTATAAACTCTATGAACTAAAGAGTTATCTAATGAACGTTATATGATTGATTCTTCGACAATATTTTTATACAGGAGTTAATTTTTGTGAAATAATTTTAGAATATTTATTGATGTACAAAGTAAAAGGGAGTTTTAGTTATTTGCAGTGCAAAATTGAGCACAAATATTTAAAGGTTTTACTATGAGCTCTTATTAAACCTGTGGTAACGTAATTTTCATAATTAAGCCTGGTTACTTTATATGGTCTATTGTTAGATAAAACTTTATCAGACAATACTAGAAAGCAAATGTATTATTTTGAAACAAAGATGTATATAATGTTGATAATGTAGGGAATGATGAGTGAAAAGGATTTTTTTATATCTTTCTGTTTGAATAAATCTAGGTGCATTTTTGTAGTCGAGTTTTCTTGTATAAAACAGTAGTATTTTACAGATAGCAGCTGAGCAGCCGTGGTGAAATTCACTGAAGAAGCCGTAGTAGTAGCAATTAAAATTTTTTTATTATTTTCAGCAGTTAGCCCAGGTAAGTTTCAGAGTAATTATGACGCCCAAATTGTGGGGCATGAATCATCCATCATATATATATATATATATATATATATATATATATATATATATATATATATATAATACTTTTTCTTTGTAGGTTTTTTTAGGTCTGCTGGATTTAAATAAATACTCTTTTATGGCCATAAAAAGAGTATTTATTTAAATCCAGCAGACCTAAAAAAACCTACAAAGAAAAAGTATTATTCCTGCAAGGTCACCAAGCATTATATTATTTATATATATATATATATATATATATATATATATATATATAACGAATAGATAATGATGTTTGTCAAAGCCATGGGTATCGTATGTTTTTTGAGTTGAGAGTGGGGGAGTGAGTGGTTATGGTCTTTTGAATAATGAGTATTAGTTTTTCGAATTTAGGTATTGAGTGTTGCATAATTTTGTATTGTTTAATTTGTGGTTATTCATTTCCTTTTCTTCTGTTAGGTCTAGTCTTGTGAGATTTTTTGAGATAATGTGATGTAGAGTATTTGCATATTTGTTTTTGTCGAATTTGTGGTTTTCTACAAGTAAGTAGTGGCCGAAACATAATTGGGTTGGTCTGTTGATGTGTTCTTTCATTCAAACCATGAGTAATTATAAGATTTTATGATTATGTATTTGTACTATATATGTGAATTTTAAATGTAAACACGGTTGGTATTTTATGACATAGGATATTAATTGAATTTATCGATGGAACAAGTGGTAATTACATTTTGGCATAACGTTATCGGTTTAAAATATTAATAAGTATATAGATGAAACTAAATGGGTAAAATGACTCACACTCTCCTCAATTTAATAAAATTATTATAGTTCAAGAAATATCGCTACATGTTTCAGGCTAATAAATCTTAGCCCATCTTCAGGCGATTGAAAATACCAAAGAAACTTTTATATATGAAGTACAAATAGCGATTAGATTATAAAGTAAGTATTTCAAATGTAATATACACTATAATTTTAAGATTAATATTTTAGTGTTCGATTTTATAATCTAATCGCTATTTGTACTTCATATATAAAAGTTTCTTTGGTATTTTCAATCGCCTGAAAATGGGCTAAGATTTATAAGCCTGAAACATGTAGCGAAATTTCTTGTAATATAATAATTTTATTAAATTGACACATAGGGAGATTGTGAGTCATTCTATCCGTTTAGTTTCATCATATAAGAACCCCATTTGGAGTAATAAATCATTTCTCACATTATGGAAGTACATAGATATTAATCTTACATTATTTTAGAATAAACAATGAAATAATATAATAAAAAGCAGAGATTTAAAAGGAATTGCTGTGACAGACGGTTTGGCGCTCCTCAATTATGACAAAGAAAAAGCCTTTAGGGGTAGGTGATAGTGTAACAAAGTAAAACATTTGTATTTGTCATTTTATTTATTATTTTTATTTCGCATTTTTCTATGCTATTTTATAATTATTCCATAGGAACCCACTCCCGCACCACTGTAATTAGCCTATGCACCCTTATATTGTTACGGGATCCCCTGGGCAAATTAAAATTTATTAACTTAATGGAAAATAAAAACAAATATGAGAAATAGAAGGGCAGAATACGTTCTAAGGCAGTTCGGGGAATAGTGCGGGATATATTACAAGCAGAGATAAGAAAAAGAGAGGTAAAGGTAGACGTTGATAGTGATGCAGATAGTGAAAGATGCAAGCTGTGGAAATTTCAAGAAAATGTGTAGGTTAGCTCAGAATAGGAAACAATGAGGGTACGTGTCCAACCAGTTCCAGGACTGAAGACCTAACGATGATGATGAACTTAATCCTCATTTTACCCGTAAAATTGTTTTTGTTGATAATATCGATAAAAAAAGAAGATTTAGAAAATTATCTCTATAAACGATAACAAATTTTCCTTTTTTAATAACAGTAAGGAAATTGATTAAGTTTATAAAGACCTCAACGTAGACCAAGATAAAAAAAATAAAGAGTGTAACATAAATGGTGTATGGGGGAGCATTTTAATACCAAGATGTCAGTGCAAAAAAGACGAATGCTCCATGCATTCTCGTTTAAACCAATTTACGGCATGTGACTTGCTTATTAGAAATAAGAAGATTTGTGATTTGTGCACAAAGCGTCATGGTAGACCTAATAAAAAACTGTTTATACTAACGCAGTTAACCACATTCTAGTCTGTAATCAACCTTCTGCATTGATATTACATTTCAAATGATTCTTAAGATTTCGATCTATAAGGGTGAAGCATTATGTTTCCTTCTCTTTGTTATTGAATTTAGCAAGATTTTGTTCAAAACGATGCCAAAACCTTCAACTGTACAATTTTAATAAAACCAAAATGTTTTATATACATTATATAGTTTTATGAGAGAATGGTTCAATTCATCGCGGACATTGTGTAAAAAAATAAGAACTACATTAGAAAACAATAGTTACCAGTGGCAATTATTAATTAAAAATGAAAAACATTTGTTATCATCGCAATGTGAAAATGACAAAGCTAGCATTGAAATTCCATGACGACAATTCTGTTTCCGAAGTGCCTGAAAAAAATCCTTGAGACACAGCACAGGCTTGTGAATTTTTTTACGAACAAATTGTGTAACTTTCTTATATTAAAGTTTAATGATTAAAAAAATGTTATAATATCCAATGAATTAATACAATAATTAATTTTTAGCATTACAACAATTACACACGGTTCATAATGTTTACGATTTTTCTGCCAAAGGAATTTTAATCGTGTCTGGCACGATAGATGTAGTTAAAATAATGACATGTGGCAATGCTGAAAGAAAAGTTTCGATTTGCAGTTAGTGAACGGATCTATGGTGCTAATTGCAGTCGCTGTGAAGATTTTGCCTGCTCCTGTTCGTGTATCTGCTGTTGGCAAGGAAGCAGATCCGATTGCAGCTGGTGTTTTACCCGTTTTTCTGTCTTAGTCTACTGCTGTCGGAAAAGAAGTAAGTCCTAACATGACTGAAAGTCTCCTTCAGGTTTTTCTTGTTGTTTGTAGCAATTAAGTTTAACCACTACCGCTTATGAGGTTTTTTTTCTTATGCGACCTGTTTCAGACACACTACCACCATGCATGCTGGTGGCTGAAGTGCATTCGGACAGTCATCTGCTTGTGATCGTGAAAGTCACTTAAGTAATTTAGTTTCAATTCACTCATAAATGGTTACATGGTTATAAGAACCAAGATTTAACATCGTAAGTTTGATTGTAATATGTTTTTTTAATTGTGTGTAATACTGGAAAAAAAATCCTTCGGGATAATTTGTCCTATATGAATTAATATTTCTGTCACAGCCTGGCTGATTTTGATTTTCGTTATTTTATTTGCTTATTCTACATGTTTCTTTTGTGCAAATTATAGCTTATAAATAAAATAATACCTAGATACCGCCTGCTTTTTCTTAAGTAAGAAAATTTTGCACACTGTGACTCGTCCCACTCTCCGCTTTTGTAGCTAGCCTGGTTTATCCAGATTTTATTTTCGGTTTTTTTTTATTATACGTTTTCCCTCTTTTCAACGTAACACCTTCCTGCGGATGCTAACACCACCACATCTCATGCATTTACTATGAATACAGTCCTAGTTGCAACAAAAAAAAATTGCAAAGTATGAGATATCTTGTAGTGGGGATCAGAATGTAGAATGCCAGGAAAGAGTTATTTTGTGTCTGCCAGTTAACGTTATGAACATCTTTTTTTTAAATGTACTATGCCTAAGAAAACCTTTGCAAGAATAGTATAAGACCTATTATAACATAAATGAATGCAAGAGTAAAACACTTAACACAAGCGACGGCTCTTCCATATGAGCAAAAGACAAATGTAGATAAAACAAATAATATAAAGTCAGAATCTTTTATAGAGTGGGTAAAAGTTAGTGTTTAGGTTAGTTTGAATGTTTAAGTTAGAATAATTTTTTGATATTTCGTATTAGATTTCAAGATCTTCCCAAATAAGATGCTGCCCATCTTTGTTGTTACAACTCACGTTTACCAACATATAAGCTGCACATGCACCCTATGGTATACATTTCTGCATCCATGAGTAAAATTAATAGTGATTCATGTGCTCTGCAATTATCATATATAATACAAGTGGAATCGTGACTATCGATAATCGCACGAGTTGGGACATGAAACATGTTGCTAAAAATTAATTTCACGAGTCCGAAGGACGAGTGAAATTATTTGACAACATATTGAGTGCATCAACTCATGCTATTATCAATAGTCATGCTTACAAGACGTTAGATTATATCACGAATGAACAATTTAATTCTTTTACAAATAGAAATTTATTTATTATTCCAAAACAGTGAACACAAGTATATTATTTACCGAAAAAGTTAAACACACAATTATTGTATGTTACATTAGATTTTTTCAGAATTTTCGTTAATCAAAACTGTCGAAGATAAATTTGTATTGACATTTACTACACTCGAATTCTCAGTTAATATTTCATTCATTGCAACTGACGACGTTGATGGTTCATTTGGGCTGTAGTGTCTTAAACCAGATATGATTTTAGAATGATGTTCATTGTTCAATTTTAAATGTGGTGACTAATGCTTGCTGTTCCTTTACGAGTTCACTTGTTAAACACATTATTTAAGCCAGTAGGACTATTTTTATACCAAAAAGAATTTTGCCAGAGTTTATTTAGAGTTAAAAAGAATTGGTTTGTTTTAATGTAGTTCGAACGTTTCGAGATCATTTTATTAAACAATAGGACACATATTTTCATTTTCTAAGTTACACAAGCTTTTGCTTCCTTCTTGAACTGTTTTTAAAAATATAGGATTATATTCAATACGTAGAGTCTTAAAATCATCGTTATTTGTTTCTTTATTAAAATAGTCGATCAAATAAACCGCAGCTTCGTTTCCACGCGCCATTTTAACTCAGTTGAAGCTATTTGAAAAAAAATTTTCTGCAGTTCCTCTGGAGTATTCTCGTCATAACGCATTGCAATACTTTCAATTTACTTAACCGTTAAAGGTTCAGCACTTTGCGTTTTTCTGGTAACTGTTGGAAAAATTTCCTCTTCGTGTTGCTAGCATTTCTTGACTGTTCAAAAACAACATCATTAAATAGATTTATTTTACGATTGACTCTTTGAAATATTTTTCTTGCAGTAATTTAGCACTCACACTCCATATCAGTTTAACCGCTGCCTCTTTGTACTGGGTACCGTTTTGCTACCGAATATTGAATGCCCAGTCTTGCATGATCTGGACCAGTTGTTCTTTTCTGCTGTTCTCGAATAACATATAATTCCGAGAGTTGCAGAATGCTGTAAATTGGGCCCAAATATACTTTTCAGACCTTACAGTATTAGCCGGTTTATGGTTTTGTGTGTTTTTTTTTTCAATATTTTGTATGGAAGATTCACCGAAACGCGACATTTTTTCACTAAGTAAACACAAAAATATTATCTGCTGTGGAAATTATATACACTGATATTTCGGTTGACAGCATGGCGCACTAGATATTCGGAGTACCACTCATGATTATTAGTAAGTTATTAGTAAGTTCGAGTTCTGATTATCATTTATTAGGCTGTTGTTAGGATAGGGCAAAAGCAGCATGAGTGATATAATCACTGTAACACTAACTCAAAACTGATTATTATGTTTGATGCAGTTTAATAAAACAAATAAATGAGTGAAAATTGCAGAAAAACAGTTAATTTCGAAATAGCTTTGATAATTACACTTCCAAAAATCAAAAGCAATAAACAACTACTAACTTTACTCTTACTATAAGACCACGTCACATTTGTAAGAAGTTTAAAACCTCCTCTATATCAAACAGTAAACAATTCTCACATAACGTCAAAAATACAATATTTTTGTGTCAAACCTCAAAAGGAATGTTTTTCAATACTTGCTTTAACCCGAAGGTAATGAAATAAACAAAAGCAATTTTGCAGCATTTCTGAAACACACAGTATACTTACCACAATATTGTTATATAAAGAATATTATCATATTTAGAAATTTTTAAATATTATGGCGCTTTAATAACTAGAGGTTCTACACCTGCCACTCCAAATGCAGAAATAAATACATTAACGACAGTTATTAAAAATATTCCAAGTAATAAATAATTGTTAATCCTATTTGCTGTGTGGACTTCTCGTTCATGCTTTACATCGTAACGTGCATTCAACATCAAGCCAACGCCAATTACTACCTGAAATAAAAAACTAGTATAGTTTTATCATTCATTAACTTCTCATTTATTTTCATAATAAGATTTTAAACATTTTCGGCATTATCTAAGTATTTACGTTTTGAGTAATATTAGTAATTTGTAAGATTTTTAGCCTAAAATCTTATTGAAGCAGTTGTTTAACCTTCATATTTCAATCAAAATATTTGACGTCATTTTCAAGATAATTTCGTGTTTTAGTAATACTAATTTACTGATTTTTTTGGCTAATTGATTAGAATTTTGATCAGAACTATTTTCAAGTACAAATCTGCAACCTCGTCCATAGTTTAATTAATTTTATAGTCGTCGCACTTCTTACTATTTCACTTCATCAAAATTATAAAGTTTTTTATGAAAAAGTTTACTTCATAATAAATTTAGTAATTCCTACTTCAAATTAATTGAACCAAATATATCATCTATGTAATCTACTGTAAAATGGTAATGCGTGGGCGTTACGGTAAATAAAAACCGCACGCAAAAAGAGGAAAATTTATCTAAAATGGACACTTTAATATCGATATACCATGTATATTCTAATTTCATGAATAGTGTTTCGTAAGCATGACATTTCAATAAATTGTGTTAGTGCTATTAAAATCATAAACTTGAAAACCACAAAAGCATAATTTTATCCTGTTAAATACATATTGAAATGGAACTTAGGTTCATACATTATTTTAAACGATAGAAAGGGTAAACAAAATATTTATTTCAAGAAATTTTCATAGCGATCAATATCATTTTAAGAAAGCTTTAGAATTATGAAATAAATAACAGTGAATTTATTAATATGCAACTCAAATCTCTCAAATATAGATATTTTGACAAATTTTAGTTAAATAATTTAAATTCAATATTAAATACTTGCAATACCAAGAAAATTGCAGACACACCTTATTGCTCATACTACGTATAAAACCAGATGCTTAATAGTGAAGTTCACGTATATCAGGGTGCAGATATAATCTAATCGTTTCAATACAATACAAAGTAAGATGTGACAGTGTATTCATTTTATATTGCTGAAGACAGAAGGAAACACAAACGTAAACGTAAGTAAATCACCATGATACCACTAGTACTTTTTCGGGATTCATTCCATAAACCCGATAGGAAGACTGTACCATGACAAAAAATTCGACTTAACGTAAGATAAAGTGAGGAATTAAATGGCAATAATTACATCCGACAGAAAAAAAAATTATTGGTAAGCCGGGAATCCGCCAACATAAAATGTAACAATACGAGTAAGTAGTAAAATGGGGGGATGGCGTGCTGTTGAGGTGATATGAAAACAAGTTAAAAGTTGAAAAGAAGCAGCTTCAAGTACAAGATGTGATTAATTACCACAGGGAAGCTAAATGCTGCAAGCGGCTAATTTTTGAAGTAATGCTTGCATAAGTAAGGTACTTTCAATTCTCATGTTTGTGGAATTATCATCGTCATGACCGGTTCAAGGAATTATGTATCTGTAAAATTCCTCCTTACATTAATTTGTAATTTTGGGTTATGTTGTGTTAAGGGAGCTTGTTTGAGCAATAAAAGAATGGACTGTAGATAATGTGTTGGAATTTCTTCTTTGTTCATTAGAATACAAAGCTTAACAAGGATGCTTTAAAACAATTTATTCTTCACATTTGCAACAACAACTGTAATATGCTGTGTGAACTTTACAATTAAAAAAGGAGGAGAAACATTTCTGCAAATTCGAAAAAGGTACATACATTTCTAGTTAAATGTTTCCAACTTTTTTCTATTATTATTGACATAATCAACCCCTACTTTTTATGCCTACTTGGTTTTTGAACATGAAGTTATTGGATAATATCATATACATAATTGTTCTAATTTATTAACACAACTACGAAAATAATAACTTAAGAAAAACTTAAACACCCTACCTCAATTGAAGCGAGGTCTTCAATCACTTCAAAGAGAAGGGAGATACTTTAAAAATACAACATAAAAATACCATTAATCTCAACAACTCTGACTTTCCCTTTGGACTCGTAATAGCTTTAATAAATAACTTGGGTAGAAATCCAAAACCCGATTAAGAGGAAACATATTAGTTTTTTTTATAAGTACCATCGTATTAGGTTCCAAATTTTGATGTGGTGCAATCCACTTGGGTTTATGCTGCAGCCGATTTAAATACATGGGTCAGGCAGAAACAGAAAGGAAAGTAAAGTGAGGACCCGCGCGTATCAGGATGACAAAAAAATAAAAAGAAGTTAAAGATGCCGTGCTAACTACAAAAACGGAGAGTGGAGCGGTTTATATAGACTAAGAATGGACATCGCCATCGAATTTTAATCTATGGACAATTCTTAATAATTGATATATGAAGTGCACATTTCGTAGTGTAACATTAAAAAAAGGATTGGTAATGAACAAAAAAATCAATACTAGACAAACATTTTCAGTTACACCCAGTACATTTAGAGCAATTTTAATGGCAATTTACAGTATGAAGAAACACTAATGGAGCTAGTTTCTCAGCAGGTGTTTGTCTATTAGCTCTGCCCATCTGAATAATAAGATTCGAGTTTCTTTGTTGCATGGATTATGCATCAACGTAAAACGTAAATAAGTAATAATCTTTTGATATAAAGAAAAAGAAAACAAGATAACATACTTGCACGTGCCAACATACTTATCTTGCACCTACAACAGCTAAGGTGAACCAGTGAAACATCTGAGGGATCGTCACCACGGTAGTCAGTATCATTAACGCTGCTTCCATAACTGCAACAGCGGGCTTATGCAAAAGAGCTAAAAAGAAATTCCTTCTAGTCTTTAATAACTATGTAAGAAACTTACCGATGCACAGAGGATATAAGCTTCTCGTAAAAGACGTGCATCACTCTTGAGATAACAGAATCAGCCACGCAGAAAATATATGCCAGGAAGAAAAACAGAATCAAAATGAACCCAGTTTAAAAAACGAAATGATAATCGATTGAAATATTAAGATACCACATGCCAGAGACTTCTAGAGTTTTTGTACTGCATAAATATATAAGGAAACCGGCAAATTCGAATTCAAACGCCTTTGTTAATCACACATGCAGAAAATCTATTCTATTCAAACTTATATTACTACTTGTAAATAAAGCACGCATATCCTTTCAGAAAGCAAAGATTGTTGATAACCAAATACATTCGTTGTGTTATATAAAAAAAAGTAAGAAAACAGATTGAGGTGCATTGATATAAACTAAATACACTAACAACAATCTGCAGGGTGTTGAACAAAAACTTATTTCAATTGCATTAGAATGAGTTTTATAGGAACAAATCGAGTTATTACATTATAATGCGTATTCAGGGGCATCTCCTATTACAGGTGGTTATACAAAATATCAAAGCGGAAGTGGAATATTTGAAAAAGTAAGTTATAAATCAAACAAAAATATTTAGAACTGTAAAATTGAACGCAACAACCCCCCTCACCCTCCCACAAAATAAAAGGTCGGGGAAGGAAACTGAAGCAACGAATCAAGCAACTTACCAACAGAACGAATCATAAGAAAATCTCTTTTAAAAAAACAAACAAAGAAGAAAAAGAGAAAATTAATCCGGTTTGCAGAACCACAATATACTAATAGGATGAACGAAAAGAACATTTGCTTCATAAAACCCAAGAAAAAACCAAAAACAAAAAAATTCTTTTTATCTGGCTCGAACAACCACTATATATCAATAGGACGAACAAGAAAAAAATTTCTTCAAAAATCCCAAAAAAAAGCAACACACATTTTTTGTTATCCAGGTTGAAAGACCAGTATACTGGACCAAACAAAAAAAAAGGTAAAGGGACATAATATAAAGAAAAGTATAAGATAACAATCGTCGATGACAAAGATGAAATGGCCTAACACTGCAAAAGTCGTCGCAGGACCGATATCTCTAAGAAAAAAATAGTCAAGTTTTCAACCTCAAGAAAAGAAGTTGGTTTCTGCAGAAAACCAAAAATAAGAAAAGTAGACGAGGAAGAAAACTAGCAGTGACCGAAACAAAAAATATTATGTAAATATATATATACTTCAAGCTGTGGTAACAGGAAATTGTTGTAGATGTATGACTCAGAAAAAAAGAACGAAAGAACACTAAAAGACCAAAAAGTCGCCTAAGTCGCAGTTTCGCGAGAAAAGAAAATAAAGGTCTAAAAAGCATATACCACAGGAAGAGGATTGAGAATCAAAATACGCCAGCACGAAAACTGACAGAAAGCACGATCAGCCGCAGGAAAAGTAGAGGAATGTGGAACGAAAGAAACGAGAAAAAATACCAAAAACAACAATGCTAAGCAACAAGTACAAGAACTAAGAGAAAATACCAGAACAAAGCGGAGTCATCATAAGAAATTGGAAATGGGAGGATCAAGAATGTGGTTTATGACGCTTGCGTCACCAAAAAGAGAGCAAAGCAATATCGGGAACATTAGGATTGTCATAAAATGCATCCAGGTCACTACCTTTCCGTAAGACACTCGTAAGATATTCGGTTTTGTGAGTCGAGTAACTAAAACAGGTGGGGGTATTGATTGGGTAGCTTTCCGCAAAACAGAAATAACAGGGGGTGTAGTAGTTTTAACAAGCGGTTGAGAAGGTGGTTGCGATAGTAGGGGAAGTAGTGGTTGTGGTAGTTTAGGAGACTCATTACACGTTATGGGAGATAACGGAACAGAAGCAGGTAACGCGTCGCCTATGTTAAATAAAGGAACAGAATCAGGTACATCTTCGTCAATATTAGGTAAAGGAACAACATCAGGTAGAGCATCAGCTACAATAGTAATTGCTTTCTCAACAACAGCAGATAAAGAAACAGAATCAGGTAAAACATCAGCCGTAATAGGATCTGCTTCTTCGAAAACAGCAAATAAAAGCACAGGAGCAGGTAGAACTTCCACAACAACAGCAACAGGCAGTATAGTGTTACGTGTCAATCAAATTGGCCCTTAAACATTGTTTTAGGTTAATTTTGATGTGCGGAAGTTTCGCGCCATAATTTCAAAAGACTCGGGGCGCGTATTTCCGTTACGTCACAGTGCGTTTGCGCCAGATCGCGCGACGCGAGTGGAGTAGGGAAAAGTGGTGAGAAGTTTCCGTTAGACGCTTGAACGTGGCTTTTTTGCCTGAACCTTCGAGTGGAGTGGACGCTTTGAGGTATCGTATCGTGTTTGTTTTTATCTACGTAGATTCCTTTGCCTAATTATCTTGTTTGTCGCCCCTTACCATGTTCCTGTCCATTCCCTACATAGGTAGACGAAATTTGCAGCCGTAGGCAGAACCGCATTCCACGCTGGAGTGGAGCCCTGAGATCGAGTCCAAGCTATTGGGATGTGCGTAAGACGTACCCCCGTTAATTGCCGTTTCTTGTAAGAGGGCCAGCAGCAGCCCTTAGGGACGTGCAGCCACCATCTTTATCTATCCTGAAGGACGATTGGCGTACTTCGTGGAAATCTGGACCTATCATGTGAGTAATTATTGTATTACCTATTGTCCTAAATTTATATAAATTTTCCGATAATTGCGTCTTAATTTTGTGCATTGGTGACGTCATTGGCAGATGGCCGCGCTAAAGCCTGTGTAAGCTGGAGCTACCACCCGCCCGTGACGTCGCTTATTTCGCGCTTGCGCGATGTATTTATCGACTTTAACGGTAATTATCGACTTTTTTAATTGTAAGAATAGATACGGGTTCACTAACTTCAACAGGATCTTCTCTGTCAGTATAGGAAGTTATTGTCATTCCAGCTACATCTGTTATTGCAGACACGACAAAAATTTCTTGGGTAGAATCATTTAGTGCTACAGGAACCAATTCTTGAGTCGCTGTCTGTAAGTTACTAGTTTGAACTATTGTCTCAATTCGTGCAGAAGGCACGGCCTTAGGTGGAAGTGAATACGTATGACACGTTCGATCATCATTCGAACAGCTAAGGAGTGAAGAAATTTTGTTTCTATTTGGGGGTGTTCAGTGAGTAGGGCTGTGATAGCCATAGAAATCAATATTGTAGTTCGAAGCTCATATGGCTGAAAAGGGTATGTTGTGGTGGTAGTTGGGTTGACCCGGAAGAGG
This sequence comes from Platerodrilus igneus, assembly GCA_036346225.1. Taxonomy (NCBI): domain Eukaryota; kingdom Metazoa; phylum Arthropoda; class Insecta; order Coleoptera; family Lycidae; genus Platerodrilus; species Platerodrilus igneus. The sequence goes on from JARFIW010001680.1 coordinate 5,220,558, forward strand.
TATAGAAGGATGTAGAACTAGAGACCAGTAAGGAAATTAGGGTCAGGGCATTTAAGGGTAGCAGAAGTATCAACCATATGTTACAAAAATATTTTATGCTCTCAGAAACTTAGCTAAAGTTTAGCAAAGTAGTTAAAAACTCAACATACTTATGTTCTCCAATATTAATGTTCATCTGAATTGTACAATCGGCTTGATATGCCATAGGTCATACACTGCAAACAGCTTTACATTTAAGAACATCAGTATCAAAACAGTGACTAACTCTTCAAAACTCGTGGTTATATATATATATATATATATATATATATATATATATATTGCTGTGATAAGGGGTTGTTTAAGGGTGTATTGTATAGCAAGGGTCGTGTAGTAAACATAAATTGCGATAGGAAGCAGAAAACTGCATTTATTTAGCAGTAAATTAAATAATTCATACATTATGTAAATAGTAAGCATTTAACATCCTGTATATAGACCATAGTTAACTTTAAACAATGCGAATAAGCATATCTGACAACAATAGTACTCGTATTTAGCAAGAAAATAGGTAATTCATACATTAGGTAAATAACAAGTATTCAACACTTTATTAGCTTTAAACAATGCAAGTAAGAATATCTTTCAGTAAAAGTACGCGTATTCAGAGGAAAGGATAGTACATGTAATGAAACACGCATTGAGAAGTGTTCTAATTAGTTATAATATAATACGAAGATAAGAGATAAAACCTAACAAAGCTTTATGTAATTACGCAGAAATAATAAACATTTTGATAAGAAAACGCAGTTCAAACACACGTAAAATAAACGAAAGTGGAATTGAAGTTACATAATGTATTTTGTATAATATGGAAAACGCGATATCTAAACAAAACAACGTGTATGGTCAAGATAGCGAATAATAAGCTATCAAATAAACACATTACATGGAAAACCAAGTATATTACAACAGGAACCACTTCAAGATGCAGGAAATACAAAGACCTTATTGGTTAAGATATCTACGAAACTTGTTGAAAACCCAGCCCACATGCAAGGGGAAGAGCCTATATTAACAGCGAGCAATGATAAGACAGTTCAGTTTTAAACTCAAGCAGGACGAAGCTGCGCCACTGTGAATCAAAAAGTCACGCGTAATTTTAAATATTTAATAAAATATATCAAGTGATAATAGTGCTACAAATATGAAGACTTCTTTTGCCGTTTAACGTGAGTAGAATTTGGGGTAATTTATTTAAACTAATAATATAATAATAGGGATTCTAATTGGTGTATGATAATTCGAATGTGATGAGAATATTTCGAATTGATGGTATAATATTTCGAATGCATGGATATTTTAAATGTGGGGATATTTTAAATCGATTGATATAATACTTCGAATTGGGTGATAGAATATTTCAAATGCGTTAATGAGAATATTTCAAATCAGCGTCGACGATTTTTGTACAATTCTGGTACAATTTTGAGTTGCGAGAGTCAATAAAGAAGCACGAAGTAATTTATGAAAAACGAGGGGTTCAACTAAACAGAGCAGTGATAGATGAATGAGGACAACAAAGGGCTGTTGATCCACAATCTGAAGGACAACCTGTAGCAGGTCAGATCTAATTAGTTTTAAGATATTTTTTCTATTTAAATTTCAATCCTGAATTTATTCAATTTATATAAAAAGTGTAATGAAGTCAGCAACAAACATTGCATACGTTAAACTTACGTAACATATAATAAAGGGATCTAGAACGTTTGAGGTTTCTTTGGTAAAAAGGGTAGTTTTTGGTGACTTTAGATTGATTTCAAAGCATATAAATTTTGGGGTAAATGATACACATGATATTGATTGATTGAAGAGTGTATTTTAATATTTTTCAAAACTTATAAATAATATTTCTTTTCATTGTATGAAATTAATTGACTTCGTTTTATAATTCAAACAAAGAGGTAACCATAAAGGGGTGGAGAAGAAAAACTTGATCATTGTAACGTTGTGCACTCTGTGTAGATGAATAAAAGCTAACCGTGGCATAATAATAAAATTAGTGAGATTTAAATTTGATTAGAAAACACAGAGAGGTGGAGTTATAGAAAACGTCCATTACACGGAGTACAGCGTTATCATATCAATATATTAAAGTATATCCCACTGTATATTTTATTTTGTTTATAATCCACGATACTAAATATGTCTAAAGATAAAATTCGCACCTCTAAATTGTTTGATTGAATATAGCGTTATTCGTGTTATAAATGAAATAAATTCCACGGCTCAACTCACAAGAACTCTTAATCTCAGGGTGCTTAGATCTGTTTAGCGTGGGTTGCCTAACTAACCAGACCTAACTCAACCAAACAACATAGTCTTATATTCGTGAATAGCCTTTCAATATTCTCAAATGTAGTTACAGAGCCACAAATCACATCGGCTTAGTACTGAGTGATGTATGAAATTGAAATTTTACTAATCGTCACGGTCAAAAACAAAATACTTACACATATCTCGACATAACTGTGGTTAATGATATTCTTTTAACACCACTGTCCTTTTTGTGGATGGGTCCTTACACCTTCTTTGTCTTTTTGTGTGACTATCGAGTTCAACTAACGTAATAATTTTTTTTATGAAATTACTGTTGGTTACTACTGTTATTTTATAATTTTGTTGGAAGAATACTTTACACAAGTGTCTGTTGTTCTTCTCATGCTTTATTTTGCTCTCAATTTATAGACTCCTTGTCTAGCTTTTTCTATGCGGTACTCTTTACACTACTACCTTTCAGTCCCAACATCTGCTATAAAACTCCTACCAAACTGCGTCTCCTTCCCTGCAAAAAGCCTTGTCCTGTCTTTTTATTAATTCTCACTAGGCCTTTGCACTTCAGAAAATTCAACCTCCAATTTTGTCTAGTTTAATTTTAATGACCTTTTCTTCCAATGCAATACATGCCAGTGTTTATCCTTAACTTTCCTGTTTTAATTACTCCGGCTGCTATTGCCTTAAACTCTGTAATTCTTTTAATAATTTTAGCACAAAATCAAAAACACTTCTGTTCCTTTTTGTAATTTATTTGTCAATAATAAAAAAAAAACAAAACATCCTTATCTCCATGGTTGCACACTCAATGCCTACTACCAAAATATTCTATATTTTCATTTCACCATTACACACACATGATATATCATGATCATTTAACTTACTAACAATTATACTACTTGCAACAAAACTTTAAAAATTTTTAAAACCATGATCATATTTGGAAACTACAATTTTGTAAGTACATGTTCTAAATTTTTATAGCTTTATACTTATAATAAAAAAACGAAAAATTATACACTTGTACACAGGTTATCTGTGCATATGCTGATTATAAACCTGTCAATCCTTCATAGACACTCCTGAACCCATTCACTCTTTGACAGGGTGTGTTGTGACTGAAACAAAGTTGTTAAACTATTCTTACACATAAGTACTTGTATTTGAATTGTGACCCGTTATAACCAAACACCAAAATTATCACGTTACTTGATTTTTTTAGGGTCTGACTAAACCTATTTTGTGATTTATGCTTCTGCACACTTGCTATCAAGTATACCAAAACCCCGACACTTCATAGCCTCCCACTGATTTTAAATACCTATAGAAATATGCGTTGTTATATTCAATAGTTCTTTTAACATCGAAAGTTTCTATTATTTAGTTCCAATTACAGTTACTTTGCAATCTACATTATTTTATGTACAGTTCAATTCTATTTCTTGTAAACATGTTTTTATTTTCTGTTGCACCTGATTTAACACTTTCAGAAACAAACTACCTAACAAATGCATCTTGGTCTTTCAAACTACTTTTCTTTAACTTCTCAATACCAATATCTCTTAGTCTATCTATAATAACCATTCCTAAATCTGTACTATTCTTAATCTCTCTTCTAACATCTTCCTGGCCTTTATTAAAATCCCTTCCTAAAACCATACTACCTTCAATCTCATCCCTATTCTATTCCTGTCAAATTCCATTAACCACTCCTGATACTATACTGTCCCCATTATCCCCCCGTGTGCTATAGTCATCAATACTGAAGAACAGAGGCAAGCAATCCACACAAGTAATTAGAGAGGTAAATCGCCAGTGAGATTTTATTGTAGGAAGTACAAATCCTGTGTTCGAAAAATACCCAATGAAACCTCCTAGAAGAAATACAACTAATAACTGCAGCTACAATTTTGATATTAATAAAAGAAAATAAGAGTTTGTAAAAAATATTTTGCAGATACTTTGATATAAGTAATAAGGTCATCATGACAGCGTTGAAAAAGAAAAGTAGTGAAGGTGTAGTTTTACAAGACAATCGCGATCGACATGGTAATATTGGGAGCAAAGTAGATGAATCAATAAAAAATCATATCCGACACCATATTAACAGCTTTCGATTAATTGCCTTGCACTATTGCAGGGTTCATACAGAAAAAAGTACATTAATTCAATATCTCATTCTTTCAGCCAAAAAAAGGTTTATGTACTATTTGTGAAAATTATGAAAAAGGAATTTAAAAACAGCGTTAGTTAACCCTTCCATGTTACAATATCCAAATTTTTCAAAGGATAATACTTTTATTCTGAAAACGGATGCATCTGGTTATGCCATCGGTGCAGTACTTTCAAATATGAACGACATGCCAGTCACATATGCGAGCAGATCTTTGAATAAATCAGAAAAGAACTATGCGGCGATTGAAAAATTTACAATTTTCACAGACCACAGACCGTTAATTTATTTATTTGGAATGAGCAGCCCATCAAGTAGGCTCACAAAATTCAGGTTAGTTGTAGAAGAATACGATTTCACTTTGAAGTACATAAAGGGCAAAGCTGATGCACTATCTAGAATCAGTAGCGAAAAACTAAAAAATTTAAATAATAATGTAAGCGAGACACTTAATGTAATAACGAGAGCTCAAAGACGGAAAAGTACAGGAGTACGTAATACAATTCTAGGCAATAGGTTTGATCACCCTGGAGTCGTAGAGTTGGTAAAGCGACCAAAACAGTCATTTGAATTACGGGTTATCCCGAATTGTGAATTCACAAAAATTACAAAATACGACTGCAAGCAACGAGACATAAGCGCAATAAAGAGTATTGGTGTAATATTTATTAAAGAAGGTACTCAATCGGCATTAGCAGTACGCTTGATGTTGAGAGACCTAAAGCACACGTGTAAAAAATATCATATACCGGAATTATTTATTATAAAAGATGAAGGGGACGATTCATTTTTAAAAGAGATTTTAAGAAATTCTCGAGAATTAAAGAGCTTAGATATAAAGATATCAATAATAAAAGTTGTCAAAAATATAATAGACGTAGAAGAAAAGCAAATAATATTAAATGGTTTTCACATGTTACCTACTGGAGAACATGCAGGAATTGTGAGAATGCATAATAACATTAAAGAAACATTATCAGATGTGAAAACAGACAACAGTCACTTGCCATGATTTAGAATCGGTATTTTCCTTACCTTGCGGTGATAGGAATGATTTCTTTTACAAACGTAGATTATTCGTCTTTAACTTTACCATTTTTCATGTATTACATAAGTCTGGGTACAGTTATATGTGGCACGAAGGTATTGGTAAAAGAGGAGTTAACTGCATTGGTAGCTGTGTTTATAAGTATTTGAAAAGTTCCCTCAAATCAAAATACGTCATGTTTTATGTGGATAATTGTCCGGGGCAAAATAAAAACAAGTTCATAGTTGCTTTATTTTTATACTTTGTCCAATATATTGATGAGTAGAAAGTATATCGCAAAATTTTCTAATAGTTGTTCACACACAAAATGAGGGCGATGCAATGCATGACCTCATTGAAAGAGGCGGACTTCTCTTTGTATCAGTGCAACTGGTTCCTATTATTAATTTAGCTAAATAAACCAAACTGTAGAGATAGAAACCAACTATTTTATAAACCTAAAAGTCCTACAATCTGACATTGGCAATAACTTCTCCATGCACGAAAAAGGAGGTAAAGTATTGTGGTGTCGTATCAAGGTATTTAATTTTAAAAATCTCAACCGAATTCAATATTATACAAAACTAGCTATTCGAACAAGATTTTAAATCAATCAATGTTCATCTTCGCCAACGACTACATGCTATCAGACAACCAATTTTTCGACAAGCATATACTGCACCTGTCTTATTCCATTTTTGAAAAAGCGGTATCTCGTGTGCCTTTGTGAAAGCGGTGCAATTTTTCGGCTTCATTTGGATTTTTTCAGTAACCTATCTACGCCTCCAGCAAATTCCAATGTAAGAAATGCTGAAGAAGACATTGTTATTACTATGGATGCAAGATTTAATGTTTACTTACTTTTTTCAATAAAGCAGTTTGTTTAATGTAATTTTAGAGTATGCACTTGGTACGAACCAGGAAAAAGTAGGTAACATAGCATGCATTGCCAGTTCAAAATGGAACCAATTCTGAATTTTCAAAAATATTGGTACTTTTTGTTCTCATTTTTTTGTCATTTACTACTACATACAATAATAGGTTAAAAATTAACTAGTTCACAGATTCGTAGAGTTATTCATAATTATCAAAGGATTACCTCAACTTTCTTAACAAAAAGTTTAAAATTAAATAACTCAACACTTGCTTTTCTGATTTGTTTCCCCCTTGAACTGACCTATCGATATAAATATTGCTTGAATTAAATTCCTTACAATCTTCAATATGGCAAACAGCTGGGAATATTAAAACCATGATTATAGTTTTGAAATGACCATGAAACATACCCTAGTCGAATTAAATTACTAAGTATTACATAACCTGTTCAACATTTAACCATAATTTATGTAATACATTTTTTGCATATGCTGGTATGTGTATGCAAATGTCCTACTTAAAGCAGACAAATTCCCAGGAACATTCAAAATTCAGTGTATACAATGGAACATTTTTTTTCAAGTACGAAATATATCTACAGAGTAAATATAATTATATTCCATGCTTTAAAAATATATTGTTTTGAGATTAGCAAGCACTTTTGATTTGAAAAAACACGAATTAGATAAAAAAATTATAAATTATAATTATTTACAGCATCCTTTATTAATCATAAATATTTATAAATGTTAACTTAGCATATCAATGTATGCGCATCCAATTAAAAAATCTATACAATATGTATAATAAGCAACCCATACAAGTATTTTGAAATACCTAGTAACAACGATACATATATTTTCTCTTAATCTAACTTGAACTATTTTGTTAAAGTTTTCGTTAAAAAGCCTTAAATATCACAAAAATATCTATTAAAATGCCCTTGATGAATAAATAACACAATTGTGAAATAAAATTACAAACATGATAACATCATAAAATGAACGACAAATTAAAATATTTAACTTTTAAAAATTATGACTCAAATTTTTTCACCGATATTTTATAAATTATTACAACTTCAATGTATAGGACTTGGCAGCGATTCAGTCTCTTAGTTTTATGAACTATTCAAATCTGGTACTATGGACCAGTGCGGACAATTACTGGCTGTACACTTGCAACACCAAATGCTGATATAAAGACATTGATAACGGTTACTAGAAATATTCCAATGATAGTAAAATTATTGATTTTATTGGCAATACATATTTCTTTTTCATCCTTGACATTGTATCGTGCATTCCATATTAATCCCACACCAACAAGTACCTGCAACAATAGAAAGACACTGTAATGTGTATAATTAAAAAAAAGTAGCAAACATACTTAAAATATAATTAACATATAAGTATAATTTGATAATAATTATTTGAAATTACCGTTTGCATTTCAGAAGCTACTTTCACTACTTCAAAGCACTAAGCATATAACAAATGCACTTATATCACAAAGGAAGTTCTTACAAAAAGTATACTTTCTGTTCACTCTGTTAAGCTTTTGACTATTTTAAACTACTTAACCGTTAGCAAAAAACACAACTTATCTCACAAAGGAATTTTGTGTTGTTTGAAAAAATATTTTTTGTAATAATCAGTTTTGAAAAATTCTTGAAATTCAATAACAAGAATTTTAATTTTTTGTAATTTAAGCCGCAATTTACACCGTCAAATGTTTTTATGAAATGAAGGTGCTTAACCCACACTGGTCCTGTTTCTGATAAAAACCTTTCGATTGATAAATTTCTACTTGTAGTATTAATATGCTATAATAAATTAAATAATACAAATTTCATTTGCATTAGCCAGATAAATTTGTATTGTGTGGATTACGTGATTACTCACTATCAAAATTAATTACATATTATTATTATTTTCTTTACTTCACTTGAGATCTATCACAGTTACATCGAACAGTGTTACATGCCGAAAATCGGTCATGTGAACATTTTTAATTTTAGTTTAAATTTGTAAAAGAATTCGCGCCAATATTTTAAAAGACATGCGTGCATTTCCCTCACTTTAGATAATTGCGTTGGCGCTCAAGATTGCGCAGACGCAGAGTGTAAAGGAAGTGGTGATTTCCGTCGCGTCAGGACTAGTCAACTAAACGTCGAACCGAGTGGTTATCTGTGTGCCGTTTTATCTTGTCTTCTCTTGCAGATATGTAGGTTTCCTTTTATCTCGTACCTCTACCTGTATCCTTTTACCGTACCGCTACAGAAGAGAGAAGACAAATTAATTTGACTTCGACCAGGGGGCAAAGGACGACCCACGCCCACAACGCCGAGAGCCTGATGTGGAATAGCTGCAATGCCGTGACGAGTTCTACATTTTACGTGAGTACCTTTATCTTTTTTCTTGTATGTGATAATAATTTGTGGCGTAATAATGACCTTATTGCGCATTATTAGTTAAATATTTATTGTGTTACCAACTGTCGTAGTGGCTCGTATAAATTACGCGCCGGGACTTTAAAAGTATACCTTAGAATATAGAACCGTCAAGTATAACAATAGTTGACTTATACACAACATATCATTAAATTAATCTTAAAATATCGTAGAGTGTAATAGGAATAATTAATTGCTGTAATTACTTGTGAGGTATCAGTCAGAACGTAGAAGTGCTGGGAGACAAATATTCATTAATTGAATTGTAATAAATATTCCTTGACTTCGTTCTCGAACATTTTAATATTTTTTAACTCATTAGGTGATTATAGGCTTTTAAAACAAATGCTTTTTTCTATACGTTGTTACACGCCAAACTGGACATGTATCATGTTTTAGGTTTAGAGATACTTGGTAGGTTAATTGCCGCGTATTTTTGAAATGATACGCTAACTTTCGCCGTTGGTTACGGTCGAGTCTGCGCAGAAGGAATGCGGATGTACGCGAGTCGAGGAAGCGACATTAAGTAACAAGACATGAACTAAGCAACAAGTATCTAAGTGCGGTGTAGTTTTTAAAGAAAAACAGATATGTAGTTTTCCTTTACCCCCTTTATTGTTCCGCTACCTCTTTCCTTTCAAACCCCTACGAGATGCAATAGATGTCCAGTGACGGATAATAATTTGATGTTCAACACGGCGTAATCACAACCCTAACCATGTGCTGGATCCTGAAATGAAGTTCCGAGATATATACATCATGTAAGTAATTTGAATTTTACCTAGAATGTGCATGTAAACTGACTTAAACAGCGATTGCATCATCCGGTAAAAATGTGGACGGTATATGTTTTATAACGGTGTTAGAGCCACGCCTACATTGTAACGCGGTAAATGTAACAACGTGACATTCTATGTGACAGTAAATGCACTTGCTCGCCATATCGCAAGTTATATTTCAAGGCATCTTTGACTAGGATAAATTGGGACAAATTTTTTTACACATAGAACACAATTAGAATATAAATTCAATTTACTGTAAGTAGTTTTAGGTCCTTAAAAATTTATCCAGATGAAAATCTAGCTGATTTAAAACAAATAGTTCGTATAATTTTCTTTTATAATATTAAAATTGAACTATTCCTTTTAGAGTTACCCCAACAACATAAAATATCATACGATATACTTGCGCAGACGTAAGCATAGTCGCATTGTAAGAGAATTTTCTGACTAGGATTTGTAACAGTTTTTAATATAAAACACGTTCCTGAAGTGGGTCTAAAGGAAGGAGAGCAACAATTTGAGCCCCTTGCATTGAGCGTCAAGATAATAGTTTTAAAAATCTAATTATCCGTGCTAATTATACCAGCTACTCTGTTAAAATTAAAAATGCCCTAGCCTATGGCGCTAATGTAACAACTTTTAAATAACTGAAGCGGGCTCAATCACCATTATTGCACGTAGGATGCGGTAGGATGCCCTAACATACGGCACTCATGTAACAACTTTTAAATAATTGAAATGGGCTTAATCACCATCATTACATGTGGGATGCGGTAGTACTGTACTTTAATGAAAATTAAAGCTTCTACTCGTACTGGTGGAAAGGGTAAGAACTGTTTTGCCAATGGGTAACTTGGCTATTACCCCAAGGGAGAGTTGGAGATGGACTAGATTGAAATTTTTTAGTTAAACTGAAAACAATTTGAATTTAAGTTGGACGCAACTGTATCCAGCAAGTATTCATCAAAAAAAAATTCTAATTTTAGGGTAGATACAGAAACCCTTTAGGAGTTGGTAATTCTAAAATTCTATTTAAATTCTTGAGGAATTAATCGATTAGATTTCTTTAATATAGAGAAAATTATAAGAATAAGAATACTTCTATTCCATCGTAAATAATTTGCATCAAGTAGCAATGATATTTAACAAATAAATAATTTCACAGACTTTAGTTATTTTTAGAAATAATTGAACAAAGTTTCGTTACATAACAAGTCCTTGAATGAGTGTCAGACCTGACAGTCATGAACAAATTTAATAAAAAATGTAATTTCAAGCTATCTTAATATAAATTCTATATTAGCAAGTTCAAACTCTGCTAGCTTCTCGTAACTGAGAGCTTCAAATATAACAAAATTTAAAAAAAGATTTTTCCTTTACAAAAAAAAGTATATGGTCATAAAAATTAACAACATTAAGGCGATTGACAGAATTGAAACGATGGGGGGTTTCATGGCTATGAACTTAACCTTTTGTGGGAAAGGAAGTTGAACAAATTCCATTAGAGATCAGCAAAAAGTCACCCTTAATCACTGGCCTGAAATTGCTACTCTTGTGTTCGTTGTGCCCAGGTTTCAATTCGTCTTCCGTTGTTTGCTTGCTGCTGTAAAATGTAATGGACTCAGACTGATTTTGAATTGGGCGACTTCCGGCTTTCTTTATTTGTGGATGTTTTCATTGTTTTGTAGATGTTTTCGTTGATCTGTTTTTTTAACCAGAGAGTATTAGTAGACTCAATGGTATTTTTTGACTTGTGGGTGTTTTCTAACTCGAGGGTATTTGCTAACTCGAGGGTGTTTTCCACCTCGAGGGCGTTTGCGCTGAAACGTATATAAATCAAGGCTCAATATTTCACCAATAATTTTCACCATCAACGACTCCCATCCCGCTTGGCTCGAAGATTACGTGGAAGTGAGCGGATTGAGAAAACAATATATAAAGACAATTCTATCTGAAGAATTCTTATCAGAACAAATGTTTGGTTACCACACACTGTGTTTATGAAACAAGTTGAAAATCTTGAGATATATTGTGACAATAAGTTACTTACACAGACTTTGAAAGATTAGAATGCTATTTACAACTTTGTAAGCAATGTTACAAACACCTGAATTGTTTTCTATATTATTGTGGGTACAAAATATGGAACTTAGGCTTGCAATTTAACTAAACTAGGAAACAACAAATCGTATGTTGTTTTCGATATGGGACCAAGGATTAAGAATTCATAAATCTATTTAGGTTTGCAAATAAATGTACATGGCGAATTTTTTTCTATTGCCTTAATACTACTTTGTTTTTATGTAAAGAAATTTTGTTATGCAGTAGGAAAAAATTGTTACAGGTTTCAAATCAGGATATCCGATATCCGGATTGTGACCAAATTTGACTATCCGATAAGCCGGATAATTTTTATTGAATATCCAATAATCCAGATATTTTTAAATAAACAAAATACTCTTTTTTAAACAATTTTCTCAATATATCTTGTATTTTTTTATACATTTTTGCCTTTACAAGATTTCCTTTAAATCACATGACGAAATAAACAAACCAAAATATGCAAATATGCAACGAAATGAATTAAAACTTTTATTTCATTAATCAATCTAGTTTTAGAATTAAAACTTTCATTTCAAATTAATCGATTAAAACTTTGTTAATGACTATTTTAAAAATAAAAGCTTGCTTTAAAAAGCAAGAGAATTTTAATTTACAACAAACATGCATCAAGAAACAAATATTGCTCCACAGCAGAGCATGTAGGTTTTGCTATCTATGTATAAACACACGCACACTACATTTGATTTTGCAATGCTCCACCCCAAGGTACTACATTGAACAAGAAGCGAGTTTGTTTTTACCTAGGAATTTTAAATTTTGCCAAACCCTTGCTGTTCCAAGCAAGATATGGATCTTTAACGTGTGTGACAGACCTACATTTCACCTCTCATCCGAACAAGGATGTATTTTTGTAAAAAATGCTCGCTTAACATTTTTTAGCGGACTGTGTCGGGATCAGAATCCAGTACCTTGGGCATAGTAGTCACACGCATACCAAATATCACGAAGCCGTCGATCTATCTATAAACGGTGATACCGAGTTATATATAATATATGGGGCAAAGGACAATAGACTGGGAAAAATCAGGTTAGTATTTATTGTATCGCTGTGCTATCGTTTTTCAAACGTAACACAAACAACGACTGTCTGCACACAATTGTAGCATATGAAACGGAAAACTACCGAGTCGGTAGTTCCCTGTTTTATATGCTGTTTCCCCATTTCATTATTATTTGATAGTACTGACCACCGACAACTTTAACCTGACCTTGGATCATGTCACTGTATTTACATTAATGAGAACTAGTCATCTGCTGAGAGATTTTCCAGACCATTTGTATCGAATTATAGTGTCCGTATCAGTATATGAGAGCGTCCGCTGATTAGAACGTAATTAATGGAGTGAATTACAGACAAAGTTTTGGTGCCAGCAAGTTTGTCAGCTTATTAAAGCTGTCCGCAAGGAGAGCTTTCACTGTATATATTACAAAGAGATAAAAGTAAATATTAAATATTTATTATTCAGAAATTTATTAACAATTTTTAAATTTCTTACCCAGAAAAAATTGTAACAATGTCAAACTGATCTGAAGTTTGGAATCATTTTAAGAGAAATGAAAAATAGAGACATTGCTTTCTGTAAGCATCGCACTAAACAACTAGGATGTTAAAGATCATCTACAATGCCACTTCTTAATCATTTAGAAATTCATAACATTTACATAAATTCTTCTACCTATCTGCTAATACTACAAATTCATTTAAGACAAGTTGTTAACGAAACAAACCATCAACTTCTAAAAAATTTAAAAGTAGTGACACTAACAACAATATAAACAATTTATTAAAAATATAACATTGGAGGAAGTGTTATCGCGATCCCTAGCATACGTTAGAAGTAACAGCTCCGACGTGCCTAAAAGTCCTACAACTGTAAGAAATGCATTCTAAAAGTCTATGAAATAAAAAAAATGAAACAGTTGGTATTAACAAGGAACTATAAGAAAAAAATGTTACATTTTCAGTAACAGTAGACGAATGGACTGATGACTCTATCAATAAACATCTCAATATTTACACTTCACGCCCTTGATAATGTAATGAAAAAATTTGAAGTGTGTGTACTGGGGTTGTTAGTTCACAAGGCAGAATAAGTAAGACTATACATTGAAATTAAGTTTGAAGAATTTGAAATTCGTATCAAAACAGATATACCATATTACTTCGAATTTAAGACGCACCCTTTTTTTCAAAACGTTTTTTGGAGGAAAAAAATATCATCAAATTTAAGACACATTACACTTATTAGGATAATTTAGAAAAGGAAGTTTTAGAAGAAATAAAAATACTTAAGATACTAATAGTAAATACCCGTATATTTCTTCAACATAATACGAAATAACGTATTATAAACTAACAAGTAGCTAGGTTTACTTCACGCAATTTCATTTGCAATAAAAAAACACGGTAAAAAGAGTAATTTTTATGCTTTTAATTGCTATCGTCGATTGTTGAATCGTTCTCATTGTCGGATGTTAAAGTAGAATCGTTTGCGTCGTCTTCGTCACCATGATTCCATACATGATCATCTTCAGAGCCATCCAATGCATTCAATATACAGCACTTCAAAAAGGATTTGATAATTATACTCAGCGGCAAATCTTCCCAAGCTTTTGAAATCCATCCTACAATCGTACTTGCTGAGGCTCGTTTAATTTTGCCAGTTGGTGTGAGGGGATAATAATTTTCAGTCAACCACTGACTATATTGTGCACGAATACGATCTTTAAAGACTTTATTAACACCCGCATCAAGTGGCTGTAACTGACTTGTCACACCTCCAGGAATGACTACTAAATCGCATTTTTCATTTGCCAATCTGGTTTTAATGTTGTCAGATAAATGACCACGAAACGCATCCATCACTAACATGCTATCTCATTTGAGAATTCCAGTAGGTCTACGCTCCCATATGCACCCTAACCAATCTTTTTTTTTTTTTTAATTTCACTTTTATCCGCTTCCACCTTTACAGTTATTAGCGGAGGTTGGAAGTATTATTTATAATCTATGGTACAAATATGTTATCTTTTATATAATTTATATACGATGTAGGATTTCTATGTCTTTAAGATAGTTCAGCAGTGGTTCAATATTGGGTGTCTCTCAGGATAGTTTGTACATCTTGTTGTATGTTGTATTTGAGCCTTTTTTGTTGATATTTTTCGCAATCCGTTAGGATATGCTCTACTGTTAGGTTTGTTTTACATTGTTCACATACAGGTTGAGCTTCTTTTGTCATCAAGTAGTTGTGTGTATATGCAGTGTGTCCTATTCTTAATCTTGTTAATACTATTTGTTGTCTTCTTGATTTTGGGATGTGTGCATACGGTTCGGTTTCTGGTTTTATTTGTCTAAGCTTATTATTTTGGGTGTTCTTCCAGGTTTCTTCCCATTTTTTGTCTATTTTGCTTGAGATAATTGCATAGATGTCTGTTATTGGAGTTTTGAGTTGGGTGTTGGTATTACTTTTTCGTTGTTTAGCTAGTTTATCTACTGCTTCATTTCCTTGGAATCCAACATGAGCTGGAGACCAAATCAGTATTATTTCAGTTCCGGTTTCTTCTGTTGTTTTGTGTAGAGCATCATGTATGTTGTTCGTTATTGGATCTGTTGTGTACCATTTTTCGAGTGATTTAATAGTGCTTAAAGAGTCTGTGCATATTGCATATTTGGTGTGTGTTGGGCCTGATGCAATATCTTGGATGGCTGTTAAAATTGCTACTTTTTCTGCTGTATAGCTGCTGCTATATGGATGTAGTGTTATTTGGATTTGTTTATCTTGACTGAGTACAGCTGCAGTTACTTGTTGGTAGTTTTTCGGCCCATCTGTGTAGATAAATTCATGTCTCTTGTGTTGTTCCTTTAGTTCTTTAAATCGTTGATGATACTGAGCTTTGCTTGTATGTTTTTTTGAATAATTTGATAGTGATACATTTGTCGTTATATGTTTTCTAGTCCATGGTGGGAATATAGGTAAATATTGTGGAAGGATTTCAGGTAGGGATAGTTTTATTTGTTTCATTATGTTTTTTATGTGTACGGCTGTTGGAGTACTGGTATCTAATCTTGTGTTACATGATTTAATTTTAAAGATGTCCTGGTTTGCTTCTATTTTCTGGTTTGATGCTAGTTTTGCAATATATTTTAGGTTCAATTTATTTCTTCTTATACATAAAGGTGGTATATTTGCTATGCATTGTAGACTATTGACTGGGCTTGTTCTGTAGGCACCTGTTGCTAATCTGAGAGCTGTGTTTTGAATGGTGTCTAATTGGTTTATATTAGAAGGTTTGGCTGTGCTGTATGTGATACAACTGTAATCAAGTCTTGATCTGATGGTAGTTGTGTATATCTTTAATAGCTGTTTTGTGTGCGCTCCCCAATCTGTATTCGAGAGCATTTTTAAGATATTGATCTTTTTGTTGCAGTCCTTTTTTAATTCTGTTATGTGCTTTCTCCATGTTAATTTTTTATCAAAGTAGATGCCTACAAATTTGATGTTATCTGTATATTCTATTTGGGATTTGTTTATTAGAAGTTTTGGATCCATATGTTGTTTTCTTTTTCTGCAGAAATGTATTGCTTTTGTTTTTGTGGATGAGAATGTGAAACCTATTTCTTTTGCCCATTTTTCTATTTCGGTTATGTTTTGTTGTAGATTTGTTTGTATTGTGTTGATGTTTTTGCCTTTGTGGTATAAAATTATGTCATCAGCAAAAAGCAGTATTTGTGTTGGTTTCTTCACAATTTTGGTTATTTTGTTTATTATTAACAGAAATAGTGTGGGGCTAAGTACTTCCCCTTGTGGAACTCCATTTTCTTGCTTTCTTGGTTCTGATAAGCATCCATTTGTTTTGACTTGGAAAGAACGGTTTTCCAGGAAGTTTTTTATGTAGTGTAGTATTTTTCCTTGTATGTTATGTTCTATTAGTGTTTGTATTATCGCATATTTCCATGTGGTGTCATATGCCTTATGTAAGTCTAAGAATATTGCTACTAGATGTTGTTTAAGTTCGAACGCTTTTTCTATTTCTATTTTTAGTTTAAGTGTTTGATCTGTTGTTCTGCCTGTCCTAAAACCTGCTTGGGTATTGCTTAATATGTCATTATTTTCTATATACCACATTAGCCTTTTATTTACCATTTTTTGCATTATTTTTGATAATACATTTGACAGTGCTATAGGTCGATAATTTGCTGGGTTTGTCTTATCTTTTGATGGTTTTAATATTGGTATTGTAATGACTTTGTTCCATTCTATAGGGTATACATTGTTGTTCCATATGAAGTTATATATGTCTAGTAGGTGTTTCTTATTTTTATCTGGTAGGTGTTTGATCATTTCTGGAATTATTTGGTCTGGCCCTGAACTTTTTTGTTTTTGTTGTGAAATACTGTTTTCTAGTTCGTCCATTGTAAAGGATTTGTTTAATGGGTTGTTTTGTTCTTCAATTTTGATAATTTGATTGTCTTCTGTATTTGTTTTATTGTATTGAAGTCTTTATTATAATTTGAATTGCTAGATATTTTGGCAAATTCGTCTGCTATTTTTCTGCTATTTCTTGGGGTCTAAAATAATTTTGGTGGTTCCTATTAATATTACATCTGTTGCACGTGGGGTGTTATTTATCCCCTTAATTGCTTTTATTTTGTTCCAAATTTGGTTATCAGGCGTATCACAGGTTATGGAAGAAACATAGTTTTCCCATGCTTTTTTCTTGCTCTGTTTTATTGTACGTCTGCTAATAGCTTTTGTTCTTTTAAGTTCTATTTGGTTTTAATGTTTTTGTTTTTCCGATATTTGTATAGCGCTCTTTTATTGTCTTTGCTTGCTTTTTCGCATTCCTTATTCCACCATGGTACTGTTTTTTTATTGTTTCTATTGGATAACGTGAATGTTTGTTTGGCTGTTTTTATTATGTCTTGGCTAAAAGATTCTATGATTTCGTTTATGTTTTGGTTTATGCTGGAATATTGTTTGTTTTTGGTATTGTTGGTTAGCAATGTTTGGAATTGGCGCCACTTATTCTCTTCTATTCTCCATTTTGAGTATGATGTATGGGGTTTGAGGTTTGTATGACTTTCTTGTGAGCTAATAAGTATAGGAAAATGGTCACTACCATATAGATTTTGAATTACTTTCCATTCTAGATTTGGTGTAATTTTTGGGTCACAAATCGTTAGGTCTATATTTGAAAATGTACATGATTTTGAGCAAAAATGTGTTGATGAGTTGTCATTTAGTATGATGAAATTGTTTTCATTTATTATTTTCTCTATCATTCTTCCTCTTTTGTTGGTTTGTTGGGAACCCCATATTATATTGTGCCCGTTTATGTCACCTAGTATAATGATCGGAGGGGGTAACTGTTTTAATAAATGTTCAATGGACTCTTGATTGCAGTTTGGTTGTGGTGGTAGATATATATTACATAAGGTTACTTTAGTTTTATTAGGTGTCAAGATTCTTATAGCTATTGCTTCTAAGTTTGTTGTTAGGGGTATTTCCTCTATATGTTTTTTGTTGTTTACTAGAATTGCCACCCCTCCGCTAGCTATATGTGTGTTTAGTCTGTCCTTGCGATATTGTATAAAATTGTATGTATTTATGTTTTGATGTTCTTTGAAGTGTGTTTCTTGTAAGCATATGTAATGAGGTTGTGTTTCTTCAATTAGTTTTTGGAATTCAGCTTTATGGGATTGAAGTCCATTACAATTCCATTGGATGATGTTCATATTATTGATTATCGACTGAGGAATCAGACATTTCTGACTCAATTTGTTGTTCCTCCATTGTTTTAGTTATTCTTTTATTGTTGTTTTTAATTTTTTGTCTTCAGTATTGTTTTGGATTTCATGCATCATTTGTATGAGTTGGTTTGTATCTTTGGTATAGTTTTTACTTAATTGTAGAATTTTTTGTGTTCCGATTGTGTTTTCTAGAAAGTCCTGAAATTCGTCGAATGAGATAATGTATTTGGCTGGATCACTTTCTATGATTTCCTTTATTGTATTGTGTTTTGGGGATTCAGTTTGTTCCAAGTTCTTCTGTTTAATTGTAGGGTCCTTTTTTTGTTTTTTGTTTGTCCGTTTGGTTTGTGATAAATTCGACAGGGTTGATTCTTGGTTGGTTTCTTGTTTTTTCTTTTGTGTTGCTTCTCTTATTTGATGTTCAATGTCAGTCACATTTAGTTCTTCTGTAGGTGTACTTTCAGATGACTGATTTGGTCTTTTATTTCTTATTGTTTCATTTAGGTTTGTTATTTGTTCAGGTTGTTTTGTTTCACTCTGTATATTGTGTTCCTCGCAGCTTGAGGTTGAATGGCCGGTTTGTTTACATGTATAGCAGTATGTTTCTGTAGATAAAAATAGTCTGTAGGGGGTTTCTTCAAATAATACTATTATTGATTCTGGGATGTTTAAATTTACAGTTTGTTTAACATAGATTTGTCTATGAAAGCTAAGTATGTGCTTAAATTTTATATCTGATAATGCAGCTTTTATAAATGACATCTTGCCTGTTAAAGTTATATTTAGCTTAATAAGTGAGTCTTCTATTATATTGTGTGGTATGGATGGACTAACATTTGAAATAACCACCCTTATGGTCGGCGTAAGTAATTTACGTATTTCCACTTCTGTGTTATTTACTGTTATATTAGGATGGTTGTTTACAAACTGGTCAGCCTCTTCTTTTGTATTTAAATAAATACAGATCCGGTTGTTTGCTATTCTTGATGCAAAGGTTATATTTTTAGGATCTATTATTTCGGTGATAGCATTTAAATAATCTTCTAACTTCGTGTTTGGCAATGAATTTAATACAATAGCATTTTCTTTTGATGGGAAACTGCCTGCAGATGTTTGTTTATTTGGTGCATTGCTTTTTACTGCATTCGAATATGTCCCTTCTTTTATTGTCTGATGGGTGAGTGGGTTTTTTGTTTGGCTGGTTGATTGATTTATGGTTGAGGGTGTTATTGTTGGTAAAGGATACATTTCAGGTAGTTTTGGTAAGTGGTTTGGGTTAGGTTTATTTAATGTAGCTGTAATAAAATGAAGAGGAATGTTTAGAAAACAATACCTGTTTTGGTTTTATCACTTGTTAATTTATTATTTCCGAAGGTCGTATTTTATATCAACTAATTCACTTAGAACTGTACTGTTGAACATAGGGTCGCGGAATGATCACCCAATCTTGCATAAGTTCACTTGTCATCCGGGCATTTTGTTGGGCTCGAACAATAACCCCATCACAGAAGGTTTCTTTTGGAACAGTTTTTCTGTTCAGGATTACATACGGCAGTAACTTATCGCCATCTGCAGTAGCACTCAGCATAACAGTTACTGTTAATTTTTCGTAGCCGGTTGTTTTCACTGTTACTTGTTTTTGTCCTGTGTAATTTCTTGGCATGTCAAAGAAAACAGCAGTTTCATCAGCATTACCGATTTGACTAAGATGGTATCGTTCCTTTAACCTTAGTTGTATTACATGACGTTGATATTAAACCAATTTATCCTCATAAGCAGATGGTAGTTGCTGGCAAATTGTGGTTCTACGAGGTAATGATAGACGTTGTCTTTTCATGAATTTTTCACACCATCCACGAGTAGCTTTAAATTGAAGGGCTTTATCGGTAGCAATATCTATTGGGTTTTTCTTTCTTTCTATTAAGGATTAATTTGTTTTGTATGTTTGTTTATTTTACTTGTTTTCCTTATATGTTTTTTTTTAAATTTTATTTCAATAAAGTTTCTAATAATAATAATAATAATAATAATAATAATGCTTCACACATTACTGGAAGACCTTTTATGCAAAGTTTTTTAAAATAAGTTAAAACGGCAGCATCGATTTCCGGATATCTTCCGTGTTTTGGCCCCAAAAATGATTTTTTTGTTCGTTTACATGCGAATAACTTATTTTTCATTTTATGCCAACGACGAACATTCACTTCATTAATCGAGAACTGTTTACTGGCGGTACGGTTTCTTATATTTTCAGCACACAAAATAACTTTACGTTTAAATTCCGCGTCGTATGTAAAACGCTTTTCCATAATAAAAAAAAGGTACAGTATTAACAAATCAACAACTACAATGTTTGGGACAGCAACACTGTCCTACGATGACAAGCGACGACTGTAACAGAAAATGGGAACAGGTTTACAAGTGTTTAGTCATCACCTTTATAAACACCATTATTCAATTCCACGAAAGATGACTCATATATGAATAGAAGGATAGTGTAGTATGTCGATAGCATAATGTAGCAAATACAATAAAACTACTACTATTGTACGTATAATAGGACGTTTTAGCTCGTATAGTAGGTCGTTTTACAGTAATACATGTGGTCAATAAAGAAAGTACCTCGAATTTAAAACACACACATTCTTTTAGACGTTGAACCGTGAAAAAAAGTGCATCTTAAATTCGAAGTAATATCATCAAGACATGATGCGGCTGCCGTTATGGTTAAGTATGAAAGGAGTTTGGGCATTATATCTCAACTTTGCTATAATTACGATTTATATTTATCAATAATCGATGTTATGTATAAAAAACAATAAAAATTTTATGAAAAAAAACAAAGAAATAACAGACTACGATGATGTTAAGGAAGATATAATAGATAAGCCCGAATCTGTCGAAAACATAATAATTACATGAATACAAATAATTTTGAAGATGCTAACATAGTCTGCAAAGTAGAAGAAAACATTGAAATCCTAGATCTCACCAAAGATTTTCAAGAAGTTATAAAAACCTCAGAAGAATGAAAAGAATGCAAAAATCCTCTTCAGTCATAAATAACATTTTACAAGGATATGTTAATGAACAAGAGGGTAAGTTTATGTTGCTTGCATATTAAAACTCAATGGAATTCATTGATAACCTTGCTCGAACGATTTCTTCAAATAAAGGATCCTGTAAATAAAACTTTAAATAAATTAGGGCAACAAAAAATTTCAGAAAAAATATATCAATTGTAAAAGAACTGTTAGATGTCCTATCACCGCTACAAATTGCAATAACAGAATTAAGTAGAAATTCAGCGACGCTTTTTACCACTGGAAGTATTTATAAATTTATATTCGAAAGCTTAGATCAGTTAGAAACGAATCCAAGAAAAATTTATCGAAACAGATAGAAAACGAATGGATGAAAGTCAAGATAAAAACCAAAAACATTACGACATTAATAATCTTCTTAGAAACAGGCAATATTCGACATTCCACTAAATATTTTGATTATTCTTCAAAAGTTGACGCAATTGCTTTTGGAGAAGAAATTTTTAAAAGGTTTCATGTATCTGGATGTGACCATAACAGTACTGAGCACAATGACGTAGAGGAAGTAGTTGAGTAAATTGCAAGTGAAAGTGTGTTTGGAAGTCAAAACGTTGCAAATTCTCTACAGCAACAACTGGGCGTGGCAATTTCTTCAATTATCAATGTTGAAAAACAGAGCAATTACTATATTGTTGAAGAAAGATTTCAAAATTTTAACAAACACAAAAATATGGACAGATAATTTAAATATATCATTTAATGCACTTCTTATAATAAAACCAACATCTACTGCAACAGAGTGTGTTTTTTCAATTGCAGGCCCGATTAGGACAAAAATTAGAACTCACTTGAATTTTGATACTTTAAATGTAATTTTTTTTTAAAATACAGATTTTTAATAATGAAATTAATTATTATATCATTTTTTAATCATTTTATGAATTATTAATGTATTTAATTGAAATACTTCAATTAAATAAATGATTTATACAACACCATGAATATTGGATTCAATCTATTATTTTTAATTTCTTATTTGTTATCCGGATATATCCGAATATTTTGAATTTTCTATATTCGATATTCGAATATCCATTAATGTCAGATATTTGGAAACGTCATTTCCGACTAACACATAACCGCATCTTCCAAATGCAAAAGCAGCTTTTAGCAAGTTTCTTCACAACACGATCGCAGTGTGAATATCAATTAAAATTTAAATCAACTCGTACCCTGTAGTATGAATATGTCCACTTGCACTAAGCTCTGATGTTTACTTTTAACTAAAAGGCTCAACCGTCGAGCTAGAAGGTTGTGTTCAAGCAGCGCTCCGCAAAAGTTTAAAAGTGCCAGACTTGTTTAATAAAAGTGAACTCAAAAACAATATTATAAGAGTGATATAACTCTGTTGATGTTAAAGAAACCCTCAAATTGATTTAACCAGCCCCATAAACAATATTTATAGAAGGATGAGTTGTAAGAAATGCAATAAATCTTTAAGAAATGATGGAGTTAATATTACTTGTTCTATTTGTATCGAATCCTATCACATAGATTGCTCTGGTCTATCGGAAGTCACGTTTAAAAGTTTATCATCTACCAAAAGAGAACAATGGAGATGTAGAACGTGTAGCGAAGACAAGGAATCTGGAAAGTCCAACTCTAGCGTAGATTTGAAAGGAGAAACTGATATAAAACGTATGTTGGATGCAATTAATAAAAGCTGGATTATTTTAAAAATACTATGGAAAGCTTAGCAAATGATGTTAAAGACCTTAGTAATCTTTATGATGGCATAAAATAAGAAGTTTCATCTTTAAAAAGGGTTAACCAGGATCTATCTAGCAGTGTTACCAGATTAATAGAAGAAAATAGAAGCAAAGATAAAAAGATTACCGGGTTGGAAATAAAGATAAATAACTTTGAGCAAAGATCCAGAAATATGAATTTAGAAACACATGGAATGGAAAAATCAGAAGGAGAAGATGAAGGTAAATTAAAAAGTGCTGTACTTAATATGGTCAGGATTCTGGAGGTGTCAGTGGAAGATGAGGACATTCAAGTTGTACACAGGCTGCCTAAAAGAAAACCAGATGCAGTACCAGCTATTATTGTAAGACTCTCTTTTCAAAATGTGAGGGACAAAATTCTTAGTAAAAGGAAATTATTGCTTAAAAAATGATAATGTACTACAAAACAAAAGCGAACGACGTGTATTTATATGCGAAAATCTTACTACATTTAATAAAAACCTGCTATGGAAAGCGAAGAATCGTGCCAGAGATAAGGGATGGCGATACGTTTGGGTAAAGTTTAGTAAAATTTTAATAAAGAAGTCCAATGAAATGCCGAATGTTATTAGAATTGAAACTGATTTATTAAAAATAAATTGATAGTGCACATATTGTAAATATATTCAATGTCTTTTGTATTAATAAGTTTTGTTGATAACGTTTTAGTTTAATTTTATTCGAAAATGATTGAAGAATCGATAGTCTGCAATAATAATGTGCATTATCAATCCTTTGTAAGTATAACAGATTGGCATTTGCATTGGACACATTTACAAATCATTATTACATTTGTTTAAATATAAACGGACTTAAAGGTCATTTCGACGAGTTCTCGGTTTACATATCGCGTTCGAAACTGGATATAATTGTTTTAAACGAAGTTTCCATTCAAGAACCGGAATCTAGTATTTCTATGTTAGAAGAATGCAACATGTATAGAAAACTTAGAGTGAATAGGAGAGGAGATGGCATAATCATGTATATTAGGAAAGGGCTTAAATTTTGCGAAAGCCGGTTTAATTCTAAAACGTACGGGAATATAGAAGGAATACTTAGTGCAACTAAAGAATGTGTGATAAAACTTATTTTTATTTATAAACAACCTAATTATAATATTGATGAATTCCTTAATGAATTTGCAATACAGATAACTAATAATAGAGACCAAAAGAACGTTTTATTTGGCGGTGATGTAAATATTAACTTGGCAGATAATAATAAAGCAACTAATAACTATGAACTACTTCTAAATGCAGAAGGTTTTTATAAATGTATTTTCGGTTATACTAGGGAAGCCTTTTACAATGAAAGTTTAGTGTGTTCCTGTCTAGATCATTTATTTATTCGAGGTGTGTATGATAAAATATTTTCGGGAGTAATTCGTACAAGAATTTCTGATCATTACACCGTGGCTATTGCAGTTTATTTTAATAATAAAATAAGTAATTATGTAGGAATAAATATTATGTGGAATGAAAAATTTATAAAAAGGGAACTAAGTAATTTAGAACTAAATCGTTTAGATAAATTAAATGACCCGGACCGATTGTACAATGGAATATTTCATAGTTTCGATAAGATCTATTCTAAAGCTCTTGGTGTCAGCAATAAACAGGATGTGGTAAATAGAACACCAAATAATTTCAAAAAAGAATGGATTACAAATACCTTGATAAAATATATTGTAAATAGGGACAAACTATATAAGAAATGGAGAAGCACAATGTTAGCGGAACATCGGGACAAATATAAAAAATACAGGAATTGGCTAACAATAAAATTGCGTAGAGAGAAACAAAATTACTATAAAAACAAATTTTTTCTAACCAATACTAATTATAATAGTAATAAGGCAAAGCAAACATGGGACGTGATAAATGAAATCATCCAACACAAAAATGGTGTGGATGTCACGATAAAGCAGGCTTTCCCAGATATTAGTGATGTTTCTATAGCAAACAATTTTGCAGCATTCTTTTTTAACAGTATCGAATCGATTAAGCATGGATGCCCTGTACGGTTAGTTGAAGGTAATGAAGTAATCGATTCAGTAAATTGTAGTCTCCTTTTAAAACGAGTAACTACTGACTTTGTGAAAAATGAATTGTTGAAAATGAACGTAAAGAAATCTCCAGGGTACGATAGAATTAGGTTGCAGGATATTATCTTCTTAGGAGATGAAATGTGTTTAACTATAGCCAACCTTATAAATTTGATAATGAACACCACAAGAATACCCTTAAAATTAAAAATGGCAGTAATTCGACCCATTCATAAAGGAGGTAATACACTGAAATTAGTAACAATCGGCCTATTTCCATTTTACCCGTAATTAAAAATTTTTTCGAAAAACATTTAATAGGATTAGCGTATGACTTTGTCGAAAATAATAATGTTTTAAGAAAAGAATTTGGGTTTGTAAAAGGATCAGGGACAAGCAATGCACTAGCAAAATTTTCTGATTTAGTTTATCAAAAATTGAAAGATAGCGTAAATGTTCTGTGTTTGTTTATTTACAGCAAGGCTTTTGATACAATTGATCATGGCATATTACTACAAAAATTAGAGAAATATGGATTTAGAGGTCCCGCATTGTAACTCTTGTCTAGCTACCTTAGACATAAAAAGTTTGTGGTAAAAATAAATAACTCAGACAGTGACGAACGCTGTTTATCAATGGGTGTGCCACAGGGGTCAATACTAGGCGCACTTCTTTTTATCATGTATATAAATGATTTACCACAAATCATTTCAAAATGTCAAATTTTAATGTTTGCAGATGATGTTGTGTTAATTGCTGCACATAAGTCTTAAAACGGCAGAACAGTTCTTACAGTTGGACGCTAACAACTTGACAAAATGGTCACATGACACTAAATTAATACTAAACAAAGATAAGACCAAAGTCATGCATATAGCTACACCTTATATGGTAAGAGGAAAGGCTGAAATAACATTACTGTTTATTACATTACTTCTCTTGAATAAATCAACTAAACATCTTGAAATAACTGTAATTCTTATTATGGACTGTATTAATATCAATTTACATATTTTATAGAAAAATAACATGTCATGGAAGACAGGACTACTCGGCCCTCTTCTTTCTAGTAAAAATTAAATTATATTTTCAAAAGCCAATCGTGCTTGTTATAAAGACGAGTATAAACGAAGAGCGCCGGAAATACATGTAAAATAAATGGCGCACTATTTAAATTTAAAACTACGTAAAAATACTAAAGTAAAGTCTTAACATATTGCCCCGACCTAGCGAGATACAACCTATACTAAAGAGTAACTGTACATTACTTATTAACTAATACATTGTCAAGTGGTAATACACAAATCTTAGCTACAGCACGTTTTATTTTTCCACTGGCGCACTGCACTGTAACAACGCGAACTATACCATCGGCTCCAGGATGCAGCTCTAGGATTCTTCCAAGCCGCCATTTTAAATGTGGCATATTTGCTTCTTGAACCAGAACTAGGGCACCAATTTTTAAAATGTTTTGAACATTCTGTTTCCATTTCATTCTTTTCTGCAACTCTGGTATGTATTCAGATTCCCAACGTCTCCAAAATTGCTGCAACAGTGACTGAAGATACTGGAAACGCGACAAACGATTTTCTGGAATATGCAGAAGTGATGGATCCGGAAGAAACTGCATTGATCGGCCAATAAGAAAATGACCAGGAGTGAGTGCATCCAAGTCCATAGGATCAGACGACATGGGGGAAATAGGACGTGAATTAAGTACACACTCTATCTGCGATAATACAGTTGAGCGGGAAACTCAGGGAAGGTGGAGCGAAGTAGGCACCCCTGAAGTTCCACCTCCCGGAGCAGTGAACTGTAATCGTCGAGGGGGACACTAGTGGAAGAAATGCGAAGATACGAAGGACCGAGATTTAGAAAATGAACACTATTGCAATATAACAACTCACAACGATAATCTGGTGAACTATATAGAGTGAGTAAATTAAACAATTAATCGTACACCGTGTAGTAAGAGGATCATATATTATAACGTCAATAAGAATTAGAAATACAGCGAAAAGCACAATTTACAGTATATTAAATTTCTGAATTATTCGAACTTGTATAAACATAATACTTTTATCACACTATTAGGAATTCATAATACATATGCCGCGTATCAAGTTCACTAACGTATTTTGTATGATACGTCAATGGAAAGGGTCATTGCATTAATATCACACAAGCACGAGGTAACTTGTTGTGATACCAGATTAAGAAAAATGGTTATTATTTACTATTATAACCGGAAAGATCAATAACTATTACGATTGTAAGAACACGCACCTGTGTTGAGAATACAAATTACTATGCATAATGATCGCCTCGTATTTCAGTTAATCAATAACTATTACGATAGGAACGATTCATTACAATTTGCACACTAGAAATAATTTAGAACAGCGTTTTAGCATATAGAATAACAACAGCCCGCGAATCGTCTGTAAACTAGGAAAGTTGAAGCAAAACTCTGTTGTTTGTCTATTAAAACCAAGGCAGGTGAGCGCTGCACGTGCTCAAGGTTATCTTCCTGCCTGTAGGGCAGGCTATTACATAGAATTGAACATTAATATGCTCTAAGAAATAATAATAGAGCATTTTTGAACGTAATTAATCTTATTGAAAATAAAGAAGATTTTACGAATACGAAATAATTTAGGAAACTCCAACATACTCCCAGCGTTGAAGCTACGCTTCAACAAGAAAAAAACCAGAACAGAAAGGAGAGCAACGAAGGAGGAAGAAAGAAGAAAAATGTTTTGTTCATTCGAGCCGGATCAGGGATCACGAGTCGAATCTTGACTTGAAAAATGAATTTGATTTGGCAAAAGACACAATTTAGTTATTGGTCTTATGTAGTCGCCAGTTGTTGTATGAATTTTGACAGCACGAACTTTTCCGTCGCAGCCAGGAATTGTCGCTAAGACACGGGCGGGAACCCATTGAAGAGGAGGAGTGTCATCTTCTTTGACTAACACTAGGTCATTTTCCTTTAAGTTTTCTTTTTCTTCAAACCATTTTGGTTTATTTTGCAAACGATTGAGATACTCTACAGACCAACGTTTCCAAAAGATTTGCTGAATCTGTGATATCTTTTGATAGAGTGAGAGTCTATTTTCAGAAATATTTGAGACATCTTTTTCTGGATAAGAAGTTAATGCAGAACCAATTAAAAAATGTCCAGGGGTTAAACAGCTCAAATCAGAAGCATCATTAGATAAGGGACTTAGAGGTCTAGAGTTCATTATAGCCTCTATTTGACATAATATTGTTAGAAATTCTTCATAGGTGAAACTTTGGTTACCTATGATTCTTTTCATGTGGTATTTCGCACCTTTTATGGCGGATTCCATATACCACCCCAATGAGGGATTTTGGAGGAATAAATTTCCATGAGGTTTCATTTTGAGAAAGAAAATTAGAAATAATCAGAGAATTATTTTTATTTTTGAAAAATCATAAAGATCTTTGAGTTGGTTTTTGCACCTGAGAAATTTGTAGCGTGATCGCTATAGATTGTTGACGGATTTCCACGTCATGAAATAAATCTTTTAATGTAGATAAAAGGATTCAGTAGATAGACTTGTAACTACTTGATATGTACAGCTTTTGTAGCCATACAAACGAATATTGCTATATAGGCTTTTATTTTGGGAGCTTTACGCAGCCCAGAAGATTTTAAGAGAAAGGGCCACCGAAGTCGACACCTGATTTGTGAAAGGGCCTCGCAACATTGACTCTGTCTTGAGGAGGTCTGCCATTATTTGTTTAGAAAACTGATTGCTAAATCTGAAACAAGTAATACAATTTCGAATTAGCCCTTTGGTTTCTCGTAAACCATTAAGTGGCCAAAATCTCAGCCGAACGTTTGATAGGGTTGTTTGAGCACCTGCGTGTCCTAAACGCTTATGCTCATACATAAGAATCAATTTGGTTATTTGATTTTGGAAGGCATTAGTAATGGATGTTTTTGTTGATAAGAAATGCTAGCGTTTCCTAGACGACCGCCAACTCGTAGAAGTCCAGTGGAATCTAAAAGGAGACAAAGAATGCAACTGTTTATTTGACAGTTGCTTATTTTTGAGAGTTCCGACAGTTCTTTTGAGAAATATTTATTTTGTGTTTGTTTAATAATGAACTGTAATGATACCTCTAGTTCTTGAGGTGTTAGGGCACCGGAGATTCGATTGCCTTTGGCAATATCAATAAACGAAATACGTACGCAAAGGTGCGTAGCAAACGAGAGAAATTAGAAAACGCAAGAAAATTTCTTCAATGTAAGTTAGGAGTTGTGAATCATCGTGAGTCACAAGATGCGATTTTCTTTCTTCAGGCAATTCTAAGGTAATTAGAGATTTATCTACTGGTAGATCTAGACAAGGATTTAACAAAAACTTAGGACCTTGCCACCACGAATCATTACTAAGAATCTGCGGACAGACAAGCCTCGTGATAAAGGATCGGCTGCATTTTCGGACGATTTTACGTGTCGCCACTTAAAATCAGCAGTTGTTTCTTGTATTTGAGAAACACGATGTGAAACAAAAATAGACCATCTGCTGGCGTGACTTTTACACCAGGCTAAGGCTATTAATGAGTCAGTCCACAAATTTACTGAGTCAAAATTTATTTTATTTTTGAAAATTATTAATAGTAATCTTACGAGTTTTGAAAGAAGGAGCATAGCACAAAGCTCAAGTCTAGGAAGTGTAATTGTTTTAACAGGAGCTACCCTTGACTTGGAAGAAATTAACTTAGAGGAAATGGTGCCGTCTGCATATATAGCACGTAAATACACACAGCCACCGTTGCGGCTAAGCTTGCATCAGCAAAGCCATGAAGTTCAGTTTTGAAATGGTTTTATTTAAGAAATAGAACCTTGGAATGTTTTGTTCCTTCAGTAATGAAAGATTTTGTAGAAATTGTTAAATTCGTCGAGCATTTTTGAATCTGAGATAATTGTGTCCCAGTCCAGTTTAAGAATCCACAACTTTGTATTAATATTTTACCCTTTACTATAACAGGATTTATTAACCCAAGAGGGTCATAGCACTGGGCTATTGCTGACAGAATTTTTCTTTTGGTAAGTGGGAAGATTTGCTTATTTTCTGTTGTAGAAATGTAAAGAGAATCAGTATTAGGGTTCCATTTAGCCCTAAAACTTTATTTGGAGCATCTTGTAAATTAATGTCGTAGTCCAAGGAATCGGATTTTTAGCGATATTTTTAGAAAAGTTTTGGAATTAGAACAATATTTGTGAAGTTCAAACCCATGCTTGTTCAGAACGGAGTTTAACTCAGTGTGAAGTTTGAAAAGAATGTCTAAATTTTGCGCCACACAAACCGTCATCCATATAAAATTGAGAAGAAATTGCTTCCGAAGCAAGTGGAAATTCATTTTACTCAAAGATGCTATTTCTTTAAGCACTCGAGATGCGAGAAAGGGGCACTGTTAGTGCCGTAGGTAACAGTGTCTAACTGAATACATTTCAGATCATCCTCAGGGTTTTCACGCCAGAGGATATTTTGTAAGAACGTTTGTTCGGGATTGATTAAAATTTGTCTAAACATTTTCTGTATGTCAGTGGTGAAGACAAAGGAACATTCTAAATCTACAAAGAATGTCGAATAAATCCGGATGAACTTGGTAACCCTTAAGAGATGTCATTTAAGGAGTAACCAGAAGAAGTTTTACAACTTGCGTCATACACAACGCGTAGTTTAGTAGATGTGCTACATTCACGAATAACACACAAATGAGGAATGAAATATTTATTTTCTAATTTGCAGTTTTGCAATATTAAGGAACATATTTAGCATGTCCAAGAGAGACATACTCTTGCAGGAAATTTTATATTCATGAAATAAAGTACTATTTGTTTGGAACCTTTTTCTAAACTCAAAAGCGTTTTTAGCAATGGTAAAGGAATCGCCGAGCTTGCTAGGCTCTGACGAAGATTTTAGTGGAATATCTACCTGAAATCTGCCGTTTTCTAATATTTTGTTGTAGAAGTAAAAATGTGTTCGGATAATTGGTGTTCTTCAGAAGGAATAGATATTTCGGAAATGTCTTCCATTTCCCAGAATTTTTAGAAAAGAGTCAACTTTTGAAGTCGCAAGAAAGGAAAATTTTGACTTATCTGAATTTTCGTTTTCAGACAGAGACATATTAGAATGAGTGTAGTTTTTTGGGACTGTACCTGCTACAATCCATCCCAAATGGGACTCTTGTAAAACAGGAAGATTTTTACCTAGTTTAATTATATTTTCAAGAATTATATCATAGTAGCAATCTAGACCTATCAAAATGTCAATTTCCGACGGCATGTGATATTCGTCGTCAGCTAAGAAAATATTTTTAGGTATTTCTATTTTGTCATTCATTATCTGAGTTTGAGGAAGCTTGCATGTTATATTAGGTAAAACAGCACAAGTTATTTTGAAGGATTTACTTAGATCTTTGTTAGAGAATATTTTAATATTCACCAATTTATCGGCGATAGTAGAGCTTTCGTTGATGCCAGAAATATTCATAGTTGTGTTGTGAGTTTTGCACGGTAGTTGATCAGCTAATTTTTGTGTGATAAATGAGTTTTGGCTACCAGTGTCAAACAACAGCTTGGGAAATAATTTCTCCGTATTTAGAGCAGAGCGTTACTTTGGCCGTAGCTAGGAGGACATGGCAATATTTTACCGAATGGGCTGAATGGATAATCAAATTAGACATATGCTTAGCATCGTCTTTAGAAATTGGTGCACAAGCATTTTCTTGTTGTGCTAAGAATCATCATTTTGCGAACTCGGAACTTTCTTGTTTGTTTGTGAATTTTTATTTTGGAAATTAGATTTAGGAGAGAAGTTACTTTTATAACTAGAACTTGTAATCGGAAGAGATTGATCGCCCAATCCTTTGTCTATGTGTAACAAAGAATTATGCGATTTAGAACAAAAATAACATTTTTGGGTAGAAGAACAATTTGCAATATTGTGCTTGCCTAAGCAGTTAAAGCACAACTTATTCGATTTAACGTAGTCAACTTTTTCTTGATATCTTAGATTTTTGAAGGAAATACAGGTGTAGATTCTATGACCTGCTTTTTTGCAAAAGGAACACTTAAGAACTTGTTGGAATTTTTCATGATTGCCGACTGGAGCAGAGTGATAAACAAAAATTGATTTTCTTTGCAATTTGGGACTTGCAACATCAATATTTTCTAAGACAGAACTCTTTTTTTCTAAGAATTTTATAAAATTTTCCAAATTGGGAATTATAGAATGAACTCTTTCCATTTCATAAGCACGTTTTGAATTTTGATTTCCGGCAACTTGACTGCCGTTGATTGAGGATTACTTAAAGAGGATTGAAAACTATCATCTTGATTTTCAATGGCTTCCGTTTGCTTTCTTCTTAAATTGGCAATACATTGAGTAAGATTGCTTGCTAGAGAGAAATATTTGTCTTCTATGACGGATCTGTCTTCTACGTCAAGAACTTCTTCCGAACAGAGAATTTCTATTTCATCTTGAACTTTTTACACAACAGTTTAACAGATAGAAAAGTAAAATGGAATAAGCTCACCCAATTAATCGCTGCTTGTTGTTGAGTTTCCAGGAATCTTCCAGAAATCTAGGCAAACTTGACAATGTGTGTTCAGGAACTAGTGTCTTCTTTCCAATAGAAAGGCTGGCTTCCAGGAATATCCAGGAAATCCGGCTCGAAGGACCACTATATGAGCGGGAAACTCAGGGAAGGTGGAGCAGTAGGCACCCCTGAAGTTCCACCTCCCGGAGCAGTGAACTGTAATCGTCGAGGGGACACTAGTGGAAGAAATGCAAGATGAAGGACCGAGATTTAGAAAATGAACACTATTGCAATATAACAACTCACAACGATAATCTGGTGAACTATATAGAGTGAGTAAATTAAACAATTAATCGTACACCGTGTAGTAAGAGGATCATATATTATAACGTCAATAAGAATTAGAAATACAGCGAAAAGCACAATTTACAGTATATTAAATTTCTGAATTATTCGAACTTGTATAAACATAATACTTTTATCACACTATTATGAATTCATAATACATATGCCGTATCAAGTTCACTAACGTATTTTGTATGATACGTCAATGGAAAGGGTCATTGCATTAATATCACACAAGCACGAGGTAACTTGTTGTGATACCAGATTAAGAAAAATGGTTATTATTTACTATTATAACCGGAAAGATCAATAACTATTACGATTGTAAGAACACGCACCTGTGTTGAGAATACAAATTACTATGCATAATGATCGCCTCGTATTTCAGTTAATCAATAACTATTACGATAGGAACGATTCATTACAATTTGCACACTAGAAATAATTTAGAACAGCGTTTTAGCATATAGAATAACAACAGCCAGCGAATCGTCTGTAAACTAGGAAAGTTGAAGCAAAACTCTGTTGTTTGTCTATTAAAACCAAGGCAGGTGAGCGCTGCACGTGCTCAAGGTTATCTTCCTGCCTGTAGGGCAGGCTATTACATAGAATTGAACATTAATATGCTCTAAGAAATAATAATAGAGCATTTTGAACGTAATTAATCTTATTGAAAATAAAGAAGATTTTACGAATACGAAATAATTTAGGAAACTCCAACAACAGTATAAAACTCCTCAAAGGTTAATAAGGCATTACCTAATATTTTCTGTAAGTGAATCTTTGTGGATTTAACCCCTGCTTCCCAAATCCCCCCAAAATGTGGAGAATTTGGTGGAATAAAATGCCATACAATTTCATCATTGGCTAGTGATTCTTGAATATTATTTTGAACTGACTCATTTTTTAAAAATTGGCCAAGTTCCTTTAAAATAGACTGTGCACCAATAAAGTTTGTGCCATTATCAGAAAACATATTTAATGGTTTTCCACGCCTTGCAATAAAAGCCTTAGAGTGGCTAAAAAGCTTCTGAGCTCAACTCTGTAACTAATTCTAAATGCAGTGCTTTAGTTGTAAAACAAATGAATAAAACAATATATGCCTTTTGTGTTTTAAATCCTCTAGACTTTTTATCCCTTAAAAGAAATGGTCCTGCATAATCCACACCTGTTTTCAAATGTAAATGAAGCTCTTACACGCTGTTGAGGTAAGGAACCCTGTAGGTATTCAACATTACATTTAGGTTTAGCCTTTGAGCAAATAATACATCTGTGAACAACTACTCTTACTAAGTTTCTCCCTGAAATTACCCAATATTTTTCCCTCAGTTTAGCTAACAATAGTTGTGGTCCACAATGTAGAAGACGTTTATGCTCAGACTCTAATATTGTTAATTTGCTATTTTTGGGCAAAATAATAGGGTGTTTTTTATTATACTGAAAGTATGATTTGTGTAGGCGTCCCCCTACACGTAAAACCTCATTGTCATCAAGAAAAGGGCTTAAAGGTAGTAGTTTGGATTTTGAATTTATTTCTCGTTTATTTTTTAAGCATAAAATCTCTTCATAGAATACTTGCTCCTGAGAGAATTTAATTAATCTCAGCAAAGAACGTTGCAACTCAACAGATAAAAATCCAATTAAACGCGCTTGAGGGTTTTTCAGATTGTATAAAAATCGCAAACAATATGCAAAAACCCTTTGTAATCTGCAAACCGATGAATACTTGAAAAATAAATCTAATTCTTTAGATTCTATAAAATAACAATTAGTTTTTGCTTTTTTTAATTCTGGCATCTCAATATTTATTTGATTTGGTTGAGGTGGCCATTCTGACATACTTTTTGCAACCAAGGAGGTCCATGCCACCAAAGGTCAGAGTAAAGCAATGTACATGGAGTAACCCCAGCGATGCTAAGTCAGCAGGATTGTTCTCAGACCTAACATGCGCCAATTGACGATATTGGTGATTCTCTGAATTTCTGCGACCGATTGGCAACAAAGGTATTCCATCGCCAAGGATCAGACTTAATCCAACAAAGTGTAATAACAGAGTCAGACCAAAAAATTGATTTTTAATGTTAATATCTGTGTGTTTCACTGCACTGAGAAATTTCTCTCGAGGTGTGCCAATAAAACTGCAGAACAAAGTTCTAACCGAGCAATCGATATATTTTTGAGTGGTGCTACGAGTTTTCGAACAAATTACATTAATCATATGTTCTCTTTTCGACTTCACACCTTAAATACAAGCATGCACCGTAAGCACACTCACTAGCATCACAAAACCCATGTAGTTCGATATCATGAGTGTTTTGGAAACTATACCTCTTGGAATCTGTATATTGTTTAATTCATGTAACTCATCCTTGAATTTAAGCCAATTGTGCTTAAATCCTGGTATCGATTGATCCCAAGAATATTCATATTTCCACAATTTTTGTATAATTAGTTTGGCAACTATAGTGACTGGTGCCAATAAACCAAGTGGATCAAAAATTTGCGCAGTTATGGATAATATTGTGCGCTTTGTTACATGATTTTGACTTTTCAAGTGATTGACACAGAAACCAAATAAATCTGATGAAGGATTCCAAAGTATACCCAGAGTTTTGATTGATCGCTCTTACTAAACTGGTAAGAATCATCACCAATACTCTTTTATCAAGAATTTCTGATTTATTGGACTTCCACTTACGTGAACGAAAACCGGCACTTGCTAGAATTTGTATTATCTGCAAAAGTATTTCTTTTGCTTCTGATACAGAATTGAACCCTGCTAGTAGATCATCTACATAGAAAGAGGTTTCTATAATGCTACTCGCTTGAGGATATTTATCTTTACTTTCAATAGCAAGCTGTTTAAGACATCTTGTTGCAGAAATGATGCTGATGCTGTTCCATAAGTAACGGTTTGTAATTCATAACAATTAAGCTCATGTGAGACATCGTCTCGCCAAAAATTCTGTGCAAGGCCTGATCCCCTTACACAGTCTTACCATCCTGTACATTTTGGCTATATCCGCCGTAACAACGTAAGGATAAAGCCTAAACCTTACTAGAAGAGTGAATAATTCATCCTGAACCACCGGTCCTACCATTTGGACATCGTTTAAAGAAAACCATGGCTTCCTTACAAGATCCATCAAAACAACACGAAGTCTGCTAGTTGTGCTATCCTCCTTAAAGACACAATGATGACGCAGATAAAATATGAATTTGCTTTCAGAAACTTCATTGATTTTAGTCATATGGTTTAACTGAATATACTCATGCATAAAGTTTGCATATTCCTTTTTCAATTCGGGATTTTGTTCAGACGTTTTCTAAATCATAGAAACGTTTCAAAACTATTTCCTAGAATTGCCTAAATCAGAAAAATTGTCCCTCTTGGGAACAGAGCGATAAATTTTCCATCGGTATCCTTGCTTGTAGTTTCAACGAAATGACTTTCTGCTCTTTCTTCTTCATCAGTGAATTTATTATCCCCTCCTTGACAATCCTCAATAGACCAAAATTTTTCAACTTGCTTTAAAATAGCATCATCTGTTTCTCTAATAAAGAAACTAGATGAGGGTTGTATTTGTTTATCTAGTGGAAAATTTAAATAACCAGAAATTAGCCAACCAAAATGAGTTTTTGAAGAGAAGGTAAATTTTTCCCAAAGAAATTTGGCCTACACACAAAAGCTGCCAAAAGACCGAGGCACCCAAAAGTAAATCCACCTTTCCTACTTCATTAAAACTTGTATCCGCTAAACATATGTTTGGTGGAATTTTTAGCAATGAGGCATCAAATGGATTTGCTGGAACTTGTTCTGTAATCTTTGGTAAGATTAGACATGTAACCTTTATAGCAAATGCATTTACATTTGATTTTACTATTAATTCAGTTTTATGATGTATATTCGAAATACTTTCATTTATTCCAAAACCAAACAATCTACCTTTGTCTTCGGCAAGTTTAGCAAATCTACAAAATCTATAGTCACAAAATTTGACATACTTCCAGAATCAAGCAAAACCCTACAGTCATGAAATTTACCATGGCTGTCGCTAACCTTAACTCTTGCTGTAGACAACAAAACCTGAGAAGTTTTATTTTTTATACTTGAATTATTAGTGATTGTACTAATAGTACCTTCACTTCTTTCAGATTCAGTTTATGAACCCATCTGGCCTTGTGCAGCACCAGTGTGTGTTTGGGATACTTCTTTAGTATGAGCATTCATATTACTCTTACCAATATGCAACAAAGTGTTATGCTTTTTGTTGCAAATAGTACATAATTTTCGACTTTTAGATTTATTAATAAAGTGATTAGTTTTTAGACAATTTAGACACAAATTTAAACCTTTAGCCTCAGCAATTCGAACATGTGTATTTAAATTCAAGAACTTTTCACAATTGTAAATATTATGCTCTGCCTTACAGTATAGACAAGAAGCCGGAGAAACTACTGCATTATAGCTATTACAATGAATAGCTTCCCTTTTATTTTTGCCTTGGCTTCTTTGATCAATGTTTAACGTTTCCTGCAGCTCGCACCGTTGCTTTAAAAATACCTTTAGATCCTCAGTAGTAGGCAATTCACCCGAGTACTTGTGAGTTTGCCAAGCTCTTTGCGATATCATATCCATTTTAGCAGACAGTACATAAATGATCAATGTGTCCCAATGCTGAACCGGTTGACCCATCGCTTCCAAAGAACGCAAATGTTTTAACATGCTGTCATTTAATTGCTTTAAAGATAAATGCGATTCCTTGTTTATATTAGGCATATCAAAAAGTGCTTTAACATGATTATGAATTATTAATCGCTTGTTTTC
Organism: Platerodrilus igneus; assembly: GCA_036346225.1. Taxonomy (NCBI): domain Eukaryota; kingdom Metazoa; phylum Arthropoda; class Insecta; order Coleoptera; family Lycidae; genus Platerodrilus; species Platerodrilus igneus. The sequence goes on from JARFIW010001680.1 coordinate 5,258,691, forward strand.
ATATCGCTCCCGAAGCAAATTAAACGCTATTGAATAATTTGCATTACTAACCTCTAAATTTTTAATTGTGTTTGCGGCCTCGCCCTTTAAACAATTACGGAGATAGAAATGCTTTTGTGAATCTGTTAAGGTATCATTTGAATTGATAATGGCATTGAAAATGTCGTAAAATTCTTGCCATTGTTCGTAGGCTCCAAAAAAGACCGGAAGGGACAAAGACGGAAGATTTACGTTAGCAACTGCATTGTTTCCATTTGCTGAAGCTTCTTTGACCACTGGCGCCCCAGGCCTTTGCCTTTCATACTGACCAATCATAGCTTCAGCTGCAGATAACATATCAAAATACAAATTTTCAAAATGCTCACGTGCTTCTTCAGATTGTTCTTGGGTCTCAAGAGGCTTCTTAACCTCAGATTCAATTGATAGTTGAATAGCTTGGAATTCCTCCCACAAAGGTTCAACTTTAGCCAACCTAAACTTCAGAGATTCTACAATTAAATCATCTAAATCATTAACCTTACTTTGTGTATTAATTAAAAATAGTTCAAACCTGCTTAACTGCCCTTGAATGGCAGATCGTTTTGTTTTTAATGAAGATTTGTCACCCATTTTGCATAAATTGTAAGACTACTCAAACAAATAATGAAATAAACCAAATACTGTAATTTCGCAGACAAAGGAAATACGTAATTCCACTAATTGCGTCAAAATACAAGAGGTACAAACAGTATGGACTTACTTTTATGTTGGCTTGACTTAATATGTTCTATATTTTCAGCAGAAATCATAAAAATAGATTATGAAAGGTCGAAGGTCGCCACATGTATATCCAATTTTGGCGGTTTCAATGTGCTCACTCATCAATCCAGCAAGAATGGACCATGTTTATTACATTACTTCTCTTGAATAAATCAACTAAACATCTTGAAATAACTGTAATTCTTATTATGGACTGTATTAATATCAATTTACATATTTTATAGAAAAATAACATGTCATGGAAGACAGGACTACTCAGCCCTCTTCTTTCTAGTAAAAATTAAATTATATTTTCAAAAACCAATCGTGCTTGTTATAAAGACGAGTATAAACGAAGAGCGCCGGAAATACATGTAAAATAAATGGCGCACTATTTAAATTTAAAACTACGTAAAAATACTAAAGTAAAGTCTTAACAATTACACTCCTGCAAATGTTTTCAATTGCAACAAAGAGGAGTCTTTTCATGTTTTGCGGAGTGCGGTGTTGTCTCCGGCTGCTCCACATATCAGTACTTAGGTATTACCGTCAATAATTATTTCCGTTGGGACCATCATATCAATAACGTGTGCAATAAATTAAAGCTGGTCTTAGTCAGAATATACTGTTAAGCATTTACTTTCAGAAAAAATAATGAAGGTTAACTATATAGCGCTGGCAGAATCTTTAATCAGATATGGATTAGAGGCTTGGGGTTTTGCTAGCGATGTATATTTGAAGAAAATAGATTTAGTTCAAAGACAGTTACTTAAAATAGTATGCAACGCAAAGGCGGGGTCAACCTTGAAAAACTTATTATGTAGTTGTGAACTATTAAGTACAAAGGGATTATTTAATTGTAAAGTAATCCTAGAAAGCCTTTTAAAGGAAAAATTTTAGAAAAAAGAGATGATGGCCACGGATTGAGAAGTCAAAGATGTATTGTCCCACGGACATACAATCGATATGGTGAAAATAATCTTTCTTATCTGGTGCCAAAACTTTTAAATAAACTACCGAACGAAATTAAAACCGTTGCCAATATGCGTAAGCTAAAGCACGACTTAAAAATATTTTTAAACAATAAATATACATAGATTGATAGGTTAAATTAATCTACTCATCCAATAAAAATAATAGTTATAATTATTCAAGGCGGGACAAATGCTAGTGTATACTTACAGAGGGTTGAGCCAATATTAATGTCGATGTATGTAAATAAATAAATAAATAGGGTTACAAAATGTTTTTAGTCTTAGTTCTTAGATTTAGTTTTCTAGTTACCGGCCATTAGTTGTAGTTTTTAAGTTAATATCTTATTTTTAGTTTTTCAGTCTTTAGCTTTGAGTTTTTATATCTTGGCCCTTATTTCATAGTTTTTATAAAAAATTATTGTTACAGAAAACTAAACAATTGTAAATATGGCTAAAACATATGTATAACTTATATATATTAAAATGTATATAACACCTTGACAAGCAACCTAGGTTGCTTAAGGTGAATTAGGTGTGTAACGGACAGTTGACATTTCAACAGTGCGTGCACCCCAAAAAGCAATTTAAATTCTTCCGCCATATGCATTCGGGTACCATCGGAGTGCCGTTTAAAAGGTGAAGGCGCGAAGTGGACAGTATGTGCTTCGGCGTGCAACGAAAGAAGAAGTCCAACTTGGCATCCCCTCGATTGGTGTTGTGACCGCGCTTTTATATTTATTTAATTAAAATTTTTGTAATAATCGGTGATACGAGATGTACTCGTGTGTTGTGTCAGTTCTATAAAGATTGTGTATATTATTGTCTTTACAATCACTCTTCGCAGTGTTAATAAATTAATATTGTAACCACATGTTGTTGTTTACCTAGGCGAGTAAGCCCTGTTAAATACGGTAGTTAGGAGTCCTGCATAAAATACCTTCTGATACAACCTTCTACGTAAAAAGCACTAAGCATAAAGGTGTATTAATGGAAAAATAAAGATTTATTTATTATTATTATTATTATTATTATTATTACTATTATTATTATTTCTTTTGCTCAAAAACGTTTATTTCGTTTTGGTAACTAAAATTTGCAGAGGAGCTATTTAGCTCTACCCGCTAATTTAAAAACTTACTCACAATATGACATGATTGGAGTATGGTTGCTTTGTGACATATTGAGTGTAGTTTTACAGGTATTGTAATTTTTCCAAATTCTTTTGAAAATGCACTGAAGTTATACCATCAACTGAAATAACAAGTGGTATAATGTATAGATTTTTTAGTTTCCACAATTGTATAACTTCAATTCGTAAATCAGTGTATTTTTGAATTTTATGAGATTCTGTCTTTTCTAAATTATGTGTAAGGGGTACTGCTATGTCAATGAGAAATCCTGTTTTATTTAATTTATCGATAAAAAGAATATCTGGTTTGTTATATGCTATTGTATGATCAGTTAAAATAGGTCTATCCCAATAAATGAGAGCATCTGTTGATTCTAAAACTGGACTGGGTTTGTATTTGTAGTAAGGCTCCGGATTCACTAGTAGTTTGGATTTCACACCTAATTGTATATGAATAATTTTAGCAATCTGATTATGTCTTCCTAAATATGCTGTTTCAGCTAATTGGGAACAGCCTGCTAAAATGTGTTCAATGGTTTCCCCTATTTTTGAACACTTGCGGCATTTGTCAACTACGTTGGCTTCTTTTAAAACATGTTTTGCGTAATTTTTTGTTCTTATTACGCCATCTTGAATTGCTATTAAGAAGCCTTCTGTTTCAGGATATAAATAACCTAAATTTGCCCAATTTACAGACATTCTTTTATCAATTTGATTGTTTTCTAGAGCATTTGGGTATTTTCCAGGAAGATACTTTTCTTTCCAATTTTGTATATTTTCACTTGAACTTGATATTTGATGATAGTTGATAGAGTTTAGATTCAAAGGAGTGTAATTTTGGTCATAAGTACTAATTAATTTTACTAATTTATTATTGGAGTTTTGAAAATGAGACATTAAATTGTTTTCTGCAAAGATCGCGGATATTATTTATACCCCTTCCTCCGTCTTTACGAGGTAGGTAGAGTCTTTGTACTGCTGAATTAGGATGTAAGTATCTAAATTTAACTAAAGTTCTTCGGGTTAGACGATCTAGTTCATTTAAATCACTCTCACTCCATTTTAATATTCCAAATGTGTAATTTAAATATGAAACTACCCACGTATTAATTGCAATACAAAGATTCTTGGAATTTAGTTTTGAATTTAATAACTTGATTAGTCTTGTTTGGTAATTCTCTTTATATATAAGTTTTAAATTAGTATGATTTACGTTTTTGTTTTGCATAAAGCCTAAATACTTATAATAGTCGGTATTAGACATTGGTTTTAGATTTTCTATGGGTGGATTTTGATTTTTTACAATTCCTTTGACTAGGCTCATGGTTGCTGATTTTTCTAAACTAAAAGATATATTAATTGCTTTATTGTATAATTTAGTGGTAGCAATCAGAGAATGTAGTTGTGTATGTGTTTCAGCGTATAGCTTTAGATCATCAATGAAAAGTAAGTGTGTAATTTTTTGAAAGTTGTGTTTGTAATTTAGTCTGTATCCAGCGTCACTTGAATTTAATAGTGAAGAAAGTGGATTTAAGGCTAAACAAAACCAAAGAGGACTCAAACTATCGCCTTGAAAAATTCCTCTTTTTATGTTAACTGTTCCAATCGTTTGGGTTTCCACTGATAGCGTAGTTTTCCAGAACTGCATAGCGTATTTTAATAGATTGATTATTTTTGGATCAATTTTGTAGATGGTGAGTATTTCTAATAACCATTCATGGGGGATTGAATCATATGCTTTGTTGTAGTCTATGTATCCAACATGTAGATTTCGCTTTTTAATTCTTGCGTTGTTCATGATTACAGCATCAATGGTTAGTTGTTCTTTGCATCCCATGCTTTTCTTGACACAACCTTTTTGCTCGTCAGCTATAATTCTGTTGTTCGTGCAATGATGTTCAATTTTTTCTTTTAGTATTGACGTCAGAAGTTTATACAACACAGATAAACATGTTATAGGTCTATAGTTTCGGGGGTCATTTCTTTCACCTTGTTTATGTATAAGTATAGTTTTCCCTGTCATTAAGAAGCTTGGTAAATCTGAAGGGGTTTCAATTATAAGATTAAAAGAATTTGCTAAATTCTCGTGCATTGAAGGGAATGATTTAAGCCAAAAGTTACTTATTTTATCTGGTCCTGGAGCTTTCCAGTTGGAAAAATGTCAAACTGTGGTGATAATATTTTCACTTGATATTTTAATATCGGGCATATCGCCTATAGTTATGGCATTCTCTTGAATTGGTTTGAAAATAGGAGAGTTCTTATTTATTGGCTTTGTTTGTTGCCATATATTATTCCAAAATTCCAAAAAATGTTCTTTATTCGATTCTGTCCAAGATATTGGGTTATTATCTTTATCCTTGTTTTCTAAATTCTGGTAGAAGCGTTTTTGGGATAGCTTAAATGTAAGATTTTGTTGTTTCCGTTTAGTAGTTTTATTATATCTACGCAGTCTTGAAGCTTTTACTAGAAGTTTTTGTCTCAAAGAATCTCGGTGTATGATTAATACTTCATTTTTGGCTTTAGTGCGTATGTCCAAATTAACATCTTTTAAAATTTTGTTTACTTTATTTATAACCTTTTGAGTCTTAATGCCTTTTAAAAATTCCGTTATAAGATCTATTTTTCCCCGAAGTTTGTCTATCTGTTGTATTAATTTTGTTTTCCATCTTGTTTCTCTTGAATTTGGCTTACTGTTCGATGTTATTGGATTTATAACTTTTTGTCTGTTTATTATTATTTATTATTATTAGTATTATTATTATTATTATTATTATTAACTCCTGCAAATACCATAGTTTTATTTATATTAAGTAATAGTCCATTATTTTCACAATGTTTTCATACTTAAACTTGCATTATATACCAATTCGCTTAAATTACATAAGTTATGTTCAGACATAGCAACAAAGTATCATCAGCGAAAACCAAGATTTCTTATTAATATCATTTAAAAAGAGAATGAAAAGGAATGGAGATCCAGCGTACTTCCACTCGGAACTCCTACATCTGTATTTTTTTCTCTTAGTAAAAATGTTCACCAATTATTTGATATTTAACCTTTTGCAAGCGGCCAATTATATAAGTCAAAAGTCAATCATAAGCTTGTACTCTAATTAGAAGATCTACATAGCAGAACTTATCCTTCTACCATATATGTATTAACAAATGTTTTGACTGTACAAACTGCAAAGAAGTGTAATTCATGCAAACAAAGAAATGAAATGAAATAATTAAAATTACAACAGGACTTTGCGTTTGTAGTTACTAATCTAATCAACTTAAAGCCATTACAGCAGTAGAGATTTAAGAAATGCATAATACTGTTTGTTTTATCGAACAATTAACTATATTATGAAGCATTTATTTTCCGTTAACAAGCAGGTGACCTTCTCCCAAGCATGATAGAAACATAATTATTGCAATTGCTGAAATTGTATCTTTTTAATGGTTCTAAATGAGTGTCATTAAAATAATTAACATTTGAATGTTTTAATGGTAAATAAATGTAAAATTAAAGTGTTGCTTTAATAATTAGCAAGTTTATTTAACAGTATTGGTTCAAAATTGAAATAAATCAGTTTTTAAATTTTAATTAATTGATTTTGTGTTTTGAAAACACAATTCGTTGCCATTGGTAAAATTCTTTTGAACATGAATAAAAACCCAGTACAGGAAGTTGCACCATTTGGTCTCATTCAATGGTGTTAGGAGCTGAAAAGTTCCAAAAAATTGATCATTTAAACCAATTGGTTGATGACTAGTAAGCGTAATAACAGATTCACTTAACAATATACATTTTTAATAAAAGAAAATAAAACTGCAAAATTGTTAATGGTTATTTATTCATTGCTTTACAAATCTTACTAGGTGTCAGCAAAAATACAAAGATTTTCGAAAAATTCAGAACTTTCACGTGTGCTTCTCAACCTAGATCAACATGCTTTAGTAAAGACTATTATCCCAACTGTCTGGCACATTTATTTTATATTAATTACAGCATTTCGTTGTAAAAAAGTGTTGTTAGTCATTTTCTAAGCACAGAAAATAATGCCCTAATTAACTCATTAACACCCGTCAGAGGTGGATTGGCCAGGGCCGCTAGACCATGTTTGCAGCCTATGATTTGCGACCAACAGGCCCCCAAAACCCCGTTAATAAGTGCGGTCCTGGTTGCTCAATTTCAAGTAGTATATATAGAGCTCTAGGAGATCGACATTGCCAGTGGCACGCTTAATCTTTGCACCAACTATGACGACCTACCACAAAGTTTCAAGAAAGTATTGCTCAGTAACGGCTACTGACACATGAGATATAACATGCAGTAGTCTGTCTTCTCGAGGTTCAGATGCCCACTGGCCATTCAATTGATTAATATTGTTGTAAATGTCAATTTATAAATTTATATGAATAGGTACGTTTGTGGTGCTTACAGAATTCCTTCGAAAATGTCGCAACCACAAATTTATAAAAGTGATTCATTGAAAAAGTACTAAAGAAAAGCAAAGGAGAAATTTTTAAGAAACATATCCAAAATAACAGTTTTCTAAACCGGTGAGTGAGTTGCTCAGTATTAGTACAAGCATTTCACAGGCAGAGAGTACTGTCGGTGTTGTTAATATTTTACAAAATTACAACAACCTAAAGTAGACGTAGATTCAAGTAGATTAAATAATTATTGAATAGAAAAGCAGTTTGTATTAACGTGTAGTTATCCTCCTATTGGTTTGAATTTGTTATTACGATGTATAACTATATTTCCTTGAATGAGGATTCATTTTTTTCACATTGGAATTAATTTGAAGGTTGTAACATAAATACTGTTAAAATGTAGAGAAAAACTTTTTGTGTGGGGTAATTGTTTCTTATAAATGTATTCAACTTTTACATTTAACTTTTTTATATCGGAGTTTTAGGTGGGTAGTTTTTAAGGAAATGAGGGCGTTATTATAGTATAATTGAATGAACTTAAATATGAAATAACTATAGTTGGAGGTGTATTGGGATTCTCAAAACAATCAATTTTCTATACAATTATAGGCACCAGTTTTTTATTTTTTGTAGAAATCACAAGTGATGATTGTAGTTTGGAAGAATTTACAAGTTACAAATTTAAAAAGAGCAAGAATCAAAGCAAAAAAAGATATAAAAGAGATAAAAAAAGACAGACGGTACCAAAAAAGATACAGATAAAGAAAACGACCAAGGAAATGATGCAAGCGAAGGAGTGAAATGGACTGAAAACCTAACAGGATGAGTACTAGTAATAACAACTTGAAATCGCACATAAGTGAAATTTCTATCATTACGATATTCAATTTTCTGCCATTTATTGCTATAGGAACTCACTCCCACGTCACTATAGTTGGCAGGTGCATGCTTATTTTGTTATGGGATTCCTGCTCCTTTTGGACAATTCCAAATTTTTAAACTTAATACCTCAAACAGCCATGACATACATGTTTTTGCCCAACTTTCCGGGCTTGATTTTTGATGTTTAATTGTTTTATAATAATTTTTACACTTTAGGTGCGAGTTCTGTAAGTTTTAAAATTTTTATTAATTGATTGTCATTTTTCTATGGAGCAGATAAACCATAGTTTTATTGAAAGAATTTTGTTGTAAGAAAAATTATCTTGAGAGGTTTTTAAATAAAACTTTATAATTGTGACTACAAAAGACAGACTTAAAGATTAAAAAATGGAAGACACATATAATGTAGACCGTTGATTTATGAATTACAAGTCAGGAATATGGACACCGAAAATTTGACAGTGACTGAATTACGAAAAAGGTTGACGAAAATTATTACAGACAAAGGTAAAGATAATATTGTTGCCGATGCTTTAACTCGTGCTGTTCCAGCATTAGAGAATATAAAAATTATTAATAATAATGATAGTTCTATGTATATTACCTTAGAACACTCAGACAGATAAGGAAAATATTTTGGATCTGCAGGATCAACCAAGTAATGAACCAACATTAGACACAAATTGCAGATATGATAAGTGATGTGAAAAAATGATTAAAATATTCAAAAATATCTGATTAAATTTAAACGATGGAAAGTAATAAATAAAAATTGTATGCATTCTAGCACCTATGTTTCCAAATTTAACCATAAAAGTAGAAAACTGGAAGGAAGTAGTCATGCAATCACAACACAGAGAAATTTTAAAACAATTTTGGAGCATCCCAATATGTGTTAGTAGATAATTGCTTACTGTAGTTGTTTATATTGGTTGTTTTGAATATTCAGAAATCAGAAATGGACAGTTTTGTGCTTCACGTCCACACAGATGTTGCGGTTATGCGACGAAGTTATGATACAATGTTATGTTACACCTGGCCTTAAATTAAATATCTTCGTGTTCTTACTTATTTGCTCATACCCGGGAAAAAAGTACGAATTTTTTTCCCGGGGAAAAAAGTAAATTCATAAAAGGTGACATTTTGTTATAATGCACACGAAACAAAAATCGGTTTGGGAAAGTTCATTATGTGTAATTAGGGATTGCAATATTCAGGTTTCAGTGGCGTGCGCTTCTATATAATGAACCAATCAGAAATTACCTTGCGTCCGCCTACACTTGCGTTGTAGAACTCAGCCCAGGTGCCAAGAGTTTTTGTTTTCTGTTGGTTTGACATTTTACAATTTATATTAGCTGTTTTTATGCTTTGTATAATATCTCAATTCCTGCTATAAAACAGTTCTATTTAGAACTAGATTACGTCGTTTTGTTATTATGTGCGGGAATATTTATAAAACTCGTCCTCCTAACATCATCGTAATAACTCAACTACGCCACTGTTACTACATTTCTGCACAATCTATCAAATATCCTGGGTTCTTCTTAAAGTGTTTTGCCTCTACCTGTGAAGAAACATTAGATGTCGAATTTTTCCTGTCACAGAAAAAATGTTATTAATTTTTGCTTTTTTTCCTCATCAAAATTGGTTGATCTTTTTTTAGGGTTGGTTTCAGACATTTTCAAAACAGGTTATTGAAGCACAAAGGACAAGCGGGAAAGCGATAATTAAAAACGGTTATAATTATTTGATTGTTATTCTCGTCAAAAAGCACAAACAACATGCGTTATGCGCTTGGGTTATATTACCAACTGTTTAAAAATTATCTACTATAAAGCTTAGCTAAGCTTGTACTGATTTTGAATTGTACAACAGTTACTGATTTAGGTTGGGGTTTAAATTTAGAGTTCAACTTACGATTGTACAACCGACCATTAGCGTTTAACAGTAAATGAGAACTAATGGTGGATCGGTTCGCTTCTATCGTCTAGTGCTTTAAACAAGTCAATTTGTTTGGAACATGCGCATTTTACATGTACAAATTACTCGGAATGAAAAAGTGCATAAAATTTTTGTCACATTTTAATGCTCTTGTTTTTTTGTGTTTTTGGTGGTACTTTTATTTTCATTTTGTGAAGTTTATTTTTAATTTACTTAAGGTTGTATTTTGCAGTAATTTAATTATGAAAATAAGATTTTAGGAATACGAAAAATGTTAATCGGGTCGTATTTTTACTGTAGAATTTGTTGTAGATTCTTAGTATCGTGGCATGTGTTTTATTTTGGATTTATATGTAATTATCATATTTATAAACATAAACAAATAGTCATTTATTATACAAGGGAAAAAGTACTAGATTTTAGCTCGAGGTATGTGTGGAGGGAGACAAAACACCGAGAGTTAAAATCTTAAATTTTTACCCATGTATAATACACTATTTTTTTCTGTGACAGGCAAAACCATGATTTAATATTGGAAAAAATATTACAATTTATTAAAGTCAAAAATCAACCGATGTCAAATTTGAAGTTTCAAACAAGTAGGCTGTTGTACTTATAAGGACAGTTAGACTTGCGTTGCTAAGGAAACATTTAAAGCAATCAAATATCTGTCAATGTAATTCTGCGAGTGGTTTAAAAAATTGCTTATTTAAGTTGTTTGTATCGGTTGTTTTGAATATTCAAAAATCAAAAATAGACAGCTTTGCGCTTCACGTCCACACAGGTGTTGCGGTTATGTGACAAAGTTACGATACGATGTTATGTTACACCCGAATGATACAAGTGTGAATCCGGCTTTAAATTAAATATCTTCGTGTTCTTACTTATTTGCACATACCCGGGAAAAAGTACTCATTTTCTTCCCAAGGAAAAAAGTAAATTCATAAAAAGTGATATTTTGTTACCTGTCAAGAAACATTAAATGTCAAATTTTTCCTGCCACAGAAAAAATGTTATTAATTTTTGCTTTTTTTCCTCATCAAAATTGGTTGATCTTTTTTTTATGGTTGGTTTCAGACATTTTCAAAACAGGCTATTGAAGCACAAAGAACAAGCGGGAAAGCCATAAATAAAATGGTTATAATTATTTGATTGTCAAAACGTTAAAAAGCACAAACAACATGCGTTATGCGTTTGGGTTATATTACCAACCGTTTAAAAATTATCTACTATAAAGCTTAGTTAAGCTTGTACTGATTGTGAATTGTACAACGGTTACTGATTTAAGCAGGGGTTTAAATTTAGAATGAGCTTAAGTTAGCTTGTGCTCAACTTACAGTTGTATACCCGACCCTTAGCGTTAAACAGTAAATGAAAACTGATGGTGGATCGGTCTGCTTCTATCATCTAGTGTTTTAAACAAGGCAATTAGTATGAAACATTCGCATTTTACATGTTCAAATTGCTCAGAATGAAAAAGTGCGCAACATTTTTGTCATATTTTAATGCTCTTGTTTTTCTGTGATTTTGATAGTACTTTTATTTTCATTTTGTGAAGTTTATTTTTAATTTACTTAAGGTTATATTTTGCAGTACAGTGGTACCTTGATATACGAGTGCCTTAATATACGAGTATTTTGAGATACGAACCACCGAGCGTGCGATATTTTGCTCTGAGATGAGAGCTAGATTTGAGATACGAGGAATCGCACACTGCACCGCTCACACAAACCCAATATGCGGGCGCATGTTGTGTCGCGTGCAGCGTCTAGCGGAAGGAGATCTTGGAAATGTGGGAGAAAGTTGTAGAGTTCGTGGATAAAATCACCCCGAAAAAGTTGCAACTGGTCGTGCATAGAAGTTGTTCAACAAAACTTGCCTAAATCATTTCCGCAATATCCTGAAAGTGAGGAAGAAACAAACCTCCTTGGGCAGTTTTTTTAAACGATTTGCAGGTAAAAATGAGCAAAGCGTGATAAAAAAGCGAAGACCAGTGACGAAAATTAAGTGCTTCTGTAAGCACTTCACTTTTCTATTATTATGTTTTTATACAATATGTATTTGTTATTTATAAATAAATGTTTCTTTTTGTAAATACATTTTTCTTATTCAAAAACACTTAACAAAAACAACCGAGGTGATTTTTTAGGAGCTGGACCGAATTAATGGCTTTCAATTAATTTCAATGGAGAAAATTGCTTTGAGATACGAGCAATTTGACATACGAGCAAGGTTACGGAATGAATTAAACTCGTATGTCAAGGTACCACTGTAATTTAATTATGAAAATAAGATTTTCGGAATATGAAAAATGTTACTCAGGACACATTTTTACTCTAGATTTTGTTCTAGATTCTTATTATCGTGGCATGTGTTTTTTTATAAACATAAATACAGGAATATAAAAATTTATCTTGCATGTAGATTAAGTAACAAGAAAGAACAGTGGCTACGTTCAAAAACAATAAACACAGAAACAAGAAGAAAATTGTTGAGAGCATATGTGTGGAGCACAGCACAGTATGTCTATGAAATAGAGGCAGTAGGAAAAGCAGATAGAAACCTGGAATGTTGTGCTTCAGATGTATGAGGATGAGCATGGACAGACAAAGTTAATAACAAATAGGTTATAGAAATAGTAGAGGAAAGATTATATCTGTGGAAAAAATATGAGAAAAAGAAGGGCAAGATACATTTTTGGGGAATAGTACGGGATATATTACAAGCAGAGATAGGAAAAAAGAGGTAGAGGTAGACCTACATCAGACTTTCGCATGCAGATAGTGACATATGCAGATGGTACAAATTTCAGGGAAATGTGTAGATTAGTTCAGAATAGGAAAGAATGAGGGTACGTATCTAACCAGTTCCATGACTGAAGACCTAATCATAGACAACTAATGACCTGATGATGATGTAGGGTAAAGTGGTTGACAGTGGATCATTAGTACACAGTGAATCACTATAATATTAAGCTAACAATAGCATCTACATCTCTGTGGATTGGTCGAGTTTAAGTATTCTTACCCCACTTCTTACCAAACCAGTATATTGCAAGCTACGTTGAAGAGTAGATGTGTTACTAAGAATTTTAACTTTTCCCGACATTTTATTTAATTGTGAGGTAAGTATAATTTAGTTTATAACTTCGTTGTTAAACTTTAGAATGTTTTAGTTATTGCAATTAGTTATTAGTTTGAGTGCAAACATCTTTAAAACATCCTCATTTATTATAATTTAGTTAGAAATTGTGTTTAAAAAATTACTGTTAGAGTAGTGAACGGTGGATCAGAGGCATATGGTATACAATGGATCATTATCCACTATTTATCAGTTATTTAAATTTAAAAATTAATTCATTATAGTAAATAATTGTTATAATTTTGTTATTCAGAACGCCCCGAAAAAAGCAAGATGTAAGAAAAATTGGAAATCATACTCAAATCCAGATAGAAAAAGCGTTACAACTTATCAAAGATAGCTCGAGTATTTGTCAAGCTTCGAAAGAAAGTAATATTGCTTTCACAACATTACAGCGTAACAGAAAAAACAAACTAATACTGAGAACAATACGGAGTTACGTTTAGTTCCTAATTATTTGGTAAATAAAGTGTTTTCCGATTGGCAAGAAGAAGTTTTAAAGGATTATTACAAAAAATGGGTGTTGCTCTTTTATGGCCTCTCAGTAAAAGATTGTCGCCAAGTGGCCTACCAAATGGCAAAAGTTAATAATATTAAAATTCCACCTACTTGGGATGTGAACAAGTTAGCTGGAAAAGATAGGTTTAGAGGTTTCCATGAACGTCATCCTGATTTAAGCATAAGGAAACCAGAAGCGTGCAGCCTTGCTAGGGCTACTGCCCTAAACGAGGAAACCATAAATATATTCTTCAATAATTTAGAAACAATCATTCTTAGAAATCAGGAGGCATTTGCTAACGGAACTCGAATATTCAACTTGGATGAGACGGGTACCACAACTGTTCAGAAGTCTCAAAAAGTTGTTGAACCAAAGGGACACAAAAATTTGTGTAAAGTTACCAGCGGTGAAAAGGAGACACTGTGCACAACTTGCTGTATAATCAGTGCTACTGGCCAGGCTTTACCACCGGCTGTTATTTGTCCCCGCAAAAATACAAATCCTAGGATGAGCATCGGGACCCCGCATGGTACATTAATATTATCAACACCATCAGGTCGGATGAATAGTGAGCTGTTTCTTAGCGTCATGCAATGTTTTATCGAATATAATCACACCACTCCAGATAATCCGAGCATTCTTATCATGGATAACCATGAATCTCATTTAAATATTGGAGCACTTGACTTGGTAAAGATTTCTGGAGTGGCTGTCCTTACTCTTCATCCTCATACGTCTGCAAGAATGCAACCTTTAGATGTCGGGCTTGTATGCACAGTTTAAACGTTATTACAATAACGCTATGGATTCTTGCTTACACGCCATCCAGGCTGCCCAGTTACTATTTATGATGTTGGAGAACTAATAGGGATAGCGTTTATTAAAGCAATGACTATTGACAACATAACTAAAGCATTTAAAAAACTGGAATTTTCCGTTTTGATAGGGATGTGTTCAGTAAATACAATTTTTTACTCAGTACAGTAACAGATCGTCCGATAACTGCAGGTTTAATTTGTGATCAGTTGGCAAATCGATCAGTTATTCCTAGTAAACTTTCTGTTCTTCCTTTGCTCACTACTTCCACGTGCACTGTACAGGTTTCTACACCACCAAGTCCATTGGGTAATTTATACAGAAATTTGCCCTGTCAGAATAAAGGTGTTTCAGTTCCATCATGCTCCATGTTTTTATAATCCCAGAAGGATTTAAACCACACTGAAAGCAAGACCTAGAACAAACAAACGCAAAACAAGAAAATTGGACAGAAGTATGATTGCTACAGACATGCCAGAAAAGAATGCAATATCACAAGTTAGACAAGGTGTAATTAGAAAAAAGAAACAAAAAACTAATGCGTAAAGTTTTACAAAGCGACTCTGAAGATGAAAGTAAAGAGGTAATATGTAATGACTCCGACACTGATGACAACTGGCATGTAGAAGAGGAACCAGAAAACGATGTGTTGACTGAAGATGGATTTCAAAATAAATCGCTTACTACGTAACGCAGAAGAAGGTGAATATGTGCTTGTTCTATTTTGTACAAGACACAAAAAGTTTTTTATGTTGCAAAAGTGCTAAGACTCTACAAATAGTAGTAAAGAATATTATGTTAGTTTTCTCAGACTCGAATGAAAACCCCAACAGCTATTTTGCATGCCTAATATCCCTGATTTATCGTGTCAAAGAACAAGATATCAAAAATTATTCTTCCAAATCCTACAGTTTGTGGTTCAGCTAGGCGACAATCATATTATATATTTTCGGCAAATTTTCATTGTTAAATATTTGCTAAGTTTACTCTGACATTATTATTTACCCTTTCTTCTAAAATATAGTTTTTGAATAAGTTTCTATTTTATCTGTATAAAATGTAATAATTGCATATTTACACCGCAGTTGTTTATATAAGTTTTTCTAATTTTTATCATAAACAGTTAATATAGATTTGTTGCAATAATTTTTTATATTGTTGCATGTTTTGTTAACAAATTAAAAATAACTGTAACGATTCACTGTGCAGCACAGGATAAACCACTGTGTACCATTAACGTCAACAGTGAATCATTTGCACATCTAAATTATTAATATTTTTGTACTTAATACTTTTGGCTAAACTGACTAAAAATTACTTTGGGTTACTAAAGCTAAGTATAATGCATACTACTAAGCCAAATTAGAATCGAATCCATTAATTATTTTTAAAGATATATGCCTTTAAATTTTAAAAAATATATTATTCACTGTCAACCACTATACCTAGATTATGAATTTTTTTATTGAGGTATATCATACCCCCACCGTTCATTTACTTTTCCAATGCTCCACCAGTAGGTACTACATTGGCCAGGAGGCGAGTTTTTTGTTGCCTGGAAATTTAGAATTTTGCCGAACCCTTGCCGTTCCAGGGACCTCCATTTAACCTCTCATCCGAACGAGGGCATCATTTTTGTGAAAAATGCTCACCTGTTATTTTTCAAGCAGTCGACCGTGTCGGGATATGAACCCGGGACCTTGGGATCCGTAGCTTTACGCTTACTACATTGATCCACGGCGACGCCTCATACCCCCACCACACTGATCTTGTATTTTTTGTTTACCACCCGGTCTAAAAGTGAAAGGAAGTCTAAACCATACCACAGATTATCCACCTCTTACAGATGTGAAGGCTAGCATTTCCCACTTAACTGTTTTTCTTTGTGGATGCTCCAAATAAGTGGTTTTTCTAATCAGCCTAAAATTTTCTTCTGGTTAACCTAACTTTTTATTTCGATTTGTATTGTATTGTTTTTTTGCGTTTAACAATGAGGACGGAAAGAATAAAAAAGATGGTGCAGTTTGTGCTTTTAGAAGGGGTTCATAAAATCTTCAAACAATATCTCTATGTTCCGATTCCCAATAATGGATCGATTAAGGTGAGTACCTACACTGATTTACCATTAATATAGGATAATCTGTGCTTACTATATAGCTTGTCTTGGATAATCTGTACTTTTAGTTGCTATATTTCTACTTTCTACTTTCACAGATGTCAGGAATGGTTAGCAGCTTGTAATCAGAACGATTTACTGGCAATGGATTCAGACAAGCTGTATAAAAATTATAAACTGTGTGAGAAGAAACATGTTCTAGAAAAATATGTCTCAAAAACTACTAAAGTTTGCAAAAGACTATTAAGGCAATTCCTACTTTTTGATAAACAAGTACCGGATCAATTTGAACATAAACCACAAAAAAGATAGTAATTCTATCTGGTAACAACTAACATGTTCTGTGTTTTTGCCTCTAGCTTATTATGTTATATTTCAGATATTACAATTAATACTATAGAAGATTACAAAATATATTTCCAAAGGAAGTTACTCCCTTTTATGCGCATATATCTGTACCATCAACTTCAAGTAATACGATTTTAATGATAGTGCTATTTTTACGTAATTCTCATATCCAACTTACATACATTACAAATTTTGATAGTCCCAGAAAATTTCAACTTAATTGAATTAACGAATAATTTTGCCTGGCATGGAGCAAGTAATTCGAGCATAGGAGAACGAAATCAATATATAAATTGTTGGTTATTTTGCAAAAAGATATGCGTCCGTCTGATGATCTGCAAGAACAGTGAAACCGGTCACGGTCTTGTCTTTTTGCAAAATAACCAACAATTTATATATTGATTTCGTTCTCATATGCTCGAATTACTTGCTCCATGCCAGGCAAAATTATTCGTTAATGTTTAATTGGAAACGGATTGGTTTCCGTCGACCAACTTCCTCGATTAGCACTGGGTGTAGTACCTTCTTAGAAGGTCCGCCAGTGCTAGGTAGGTAATAGGTCATTTGTTTATTTAATTAATTGAATTAATTACAAAAGAGCTAAAACAATTTAAAAATGTCAATTTTGTCTTTTATTAGTTAATTTCTTTAAAATGTACAATCTACAATTTATGGCACCTTTAACTTGCCATAATTTTGTTATTATTAATCTGATTAGGTTGAAATCTTCTGGGTATAGAAGAACTTTATGTTCCTTCCATTAAGGCAATCATTTGTTTTCGAATTACACTAGTTAAATAGTTGAAAATTAATCCTTTTCATCCATATGAAATATATACAACTACAACAGTTTCTTATTTTTAGACAATATATGCTGCAGGGTTCCACCTTCTTCTATTGGGTCCAAACATCAGCAACATTATCATCGGATACACCAAGTAAACAAAAAATTAAGGCAGAAACAAAAGACTTAAGAACAAAATGTCAATCAAGCTCTTGTTAGAGCAGGTTTCTTTAGAAAGGTAGAGCTAGATCAGACTATTGCATGCCGATAGTGAAAGATGCAGACAGAGAATTTCGGCCAAATTGTGTAGGTTAGTTCAGAATAGGAAACAACGAAGGTACGCGTCTAACCAGTTCCAGGACTGAAGACCTAATGATGATGATATATAGATATTATCGATATATTTCTGAATTTTCTTTGTAAAATTATTTTTAATTTACCTTTCTGTAATTATTTGTGTTAATTAGAAAGAAGTTCAAACATGTTTTATTATTATGAGAATCTATATTATACATGGATATGTATGACTTCAGGTAATGCATGTTCGACAAACTTCAAAAGCTCGTCTAGGAAGTCAATGTATGTGTGTGAATCTTTGGAATATTAAAATTCTGAGTTGAAATTTCTATTCATTATAAAAAAGTAAACAAAAAGTGTATTACGAAAAATTTGTGCCTTTTACGAAAATATGGGTGATTTAAAGTCTCGATGTTTGTCAAAATTTATCAAAATATCTACAAAACACCTAATTTAATAGGAACGGTATTGTCATTTTTTTCTCAAAGTGGGGTGAATTAATATATATTTATTGATGTAAATTCTAAGCTTCCCCACAAATTTTTATTTCGAACTACCTATGTTTTGTTACACTTATTCTTAGCAACATTTACCAGTTTCACTCATTGTGTCAATTCGGCATACATGAGTAAAACTTGAAAATATTACTGATATACTGTAACGAATATATATTCTGTGGCACTAGTTTTGAAGAAATCACATCTATGCATTGTAGATCTGTGATATTTGATTTTTGTATTCGATATAGTTATATCTGAAAGAAACAATTCCACAATGGAACAAGAAATTATTACCACTTAATTAGCTTAAATGCATTACCAAGAAATATTTAATAACATTATACACTCTGAAAACGTATTTAAAAAGGAACAAGTCATTTGTGTTGCCTAATCCATAGGCTGATTATATCCTATCAGTTATTAAAATTAAGATAGCGCTTGCGTAAATAGTGTCACGAGGTGACGCGCAAGACGTATGAGCTATTCTTTACATGGACGGTACGGAAGGCCAAGCCGGCCATTGTAGTTTAACATCTAAGCGAAGCTGCAACTTATAAAGATGGGGACACGGGCTCGTGACAAGTGGAGTCTGAGAATAAATATATCATGGTAGGGGCAGGAGAGGTGGTCGTCTTGGGGACCCAGAAGAGCTGTCATTCCTGTAGCTCCGGCAAGGCAATAGACCACGCTTCCTCTTAAAAATGGTTAGACAGGTCGGTGATTGTTAACGCGCATGAAATAACCATGGTTATTTATATATAGTGATTGGGGCAACTGTCGTTAACGAAGTATGTAAAGCTTTTGTTCGATGTTTCTTGGCATCAAATTTGTAAGCAGGATCCGGAACATGTGCATCGCAGTTCGATAGCAAGAGGTAACTTCTTCATTAAGCACAGGTATTAAAACTTTCAGTTCTATGTTTGTCAGACTTTTAAAAGTGTTCACATAAAATTTTAATAGAGGATTGCTTAAACATGTTAAATTTTGTGCACGAATAATAACGTGAAATATGATTGTTAGGAAGTACTAGTAAGGTAATTTAGTAAGACACGTGGAATATACATGTGTTTAAAGTATTGTGATTCTAAAGTCCACTTCTTGTTTTTTAAAAAAATTTCATTACAGATGTCTAATCTTTAATAAGGTCATTAATCATTTCTATATCTGAATAAGTTTGAAATTTTATTTACTCAAATTAGCTGCATGTGATTTAAATTTTCTATAAAGAAATGAACTAAACTGATGTGATATACATGTAAACCAATACACAGATCTGTCCGTTGGGTATCAGGAATCTTGTTTTGAAATATTATTAAAAGTAAGGTCTTGTTATGTCAAGACAGATTTATAAGAAAAACTAGAATTCAATTTTATTATTTTGTATTTGTAACCATGTTTAAAAAAAACGAAAAGAGAGAAACTATATTAAATTACATTTTTGGACTCAAGTTTTTTATTCCATGCATAATTAATTTTAATAAGAATATCTTAGAGAAAATAAATTTTTTTAATAATAAAATTAGACGAATGCTGAAATAATTTAAAAGCACAGATATGTTTCATCATCATCATTGGGTCTTCAGTCCTGAAACTGGTTAGACGCGTACCATCATTGTTTCCTATTCTGAACTAACCTACAGATTTCCCTGAAATTTGCACAGTCACAGATATGTTTACAATTGATTTATTCTAGATATCCATTTCTAATTAAAATACCTTTGGTGTGGTAATCTCAAAATTATCCACTCATAATTATTAGTATGTTCTTTTATTGAAAAGCACAAACCGTGTCTTTTTAATAGAAAATTTGTTGTGTACTTTTTCTTTCAAGATCATCGAGATTGAAGAGGTTGCAAGTATGTTCCAGATATTTCCAGATGTGTTAGTTCATTAAGTTGTAAGTTTTTTTATGGTGCTTAAATCCAATGAGTTTCTGTATCTTCTCATAGGAGTATTGAATTTCTTCTGTTGTCCATATAGATACAGTGGCACTCAATTTCCCTTTTTTCTTTCTATGTTAGCTTATTGTTGAGTTTATACCATTCCCACGCCCATTCTCATTGCTCACCCTTGGGGTAATTCCCAGACTTAGCCGCGAACAAGTAAAAAAAGGATAAAGCTTCACTTATATCCAACGAGTGGAGGCGAAAATTGTTTCAATACGTAACAAAATAGATGTTTGAAATAAAATTTGTGGGGAAGCTTAGAATTTTCGTCAAACAACATACATAATTTAAAACAAATACAGTATTGAGAAGTGTATCATAAATCTCTAAAGGGCGACCTATAAGAACCATAACAGAAGCTAAAAAATCAGATATAGTATAAAAAGCATTTTCTAACAATAATTTTTTTAAATTCATTTTAAACAGAAGAAAGGGCAAATCTTGTATGCTAGCATCAAGCAAAAGGCACAACGAAAATAGTTATTCAGGACCATTTCAATTCTGTGTAGGTATACGTAGGTATCTTAGAAAATTTTAGACTTCAACACAGATTATCCACCGGTGAATAATCTGTGATTTCGATTCAGTATAAAAATAAACAAAATAGTGTGTATCACAAAGAGTTTGACCTATTGGTATACAAAGTTATGAGGGCGCCTACTGCACTGATAAAATTGATAAATTCACAGATCTTGAACGTGTATTTCATGGTGTACCTAAAAATGTTGAGGATAAATTACTGTGGGGTTACTGTTAGAAATTATTTACTGCTAACAAAAGTGTTAGCCGTCTTAGTTTGTGTGTATTCTGGTATGCGAAAATAGTATTGAGGTTAGGTTACTGTTAAAAACATTATAGTATATTTTATTATTCACATTCAAATTTCCTGCAAAAAACCTCTTATGTAATGGCGGATTGCGTTCAAGGTTATAAAATTTTGCCCGACAAACTTCAAACGATCCGACAAAGCCTTCGCATCTGTAAGAGGTGGATAATCTGCGACCATATAGCAACTGCTCTGTGGTCTAAACTTTTATCTAATAGAAATTGTTATCGAAACATAATTTTAGTTCCCGCTATAATTTTAGAGGTCTCTAAATTTGAACGAATTAGTTACAGAATAGATCTCTATTTCCTGACATTTTCAAGTTTCAAACCATTTGATTCCCTAAGGTAAGCAGATTTTGTACACGCATTAAACGTTTTTTCGTTTCTCCTGACTTTCTTGCAATTGTGAAACAACACTTTCAAATTTGAATAAACGTGCGAACAGATCGATTTCAATAAAGAAAACTTAAAATTCATATAAAATTAGTAAGTTGTTTATAAATTGTCAAGTACTGGCATTCGGCGGTAGATGGCCGTACAAAAAGTTCAATTTTGCAATATTTAAAAAATAACAACCGCTTTATGCGTTAATTAACTACAATAATACAACAGGAATATTGCTTAATTGCATAGCATTGTGGAATCTTAATTTGCGGTTTGTATCTTTTAATGTAGAAATTGGCATAGTGACAAGGCGCTTTTAATTTCTGTATTGAAACTTTACCTTAAAATTGTAAGAGCACACTGGTGGTGAATGTGTATTCGCATCACCTGAATGATTATTTTAGTGGTTTATAACTACCGTGATTGTTATTTGATACTCAGGAGCTTCAATTAGTAAACAAACACTCTTAGAAGTTAGCAAAGGTTAAACCTATTGCATTAATTTTACAATAATTCCCGGTGCTTGTTACTCAATGGTGTACGTTTAAGTGTATGTAATATACATAAAGTTACAAAGCTGTAGAAGAATAATTTTACTTACTTGAAATATTAAGCTGATTGAAATCAAAACTATTCCAGAATAATAATATGGATGCGTACTGCTATCAAGAACGTATCGTAACTGATTCGCATTTGCTGAAAATAAGGCCAAATCCATCATTCCTTGTGCCAAAGTCTTCTTATGCTGGTACACGTTCAAATCCGGAATAGTTTCTAAATCAGGCGCAATTGTACCAAACTCAAGATCCGTATATGTAGGAAACGCAGCTGTAGGCCTATCAGATCCAACAAAATCTGGAACACGAGGATCGTGTCGTGGAGCCTTTGGAGCTGGTCCTTTAGGAGTATGACTTCTTCGATCATCATCTTCTGGTGGTCGTATATCGGGTACTGCAAGTGCCGGCGTTGCTGCAGGCACACTTTCAACATCTTGAGGATTCGTAGGAGCATCTTCATTAGCACGATTTGAAAAAAACCCGTCATCAACACCTGGATACGCCTGATTTACAACTTCTCTATCATCCCTGTCCTCGTCGGTTTCGGGGTGAGCTAATGGTGGTTTTACTTTTTCGGCTGCCATTAGCGGATGTGTTGTTTCAAGTTCGAAAGTATCAGCAGGAGTGTTACGGCGAGTTTGTCTGGCATTCACGTGTGTTGCAGCAGGTGCTTTGTGTTGTTGATTAGCACCGTGGTTTGCCGGAGAAGGTGACCGTGACCGAGGTTGGTTCGGATTGTTGTGGGGGACGGGCTGTAAACTCATACTGTTGTAGTGAGGAGTTGGATCTGTGAAAGTGGAATTGGTACAAATTGGCGCCACGCACTATCGATTTATTTTCAAATCCTGCGCTACCCAATGAATACAACACTGCTCGAAGGAGAAAACCCCTAATTGTTCGTAATACAATTACGTTTCTGTTTCGCGCGGCACGTGCTACGATCTGTAGCGCAAATAAGCGGCACTATTACTAATGTAGAAGCCGCAAGCAACCGGTTTTATATATTAAAACCACTATAACGGTTACGTATTGTTGAATGTTGGATTTACCTAAACGCGGCGCTCACACAATACAAGAAAATTCACTGAATCATTTCATTTTCAAATACGACGACAGTGTCTACTTGCGAATGTCAGTTCACTTCTAAATATAAAACGAGTCTAGGTTGCTTCTGTTCTAGCAAATTAGTAAAAATAAATGCGTTGGAGGTTGTACGATTATAAACGGACTTTAAACTGAAATGTTAATGATAATTAGTATAAGGATTGGACAAGGTCAAAAATTATCTAGAATGTCGTGTAATTACAACTTTTTTACTGTAAAAATAACGCATTCCGGTTAAATTATACATTTTATATCGTGTACTTTCTACACTACAAGACTGTGGTCAAGAAGCGGTTTTAGGTAGTTTAACAAAATCGAGGTCACAGGTGGTTTTAATTTTAATAACGGAAGTTGCTAGAGATTCAGAAACATCCTCTGAATACTGATCGTAATTAAAATACTATCAAAGTGTAGAGAAATGCGCCTAGCGTAAAAACAACATTCATCTAGTGTAGCTTTTTATACTCTGCTGGTTGTGGTTAGTTCATTGCTCTTCTGTCAGATATATACACTATGCATGTATTAACGAGATCAAAAACTTTATTGGAAATAGGTCATACATCAAAGATATGTAGAATTTTAGCACTAGTTTTAGATTTTTGTAGAACAACTTTAATAACCCATATCTATGATGTGGCTGAAGTTACATTCAGATTCATATTCACATTCTTTTTTAATTCCGCCCAGTTCCAGTGGACCAAATCATTACCTATATGGGAAAACATTAAAATTAAAATCAAGTCCTTCTACCGTTGATATAATGTTAAAAAACATGAAAACTACTAAAAAGCCGTAGCACTAAAACAATCCACACGGAAACAAAATCGCAGGGTAGATTAATCCCCAAATATAGCAAAGAAAATCAACTTCCAAACCAGGAGTTGCTTCAAGATGGGAACAGGAAAATCATTCTTCATCCAAGCGGTACATGGTATCAACTAGCAGGTCCCGGGTTCGAATCCAGACACGGTCCGCTTGAAAAATGGCAGGCAAGATTTTTTACAAAAATAGACCCTCGTTAGGATGAGAGGTAAAATCGAGGTCCCGTGTGAGAGTGTTGTCACGCATGTTAAAGATCCCTACCTTGCTTGGAACAGCAAGGGTTCGGAAAATTCAAAATTTTCCAGGTAAAAAAAACTCTCTTCTTGGCCAATGTAGTACCTTAGGATGTAGCATTGGAAAATCACATGTAAGGTATCAACTAGCCATAAATTGCAAAATAATCCTTAAACTAATAGATACTTTACAGAAAAATATCAGGCAATTTCAAAGGGGATGAAGGTGGTAGTTAAATACCCGAACATGATAAAAAATGCATATCTCCTAAACAGTGCGTTGTATGAACTAGCGAATAATCTTTAGACTAATAGGTACCTTCCATTTCTTGCATTTTTCTGTTCATTTCGTTATTTTTCTTTTGGCCATGGATTATTTTTTAATAGGTTAATTGATGTATACGTGTTAGGAAAAGCTGAAAAGAACTTCTATTAGCAGATAGAGTCTACAGAGTGGTGTATTCTGAAGGTCGCACGTATACCCGCTACCAAAATGGAATGGAGAGATTTGATTCTACCGGCAGTGTTAATTACACCAAACATGTTATGTTACATTCCAAATTTGGAAATGTACACTTTTAAATTTGTGACTAAATTCCCGGCATTATTTCAAATAAATTTGTTAACTTCCGTCATTCCGGACAGTTGCGTTGGCGCAAAAGAATGCGCAGGCGCGGAGTGAATGGGCAAGTGCGCGAGTGACACGACATTATTAGCCACGAGACGTCAAGGTGGTAGCAGCTACCTGTGTTACGTGTCTGTCTTTTCTCTTTCCTTTTTAGGATGTAGGTTCCTTTTTATCTTGCCTTATCGTTCCTTGCCTGGTTGATCCTGTCGTACCGCTACGAACGACGAAAGAGGAAGACGAATAAATTTGGATTCAACAATGGTGTGACGCAACCCACCCGAAAACAACGAGATGCCCTGAGATTTAACTGCAAGGCGTGTTTTAAGTGAGTACTTTGCTTTATTTACATTTTAAAATAAGAATTGTATCATTGTAAACGTGTTTGGTATTTGATACAATTTGACACGTAATTATGTCATAATATAAACTATTGCCCAATATTGTGAAACGTGGACCGTATCAGTGTTGCCAAGCGTATCAGTTAATCAAAGATTTGAGTTTTAATCTTGAAGGATGAATCTTTAATTGTTATTAATTATATCAAGCAGTAGTATATTATATTTTTTGGGTATATATATATATATATATATATATATATATATAAAATAGATCCTTATGACAAATGTGAGTTGTAAGAACTTATATTGCTAAAAATATAAACTTTGTGCGATCGTTGGTTTGTAATTTACGTTCCTTTTCAAACCTCCTGTTATTTTTATGATCCTATTTGTGTAAGGATTATTTTGCAATTTACCGCTAGTTGATACAACGCATCGTTTAGGAGATATTCATTTTTTATTGTGTTGATACAATTGGCACCACTGTTACGGTCCACGTTTCACAATATTGCGCAATAGTTAATATTACGACATAATTACATGGCAAATCGTATCAAATACCAAACACGTTTACAATGATACAATTTTTATTTTAAAATGTAAATAAAGCAAAGTTCTCACTTAAAACGCGCCTTGCAATTAAATCTCAAGGCATCTCGTTGTTGCTCTTCCAGGGTGGGTCGGCTACGCCATTGTTGATCCAAATTCATCCGTCATCCTCTTTTGTGTGTAGGGGAGCGGCAAGGATACAGGTAGAGGTAACGATAGAAGGTAGAGATATAGAGGAACCTACATCCTAAAAAAGAGAAGAAAAGGCAGACACCACGACACAGGTAGACGTTACCCACTTGACGTCTCGTGGCTAATAATGTCGTGTCACAGCGCGCACTTGCGCCACTCACTCCGCGCCTGCGCATTCTTTTGCACAAACGCAACTGTCCCGGATGGCGAAAATTAACAAGTTTATTTAAAATATTAGCGGGAATTTACTCACATAATTAACAATTTACATTGCCAATTTTGGCATGTAACAATCGCGACAAAGCCATAAAAGAAAAAATCTTAAAAAAAAAGATTGTTAGCACGGTAAAAACTTAAAATCTAAATCCTAACTTCTTACATATACCCTAACTTACATTCTAGAAAATGTTTATTTTAGGCGCCACCTGGTCTTTTCAACCGATAACGCGTCTTACGAGTAACCAGGAAACGGAATGTGTAGCCCCATTGTTTTTGAATTACATCTATAAATGCACACACGAGTCTTTGATGTAACGCAGTTACAATCGACAGCACAAATTTGTCGGAGAGCACGAAACACTACTATAACTAAAACAAATGCGACAAGTCGCCTAACATATATACTATAACTAAAGCTAACATTACAGTTTTTAAATACACACGCACATAAGCATTGCATTTAAACGGTTTTTTCTTTAGCAAGAAAATGCCCAAATATCAAAATTTCCAAGAGAGCAAATTACTATACATTTTAGCAATTTTTTATGTATTGGTACTCTGCCTTAACAAACAATACACATCAAAACTTTTTCATGACATGGTTGTGAATTAACAAATTTACCAACAGTACCATCTTACTAATTTCTTACGTTATTAACCTAACAAATCACATTGCTACCATCAGGTTAACTTCTTCACTCAATACTCAAAAAACAATTCCTACGTCTGATCATAAATACCAAACGTCAGGAAAACAAAAACAAGTAAGACAAAGTCTCAAGTTATCATCAAAGACAATAGGTATGATAAAGATATTAAGATTGAACTAGATAACAATAGATGGATCCGAAACGTCTCAGCACGCTAAGGCATGCTACGTCTATATACATTAAAGATATAGCGTAGAATTCCCCAGCTCGCCAAGCCGTTTTGTCATCCATCGCAAAGATACACGAGAGTGGCTCCTTGAAGCCGTTATTTAGGTAAGATACTCATACCCCTTAGAAGAGAGCGACCTGTGAGACGGGCCCGTTTATAAAAACGGTATGAAGGACCGGAAAAAGGCATGTGGGTTCATTCCTGCACCCGGCGTTGAGCGATACCGATAAGATATCCACACGTATATATATATATATATATATATATATTGTTGTGGATTCAAAGGGTTAAATCAGTGGGAAACAATAAAATTTCAACAACCCTGTATATAGAAAAGAGAAAATTGTTTACGCGCAAAAATTAATTTAATTCATTTAGTGAAAACGGACGAGCATTAACGTATTTTTATAATTAATAATTGAAATGTTAAAATTACATGAAGGAAGAGAGCTTCAAAGCAAATAAAAGTTCAAGGATACGCATTAACCAAAAGTTATTTTAATTCAACACGTATAAGCAAAAGGGAACGTGCTGCGTAAGAAAATCAATATTTCCAAAGAAAAATGTATTCGTTAAAAAGTCAACGTCAGTTTTATCAAATACAAAGAAGTAGAAGTCTAGGAATTGTTATGTTCAAAACGGTCGATAATTAACAGAAACACCTGCGTTTTAAAAGGTTACGTTCAAAGAACTCGAGCGTATATTACGATAAGATTTCATAGAAATTATTTCCAACCGAAAGTTTGGATAGACAACTAAGGAACAAACATCTTAAGGAGCGAGGAAAATGCACGATCGGTTATATACAACAGATAGAGACAGATATAAAAGCGTTAGGATTGAAAAACACGTACTATATACACGTGGAGTTGAGATAAGGTGTCATCAATATCGATTTTCTGTAACTCAAGTGGGGTTTTGAACGAGACAACAAACATGCGCAGATATGAGATGCATAGCGTTTAGGAGGAGTTTGGTGACGACAGAAAACTCTATCATTGGTCGAAAGCTAACAGTGTTAGAAATGAATGCACACGCAAAAAGTTGTAAGCGAATCCGAAGTATACAACAAGCATGGCGGGAAAAATTTTCAGAATCAACCGACGGTTATGCTAAAAATTTGTAGAAACGGTTTTTAAGAATAAACATTTCGCTGGAAGCGCGTCCACCAGGGGGTTTTGGAAGCATATAAATACCAGAGCTTTAATATTCAAGTTCTCTTTTCCATTACTTCGACAAAGTGCTGAATACCGATTCAGAATAAAATAATAAAGCTTTCTGTGAGTATTTTATGTGATTATGTTACCGTAAATATAGTGGTTACGAGTACCAAACAGTAGTAGCGGACCTCTAATTATTGACGTGAAGTACGAGCAGCGTATTAAATTAATAAAGGTCCGGCTAATACCATACTATACAAAAATCAATAAATGGAAGCGTGATATATGGGGGTAAGCACCATAAGCAATCGAGTTAGTATGCATGATATGGAATGGTACTGTGAGACGATGCGCATAGCTCGCAGAGGTAGCAGATGGTAGAGGCCTGTGGATCCGCTGAGCAGCACAGCAAATCAAAACAACGCGGAGGGGTGTTCTCTACTCATCTCAGACTGAAAGGAAGCCTGAAAAATCTTCAGGTAATTTATTTAAAATTTCTGTTGCTTTATAAACATTTGTGAAATTTTGTGCTGTGTGGTTGATTTTTTTTTGGTGGCATATTTATGGTTCTAGAAACTTATTGTAAAAGATACATGTACTGGACAAATTATCGATGTTAAATATTGAAAAAGGGTGTAGTTAGAACATCCAAAATTTTAGCCAGGATAAAAATTGAATTGTAAAGGGTAAACGGGTCTGTAATTTTTGATTTTAATTTATGCAAGGTTTAAAAGGCATATCCAAACTAAACTGAGTTATTATGAGCTTACCATACTCTAGTGTAAAGTCAGTTTAGGGTAACATGTGGGGGCCCATCTACTCAGACCTCATTGAAGTTGTTTAAAATTTATTAGAAAAATCAAAGACTTTAAAACAAACCATAATTGGAGTTTTATAATTATTGTATCTAACTGTTTTTAACACATGTAAATATAATTTATCTGTTAATAGGTGTAAATAAAAGGTTGTATGGTTGTGGTATTATTTGGTAGTTTTATTGAATGGTGTGCGAGTGTGAAAGAAATATGTCCGTAAATTTAGGTATTCGAGAAGAGGCACAGCGGAGCTAGCCAGGGAAGCTGAAGGAATTTGAAGGAGAAATAAAAGGGAAAGAAATTTTTTAAATTTTAATTTTTTTTCGAAAAGTTTTATGACGGCCCAGTGAAGGCAACTTCCACGGCAATATATATATATATATATATATATATATATAATAATAGAGAAGAATAATCCACATTTAGAATGCAAATGAATGCTTAATATATATTAATAGTTATTAAGATGAAATGAAAACCCAACTTTGTTGGGCTGTAGCCGTTCTTTAGTGGTTTTCAATTACTAGTTCAATTTGAAATGGTAATTCAACTTTAAATACAAAGTTGGGTTTTCATTTCATCTTAATAACTATATATATATATATATATATATATATATATATATATAGGTATATACATTAATAATTAATGGACTGGTCAGACTTATAGTATAATACACATGTAAGTTTTTTCCTTGGGATGTAGTCCAAATCAAACAGATTAAAATTTAATATATGTAGATACATATATATATATATATATATATATATATATATATAAATTCTTACACTCACACATACATACACTCATACATACATTCACTGTTAGCGGCCACGTGTAGCTGACAGCGGCACCGCATGACCTCACGAAAGCTTCCCAGAGACGTGATTTGGGTGTCTGTGAAAACCCCCCGCGCAACCACACGGTGACTAACGGAAATGAAAAGGCAATAGAGATATAGGAAAGGTAAAAAGAGGGAGGTAGGCATTTTGAAATGTGCTAGTGACTTCCAGATAGAAGAGAATAGAGGAAGGGCTCGCATTGAGCAAAAGCGATAGAAAAAGGAGAGTAGAAAAGCACTACTCAACCAACCAATGTCGTCAGTAGCCCCGAGTGAGGGAAAAATCACTCTTATGTGGTAGACGGGTGTTCCGGGATAAGAACACGTAAACCGAATGAAAAATAAGGCGGAAACGGAAACAGCGGGATAAGAAAAAGTAGAGCTTTGGACAAGCGTCCGAGAGAAGGTAGAGAGTTGTCCCTGTTAAGCGCAGATCGGTCTGAAGGACCACCTGCTATATTAATCAGACAAGTTAAGGCACATAATAAGTTAAAAAGTTACTAGACTCTTGATAAGAACTAGTACGATCATTTTCCTAACGAGTGCATCCACTGCGATAAGAAAATCAGACAAAAGTTGAAACAACAACTTAAAAGTATCACTACAGATACCTTCACACAAAAAACCAACTGTTCCAAGTTTTAGAAACGGTAACGCCATAAACACACAAGAATGCCTAACTATAAGCAGTTAAATAGAACCATACTGTTCCAATATGCTAAAAACAACCGAGAATTCGATAAGATATCAATAAAAAGCGATAGCACCTCACCACGAAGTTCAATAAAAAACAACAAAAAATGTTTATATCTTCTGATAACTTAATAGAAGAAGAAAACAAGTAATGATATAGGATAAAGTGAGCGACTGCAATAGTTCAGAAGAAGAACGCATTGAATGGAAACTCCTAGTTTTTTGCAACTGCTAATATGGACTATTTTTTACAAAGACATAGGCCGCGTCTCCTATGTGAGCCCAAAGAAAAAAGCATCCACTCAACATCAGCTAAAACCAATCATAAAAATTCAATGAGTTATTGCAACCAAAGTTACGACAATCACCACGAAATTAAACAACGTAAGATAAATGCTAAAAACAAAATAATCTGGTGAAGAAATGGTGCCAGGATTAATTAGGTGAAGCGACAGAGTTATATAAGATAATCTAGATAAAAAATAAATATGTGAGCAATAAATTCAAGGGAAAATTAACGGCCAGCAAAAAGATAGCTAATTTAAGGTAAATAAGCCAAAAGTGTAGATGGTGAATGTTGTATGAAAAAAGAAATGGCTGAATAAAGTTAACTAATTCATAGCAGCGACAAAAACCTTAGATAAACAGTTAAAGAAATAAAACGTGAAAATTAATTGGCATTCGGGTCAGCAGAGAGTGGTTTAAGGTTTTTAATATGCCCAGTTCCTTGACGTTTTCCTTCGGTGTCTTGGAGTTCGTAGATAAGTGGACTAATAACACGAACAATCTTACATAAAATGAATTTTGGTGTTAATTTCGAAGAGAATTTTTTCGTAGCATCAGATAAGACATAGTTCTTTTTCCAGACCTGTTCACCTAAAGCAAAGGAAATATCTCGTTTACGCAGATTATAGTGATTCTTACTCTTTTCGTAAGCTTTGAACAAATTTTTTCTAACGTCGTTAAGATAGAAGGTAATGATTGTTGGTCTTTGTCCCAGCGTACTTTTTTCGTCAAATTCCATTACGTTAGTATCGCCAGGAACTGAACCGTAATAACTACCATCAATTGGAGTATATCTTCCAAAAACAAGAAATGAGGGAGTAAATTGGGTTACTTCGTGTTTAGAGCTACGCAAAGCTTGAGCGATTTTAAAGATATTTTCATCCCACCTAGTGTGGTCTGAGTCGATATATGAAGAGATAGCAGTGATTAGACTCTATTTACTCTTTCGGTAGGGTTTACCTAGGGATCGTATTTTACATTAAACCAACTTTTTTGTACTTTATAACTCTTAACGAAATTTTGAAAATCTTTTTCTTTTGAGATAAATTGCG
The DNA here is from genome assembly GCA_036346225.1 of Platerodrilus igneus. Taxonomy (NCBI): domain Eukaryota; kingdom Metazoa; phylum Arthropoda; class Insecta; order Coleoptera; family Lycidae; genus Platerodrilus; species Platerodrilus igneus. Next base: position 5,290,812 of record JARFIW010001680.1, read on the forward strand.
CCCATTATCACAGTGAATAATTTGAGGGACACTAAAGATAAGAAATACATTTTGTTCCAGAAATTTGATTATGGCGACAGATGTGGCTTTACTTAACGGTTGTACCATAACAAATTTAAAAAACCAATCGGTGACAACTAAAAGATATTGGTTACCTTTTTTTGATTGTGGGAGAGGTCCTAATAAGTCAAGCGATATTAATTGAAAGGGATAAGATACACGTTTGAAGTTACCCATTAAACCAGAACGAGCTTCTTGAGAGCTCTTCTGAGACCCACAAGTTTTACAGTTTCTAATAAAACGGCTGACAGATTGTTTTAATGTAGGCCAGTAATATAGTTCAGATATCTTAGCTAAGGTTTTTGTAACACCGAGATGAGCAGCTATAGGGTCGTCATGACACAATTTAAGAACTTCACTGCGGTTAGCGGTAGGAACAACAAGTTTCAATTCAGGGATGTTAGAGATTTTGCGAGATATAAATTTATATTATCTATTATTCGTTACACGAAAGGTGGAAAATTTATAGGGATTTTCAAAAACTTTCTCTATCATATTAAGATACTAGGCATCAGGGATTAAATTTGGGAGGTTAAGAGAAGCGACATCACGAGATAATGCATGAGGTACGATATTTAATTTGCCAGGTCTATGCCGAACGTCAAAGGTAAATTGAGAGATACGCGAGTTCCATCTTGCCAACCGACTTGCGGGTTGTTTTAAGTTATTTGACCATGTAAGGGCTGCATAATCGGTAATTACTGTAAAGTGTGTACCTTCAACATATCCTCTAAATTTTTCAATGTCAAAGATAACCCCTAATAATTCACGTTCGGTAGCTGAATATTTTTGTTC